>JARQOD010000008.1:19707287-19819498 GCA_033576555.1 Oophaga sylvatica
TTTGTTAATTCAGTACATAATTTGGATAATAAACATTTTCGGGAACTGATAAAAAATACTATAAAAAATACATAGCTTAAAAGTAAATATTGTATTTCCACCCCCATCCTCCCATTGTCTGGGGCTAATGCTTTTGCTGTGTCATTGACCTTGTATTTAGTGGTCTCCACTGTTTGGGGCATTAAACCAAATTCAGATCTACATGCGGAGTTATTTTATTGAGATACATCCTCCTACTTACTCTTCCCATTCACTACTATCGGAGTGTGACACGATGAGTAAGGTGAACCACCCCTGGATTATCCTGCTTTGTAGACAATTTTCAATGTTTTACTTAAATGCATGTATTTATGGCTAAAATGCATTTTTGCAGTTGGATTTCATTAAACATTTTGCACCGTTTGCCATTGTCAATTGCTGGCAGCAGGATGAGGTGCTCTGATGGTCTGAGAACCACTCAGTTGATTTCTGACCACAGACCACATCAAAGTTGAATTTCACTGGGAAACAAAGAGCCTGTAAAAGCCAAACAATGCAAAATTTTTAATAAAATCCAATTGTAAAAAGGATTTTTAGCAAGAAATGCATGCACTTAAGTAAAACAGAAAAAGCCTTAAAGGTGGACAACCCTATGCCGAATAAATGTACATGTTTATGGGGAGGTTGGCAGAAGAATGTTGACCTTACGAGTTGGCCACCTTCTATGACTTGAGCCAACTTTAATATAAGGTTTATGGTCTGTAAGACAGTCACATATTGGAAAGGTGGTAGTAGTTTACATCTGAGTGGTGCTTGTAGGCCACAAAGGATGGGCATGTTTGGGTATAGTAAAACTACTACAAAGCCATACAAGTCTTTTAATTAAAAAAACTATATATAATACAGAAATTGGCAACCTAGTGTAAATAAGACACAATACCTTGATGATGCTACATTATTGGCAAATACCACATATACAGCTACATAGAGCTATATGAGAACAATTCATAAATTAAAGGACATGTTTTTCTCATTATTTACTTATGTTTTTTTTGTATGCAGCAAATACAGAAACAACTAAAAAACCGTGTCGCCACACCACTTCTTCGAGGACTACAAGGTCAGCACACTCTACAACCAGCAATACTACCAAACCTACTTCTAAACTGACCACTGCTGTTTCTACCAGTACCCACTCTACAACCACTATCCAAATAATAACTTCTACAACTACTACAAAAATTAAGGAAAGTGTTTCCACAGTAAATCCTACAGTGACTAGCAATGCTAATGAACAGTCGAGTGGTAGAGTGTCTTCTCCAGAGACCATGTCTGCTGCAGAAACTTATCATTCCATAATCACTGCTTCTAATGCTATTACGTCTGATGAAACCAGCAATAAAAAAGAAGACAATTCAATAGCAACCAATCCTATAACTAGCAATAACCCAGAACTAACAAGTAGTATAGATTTCTCGTGGATTACCACTAGTGAATTATCAAAGGATGAAACTACTTCTGTCTCCATTCCCAACACTAGCACCACTGAACAAGAAGATACTAGAAAAACCTCTTCTAATACTCACACCAGGCCAGAGGATATCAATACTACCATAGACATAAAGACCACCAGCACCATCACTAATCAAGATGATACAACAGATGTCTCGTCTGATACTAGCACAAAACCAGAGGAAAGCGATATTACATTGGACACTGAGACCACCAGCACCAACACTGATCAAGAAGATACTACCGAAATTTCCCCTTATACTACTAATAATCCAGAGAAAAGCGATACTACACTGGAAATTCAGCCCACCAGCACCATCACTGATCTAGAAGATACTACGGAACTTTCATCTGATACTAGTACTAAACGAGAAAAGAGTGATTTTACATTGGAATTTCAGACCTCCAGCACCATTACTGAACAAGAAGACACTACAGAAATTTCACTTGATACTAGCACTAATCCAGGGAAAAGCGATATTACGTTGGACGCTCAGATGACCAGCACCATCACTGACCAAGAAGACACTACAGAAATCTATTCTGATGCAAGTACTAAACCAGAAAATAGCGACACTACATTGGACTTTCAGGCCTCCAGTACCATCACTAATTATGAAGATACTACAGAAAATTCCCCTAATACTAGTAACAATTCAGAAAACAGCGATATTACATTGGACACTCAGACCAGCAGCACCATCACTGATCAAGAAGATACAACAGAGATTTCCGCTGTTACGAGTAACAATCCAGAAACCAGCGATATTACATTGGACACTCAGACCACCAGCACCATCACTGATCAAGAAGATACAACAGAGATTTCCGCTGTTACGAGTAACAATCCAGAAACCAGCGATATTACGTTGGACACTCAGACCAGCAGCACCATCACTGATCAAGAAGATACAACAGAGATTTCTGATGTTATGAGTAACAATCCAGAAACCAGCGATGTTACATTGGACACTCAGGCCACCAGCACCATCACTGATCAAGAAGATACAACAGAGATTTCCGCTGTTACGAGTAACAATCCAGAAACCAGCGATATTACGTTGGACACTCAGACCAGCAGCACCATCACTGATCAAGAAGATACAACAGAGATTTCCGCTGTTACGAGTAACAATCCAGAAACCAGCGATATTACGTTGGACACTCAGACCACCAGCACCATCACTGATCAAGAAGATACAACAGAGATTTCTGATGTTACGAGTAACAATCCAGAAACCAGCGATGTTACATTGGACACTCAGGCCACCAGCACCATCACTGATCAAGAAGATACAACAGAGATTTCTGCTGTTACGAGTAACAATCCGGAAACCAGCGATATTACATTGGACATCAGACCACCAGCACCATCACTGATCAAGAAGATACAACAGAGATTTCTGCTGTTACGAGTAACAATCCAGAAACCAGTGATATTACATTGGACACTCAGACCACCAGCACCATCACTGATCAAGAAGACACTACAGAAATCTCCTTTGATGCTAGTACCAATTCTGAGAAAAGCGATACTACAATGGATATTCAGACCTCCAGCATCATCACTAATCAAGAAGATACAGAAATCTCCTCTGATGCTAGTACCAATTCTGAGAAAAGTGATATTACATTAGACATTCATACCTCTAGTACCATCACTGATCAAGAAGATACTACAACAATTTCACTTGATACTAGTACCAATCCAGAGAAAAGTGATATAACATTGGACACTCAGACTACCAGCATCATCAATGATCAAAAAGATACTACGGAATTCTCCTCTAATGCTAGTACCAAAACAGAAAATAGCAATATTACATTGGACTCTCAGGCCACCAGCACCATCAATGATCAAGAAGATACCACAGAAATCTCCTCTGCTACTAGAACTAAATCAGAAATAAGTAATACTACATTGGACATTCCGACCAATACCATCATTACTGATTATGAACATATTACAGCTGTCAATGGCACAACAAACATTTATACCAAAGAAGGTACAATAACTACAATTCAGCCAAGATCTCAGACATTTGAGACCACAAAAGTCACTGATCACATCATAACTCCAGAAGAAATCAGAACATCAATAGTGACAAATACCTTACCAACTACTCATTCACAGGCAACCACAGTTCACTTTACAAATGTTACAAGGACAACTCCTTTACAATCATCCACTGCTGGTGGTGTTACAACTACAACTACTACTACTACAACAACACCAACATCAACGACACAAACAACAACCCATGAGGTACCGGCTAAAACAACAAGTAGGCCACCAACACCTCCTATGAAAACTACAACTACACCTGAGACAACAACATCCTTGATCACTACTAGTTCTACAACCAGAAAAACAACTACTACAGATGCCACAACTACAACTAAAACTACTCCTGAGACAACATCTCTGACCACTACTAGTTCTACAACCAGAAAAACAACTACTACAGATGCCACAACTACAACTACTCCTGAGACAACATCTCTGACCACTACTAGTTCTACAACCAGAAAAACAACTACTACAGATGCCACACAACTACCCCTGAGACAACATCTCTGACAACTACTAGTTCTACAACCAGAAAAACAACTACTACAGATGCCACAACTACAACTACCCCTGAGAAAACAATGCACACGGTCACTACTAGCACTAAAACAATCGACAAGACAACTCCATTAAAAACAACTACTTCTCATATCACAATGACATTTACTACAACTACAACAGTAATACCAACCTTTAAGGTTCCAACAACTACAAAGAGACCTGCAACTACCATCAAAGCTACAACACCTCATACAACACTGAGTGCTACCACATCTAGCCAACATTTAACAACCAAACAGACCAAAACTACAACTTCTACACCACCAACTACTGCTAGTACCCGAAAAACTACGTCAAGACTGTCCTCTGTAATAAATGCAAGTACCACGAGACAGCTAACCACTTCAGTACTACCCTCAAGCTCTAGAGCTACCCACATCTTTCCAATGTCTAAGTCTACAGTGACTACTTTTCTGACCACAAGTACTATGGAGACAACTATCAAGTCTAAACCAACATCCTCTACCACTAGACAGTTGACAACACCTGTGGCCAAAGTGTCTTCTTCCAGCCATACCATCATAAATTCATTACGTAAGTTCACACACATTATTTTATGTCATTAAAGGGGTTATCAACACTATACTTAACTCTTCTTTTCACCAGACATTTAATACTAAACCTCCAGTGGTCTTCCTCCCTGTGTATGTTTAAGTTGTCAGCCATGACAGCACTATCCATTAAGTGGCACTGTGTTATATTGTTGCCATCATGGTTCTTATTGCTAAATGATGATGCCAGTGGCTGGGTAGGGGATCACTGAGGTCACTGATTGTTGTTTTTTTACACTTCAACAAACTAGCCAAAGAGAACCACCAGTGCGTCAGCATTGGATCTACTAGGAAAAAAAGTTGACTAGTTTCTTTTCTTTTTTTCATTTTTAGCTGTTTTTTTTTATATAAATGTTGGAGAATCCCATTAAACCTATTCTTATTCTGTATATTATTTAAGAAATGGCTATTCAAAGTCATTTTTGGCCATAAATTGTTCTTATATTATATGTTTTATTAACAGAATTGGCCTTCACGAACCTCTTCTTCTTTACAGTTCTCCGTGGGGATGCGGGTGTAGATGAGAAGTGACTGGGTGCTGCAAGTCCTATCAGGGCTTCACACTTCTGATTTATAATAGCAGTCTAAACTATGGGGTACGGGAACCTTTTGGGTCTCCATTGGGATCTAGTGCCAAGATGTAACCACAATCATGATATTATTATACCGTTATCACAAAAAGGCGTACGATACAGTTTTTTTATTGCCAACAAGCTTCAGCCATGTGGTCAGAAGTTTGTGGTACCAGCAATGGAACCGTGGTGGGAAGACAATCCAAAAAATCCTAAATAGTTTCCAAGAATAACAGCACAGAAAGTTAAATCACAAAAGAAATCCTCTGATAATAGAGTTAATATTTTATTTTTTGCATTTTCTGCCAGGTACTAACGATTCTACACATGGAGGTTGGTCTCTTCCGTTTTGGGCCATCATTCTCATTTGCTTGGCAGTAATCGTGTGTCTCACGTTTCTTTGCTGCATCATCTACGCAGTGAGTATAGAAAGAAAGAATATTATTTTGAATCAATAAATAAGGAGGATAGCACTAGTAATACATCTTCTTCATACAATAACCCTTTATTAGAAGTGTCCTGATGCGGGTAATCTCCATTATCTTATCAGCAAGTTTTCAATTTCCCTGCAGTGCCTCCACAGGGCAAATTAAGCATTATACTTTGTTGGGTCCTCCAGAGTGAGAAATGCTCTTTTTTACCCATTTTCTGGTTGGTCAAAAATTTCAGATTGCAAATTCCTTAATAGGTTGTTTTTATATTTTCCCAATATGTTCAAAGGAGGACAATGGTCCAATTAGCTAGTATTAAAAAAAAGTGCAACCTTTTTTTACATAAACAGCTCCTATGCATATCAATGTGTTTCCATCAAACTAAATCTTGTAGGTCTACACGAGTGAACAGTGCAGCTGACAGCGACAGCTCTAGGTTTATGCAAGTACTTAGGTGCAGTGGTGTAACTAGAGTCCGAAGGGCCCCTGTGCAAAATTTGGAACTAAGCCCCCATATGCATGTTGGACATATGTATGAGCAATTGTAGAATTCTAGATCCTATAAAGACAAATACGCTCACCCCCCCCCCCCCATGTAATAATTTCCCCCATCATGTGTTAATGTCTCCATCCTGGCACTATTATGTAATAATGTCCACATTTCGGCACCTTCCTGTAATAATTTCCCCCATCCTGGGCCCCTTCCTGGAATAATGTCCCTGTTCCTGGGCCCCTTCCAAGTATATTGTCCCCCATCCTGTGCCCCTTCCTGGTATAATGTCCCCTATTCTTCAGCTCTTTTCCAACAAACTAAAATAAAAAGCAAGAACTTTGCCTTAACTTTGCCAAACCACCCATCTGAAAATATATGGTCCAAATATATATAGTCCATCTAATCACTTTCCTTACATCCAATCATGACATAATTTTCCATAGGAGAAAACGGAGAATTGAAAAAGTTTGCTCCTTTCCGGCCTTGTGCTGTGTATATATAGAGCAAAGGTAGTTGGTAGTGTGTGCAATCGCCATACTTTCAGGATTTGTATGGACACAGGTTCAAGAAGTGTGACCATGCCATCCACCGTGGTAGAAGGCCACAATTTATACATCTCAGCTCTCACTGTAACAGCCAAAATCATAGCTAAGTCCAACCTTGGCTGTAATCTCTCAAATGTTGAGGTCAATAATGACCAAAGCATCTAACAGTTTGGTAGAGGGTGGAGGCTATCTTTGTCAACTCGGTGGAAGGGTGATGATAGGTTGCAACAGAAGTGAGAGACCTAACTATGGCCTCAAGTTCTGCCTTGTATGGAAGCCCAAGGCAGGGTATAATCGGCTGCCTAACAATAAAATGCCAAAAGGCAAACACAATACACGATTTTATAAGTAGGCTCACATGTCTCTTACCTGTCTCTAGCGTGGGTAGTCCATTCCTAGTCTTCAGTACCGACACTAATGTCAAGGCAGGAGGCCACCGGCCAACAAACCTTTGTCTACTCCTTCCAGCAGCTTGTCCTCACAATCATGGAAAGTCTAGGCTTTACCCTTTTAAAATACTCAAAATAGTAATATATGTTAAATATAATACATATGTGACAAATATTACCCTTTTTATTTCCAGATTGCACGCTTATGTAGGAGGAGACGACGACCCACGGTGTACGTGGTAAATGAAGAGATTCTGAATCCTTATTAAATAACCTTCAGCGTCTATAGAAATCTTGAACATATGGCAAAAACAGAAAAAAAAATCACAAACAAAAAAAGAAACTCTTTTTTACACAGTGCTGAAAGTGTCAAGAAAAAAAAGGACGTGAGATGACGTACATCAGAAATATATTGTGCCACACTTACAGACCATGTGGCCAAGGGAGAGAGTTGTCCTGGCTCTGGTTGACCCAATCCAGTGATAACATTTCTCCTGGTCCAATTCAAAATCTGTAATAGAGCCCCAAACTATCCACCATTATTTATAATCCAGGTCTCCATTTGGGTTATAAGGACTTTTCGGGGCAACAGAGACTCTAGGACCAGGAGCTACCAAAACTTTTCCACCCCCTATTGTTCTGCCTCATCTTCTAGCGAAAATATCTACAGGATTTCCCTATAAAGATGAACTGTATTGTTACCAAAAAAGGTGTGGGTATTGGGCTATGGAAAGGGCATGGAGGGGAAGAAACCTCAAATCCAGCCCAAACCCAACCAAACCCGACGTCTGTGTCCTGGGTGGAAAGACCTAACATCCTAATGGCAATGCTATTTTTATTCTTTAACCAGACCTCCAGGGCTGAATTATAGTGAAGGCACAAGGGACAAGTTTCAATAGGTCTTTACTCTCTTGCTCGCCTCTGAGGCACCTGATGTCAACGTTGCCCGGTGTCTGGTCTGTGATCCTGTACAGTGAAGGAGTGTAAAGGTGGCTGTGTAGGCTTGTGGCTCTCCATGTCTCCATAATAAGATTTTAAAGTGACACTCTGACATGGCCTGAAGAGTGATTATCCATTTGTCACGTATTTGCCCGAAAATAAGACAGGGTCTTATATTAGTTTTTGCTCTGAAATATGGGTTAGGATTTATTTTCAGTGGATGCCTTAATTTTTTTAATGAACAATAATCCACATTTATTCTTGAACAAAAAATCAATTCAAATATGATCATGTCATCACACACACTGGACATACACATGTATTTACACACATTGCACATACACATGTATATCACCTGAATACACATGTACATACTGCACATACACATGTATATACACACTGCACATACACATGTATAACTGCACATACACTGTACAACACTGCACATACACATGTACATACACACTGCACATACACATGTATATACACACACTGCACATACACATGTACATACACACTGCACATACACATGTACATACACACATGCACATACACATGTACATACACACTGCACATACACATGTACATACACACTGCACATACACATGTACATACACACGCACATACATGTACACACATGCACATACACATGTACATACACACTGCACATACACATGTACATACACACATTGCATACACATGTACATACACACATTACCACACACCATATGCACTACACATACTCATGTGTACACACACACACTGCATATGCTAACACATGTGCAAGTGCTTCTCACAAAATTAGAAAATCAGCAAAAAATGAATTTATTTCAGTTCTTCAATACAAAAAGTGAAACTCCTATATTCTATAGAGTCATTACACACAGAGTGATCTATTTCACGTGTTTATTTATGTTAATGTTGATGATTATGGCTTACAGCCAATGAAAACCCAAACGATAATGACTTTTGGGTTGTCATTGGCTGTAAGCCATAATCATCAACATTAACATAAATTAAATAGATCACTCTGTGTAATGACTCTATATAATATATGAGATTCACTTTTTGTATTGAAGTACTTAAATAAATTCACTTTTTGATGATATCGTGTAAAATTGTGCTATGGTATTTTTTGGGGGTAGGTCTTATTTTCGGGAAAACACGGTAGTCACCTATTACCCTCCATTTGCCTCCAGCTGAAATTAGATCTGCTGCATATAAGATGGCCACATAGAGGCTATGTCTAAGTCTGAACTACGTCTACGAACTATGTCTTTTATAACACAGAGAAAACAGGGGAGGCATGGTTCACCTTGCTTCCGGTGCCTCTGTTGCCACTGAGGCGGACATCTTGTATGCAGAAGGACCAGTATGGCGATCTCAGTAGAGGAGACGGCAGGAGGCAAACAAAGGGTCTGGTGACCATACATAACAAATGGAGGAATGCCCGGTAAGAGGGCCACTTTAATGACCTCTCCAGTTGTTTGTAGGTATGTGGGAAGGAGAGCCAGCACAATATTTTACCCGGAACCTCCACCAGCCATTATATAGTCCGGTGGGGCCTTCACTGTTCCACTTACACCCCTGACACCAACCCATATGAGGCTGACAGGAGTGTCATGTTAACCAAACCTCAGCCAGTATAAGTAGTCTGTACTATATTACTATATTATTATATTTATTATGCTTTTATATATATTTTTTGCTGTTGTCTGACTGAGCTGGATGAAGGTCAGACTTTACTCAATGCCCTTAGTTGGCTCATAAATGGGTTGTTCACCTTTGGGCAACTTATTTTAACCAACATCTATGTCTTTGGGGCAAAAATACATTTTTGCTATTGGGTTTCATTAAAACTTTTGCGTTATTTGCTTTCAATAGTCTCTGTGTTGCTGCAAAATGAGTTAACTAAGAGTTTGTAACTCTTTTATCTGTCTTTTTCTGATATTATGACTACATCATAGTCAAATGTGCAGCGAAACAATGGCCAAACTGTGCAAAGAATTTTAATGAAACCTAATTGTAAAAAAATTTTTTAGCCCAAAATACATGCATTTACGTTATAAAAAATAGTTTGACAACACCATTCATGTAAATATGTTATTATCCATCTCTTTTTTTAGCTGGTTATGTATCATTACAATGAGCTGCAATGTATTTATCTCATTAGTATGAAATCAATTAAATTATTTCTGCCGAAAATTATGTGAACTGATAGAAAATATATATATTTTTTTTTTAAAAAAATGCATTTCATAATTTAAAATTGGGACTAATCCTGTCCTTGTATTGCATGGAGGATGCCCTGGATGCTCCACTAGGAGTCCCTCTTCCGCAAGTGGGTACCAATAAGGAGACCCTACTCTTATACAACTAAGTACACTATTAGGACATATGGAGCGCAAGTATTTCAAGTTTATGATGTTGATGTCCAATCCATAGCATAGGCCATTAAAGGGCTTGACTGGAACTTTAACATTGATGGGCTTTCCTTAGGCTAGGATATCAATTTCTGAAAAGTGGGGGTGCGAGACAGCCGGCACCAAGACGATCAGCTGTTCTCAGTGTCGGTGACAGCTGGTACTGACCAGTTACAGAGCTGCACAGCTCCGTCAACTGTATAGTGGCCACGAACGGGTACTGCAGATTCGATACCTATTCAAATCAATAGGGGGTGGATGTAAAGTACTGAGCCGCGGCCACTATTCCGTCCACGAAGCTGCTGTCATGTGTGTGTTGAATGCAACAGACTGACGCTCTGCATCTAGCTGCAGAAGGTCTCTGCGTTTGGCATTACAGATGCCTCCTTAATCCTTCCAACTCTTGGACCCAGCAGCAACCTCCCTCAAGCTCTAGTTGACCCACCTGGACCTCTGTGTTCATAAATCCTGAGTCTGCTGCAGAGAGTCGCCGGTGATATTCACATTTTTCCCTTGTGAAGGCTTGGAGCTATAGCAGTCGGCTAAATTCCTCTCTGGATCTGTTTGAGGACGTCTGGTGCTACCTCTCTGAGTCTGCTCAAGATAAGTTCATTCTTCTTGTCTGTTTCCCTTTTTGTCTTTAGTTTACAGTGGGGATTGACCAGTGCCTACCCCTTCCCCCTCCCTATCCAAGGCCTAGCTCTAGGGATATACAGGGCTTAGGTTTCCTGCTCAATGATTGGTGAGGAACCAATTTAGGGACAGTAGTGAAGGTAGGGTGTTATTAGACCTGCCTAGGGGTCTCCATCAACCATTTCCCTAGTGTCTGGACTTCCTTCCTCTCATCCCTTTGTGTTGCAATTAGTCTTCCCATACTGTGCATGATAGTTGTGCAGCTCCACAACTGAGCAGTTCCAGCCCCTACCAACACCTGAAACAGCTGATCAGTGGAGGTGCTGGGTTTTGCATGCCCAACAATCAGACATTGATGACCTATCCCAATTATAGGCCATCAATGTTAAAGTCCAGTACACCTTTAATATCGAGGGGTCCAACTAATTTCCTTCATTGCTTCCATTTGATTGTGACTGTACCTGATGCTGCAGCTTATAAGTTACTCCAATGCAGCCACCAAGAAGCCAAAAAGGCTCTAGTGCCATGGAGTCCAGAGGGGTACCAAACAGTACCACCAGAAAATTGCACATTCCCCAAATTAAAAGAACTGCCAACAATGTCCTGTCAAGATCAACAACACAAAGGGTTGAGTTTTATCCCTTAAGGGCATCTGGGTTGGCAAAGCCTCCTTTCACATAGGCACATACTCTTGGATCTTTCCATTTTCAGACCATCAGAAATAGTTAAGTCTTCCCAATTCCCTCCCATCTTCAAAATTTTCTCTGCCCATTGTTGCTACAAAGAAGCAATCGCCATGAGCAATAGCGCGTCATCGCCGGTGACTCACAGGACACTTCATGCACATGTCATATTCCCTGTCACTCCAAACACAGAAATATTTATTCAAGCTCCATAAAGTCAACGCCTCGGCTAATTCCAAGCTTTGCACAAGAGAGATTGCTTCCAAGAGCTGTTTGCACAAGGCTTGGCACTGAGCTATGACGTCGCGAAGATGGAGATATTTGTGTGTGTATTGCCATAGTCGAGAAATAGTCCAGATTGTGATCTTTACCGTGGAGTATGTGCAAATATGTACTAAAGCGTCTCAATGACTGTGTGTATGAATGTGGAGATGGAGCGCTCCGTCTTGTTAAGCCCACTCCAAAGTCAACGTCAAGTAATGTAACGATGGGAATAGTACTTGAAAGGCTACATGGGAGGGAGGACAAAATTCAGGAACAGAGATGTTTTGTTACCTGGTAGAACTCCTTATTCACATAAGATGTGAAACATTTTGAGAGCTATTTCTGGAGAAAACCTCATATTAAATACAGTAGGGCATACTGATAGAAACCACATGTGGGGTGTCCAGATGTTTTGACCTTCAGTGACCAGCTGTGAAGTTCAGAGAAAAGCTTTTAAATAAGTGTTTAGTTTTTTTGCAGCACAGGAGAAATTAAGCATTACAAGCCCATAGGAATGGTGGAGGCACCCATGGACTCATGGACAGACTGGATCCCCCAGTGAGAGAGAGACACTTTTGGCACTAGGTCTCTGCTCTGGCTAATGGATGGAGGTCCCGAAAATCTTTCTATAACTAAAAATGCCTTAAGATAGTATTTGAAGATTTTTGTAACAAGAGACATAAGGTCCTCATTCACATTAGACTAGTGTCATCAAAACTCACCGATATTGACATGTTCGGCAGGCATCGTCTAATTTGTATGGGGTTCCGGCTGACTGATGGTAAGGGGAGATGTCTAACTTTGGACTGCTGATCACATTGTTCTCCCGGAGATAGGCCGCCAGCCAAGGAATCAGCCAGCGACTTTTTCAAAGAGAACACAGGAGCTCTAGGATGAATGAGCACGCCTGTTTATGGGAGCGTCGGCTGAGATGGCTGTCAACCAAACGATTGGCAGAAGTATTGTTCGGTTGACAGCCATCAAAAGTTCATGGCCAGCTTTAAGCGGCTGTAGACCTTAGACAGATGCCATCCATCAGCTATCTCTCCAGGTTCCCCCGTACACATGAACACTCAACACACACAATAGATAGTCAAACGACCTGCCAACATCAGCAGGAGCATCCAATCTTAATAAAATGTGTATAGGCGCCTTTAGACTCTTCCTTCTGGTAAAAAAAAGCTTTCATAAGAAGATCTACGCTGAAGATCTGTCTGCCGGGACCAATTCTTATCCCAGAATGACCATGTTGCTCTTCAAAGAACACAACTGGTTTTGTACCGATCCGATATTCCAAAGCTCATTGTCTCAATGATCTGTATGACATGTGGGAAGATAATTATAGGTGGAGTTCCCTTTTAAGCTCTCTTTCCATAATGTTCAGATTATTGTGTAATAATGTACCCTTTAATAGATTTCACAGTTACAACACTATTGAGCACATGCAATTTTATCTAATATCTAATGGATATTTCTGATACATGAGTCTCAGCTGGCACAGAGGAGCAACACTTCTGTTTTCTGTAGCTTCAGGCTTTTCGGTTCAGCAGTACAACTCCCGCATTGTTCTATGTCAAAACTACTTTTCATAAAACTTCTCTCCCTGCCAATTTTTTTAATCCTCTTAACTCTACTTCCTCTGTTCACAGTCCCCACAGTTACCATATACTGTATATACACCAACTTGTCCGACAGAGCAGAGGAGGCCAAAGATATACTTTATACTTGCCAGCTTTATCAGAGCAGCGGGAGGCGAGGCGAGTGATCATGAAAGACCCCATCCACACCTCTGCAATAGAGCCTCAGTGCTTCTGTAATACTCACTGAGTGCGGATTTATGCATCGCCAAAGCCTACCAAAACCAGTTTTTAGGAGACTTCAAGGGCACATGTGAGATTTGCCAACTCTTTTTGGAAGTCGGGAGGTCTTGCCTCTTTCTAGGGACCTCTTGGATGTTCTAGAGAGTTAGCAAATATGTATCCTGCTATAATGACTATACAAACAATGTAATATAGTTGATTGCACTGGGACACCCTATAATCAGTCTTTTGTTAGATGACCCTTCTTACAATAAGTCCCGGTTAGCTCTGCTTTCTGGTCATCATACCATTTTTATCTTTTTTGTAGTTCTATAAGATCTTATTTCTTGCTGGAAAAGTTATTGTTTTTGTACGACCTTTTGTAGGAAATTTGATAATCATACTTCTCAACTTTCAGAAATTGTCCTTTTGAAAACTAATAATTTTTTTAAGAATAGATATTCCGGCTTTGCAGGCTATACCTTTTTTTTTAATCTTCTCCTGCCCCTAAAAATTGCTGTTCTTCGTCCCTTTCCTTGCTCGGGTTTACACCAGCCGTCTGGTGACGTTATATGACTGCCAATTGGATGTGCACAGAACAATCAGTTATAGATCGATCTGTCCACATAGACTGATATTGTTCTCGGCAGCACATCTGCTGTTTGAGCAAGGAGATATGTTGCTGAGTGAGAAAGATGATCTCTTAAGCAAGCCTAAAGATAATTTCACCCAAATGAGCACTGTTTCATTTGTCGGGTGGTCGGCAGCCTGTTTACAATGCATGATTATCGGGAAATGAGAGTGAATAATCCGCTATTTTGATAATCGTCCAGAGTTAATGCTGATGGCGGAGTATTCTGGCACCACACAAAGAAAACATTTAGGGAGAGCTGCTTGTTCAGAGTCTTCTGATGCGCCAGATGAGATTTACAAACTCTTCTGGGAATCCAGGAGGTCTCCACCATTTTCTGGACATTTTCGAAAAGTTGGCAATTATGTCGATAACATAGTCTGCTCGAATTGAGGTGGCTCCAAGGAGAGATGTAACCCACGTAACTAAAAAAATAAGGTCGTTCTATAGTGCTGGAGGTGAGGAGAGGAAAAGTCGGAGGATGAAAGGAGCATGAAAACTAAAAGAAGGTGTAAAAGGGCACTGGCATCAACAGAAAAAGTTGGGCATAGATAAGAAGGGCCAACAGGACTATGACTTTTCAGCAAACTGTAGCAGGTGATTAGTCTACAGAGCTCAGAAGACCAGACCGATGACCTATACTTCTGTATACCACAATCTCTCGTCAGGACATGAACAGATTATTCACTGACGCAAACACAATTGAATAAAGTTGAAACCTTCATTTCACAATTCTCCATATCTGGAATAAACCAATTACCTAACCTTTACCCTACCAACTGCCTTCACATTTCAATAATCCACATAGAAGACGATATTATATACCAATTTATCAAAGTTACATGACCAAGACAAGTCATAAAAAGGTGAACAATGAAATCAAGCAGAGATCTTAAAAAAAAAAATTTAAACAAGATTTTTATTGCAAAATTGTACAAATTTTCATTATACGAAAAATTATATTTTTCTGCTGAAACCAGAATATCGAGGAAATGTAAAGAAGAAGAATAAAATAAATATGTTATTGAAATGCTTAAGACTGTGGAAAAAGATTTAAAGAATCAGTACTTACTCTCCGCAATCCCCCATAGCTCCCTTGTCCCCGCTGGTCTGTGTATCTTGGTTAAGCCTTGGACACGTAGGAAATGGTTGGAGTTGATGGTTGAATGATAGACTGAGGCCATTGATTGGGAGTCTCTGACCATTTCCATTGTGTCAAGGATAGAACCAGGAAGCAGAGACTTGAACTAGAATGAGTCCTCTTGGGAATCGGTGAGGGTGAGTACTATTTTTTTTTTTAATTAGTGAAGGGTTTTTAAGCAATTTATATTACATGGACATCCCCTTTAAGAACACTTACTGTGTCCTGACTTTTACTCTTTACTCATTACTTTTGATATGCACCTTATTTTACTCCCTGATACTGATCTTGGCTCCATTTTCTGACTTTAGGATTTCCCCTGGTTTTTCTTCCAGGCTTTGACCACTTTTTTTGTATTGAACTTTGCCTATTCTGGCCTACTTCTCTGTATAATCAACATATCCTCACCTGAGAATAGTGACTATTTAGGAGGCTCCAACCTGCAGTATTGACCTGAAAAGGTTGTGGATGAAGAACACGAGGTCCCCTCAGACTCGTACCTTTCTTCTACAGTGCTGGACAAGTTGCAGAACTAGAGATCCTGCCATTACAGAACATCGTAACCATGGGGGTTAAATCATGGCTGGACTTTTAATTCAATCTCATTTCTTATTTAAACCTCAATATACTAGCTGATACCAATGTGTAGACTCCCAGGGAAGCTTCCATTCTGCACCCACATTTCTGCCCAGTCAAAGCTCCATGTTAGAGCCTCCTAAGTAGTCACCAACGATTGGCACCATTATCAGGCGAGGCCCAGATGATAACACAGATGAGTGGTTTGAGATAGTTGGTCAAAGACAGGACGAGAAACCAGGGGAAAGCCTAAAGTCAGATAGACTTTAGACTTTCCCCTGGTTTCTCGTTCTGTCTTTGACCAACTATCTCAAACCACTCATCTGTGTTATCATCCCGTCCTCACCTGATAATGGTGCCAATTGAATATCGGTATCTTGGCTCCATTGATATTTTTGGCCCTGGTTTGACAGTCTCGTCCTTTGCTAAACATCGTATCTGTAAGATTACATCATGCCTGGACCTTTACTCCAACCTCATTCCTGATTTACAGCTCATTGTACTCCCTTATAGTGGTATTGACTACATCTTCAGACTTTCAGATTTTCTCTGGTTTTTCTTCCTGGCTTTGACCAATTTATTAATATTGACTCGTTTCTATCCTGAACTTTTCATCTACATTGTCATCACGTCCTTGCCTTATAATAGTGCCAATTGGGGATACTTAGGAGGCTCCAACATGGAGCTTTGAGTGGGAAAGGTTGTGGGTGGAGAATTGAAGCGTCCCTTGGAGTCTGAACCCAGGATCAACAAGTTGCAGAACTACAGATCCCTCCTTTGGTGAGCATCATAATGATAGGTGTAGTGCAGTGCTCACTGCACGGGTATGGGGGACACTCACTTGGCTGCGATATTCAGGCACACAGGAACGCTTACTTTCTTAAACAGTCCAATGCAGTTTATTACGCCATCATAAACTGCCAGGTTACATGTTATACATCCCATGGTCCATAGTCTTTAACACATACGACTCTAACTCGCAGTCACTTAATCTGCCGGACCTCTATCCAGTCACCAGGGGTGACTGCACGCAGAACAGTTCATTATATACATCACTGGAACCGCCGTTAAGGTTGCGGCTCTACACACGCCTGACCATACTTCATCCAGTTCCCGTGGGAGACCGCATAGTTCATTAACTGACCTTTGTCAGTGCACACAGTTCCTCCCCCATACCCGGGGTTACCTTTCAGGAGCTCCTGCTCCACATACTGACACCTCGTCAGTCCAAGGTCCTCGAGGAAGCTGCCTAACTGGGATCACCATCCCGGACAGAGCCTTGCTCACCCGGTCACCTGACAGTCCAGATCCTCAGTAGGACGGTAGCTTCCTCAACGCAGGGCCGTCACAGACTCTATAAATACACGTGGCCTCTCCGTGTACTATTCAGGATGTCCATCCCCTCCTGGGACCATCCAACACTCAGGCCTCACCGGGTGCTATTCAGAGATCTGATCCTACTCCCAGGACCTCCCAACACACCGGCTTCACCGGGTCCAGGGCGTCACCGGGTGCTATTCAGTGATTTGATCCTACTCCCAGGACCTCCCAACACACCGGCCACCAGTTCCAAGGCCTCACCATGTGCTCTTCAGGCCTCACCATGTGCTCTTCAGGAAGTTAGCAACTTCCAACACACAGGCCTTCCAGGACCTTGCACTCTGACCACTCAGGTTCACAACACACGTCCCTGTGACCAGACCTCAGTCACATTATATATCCCAAACCACCCCCATATGTGGGCGGTGTATGTGTGGCTAGCCGATCCCGCCCAGCTCTCCGACTATCCCTGTAAGCCTCCCTAGTAAAGTAAACAAAAACTCTTGTGGGACTACAAGTCCCAGAACAACATTACTGGCTTACAGGGCAGAGGACTTCTGCGACACATACCGGCCATTCACAATCATGCCGATCACTGTTTCACCATCACAATCAAGGAAACGCTCCCATGCATATCCTGAGGAGCACATACAGTGCCCCCTAGCTGTAACAGGGGTCACTGCATCACATAGGATTATTTCATGGCAGGACTTTGTCTTTATCGTTAGGTTCTCTCCTGAATTTCCTGGTTCACTCTCCTGCTACTTCTATTGGTCATTTTTTATCAAATCCTTGAATTTATTTCACACTTACTGTATCTCCATGTTTGTGTCACCCACATCCATTCCTGTTCTTCAGGAACCCATCTGTCCTGACTCATAATGTTGGGTTGCAGGTTGTACTTGCCTTCCAATTTCACGCAATCATTTCACTTGGTGATAACTCCTTCTCTCCAGGCCTAATCCATAGAGGGTATATTTTATTCTGTCTTTACTTGCTCCCTTTCCTACGAAACACCCTTGACCTCTTCCTCACACATGACACATAGTCGAAAGCACTTGCTCTGCATCTTAGTAAATCCCTTGCAGACGTCTGTACCTCCCTCGCGTGGGATCCTACAGGGGTGAGATTGGCTCCACTCCACCAGGCTGATGTATCATTGGTGTCATTAGTGGATTATTATATTGTTTTACCAGGAAACATCTCCAAGAGACGGACACCCGAACCCTAGTAGAAACTTCAATCACAAATGTATAACAGAAAATGTCCTAAATCCTATATGGCTGCAGAAGTTGTATTCTTGGTGATCACATCCGGGAGCCACAGAGGTTTTCAAACTATTTATGTTTGATAAGGCGAGAAAAACAGAAAGTTTTCTTTTACTAATTACTCAAGAATAGACAAAGTTCACTATATGTACCATACAGATGTTACTTCCTACACAGCACAGATCTATCCATCTACAGATCTCATAAATATCTGTTTGACATTTATTAACATCTTTAACATCTATTTTTTTTCCAATTCTTTCCTACAGCTGTTGGGTGGGTACTTTTGGAGAACTATTGGGTTTGAGACATGATTTAAGAATAAGGATATGGCATTGAAACATTTAGAAAACGCCAGAGAATATTATCTATCTATCTATCTATATATATCTATCTCACAGCTTTCAATATATATTTTTATCTATTTTTCTATGTTTCATACAATATAGGGACAAAAGTCTATGTCCCTCCACATTCCACCTCCAGGAGTTTTTCTGATCTCCCATCCCACATCCAGATTTGGGTTCACAATCTCCAGTCTTGGATGGGGCTGAGGTCCGGGCTGTGTGCGGCCGCTCATGTCCCCCTTCATGTCTGTAAGGAACTTGTGCACTGGGCACAGTCATGGGGAATACCGAAAAGGGTCTTCCCCAAACTGTTCCCACAAAGCTGAAGCTACAATTGTCCACAATGTCTTGTGCTGAAGAATTAAAATTTCCCTTCACTGCAGCTAAGAGGCCGAGGTCTACCCCTGATAACAGCCCATAGCGTTACTCTCCTCCACCATCTGTGCAGGGGGCACCATGCAGTCAGAGGGTAACTTCCTCCTGGAATCACCAAATCCAGACCCCTCCATCAGACGCAGATATAGAAGTGGGATCCGTCACTGCACAGAACACGTCTGCTCGAGAGTCCACCACTCCATCCGAAGCTCGACATTGTGCTTGGTGATGTATGGCTGCATGCAGCTGCTTAGCCATGAAGCTCCCGGTGGAGGTCTGGACCCCCATCTGTAACTTTACTTAGTCTTTATTTTGTGACTTAGTTGCTGCGGTTCCTTCCACTTCTCAATAATATCACTCACAGGTGATGGAGGAAGATGAAGGAGAGAAGAAATGTCATGAAAGGACATGTTATCCCGGTGGCTCCTATTACAGGACCACGCTTGTGTCATTGAGCTCTGCACCACTTATGTTCCTCTTGGCTTCCAAAAAATGTGGAAGAAGTAGGTATAATGTATGTCAGTATGCTCAAAATAGAACAAAATGTTTTCCCATTTCACCTACAAGTAATCATACAATCACGTCATTTATCCACTGTGACACTAATCATGTGGTATATTGTATTAGATGTTTGCAGTGTCAAACCTGCTATATTCGCTGTACAATCGCAAACTTATAAAAAGAATTGCGGAACATATATCCAATATCAACAACAGCTCCTATTCCCGAATGATTAAGTATTTTATTTGTACCCATAAAGGCGACCTTTCACATTTTGAATTTTTTTGACTTGAAAAAGTAGATTTTCAGGTTATAGGAGGGGATTGGAAAAGATCTTTGATGAATGATGAGAGAGGCATATTGGATCTTGTGGTTGGATCAGGGGCAGACACTGACAGTTTGGGGCCCCTGTGCAGGAAATGTGTCTGGGCCCCCTCCTTTTAAGGTGACAAAGCTATATATATATATATATATATATATATATATATATATATATACATATTATGTATATATATATATATATATATATATATATATATAGCCACACACACATGTATATGTGACATAGTCTCCTTTATTATGTATATTGCTGTCCCTTTTACAGTGCCCTCTCTTGTTATATACAGTACTGTCCCTTACATATTGGATTATATAGAGCCCTGTTTTTTATTACATACTGTCCTCTCTTGTTAGCTGTATAATGCAATGATGGGTGATGGAGCATGGGAAAGCTTCCTTTCTAAAGGAAGAGCTGATGGACTGGTAATCTGGTCACTGGCTCCTCGATCAGCAGTCATTTTATATCTAACAAGAGAGGGGACTATGTAATAAAAGAGGGCGCTGTGAATAACAAAAAAAACAACAATACACTATGTAAGAGACAGCACTGTACATAACAGCAGAGGAAGCTATATAATAAGGGACGGCATCATATATAACTAGAGAGGATGGTACGTAATAAGGGACGGTGTTACACATAGCAAAAGAGAAACTGTAACTAAGGATGGTGTTATACATAAGTGAGTACACTATATACTAAGGGACTGTGCTATACATAAAAAGTGA
Source organism: Oophaga sylvatica (assembly GCA_033576555.1). Taxonomy (NCBI): domain Eukaryota; kingdom Metazoa; phylum Chordata; class Amphibia; order Anura; family Dendrobatidae; genus Oophaga; species Oophaga sylvatica. The sequence continues at coordinate 19,728,357 of JARQOD010000008.1, forward strand.
CTATACTATATACTGAGGGATGGCGCTATACCTAATAAGCGAGTAAACTAAGGGACTGTGCTATACATAATAAGTGAGTACACTTTATACTGAGGGACTGTGTTAGACATAATAAGCGATAATAACGTCGTCCTCCACCTCTCGTTTCTAAATCCATTATAAATCCCCCTTCCTCCCATCCCAATCCCACACCCCTCATTGTCATCTTCCCCCGCATCCCATTGTTGTTCTCTCCACCACTCCCATGATTGCCCTCTTCACCTCCTTCATCATTGCTTTCTCCCCACCACCCTCATTATTGCCTATTCCACCACCTTCATCATTGCCTCCTCCCCACCACTTCATCATTGTCCTTTCCACTGCCACCATCACTGCCTTCTCCCCTACCACCCATTCATTACCCATTCCACCACCTCCATCATTTCCTCCTCCCCACCACCCCATCATTGTCCTTTACACCGCCATCATCTTTGTCTTCTCCCCCACCACCCCATCATTGCCCATTCCTCGAACTCCATCATTTCCTCCTCCCCAACATCCCCATCATTGCCCTTTGCATCACCATCATTGTCTTTTCCCTACCACCCCATCATTGCTTATTACACCGCCTCCATTATTTCCTCCTCCCCACCACTCCCATCATTGCCCATTCCACCACCTCCATCATTTCCTCCTCCCCCACCACCCCCATTATTGCCCTTTCCACCACCCCATCATTGCTTTCTCCACCACCACCCTATCATTGCCCTCTCCGTCAACCCAATCATTGCCTTCTGCCATCATCCCCATCATTGCCCTCTCCGTTAACCCAATCATTGCCTTCTGCCCCATCACCCCATCATTTCCCTCTCTGTCAACCCAATCATTGCCTTCTGTCCCATCACCCCATCATTGCCCTCTGTCAACCCAATCATTGCCTTCTGCCCCATCACCCCCATCATTGCCATCTCCTCCACCTACACACACACAGCTCCATTCACCTCTCTGCATCCACACACACACACAAACACACAACACACGTCACCTCTGCGCAGGGTATCCTGCAGTCTCAGCATCGCCGGCAGCTTCCTTCCTGTCTCACACATCCGCGGCACTAAATGTTGATGTCATTCAGCCGCTGCTGTGTGAGACAGGAAGCATGGGCAGGAAGCAGGACAGATCCCTGCAGTTCCACTCTGGTGCCATTTTCTCTTGCAGGCAGCGGAGGGCAGCGGAGCTGCAGGGATCGCTCCCTGCCCGCTGCAGATGAGGGCAATCTGGCCAGGGGCCCCCCGGAGCCTTGGGGCTGGATAAACAGGCCAGATTGTCCGCATTATTAGCCGTCCTGCAGGGGCCCCCCTCCACCTCCGGGCCCCCTTGCAACCGCACCGGCTGTACCGGCGGTATGTCCGCCCCTGGGTAGGACATCAAGTTCCCCAATGGTATGAACTTTAAAAACAATCTCTTGTACATGTATTATTGATGGTATGCGGTCTGTGTAGCTCTGCTCGTCATGTTGTCATCACCTGCTGTATTCTATATGTAATCAGTGCTGATTTGTAATTGGATGATTGGATCACCCTCCCTATGTATGTGTAATACCATGGCCGAGGGTTGGACACAGCAGCGCTACCCATTCTCACTGCGCTGACACCTGATTCATCCCCCGAATCTTCCTCATCAGATTCGGAGCACGAAGAATCGGAGTCAGAGCCCAGAATAACTTCAAACAGTTCAACTTTATTTTCCTCTGGACACAGCACATCCAAGACACCATTAGCACCAGTGGCGTAGCGTGGGGGGTGCAGGGGGGGCGGTCCGCCCCAGGCGGCACCTGTGTGTGGGGGCGGCACCTGTGTGTGGGGCGGCGCACCCTTCCTTGGCCTCCCAACTTCGCACAGCCAGCATTTACCATTGCTGTGCTGTGCTTTGTAAAGATGCTAGCAGGACCTGTGATGAGGTCACAGGAGGGGAGGAGTTAGGTGTCACATGATCAGGCCCCTGTGTGCAGGAAGCTGCTGCTGTACTGGTCGTCATCATCGTCATGGTGCTGGATGATGGTAAGTTTATATGTGGGATCATAAGGGGTTTACAGTGTGGATGTAGCTGAACTGTGTGTGCATGAGGTGTACGGAGCGGAGCCGTATGTACAAAGCGGAGCCGTGTGTACGAGGTGTACGGAGCGAAGCCGTGTGTGTACGAGGTGTACGGAGCGGAGCCGTGTGTGTACGAGGTGTACGGAGCGGAGCCATGTGTGTACGAGGTGTACGGAGCGGAGCCGTGTGTGTACGAGGTGTATGGAGCGGAGCCGTGTGTGTACGAGGTGTACGGAGCGGAGCCGTGTGTACGAGGTGTACGGAGCGAAGCCGTGTGTGTACGAGGTGTACGGAGCGGAGCCTTGTGCGTGTGAGGTGTGTGGAGCGGAGCCGTGTGTGTACAGGGCCACAAAGAGCGAAGCCGCGCATGTACAAGGGTCCTGTTACTTGCGGGATCTGTGTGCTTGGGGGCTGCAGGGGGAAGGAGGGGTGCCATTATGTGCATGGGTCTGCGTGGGGACGGAGCGAATGCTGTTATCTGTGTAGGGCTGGGTCCCTGTCCCGCTGTCCTGGCCGGGAGGTTTACTTTCCCGCATTAGAATCGTACATGCGGAAACCCGGGGACCTCCCACACGTTCTGGCAGCCACATGTCACGTTCCACCGTCCGGAGGTGACGTGCTGTAAGTCAGCTGAACGCTGGAAATGACCGCTGACCTCATTTCCGACGGTCAGCTTACAGCAGCAGGTACTGTAACTCGTTCTCGGGAGAGTCTTCAGAACGGCGACGCATTGAGCCGCTGGATCTGTTGGAGTGAGAGTCGGGTATTGTACGGACCGCTGCATACAATACCCGACTCTCACTAAGCGAGACAAGCAGGATGTGGGGATCTCAACATGGGATCTGTTCAACAGATGAAGAGATCCCCAGATCCTGCCTGTCTCGCTCAGTGAGAGCCGGGTATTGAATGGAGCGCCTCATAGCTGGTGAGATCCCCACATCCTGGGGAAATGAGGTCAGCGATGGAACGTGACTTGTGGCTGCCAGAATGTGTGGGAGGTCCCCGGGGTTTCCGTATGTACGATTCTAATGCGGAAAGTAAACCGCCTGGCCGGGACAGCGGACAGGGTCCCGAAATCGGGACTGTCCCGCTGAAACCGGGACGGTTGAGAGGTATGTGTTTATAATTATTGTTTATGAAACAGTGTGATCAGCAGTGCTAAGTGGGTGTGGTCAGGGCGTGGATATGGGTGTGACCAGTGAAATGGGTGTGGCTAGGGGTGTGGCCTAAAATTTGCCGCCCCGGGCGCCACAAACAGTTGCTACGCCACTGATTAGCACGCTTGACACGGTACCAGCAATACATCTTCCACTACTCCGCTTCACTTCTTCTGCTACACCAGAATGGACCACAAAGTAAAATCGGGTTGAGGAGCCCGGTGAAAACGGCACTTTGATCTCTTTCACTGGAGACACTTCAGTTGAGTAACGGACATACACATATACTAGGTCGTCCACACCCTTTTGGTTATCCTGCCCACGTAATCGCTGGTGGCTCACTCGCTGCTGCTTCAGCATGCACACTTCTGCTGAGCATTCCCACAGTGGCTCTTCCACTGGCACTAATAACTTCATCAGCCCACAGACTCTGGCTAACAGTCCCACGGTGATTGCTTCACCGGCTGCGCTACTGCTGGTACCTTTTTCTCACTTCTTGTGTGTCGGGTGCCCGGCCCGGGATTCTGGATGTCCTCGCAGTAGCAGGGTCCATCCTCGACTCTCTCAATCTAGGAAGTCCCTCACCCAAGTTCCCGACCGACATTTTACCTCTTGGAGTCCTGCCAGTCTTCACTAAGCTGGATGTGCTCAGTGCTCCCACCTTGTGTCCTACTACTGTACCACACTAACCATCTAGAAACTCTCTAACTGGGTCCACTAATATGCACCCATGTAGTGGCCCTTTGAAATACCACACTTACCCCAACTATGATTACTATACAAGTGCCCTCCTCTAATGTTCCCAAAAGATGAACTACCTTACCTAAAATCTATGCGAAATACATCACTATAAAGTACATGACAAATATACACATATACATATACAGGCAGCATAAAACATTCAAAGGGTTAAAATCTTGACCCTCCTTACATATGTTTTCATTCATTCATTGTTTGACATCCTATGACTAAGGGAGTACACTGCACCAGAAAAGCATCAGCTTGTTTTTATGCGTTTTTTTTAATTATGGACTAAATAAACTTGTTTGAATTTTACCTGGATGAAAATCTGTCTACAAATCCTCCCTTCCCGGTATTCAGTGCTGCGTTCACAAGCAGAATGTGCAACCTCCAGCTCTAATTCTGCCACCTCTTCTAATTCTGTGTTGAGACTCGCTACTTTACCTCTCCATGTATCTATCATCTATCTATCAATCAACTATCTATTATCTATCTATCAATCTATCTATCTATTATCTATCTATCTATCTATCATCTATCTATCTATTATCTATCTATCAATCAACTATCTATTATCTATCTATCAGTCTATCTATCTATCATCTATCTATCTATCATCTATCTATCTATCATCTATCTATCTATTATCTATCAATCAACTATCTATTATCTATCTATCTATCTAATATCTATCTATCAATCAACTATCTATTATCTATCTATCTATCATCTATCTATCTATTATCTATCTATCAATCAACTATCTATTATCTATCTCATCTATCTATCTATCTATCTATCATCTATTCTATCTATTATCTATCTATCAATCAACTTATCTATTATCTATCTATCAGTCTATCTATCTATTATCTATCTATCCAGCTCTATTTCTGCCACCTCTTCAAATTCTGTGTTGAGACTCCCTACTTTACCTCTCCATGTAGCTATCATCTATCTATCTATCTATCTATCTATCTATCTATCTATCTATCATCTATCTATCTATCTATCTACATCTATCTATCTATCTATCTATCTATCTATCTATTATCTATCTATATCTATCTATTATTTATCTATTTATTATCTCTCTATCTATCTATTATCTATCTATCTATTTATTTATCTATCTATTAATCTATCTATTATCTATCTATCATCTATTATCTATCTGTCTATCTATCTATTATATATCTATCTATGTATCTATCTATTTATCTATCTATCTATCTATTATCTATCTATCTATCATCTATCTTTATCTATCTAGCTTCCTCTTTATTGCTTTCTGTCTTGATTTTTTTTTTCTTTCTTTTTTCTTTCTCACACTTTTTTCATTTCTCTGTCTTTCTATTTTTCCACTTTTTTATTTCTCTTTCTTTTCTTTCTTTAATTCTTTCTCCTTTATTTTTTTTCTTTCTCTTTCTTTTTATCTTTCTTCCTTTCTCTCTCTTTCTCTTTTTCACCTTCTTTATTTATATTTTTCTCTTTCTCTCTTTCTTTTTTCTTCTTTACTTTCTTTACCTTTCACCTTCTTTCTTTCTCTTTTTCTCTTTCTATCTTTCTCTTTCGTTCCCTTTTTTTTGTTTCTTTTTCTTTCTCCTTCCATCTTTCTTTCTCCTTTCTTACATTCTTTCCTATCTAAGCATCTATCTCTTTCACAACCTCTCATGTATGAAATACATAACGTTTTAGTAATGAGTTATCTCCATGTATATAAACAGTTACACCCGTCTCTATAGATAAGGACTCTCCTGTTCTTGGTTGGAGAGATCACTTCGGTGGCGGCACTCCCTGTTTTCCCTTCACCTTTTGTAGATGAGAGGTATCAGTACAGTTTACAAAAGAGATGCCTCATCCTGAGAACAGTCGTGATGTCAAAATTAAGTCATCGCCCCACCCATGGATTTAATCCTGGCATATAAAACGGTATTCCGGGGCTCCGAAATCATTGTATTAAGATTATTTGAACTGCAAGAGCTGCCATGAAATCCCCAGGACTGCACGCTGCGCCCCCGGCACTGCTGCTGCTGCTCCTCTTAGCGGGTAAGAAAATCTGCCACATTATAGTTTGTGTCTCCTAGGAGTATACAGGAGGAGTATAATAGCAGTATTTAGCAGTGTATAGGAATAATGTACCAATATATAGGAATATAGTAGGAAGGTATAGGAGTATAGTAGCAGTATATAGGAGTATAGTAGCAGTATTTAGCAGTGTATAGGAATAATGTACCATATATAGGAATATAGTAGGAAGGTATTGGAGTATATAGGAGTAAAGTAGCAGTATATAGGAGAATATAGCTGAGGTCTGTGATTACAGAATAATAAACCGTTATATAAATGAATGGAATATAAGTGTAAGGTCCGTCCAGGACAGCGGAGAAGATGTGGGACCATAAAGCTTCTATAATTTCCATTAGTCTTGAATGCAGCTGAGTGTAAAGATCAAGGAGTCCCCAAATGTAAGAGAATGGAAATGAACTTGGTGACGACACCGAAATGTATGAAGACAATGTGACGGAGGTGCCACTCATGCGCTGCTGATGATGAATCCACTGTATATCCAACGGGATATATTGAATGATTTATAGAATAGGTTTACAGAGTCAACGCGTTTCGGTTCCGCGCAGGACCTCTTCATCAGGACAGAAACCTAGTGTGAGCGACAGAAATGGCCTCGAAACGCGTTGACTCTGTAAACCTATTTAATAAATCATTCAATATATCCCATTGGACATACTGTGGATTAATCATTGGCAACGCATGAGTGGCACCTCCGTCACATTGTCTTCATTCAATTTGGTCCTTTCAAGACCAGTGTCCTTGCAGCAGCCGTGTGATAATGATATATGCGAGATACACGTTGCTTTGCAGCAACCATATTAGGTGAGTGGATTCCCTTCCTTCACACCTCATCATTTATCGGTTAAGACCCTATTGCGCTCTCTTTTTCCAGTTTTCTCTACTCTGACACCAAAATGTGACTTTTTTGTGAGGGTAAAGTAGATAAGGGTGAGGTCAGGACAATCAGATCCCGTTAAGGATCACGGCGACACAAAATTGACTTTATGAAAGGATAAAAATATGTTGTTGGTCTTATATAAGGGTGAGAATGTGGCATTGACCTTATATAAGGGTGAGAATGTTGCATTGACCTTACATAAGGGTGAGAATATGGCATTGACCTTATATAAGGGTTAGAATGTGGCATTGACCTTATAAAAGGGTGAGAATGTCACATGGACCGGATAAATGAGTAAAAATATGATAGTGACCTTATATAAGGGTGAGGATGTGAGACTGATCCTGTGGAGGACATTGAACTTGCACTATTATGGGGTTCACATACGGTATTAATCTTACAAGAAGAGGAATAAAAGACAAGTAACTTCTTAGGCTGCATGACCTGATCGTACCTGCAAACTCAGTAGTGCCAATCGGCCATTATACGGGAAACATATGAGATTATGTAATTAACTATATTTTATACCAAATGTTTCCACAACGTGCCCCAGATAGAGATCCGTCCTTTTGCCTCCATAGGATCACATTATGGACCTATTATCATACAGTAGGTGGGAGAGTTGGGTTTGGTGTTATCAGATTTTGTGCTGTGGCAATAAATTATAGGACAAGGTATAATATGGTATAAGACACTAAAGGAATGTTCTGTTTTATAAAACCTGTGTATTTTGTGGTTTACATTGATGGGAACCGCTTATATTGTCTGCACACATAGGTCGGCGTCTCACACTTTGTCACTTTTTACAGGGCAGAATGCTGAAGCCCAGTCACTTGGATCCCTGATCAGCACTATCAGCAGCATATTATTTCCCCGTACTACTGACGCTCCGGAAACTATAACCAATAGTCAACCAGAAGAGGCAACAACAGATTACTACTTCACGGAAACCACTCTAATATTTGATGAAACCAGCAGTCAACCAGAAGTGTCCACACATGTAAATACTCTGCTGTCTAATGGAACCAGTAGTCAACCAGAAGGGACAACGAAGACATATGTTTCCATGACCAAGACCAGCAGTCAACCAGTAGAGTCCACTTCTAGGAGTTCTTCTTCCTTTATGGAGACCAGTTTAAAACCAGAAGAAAATACAACTATACCATTTTCAACAGAAAGCGTTACTGAACCAGATGGGATGTTGCACACAGGAACATCTTCTGGAACAGAAAGTAGTAGTAAAATAATACCAACCATTAACATATCAGACAGCACCAGGACATCTCAGGAACCCATAACTGCAAATACAAAGCTCACCACAACATCGCCCTATACACAATCAACAAATACTCAACCAGCACTGCCCACTACTGACGCTCCGGAAACTATAACCAATAGTCAACCAGAAGAGGCAACAACAGATTACTACTTCACGGAAACCACTCTAATCTTTGATGAAACCAGCAGTCAACCAGAAGTGTCCACACATGTAAATACTCTGCTGTCTAATGGAACCAGTAGTCAACCAGAAGGGACAACGAAGACATATGTTTCCATGACCAAGACCAGCAGTCAACCAGTAGAGTCCACTTCTAGGAGTTCTACTTCCTTTACGGAGACCAGTTTAAAACCAGAAGAAAATACAACTATACCATTATCAACAGAAAGTGTTACTGAACCAGATGGGATGTTGCACACAGGAACAACTTCTGGAACAGAAAGTAGTAGTAAAATAATACCAACCATTAACATATCAGACAGCACCAGGACATCTCAGGAACCCATAACTGCAAATATAAAGCTCACCACAACATCGCCCTACACACAATCAACAAATACTCAACCAGCACTGCCCACTACCTATTTACCATCAAGCACAACATCTTCCAGAACCACTTCTCCAATCCTTACAAGCATGATGACTAATAACCCAGCTTCTAATAGCGATCCATCTATGTCATCAGCACCTAGTACAATGACAAACTTACCCTACCACACAAGCATCCAAACAACAATAACTAAAACTGATTCAAAATCCAGTATGACAATCACTGCCTCTTCTAATATAGTACCATCAACAGTAAACATCACTAGCCCATCTACGACAACTACTTCAAACGAAACCTCAACTACATCGGTTGTCACATCAATGATCAACAATAACAGTGCCCATCCATCATCAACTAATCAACCATTAGAAAGTAATAGCATAACTATGTCTTCTGATACATCACCACCATTCTCAACATCAACTAATAATATAGAGACATTTTCCAGTACATCAACATCATCTACTACAATGAAGTCATCTACTCAAGTAGGAGAAACTAGTACTCAGTCAGTATCATACAACAACCTATACATTAGTACAGCAACCAGTAGCCCTCTTGCTCCTAACATTACTAGTGCACAGACTATGGTTTCTAGTGTTCCTCTGATAACTACCAATGTCTCATCAACATCAACCACTTCCCAATTGGGATCAACCTTGAGTCAACCATCCTCTCGAAACAACTTAGATACATCTCCTGTTACATCAGCACCAAATATAATCCAGGAATCTTCAAGTATTGTCACACCAAGTTCTATAACTGATAAGATCACACAATCAAGTACATGGGTTTCATCCAAAGACATCATGGCAACTTCTTCTATCAATGGTAACCAATCAAGGACTGATAACACAACAGAATTTCCTAGCACCAATCATCATACTACTCTGAATAATTCATCAACAAATTCAAGTTTATCTTCTGAAAATAAAAGCAGCTTCACCACATCTTCTGGTAATGATTCCAGTAAGCCAACTATAAATACTAACATCACAACAACACTATCCAATAGTGGTATTACAACCCAGGAAGTTGTGAGTGACACAGTGACAACTTCAGACCCAACAGCATCCAATATCACCACAATCAACATCTATGATGTTACCAAGAATAATACATCTTCTAGTTCTTCGACAACAATTACAAGTCTAGTGTCTTATTTTGTTAATGTTACAGGTGCCTCAGGTATGTCTTCTTCTGTAACAACTAGCTCCCCAACAACTTTGACCAATACAACCTCATCTTCTAATCCTTCGAGTATCATGACAACCCCAAATAGGAGCACAGTAGCATCTTCAAGTAATAGTGCTAGTACGACATTATTGGACTTGGGAAGCTCTACACACTCGATACCAACTACAAGTCCAGTGTCTTCTTTTGTTAATGTTACAGGTGCCTCAGGTATGTCTTCTTCTGTAACAACTAGCTCCCCAACAACTTTGACCAATACAACCTCATCTTCTAATCCTTCGAGTATCATGACAACCCCAAACAGGAGCACAGTAGCATCTTCAAGTAATAGTGCCAGTACGACATTATTGGACTTGGGAAGCTCTACACACTCGATAACAACTACAAGTCCAGTGTCTTCTTTTGATAATGTTACAGGTGCCTCAGGTATGTCTTCTTCTGTAACAACTAGCTCCCCAACAACTTTGACCAATGCAACCTCATCTTCTAATCCTACGAGTATCATGACAACCCCAAACAGGAGCACAGTAGCATCTTCAAGTAATAGTGCCAGTACGACATTATTGGACTTGGGAAGCTCTACACACTCGATAACAACTACAAGTCCAGTGTCTTCTTTTGTTAATGTTACAGGTGCCTCAGGTATGTCTTCTTCTGTAACAACTAGCTCCCCAACAACTTTGACCAATGCAAACTCATCTTCTAATCCTACGAGTATCATGACAACCCCAAACAGGAGCACAGTAGCATCTTCAAGTAATAGTGCCAGTACGACATTATTGGACTTGGGAAGCTCTACACACTCGATAACAACTACAAGTCCAGTGTCTTCTTTTGTTAATGTTACAGGTGCCTCAGGTATGTCTTCTTCTGTAACAACTAGCTCCCCAACAACTTTGACCAATGCAACCTCATCTTCTAATCCTACGAGTATCATGACAACCCCAAACAGGAGCACAGTAGCATCTTCAAGTAATAGTGCCAATACGACATTATTGGACTTGGGAAGCTCTACACACTCAATAACAACTACAAGTCCAGTGTCTTCTTTTGTTAATGCTACAGGTGCATCAGGTATGTCTTCTTCTGTAACAACTAGCTCCCCAACAACTTTGACCAATACAACCTCATATTATAATCCTACGAGTATCATGACAACCCCAAACAGGAGCACAGTGGCATCTTCAGGTAATAGTGCCAGTACAACATTATTGGACTTGGGAAGCTCTACACACTCATCAGCTCCACCTGCAGCCACTGATATGGTAACTTCATCCAAAAATGGAACCAGTAATCAGCCAGTATTCACCAGTAGCATCACGCCAGCTTCCAGACGATCTACTGTCACCAGCAGTCCCTCATCTGACATAACTAAAACTGCTTCACCTTCCATCTCATCTCATATTACAATGGTTTCTTCTAACGAAACCTCAAGTGTCCATTCAACTTCACCAAGCAGCACAACAACTTCTGACACTGGTGTTTTCAGTAGCTCAACTGATACCATAAATACTTCACCAATCTCCTCAATGTCAACATCATCACAAAGAACCACAATGAACTTGACAAATAACTCAATGGTCCCAATCAGCAGAACATCCATGTCTTCCAACAGCCAGACATCTTCCACAAAATCTTCAAACTCCACCATTATTGGCTTGACCACAGATACAAAGCCTTCTTCAACATCAATCACCAACTCCGGTTCTTCTTCTCCATTAACCCACTCCCCCTCAATCACCAAACTCCAAAGCACGCAAGGCCAGAATTCAGGTAAATAAATGGTTTATAAACAGATAAGTGAGATTTAGAACAAAAATAGATGAGTGTGAGCTAATCCACAACTTGATTCTTCTTTCAGTGGCCACAACCGATGGCTCCACCAATTTCTTGGCTCCTTGGAAAATCATTCTTATCTCTTTGGCTGTTGGCATTGGAACTTTTGCTGTTGTTGGAGCAACATTATTGGTAAGTCTTTCTCTGACTAAATACCAAAAGACAAGAAAGGCAAATGGGAAGATTGTTTTACTGAAAATGGCAAATCCTCAGGGATCAATGAAGGGGTCATATTCAGTGTTTGGAACTACTATTACTAAGGCTGGGTTCATGAGGGCATATTTCAAGGATCGCAAGTCTTCTGACCCAAGCTTACAGCCTCACATGTGTCTGAGGCTGTAATTTAGGGCCAGGAGACTCAAGATCAGTCTGGTCATTGTGGTCCATACACGGACCATGAAATACGCTTGTCTGAACTTGGCCTAATTCTGCTTCACAGAGGGGAATGATTATGATTCTTATGACCATGTATGAAGAGGTATTGGTGCAATTATTTCACCCTATGGTTACTACCTTTCCCTGGAGAACTTCTCCTCTCTCCTTATTGAACCAGAACTTTAACAATTCAGATCCCCGTTCATTTTGAGGAACCAGTACAACCCATCAACTCTTGAACAGATGCAGATGAAACCCAATATATATACAGATTAGTCCAGCATTAACATTCCACAAATTTTGTCACAGACTCCAATTTCTCACGATATTAGTTATTAGGTTTTTTTTCAGTTGTTTTTTTTAAAGTTGGTCAGTAAATATTAGCTAAGATAACCATAATATTGATTTCATCGTGTGATACCTAATTAATATTATCAAAAGGACAAACCTCTAACTTTTTCATTTATTTTCCAGGCGATATACCATATCCAAAGACTTAAAGGAATGAACCGCTATGTTGTTTCCCGCTCCTTTATTTAAGTTGCTGAATTGAATACCTCAAATCAACAGTATTATATCCATGGAGTTTTGGGATATACTGCCACTACTGGACAGTTAGAGTATTTCATCATGTTATAGATGACTTTTACTGATTTTTTGGAATCACGTATTATGTATTTATTTAGATTACTCAGCAATACTGGCGCCCTATGGCCACTGTGTGTGTTATAGATGCTCCGCAATATAGAAGGCAGTGTGAGGGTGACATCCAGTGGATAATGTGTCTATTACATATGTTATATTTTGCCGTTTTTTTTTTATAACCGGACCGAGGGATATGATGAAATCATTTTTGCTGATCTGATAACCGAAGTGATGCAGCATTGCTGGTCAGTGCTAATGTTTTAGATATTATGTAAAATTTTGTAATAATTGTATTAAATAATTTATTTTTTTACCTGCATCCTAAAGTTACGATGTTCAGTTTTTTGCTATGTAGCTGCAAATGTTCTGACGATTAAAGAAACCGAAAACCAACACGGGATATGTGTCAGTCATTACACCAGATAGTGAAATGTTTCTATGATTTGTGGGCAATGTGGGTCCTTTAAGGGAATGAAAGTTGTCAATGGGTATTAGATTATGTTTGCCAACATTTCAGCTTATATGTAACACAGCAAAACAGAAATGTGCACTAAAGACAGCGACAGTCAGAGTATGCCCCATAAATAGTGTCAGCCAGAGAGGACACCAACGACAGCGGCAGTCAGAGTGTGCCCCATAAACAGTGTCAGCCAGAGAGTACACCAAAGACAGCGGCAGCCAGAGTATGCCCCATAAATAGTGTCAGCCAGAGAGTGCACCAAAGACAGTGACAGTCAGAGTATGCCCCATAAATAGTGTCAGCCAGAGAGTGCACCAAAGACAGTGACAGTCAGAGTATGCCCCATAAATAGTGTCAGCCAGAGAGTACACTAAAGACAGCGACAGTCAGAGTATGCCCCATAAATAGTGTCAGCCAGAGAGGACACCAACGACAGCGGCAGTCAGAGTGTGCCCCATAAACAGTGTCAGCCAGAGAGTACACCAAAGACAGCGGCAGCCAGAGTATGCCCCATAAATAGTGTCAGCCAGAGAGTACACCAAAGACAGTGACAGTCAGAGTATGCCCCATAAATAGTGTCAGCCAGAGAGTGCACCAAAGACAGTGACAGTCAGAGTATGCCCATAAATAGTGTCAGCCAGAGAGTGCACCAAAGACAGTGACAGTCAGAGTATGCCCCATAAATAGTGTCAGCCAGAGAGTACACCAAAGACAGTGACAGTCAGAGTATGCCCCATAAATAGTGTCAGCCAGAGAGTGCACCAAAGACAGTGACAGTCAGAGTATGCCCCATAAATAGTGTCAGCCAGAGAGTACACCAAAGACAGTGACAGTCAGAGTATGCCCCATAAATAGTGTCAGCCAGAGAGTACACCAAAGACAGTGACAGTCAGAGTATGCCCCATAAATAGTGGCAGCCAGAGAGTACACCAAAGACAGCGGCAGTCAGAGTATGCCCCATAAATAGTGGCAGCCAGAGAGTACACCAAAGACAGCGGCAGTCAGAGTATGCCCCATAAATAGTGTCAGCCAGAGAGGACACCAAAGACAGCGACAGTCAGAGTATGCTCCATAAATAGTGTCAGCCAGAGAGTGCACCAAAGACAGCAGCAGTCAGAGTATGCCCCATAAATAGTGTCAGCCAGAGAGGACACCAAAGACAGCGACAGTCAGAGTGTGCCCCATAAATAGTGTCAGCCAGAGAGGACACCAAAGACAGCGACAGTCAGAGTGTGCTCCATAAATAGTGTCAGCCAGAAAGTATACCAGAGACAGTGACAGTCAGAGTATGCCCCATAAATAGTGTCAGCCAGAGAGTACACCAGAGACAGTGACAGTCAGAGAATGTGGATCGCCCGCCAGGCAGTGGGATACTCGGTACCGGGCCGGTGTATGGAGGGGATGTAATATAATGTAATCTCGGCACACACCAGTGGTATTTTGCGGTGATAATTTTAATCAAAATAGGAGTACATACAACAAACGTTTCGGTCAAGCATGACCTTCTTCGGTGTACTATAACAGAGGTATGGAACGCCCCTCAACAAAAATCACATCAAATAGGTCATGAAATGTGATGTGATTTTTGTTGAGGGCGATCCATACCTCTGTATATCCTCACATACATCCTTATGGATACTATATTGGATGATTCTGAGCATTATATGTTTATCACATTGTTCTCATATTATGTACTTTCATAAGATATACCTGTATATACTTTCTTTTGTATGCCCCATGTTATATATATACATTTTATCTTTCTTTCCTCATGTTATAGTACACCGAAGAAGGTCATGCTTGACCGAAACGTTTGTTGTATGTACTCCTATTTTGATTAAAATTATCACCGCATAATACCACTGGTGTGTGCCGAGATTACATTATATTATTTCACGGATTGGGATCCTACTCGGGCACCACCGCCTCCCCTTTTTTAGCAGTTGTGCCAACGATTTATTTCAACCTATGGAGGGGATGTGTCACAGCGGCAGTGACCCGGTCCGTGGCCCTGGGCATCCAATGAAAGGGGAATTATTTACAGGGGATGTGAATAGTTTGTAGTGTAAGTATTCGTGACGCCACCTGTGGTATCTGGTCAATGGTGACCAGCGCTGCAGTGCAAATCCTCTGGGACAGATGGTGAGATGCAGCAGAGTTGGTACAGTCTCCCACAGGTGAGACTATGGGATCCCAGGGCAGGCAGATGTTGTAGTAGGTGGTAATGGTGCTGCAGGATGTAACTGAGTGCAATGTGTGACGCAGGAAGAAACTGAGAAACAGTCAGTGAGTTGCAGTTTCCAAAGCTTTACTTACAGTTTTGCAGGCAAAGCATCCAGGGCATTGAATACAGGTCGTACTGGAGTAGGTCAGCCTGAAAGCAGTTTAGGATCCCCTTATTACAGGTGGGATGTGAGGTCTCCTTTCTAGCGCTGTTCTGTGAGGCATTGGCTGCTATAAGCTCATTCCAAATCCTCTGGACTCTCTCTCTCAGTTAATTTGAACTTCACTCTCATTACATGCAGCTGTAGCCTGCTTCAGGAACTAATCCGTGATGGAGTCTCCAGCTCACTTGTGCTGCTGCTTTGTGGAAGAGTCTTAATGGGAACAGAGAACCTGCTGTCCTCTGCCCTCCGGATTCTGCTGCTGGGATTTTACTAAACCCTCTCAGCCTCGGACTCCAGGGGTCCGGTCTCTGGCGCTTAGACCTGGTGATCAGCCCTGCTATGGCTTCAGTCCCCCTGCTTGTCTCCACGTCCTCCCTCTCTCGTTCCCTCAGCTAGACTGACTAACTCCTCCCCCAGCCAGAATATTCCAGGGAAGCTCCCCTCAAATCAGGTGTTTGAACTCCCCCTTCTGGTCTGGAGTCAGAAAGGTGTTGCATGCTGAATTACCTGCGAAGGGGTCCCTCTTTGCTTTCAGGCATGACATCACCCTCCCCTGGAGGAAGGCAAGGTCACTGTGGCAACCAAACTCCTGGGGTGCCACATATGCCCCATAAATAGTGTCAGCCAGAGAGGACACCAAAGACAGCGGCAGTCAGAGTGTGCCCCATAAATAGTGTCAGCCAGAGAGGACACCAAAGACAATGACAGTCAGAGTATGAGGATCGCCCGCCAGGGCAGTGGGATACTCGGTACCGGGCCGGTGTACTAGAGGGATGTGTCACAGCGGCACTGACCCGGTCTGTAGCCCTGGGCATCCAATAAAAGGGTAATATTTACAGGTGATGTTTAGAGTTTGTAGTAAGGTATTTGTGGCGCCACTTGTGGTATCTGGTCAGAGATGACCAGCACTGCAGTGCAGATCCTCTGAGACTGATGGTGTGATGCAGCAGAGTTGGAATAGCTTCCCACAAGTGAAGCTGGTGGTCTCAGGGCAGGTAGATGTTGTAGAGTAATGGTACTGAGAGATGTAGCTGAGTGTAGTAGGTGACGCAGGAAGAAACTGAGAAACAATCAGCGAGTTGCAGTTTCCAAAGCTTTACTCACAGTTCTGTCTGCCGGCAGTACAGATGCCCGCTTGGTACCGTGTCCTCCAGGTGAGGGGCTCAGCAAACCCCCATGTAGATTGGAAAACACCTTTTCCAGGACTCCCTTCTATATATGTGTTCCTTTTACTGGCCGTCTCACTGTGCTGATTTTCCCACCTTTTATCCTTCCAGCACCTTCACAAACAGTGTCCCAGATCAGCGGCTGCGAATCCTATTAACTCTGAGCCTTTGCGGGAACAACGGTATATAACCTTCTCCGCATGAACCGGGTGCTCTGGCAGGATGGGTTGCATCACAGGCCCAAACCGATCCTCCAACCCACATGGCCGGTCCCAGTCCAGGGACACACGTGGCCTGCCGGTTTCGCGGACTGGTGGCGTAGGCAGCAGGCCCACCAGTGATTCATCCGCAGAGGCCGGGTCCTCGGCCTCACTGGCTGCTCCGGGGCCTGTTACGTCATCCTCTGAGACCGGAGTGGTGAAGGGAGAGAGCTGTCATTGCGGCTCCAGTGGCTGTTTCTGTCCTAATGTGGCCTTCCACCATGATTGTGACATCACCTCTGCCTCTTCTTGCTGCCGGGCAACATCAGCTGCCTCCTGGTCAGACAGCGCCTCCTCCATTGCCACCGGCAACTCCTCTTCTTTGAACCTGGGGAAGGAACTCTCCTCGGATCCTCCGCTCCCCTGGTCACCTCCATCCGCCATCTTGTTTAGTTGTAGTAATGTGGCTGCATGGAGGAGTTCCCGCTTTTTCTTATGGGGGTGGACCTTCTTCTTTCTCTTTCTCCCGCCAATTGGGATCAGGAGGTGGATCTATCTTGCTGACTGGCATGTCCTTATGGTGCAATAACATTTAGACAGGGCGGCCATATCTTGCGCGCCACACGGTGGTGAGTCGCCCTCCACGGCCGTGGGGTACTCGGTACCGAGCCTGTTGACTTCTATGGGGGATGTCACGGCAGCTATGACCCGGTCCGTGGCCCTGGGCACTCACCAAAAGGGGGTTATATTTACAGGTGATGAAGTTTATGTAGTGATTCGTGACGCCACCTGTGGTACCTGGTCAGTGTGACCAGCGCTGCGGTGCAGGTCCTCTGGAAGAGATGGTATTGTGCAGCAAGTTGGTAAACCTCCCATAGGTGAGGCTGTAGTCTTCCAGGGCAAGTAGATGGTGTATTTGGGAATGGTGCTGAGGGGTGTAGTGGAGAGAGATGTGCGTCGCTGAAATAATTCTAGGAAACAGTCCAAGTGCAGTTTCAGGGTTTTTACTCACAGTCTGTTGCCAGCAAGACAGATGCCCGCCTGGTACTGTGTCCTCCTGGCGAGGGGTCCAGCAACCCCCAGGTAGATCAGGTCGCACTTTCCCAGGACTCCCTTTCAGTGTGTTCCTTCCCTGCCCGTCTCTCTCTGTGCTTTTTCCACTCCTCTCTTACTAGCACCTCACCACACTGTCTCTCAGTCCAGAAGCTGCGGACCCTGTCGGGTAACAGATTAATTCTGTGCGTCCATATATGTTATGAATGTGCTGGATATGGTTTCTGAGCAGAGGCTCCCTCTGGTGGTTGCAGACAGTACTGAACCTCACAGCGAGGAATGGCAATCTGGGATCACGGATTGGACTGATATAAGGGAGGTTCCCTCCCATGATGGTCGCCGGTGATCTATTGTTCTTGTCTCAATTGTGGTTCCTGGTTCATTTTGAAGTTGCTGGAGTCTTGCCTGCCCTGCTGCTTTCAGATAAGATATTTTCTGCTTCTCTTTTTGTGCTTGCTTTTTTCATAGTTTTCTGCACTTTTGTGGAGGTCAGCCGGGTCCCCTCCTGGGGCCTGTGCTCCTCTCATTTTATCTGTAGCCACTGTTATTTGTTCATTTGCTTTTTCCTGTTTTTTCAGTGGCTGCGGCTTTGCTTTGTTACACCAGAGATCTGATTTAGGTGGTAGAGATCATGTGATCTCAGGTTTTTTTGGCAATCAGAAGTGCTGGTATTTTTTAGGGTTTTTGTTGGATTGCAGTCAGAATTATTTCCTGTACTTTTCTGTCTAGACAGATTGGGCCCCAACGTTTGCTCATTCTATTTTCTGTCTGTGTCCGTGCTATCTTCTTGTCTAACCGCCATTATATGTTTGGGGGCTTCCTATTTTCTTTGGGGATCAGTTCCGGGGCAGATAGCTTTCATCTTTCTGCCTTTAGGTGTAGTTATCTCTCAAGCTGTGACGAGGCATCTAGGATCAACGTAGGAACGCTCCACGGCTACCTCTAGTTGTGTGGTTAGTTCAGGTTACTGCAATCCAATAGGTTCCAGCCTCTCTGGTGTATTACCGTTTTGGCTTTTCTCCTCAGCTACCTAAACATAACAATATAGTTTCCTTCTTGGAGATGTTGCTGGTGGTTGGTAGCAATGACCCGTAAAGTGATCACCACCGCCGGCTTACTAGCGGGGCCTGTAGGTTTCCCACTAGTCTAGGGGCCGATCCCTGTTGGCCTGGTCCTTCCGATCCCGGATAGGGTCACGGATGGAAATGTGCACTCTCCGTGCCCTAGGACCCTTTCTCTGGCTCTCCAGACGCTCCTCAGTCTCCTTTTTTCTCTTAGATGACGAGCTCCTATCGGCTAGCTCTCCTCCCCTCCTCTACACACTCCGTGTGTTCAGCTTCCTTAACTTCTCTTCTCCTCTTACTGCTGCCTAAAACTCCACCCACCCATACACCCCTTGATAACCAGCCTGGTATGAGACCATCCTCCCATAGGGTACGTCCATATGACCAGCTGATATGGTGTGTGTTGGATGCAGGCGTTGGAGTCTAAGGGGGTGCTCCCTCCTTACCTGGGAGTGGGGTGTCACACCTCTGGATGAGGTGCAACACCTCTGTGGCGACTGAACCCTCAGGGGCGCCACAGTGGGTCCCCGCCCACGACTAAACGCCCTTCTTCTTCTTGCACGCCTCATGGTGCAAATATGGCGATAGCCTTTCACAATTTCCAGCAAAGTTTCTAGCGCTTTAAGTAATTCTCCTTGCATTAAAGACAGTTCAAAGTAGGCACACAGAACCCGGTGATACCGGGCTTCGTAATCCTGTTCGTGACGCCAAAATGGATCGCCCGCCAGGGCAGTAGGATACTCGGTACCCGGCCGGTGTACTGAAGGGATGTGTCACAGCGGCAGTGACCCGGTCCGTAGCCCTGGGCGTCCAATAAAAGGGTAATATTTACAGGTGATGTTTAGAGTTTGTAGTAAGGTATTCGTGACCCCACTTGTGGTATCTGGTCAGAGATGACCAGCACTGCAGTGCAGATCCTCTGAGACTGATGGTGTGATGCAGCAGAGTTGGAATAGCTTCCCACAAGTGAAGCTGGTGGTCTCAGGGCAGGTAGATGTTGTACTATTAGAGTAATGGTACTGAGAGATGTAGCTGAGTGTAGTAGGTGACGCAGGAAGAAACTGAGAAACAATCAGCGAGTTGCAGTTTCCAAAGCTTTACTCACAGTTCTGTCTGCCGGCAGTACAGATGCCCGCTTGGTACCGTGTCCTCCAGGTGAGGGGCTCAGCAAACTCCCAGGTAGATTGGGAAACACCTTTCCAGGACTCCTTTCTATATATGTGTTCCTTTTACTGGCCGTCTCACTGTGCTGATTTTCCCGCCTTCTATCCTTCCAGCACCTTCACAAACAGTGTCCCAGATCAGCAGCTGCGAATCCTTTGGATAACGTCTAAGCTCTGCGTTTCCTTGATTCTATATAGCTACCTCTCCGGCGAAGATAATTGTGGTAGTTGTCTGTGATCCCTAAAGTTATCACAGCAGTCGACTTGCTAGCTGAGTCATAAAATCCTCCACTAGGCTAAGGGGTCGAGTTCCCTCTGCGACCTGGTCCCTCTGCCAACAGATTGGGACTGACGGATGGTTCTTACTCTCTCCGTATCCCTAGGACCCCTTCCTCTCTCTCTCCAGAAGCTCCTCTCTTTTTCTGCTTCTTTCTCTTCTACTCTCCGCTTCCCGGACTGAGCTCTTTCCAGCTCCTAGTCCCTTCTGAATCTCTCTCTAGACTCCTTCCTTTTCCTCCACAGCCTCCCCTCACCGGGAGCTGCTTCACTACACGTCCGTCTCCTTCCTCTTCCTCCTCATGACTCCCTAAACTCTGTTCTTGCTTACCTAAAGCTTCACTCCTCCTTGCTACTTACTAACTCCACCCACCCATACACTCTTTACTAACCAGCCTGGGATGAGACCATCCTCCCGCAGGGTACGTCCAGGGTGCCCAGCTGCTATAGTGTGTGTTGGGTGCAGATGTTAGAGTCCTAGGTGGTGCTCCCTCCTTACCTGAGAGAGGGGTTTCACACCTCTGGGTGAGGTGCAATACCTCTGTGGCGACTGAACCCTTAGGGGCACCACATATGCCCCATAAATAGTGTCAGCCAGAGAGGACACCAAAGACAGCGGCAGTCAGAGTATGCTCCATAAATAGTGTCAGCCAGAGAGTACACCAAAGGCAGTGACAGTCAGAGTATGCCCCATAAATAGTGTCAGCCAGAGAGGACACCAGAGAAAGTGACAGAGTGTGCCCCATAAATAGTGTCAGCCAGAGAGTACACCAAAGACAGTAACAGTCAGAGTGTGCCCCATAAATAGTGTCAGCCAGAGAGTGCATTAAAGATAATGGCAGCCAGTGATTGCGCCAAAAAATATGGCAGCCAAAAGAACCCATTAACAATGTAACAATGCCAGATGGAGAGTTTGTCAAAGACAGTGACAGTCAGAGTGTGCTCCATAAATAGTGTCAGCCAGAGTGTACACCAAAGAAAGCGGCAGCCAGAGAGCGCCCCATAAGTACTTTCAGCTAGAGAGTGCATAAAAAACAGTGGCGGTCATAGAGCACCCCATAAACAGTGTGAGCTAGAAAACATCCCAAAAATAATGTCAGAGAATGCTCCAAAAATAGTGTCAGCTACAAAGTGCTCCAGAAATAGTGTTAGCCAGGGAATGCATCAAAAACAGTGCAACTAGAGTGACCTCCAAAAGTGTTAACCAGAGAGTGCACAATAGCGTTAGCTAGATAATACAGAGTGCCCCAAAAACTGTGCCAGACAAGAGTGCCCCATAACTAATGTCAGCCATATACTGACACATTGATAGTGTAAAAATCATCAATCAGAGGGCTTCAATAAACACTGTTATTCACAAAGTGCTCCTATAAACAGTACAAGCTACCAAAATGTTGAATTACCAAAGACAGTCAGATAGTGCCCCTAATAAACATTGTCCAACAGAGAGTGGTCTCATAAAAATTTCTATAAGACTGTGTCCACCTAAACCACGTCAGATAGAAAGCAAAGCCCACATACAGATTAGACAGCTATCGATTGATACCTATAGTCCCCCATACACAGGATGCTTAGCTCGGCAAATTCTATGATCGAGCTGCTGTCTGATGTCTCTGGTAGAGGTTCATCTCCTGGATAACGAAAAGATCATCCTCTGGAAATCCAACATGCCTCATCCTTCACTCTGCTGACTTAATGTGTCAGTTGACCCTTATACTCATTAGACCATCGACAGATCCCACCAATATTGGTGGATAAAGCCGACTTTATTCTAATGTATATGGGGTTCTTATCCTTAAAAGCAGTAAATGCTTGAAGTGGCATCCAAAGAGCGTCCCTAAAACCAGTACCATTCCAGAGGTGCGCTCACATGCAAAAAAACTCTTCATGGCAAAAGAGAGGAGGATCTCTAATGCCACCTACTGGTAGGAATTATTCTATAATTGAATATCATCCCTTTTATAGAGCTTTGCCACTTGACTTAGGAAAAGAAGCCAAACCTGAAGCTCCATTTGTATACGTCTGTTTCAGGGTTCTTTTCCGTCATCAGAGCAAAGCAAGAGACCTGATGGCTGAGCGATAGGCCTTCGATGGCGAAGGTCTAAGGAGTAAAGTTTCTATTTTAAGAGATGTCCTACTAAACAATGCCAGTCAATGGGTATCCATAGTGTCAGATAGGGCATGCCCACTAACAGTGTCAGACATACCAATGAATGAACTTTAAGGCTGATTTACACATCCTGATTTTCTGTGCGCTTACGGAAGATACAAAAGTGCTCGATAGATCATTGATCGTTATTGCATATCTTCAGTCTCCTGATGAGATGTGAGGCCTACAATGATGACCGAGACCAGGAAGAGTGGTCATTCGCAATCCAATCTCTGCCATGTATACAAGAACTAAGGATCAGGACAACCGTAATTCGTTTAGACCTTTACTGAAGACCCTCCAGGGTATCCATGTCCTGCACAGAATACGTATATAATATTCAGAAGTTCACAAGGGAGGACAACTAGTCCTATTTCATTGCAATTAACTGTATGGGCATATTTAGCAGAAGGTGATTGTAACCACTGAGCGCTGCCTTCGCGGTAAGACCTAATTCGCTTTCAGACAACATTCCCATGTGTCATTAGTTTTCCTTCTGTAACGAGTGACGCCTCTCGGGAACGCTGATCACAGTTCACTTGACTCAATGCCAGTTATTATGAAATATGTTATCTACGATATGTTCTCCATGTCACTTTATGTTATCTTGGCCTTGATTGTCAATATCAGCTTCTATTTATAAACCGGTGGACAAACGTTATGTCATAGGGACGTTCAGTAGTTATCATCAGTGGTGGGACAAGAGCTGGGACCATCGCCAAAGCTCAACAGAACTTTCGTCTTTCAGTTAGGACATTTTTCACTTCATCAGTTCCCTTCCTAAAGTAATAATTCATTTTATATTAATTTTCAGAGGTGCACTTTTTTCACTACTGTCGAACCACTTTGTATGCCACTATTATCTCGGCCAGTGGCATTTAAAGGGGTATTCTCAAGTTTGGAAGTTATTCCCTATCTATCGGAAAGGTTATAACTTCCTGATTGCTTGGGGTCTGACCACTTTTGTCTGAGAGATGGAACTGTGAAGAGCCCGTGTGAGTGGAGAGGTGGTCGATCAGGCTCACTGCCACTCCGGTCATTCCTAATACCCGGAGATAACTGAACACAGAGCTCGGCTGGTCTTCAGTACTTCCAATAAGACTAAATGCAAGGGGAGCACAACTTTTTAGAGTCCCTGTTCTCGGACCCAGTGGTCGGACCCTCAGCAATCGTGAAATTATACGCTATTCTATGGATAGTGAATAACTTCCAAACTTGATAACTTCAAATACCCATTTTAAGTATGCGATCTTAAGCCCCTGTTACACACTGCTGCTGAGTCACTAGTTTTGTGACGCAACAGCGATCTCCCCAGCGATATCGCTGTGTGTGACATTCAGCGACGATCAGCCCCCCTGCCGGGTATCGCTGATCGTCGCTGAATGTCCTGGACATTTTTTGATCATTGGTCTCCTACTGGCCAGCACGCATCGCTGCGTGTGGCAGGCAGGAGACCAGCGATCAGCTGGTAACCAAGGTAACATCGGGTTTCCAGGCGCCGGGTGTGTACGTTGGATACCACCGCGCTGCTGCAGGGGAGCTGGTAACCAAGGTACACATCAGGTTTCTAGGCACCGCGCAGCGCCTGGAAACCCGATGTGTACCTTGGTTACCAGCTCCCTGCACCAGCGGGCTGGTATCCAACGTACACTGCGGGTAACTAAGCGACGTTACCCACAGTGTCACTGTCCTGATCGCTGCCTGAGCTGCCTGTTTGGCAGCTCAGCAGCGATCATGTAGCGACACACCAGCAATCCTGACAAGTGCATATCGTTGTCGGGATCGCTGGTGTGTCACTAGATGTGACGGCGCCCTTAGTGGAGAGTCATAGTGGAGTATTTGGGTGCACATTTGCCCCTCACAAAGGAATCACTGATTGGTTTGCCAGGGCAGCCAGTAGATGGCTGAAGGTTCCATTCTCTGCCATCTTCTTGTTCTAGTGAAGCTCAACCCACGTGACCGGCTTCACGAGAGATACTAAATTCTCCTATATTCTGCTATACTAATGTATTACTGTGGAGGTTGTCAAGTCCAGTGTTCGACTGGGGTGCCAAAGGTCTACTAATAACCAACCCCAGGGCCCCATTTTTCAGCTTCATGCAAATGTGACATTATCCTCAATCACAAATTTGAATAACAATGAACTGGGCTGATTGTTAAATAAATAAGATGCCGCCTTTATCTGTTCATAGTGATTCAAGTATATTGTGTCAAGTACTGCTGATATAAAAGGTTGGTGGCCCACCGGAGGATTGTCCTGTCTTCCTGTGGGCCAGTCCAAGCCTGGTGCAAACGATTAACTGTGTGCAGTTTAAGTTCCTCAGGGAGCTAAAAAAATAAAGAAGAAAAAATAAATAAATGACTGAATTAAAGCGATTTAAATAAACAAAATAAACATATATGGTATCGCCGCATCCATAAAAGTCTGATGTATGAAAATATCAAATTATTTAACCTATAAGCTAAACACCATTAAGTAAAAAAAACTGTAATATTAGAATTGTCATTTTTGGTCACAGCTCAAACGATGGGAAAATAGAATAAGGCATGAGTCTCAATCAGAAAATGGCGACACAAATCAATTTTTTTTAGTAGTCAGTAAAATAATTTTTTAAAAAATCGATGTTTGGTATCACAGTAATCATATTGACCTGGAGAATCATGTTACCAGGAGAGATGAGCCGATCGATTCACCAGACTCTGGTCCATGTCAGTGACACCTGGTGGCTAAACAGGAGGCCCACTAGCCTTCTGGCATCCCATAACGGTATTTGATTAGGCAGGGCTGGCATGACATCATCACTGTGTCACGTTGCAAGATGGCGTTGCACCAACCCTGACAAGTCAAATGCCGCATCCGGGGTCGCCAGAAGGTAAGAGATTCACAGGACTTTATCTAGCTGGCAGGTATCACTGACCTTGGCCAGAGTCCCACAAATCTATCCGCTCATCTCCAGTTACCAGGTCATATTTACTGAAAACTAACAACGAAAACACCTAAAAAACAACGGTAGAATTTTTACATCACTTCACTGCATTTGGAATTCTTAAAAAAAAAGTCAGAAATTCAATGGCGGGATTGCATCTATTTTCAGTATTTTAGTACACTTGGATTTTTGTTTCCTCTTTTTCAATAGATTATATGGCAAAGTGAATAAACTCATTAAAAAAATCTCAAAAACAAGTTATGGCTCTAGAAAGAAGAGGAGAAAAAGATTAAAGCGCGAAAAAAAAATGGCTGCTCCTCAAGGGGTTAAAGGGTTATTCTTACCTTCATAGAAGTGGATAGTTGGCTACTACAAGCACTTTTGCAATTTACTTTTTATTAAAATGTGTAGCCTTTTTTGAAATAGTACCTCTTTACTTTTGTTTGTGTAAACCCCTCCCAAAAATAGTCAGTCCCGCTAGGGTTAGGCACATTCTCTGGTCAGTCAGAGGTCTTCATGGACTGGACTTCGGGGTCAGGACTAAATCGTTCCTATTCTATCAACACTAATGTCGGGAAGTATGACAGGTAGAGGAGCACAGCACATCCTCTACAGCTTTATTTAGATCTCTAATGATTATGAGATTACTCTGCTGACCCTGCCAAAGTCAACACAGCAAAGCCAGAAGAGAGCAGCAGAGCAAAAGACTATGTTAGCTTATTGCTTGTTCTTTTGTGGTCACTGAGAAAACTGCAATATTTTAATTTAGCCTTAGGTCCCCAACATAAAGGTTTGTTACAAGTTGTTTAGAAACCAGGAAATCCAATGATCAGCTCCAACTTAATAGTCAGTGTTCACATTCCCTGCACTGCCCCCACTGGTGAGATAAAGGATTACACACCTGTGTTGGCTGTTAATTCTTACTGTTCTGCTTGACGTCACAAGAGTAAATTGCGAGAATTAACATTCTTACAAAAGATATATTCAAGTGATGTAAAATATCGAAAGCATTGTGGTCACGCATTAATAATTCATGAGCTGGGTTTCTGCATCATGGCTGAGTGCTGAGTCACTAGTATCACCGCTCCCATCCCAGCATAATCCCAGCATAATCCCAGGAGAAGACAAAATGCCAGGGAGATCTTCTACAAACACTTAAAAAAAGGCAACACCTAAAAGAAGAATTTAACCCCTTACCAAAAATGTTTAGTGTTTCATATGAGTCTTAAAGGGAAAGTCCAATCTAAAGGATCTTTTCAAATATCATAGATACATATGAAAAGATCCCAGCGGATCATCTGTAATCAGATTAGATCTGTTAGTTCAAATAAATAATTGATCCGTTCGAAAAGCTAAGACCTCTCCCAAGAGTTCGGCTCCTCCTCTTTCCGGCCATGTATGGAGGAACCCCATTTTAGTGATCAGTAGTGAACCCAGTAGTAGGACAATCTGACATTTATCCCCTATTCTGTGGCTAGGTTATAAATGTCGGAAAAACAGCGCTACCCTTGTTCACAGGTTGCGTGTGGTATTGCATTTTAGCCTCAATTATTTGAATAGAACATTGTTGCAATAGCAGTCTGAACCAGTGGACAGATATGGAGCTGTTTTTGGAAGAAAGCAGATCGGGCATGAGTATATTGGATGGAAGGTTTGTAATCACACCAAACCCCTAGAGCCTAGGCCCATATAGTCCCCATGAACTACATGAGAAGATCAATACTATTAATACTAGTTGGAACCTACTGGAGATTTTGCATCATGGCCCACAATCTTCACGTTCCACCACTGAAAAGAAGCCATGATTTTTTTTGTTGATGGACAATTCACTTAACCTCTCAGATCTTCATTTAGAACCTTAAGGATTTGAAATAGTTATCCACGTTCAATAAAGTTATGGCATACCACTAGAAAATGCCACTTTTTTAATCAGAGGATTTCCGATCTCAAGGACACCCGCCCATACTAAGATTAAGCTTGTGGGCAACTGTGCCTCTTCATTGTTTCCTCTCTGTACAGCAGTGCCCCGCCACCGGCTGTGCAGAAGAACTACAGCACAGCTCTGTTCATGTGAATCTGCTGTGTTGAAGCTCCCTACCAGGACTTTATGATCTCTGGGGTCCCATAGGTTGGACCCTCACGATCATATAATATCCTAATGATCTGCCATCACTTTATAAGATCAGTATATGCCTTTATCACAAAATGTGTGTTGTATTAAATTTAAATAGTTGGCAAATTGAGCATAATGGGAAAGGGCGACCATTTTGTTATCTCCACCAAAGCCACCAACTGGAAGAAGACAAGCAAAGAAATGTTGATCATGATGACATCAAAAATCCTGAAGGCTAAACATAATTACAGAACATTTTGGAGAACCATAATTTATACAGTCACTGGAGTCTAAATCTCCTTGACAGCCCATAATAACCACATATTCCATTAGGTGGCAATCATGGAATATAAGGTCACGTGGGAAGCCTCCTCCAGATAAAAGACTGAGCGCCTCCCCTTCTATCTAAACTACTAATGTTTGTGGCTCATAATTTTATTTTATTAGCTTGTATTTTCCCAATTAACATCTGGGATGGGTGAAATTGTAAATCTTATATCGGAAATGAATCACAACTCACAGTTTGCTTCTTTTTATTGTGCAATCCCCTTGAATTCCCAGCAATCCTTCCTGAGCCTTGTTGAAAATTGTAGGGTACGTGTATTATACGTTGAGCTCAAGTGCTCAATGCTTAAGCCACATCATGAGCAAGGAATGTCTCCGACAATAAGTCATAACTCACACTTAGAAAATGTACAGATCTAGATGCTAGATACAATTCCTAAAAATTCCACAATAAAAAATGAGTTAAAAAAATCATTAAAATCATAATTTATTGAAATCATCACTTTGTAACTTTTTGAATATTTCAACACATTTTATATATCTTAGTAATGAGCAGACACTAAAATGGGAGTAATAGTGGCGGCTGGGGACCAAGTACAAAGGGATAGCCAAAACCATGACGTTGTGAAAAGATTCCATCTCCACATGCCTAAAAGGCAACATTTCCAGGGCAAGCAGTCTGGAAATGTGGCCGTTTGGTATTGTGGCCTATGGGTGGCTGTGTATTTACACTTGCGTTCCAAGTACTGGGGTAGGAAGAACTGAACGCTGCACTGGGACAAGGACGTGCACGTGGTTGCTGACAGTAGTTGCAAGTAGGCAACGACAGGTGCACCTACATCATGGACAGGGACTTGGCATGCTCGTGGAACAGAGGAAGAGGCAGACACTGTTTCTGGAGGCTGGCGTTTGGCCCAAGTACTTAGGCGCTTTGCTTGCATGTGCCTGGGCATGCTGGTGGTGGTCTGGCTGGTAGTTGTGCTGACCATGCTGATGCTGGCATGGCAGATGTTGCAAATGGCCTTTTTAATAATTTTGATGCAAATTGTAATAATAAAATCATCCAATCCCATCAATTTCCCTGGAACCAAAAGGCTATTTTGTGTTTAGGGAGGCCTCCCTCCTTAGAGGTTGAGCAGCTTGAATTTGAACTCCTGATCTTTTTCTTCTCAGTTGGGATAAGTCACTAACAGAGATTTCTGTCATTACCTTACTCCTCTGTCATTATTGAAAAAAATGAACATTCAGCCAAACCATGTGCATGTGTATGGGGAAATCTGGGGGACAGCTATCTCATGCATTAAAGCACCTGAAATAAGGGTGAAGAAAGCCAAAGTTTTCTAATCTACTGTTGATGTGAATACTTTTCCGTCCAATTATGACAAGAGTATTCTTAGAGTGATACCTTTATTGGCTAACCAGAAAATTATATGTTGGCAAGCTTTCAGAGCGCAGAGGCTCCTTCTTCAGGCAAGATTACGATTCCAAATGTAATCTTGCCTGAAGAAGGAGCCTTTGCGCTCTGAAAGCTTGTGAACATATAATTTTCTGGTTAGCCAATAAAGGTATCACTCTAAGAATACTCTTGTCATAATTGGACGGAAAAGTATTCACATCGATTTTTCTGGCTAACACGGTACCACAATATAATTTATTATTGTACACTAATTTACTGTTCTAATTTATACAATTTCTTTGAATCTCCATCCCAAACAGTGATCTGATCATAGTATGTCCATATTTGGTCATGGAACTAGCTGCAAGTGTTTATTTTTTCTACACTGCCTCCGCTGGAGAAAAACAGTAACACACTGTACTCATTAAAAGGAATATGACATTCTGGATGGCTCGCAACACTTAGTAAATGTAGACACAGTAAAAAATAGTGGTTTTCAACCAGGCACTCTCCCGTTGCTGCAAAACTACAACTTTTAGCATGCCCTGAAAGCCATACACTATTTCAGAAATGCCCAAACTATCTCATTAATAAACAATTGTGTCTTGGCACAGTCTTTATCAGCCACCTCTGTCCTTTGCCATACAAATCAAGTATAAATATTTTATAATAATAGCCTATCAAGAATAGCCTTTACATTCCCGTGATTCTTGACCATGGCTTCTCCCAGCATCCTTGCGTAAGGTAATGATATGTTATCTCCATGTGATTTATTGTTAGTATGAGGTGTAAAAGGCGGCCGGCCCAACATCAGTAACCAAATCAATTACAATAAGGACTCATTAATTTCTGGGCTTTATAAATGTATGAAATAATTAGAATGTGATTTGCATATCTTTGTAAAGCAGAGGACAATAAGTGGGTGTAATGTATGTAGTACAGTTCATATAGCGTCTTGTGCTTGGGTGCGATGAAAATACATGAGACACAGGTTTGATATAGAAAGTCTTGTATTACTTCATACAAGTTGGCAAAAATAGTCACACAGTTTGCAGACACAGAAGCAGGAGACACAGCAGGCCAGAGTAATCTAAGCTCAGCAATAACTCTCCACAACAGGTTCAGGATCTTCTTCTCTGTTACCGTAAGTCCATGCAAACGTGGGTCTTTCAAAGAGCAGGGTTCAGAGTCCACAAGTGCTTCAGAGTTCCTCAGTAGGAATAGCTGGAGTACAAGGTCCAAGGCTTTAGGAGTCAGGTCACAGGTTCACTGCAGGCTAGATTCTGAAGCACTGATTGCTCAGCTGTGGCTGCTTAAGAAGCAAAAGGAGAGAATCAGGGCGGGAACATGCAAGCTGGAAACTCCATTTGACTGAGGGCAAGATAGCTGCAGCAAGACAGAAAGTAAAATGGCTGACGAACAAACTGAGTTTCAGGAACATGTACACAGAACCTTACATTACTCCCCCCTTAGGGACAACCTCCGGATGACCTCAGGCCAGGCTTGTGTGGGTACCTCTGATGAAACTGACGGAGCAAGCGAGGAGCATTAACGTTATTGACTGGTTCCCATGAGTTGTCCTCCACTGGGTAGCCCTGCCATTTAATCAGATATTGTAACTGATTTCTATACAACCTGGAATCTAAAATCCTTTCCACCACAAATTCTTCCTGACCATCGACTAGCACTGGGTCAGGGCAAGGAGAAGAACGTCCAGGAAACGTATTGGGTGTCGCAGCCTTTAGTAGGGATACATGAAAGACAGGGTGAATTCTCATAGTTCTGGCAGTTGAAGACGACAAGCAACGGCACTTATAATTTTACTGATTTTATAGGGTCCAATGTACTTATGTCCCAACTTAGACGATGGAATCCTTAACTTAAGATTTCTGGTTGACAGCCAGACCAAGTCTCCTACCTTGAAAGCTGGTGCAGGTTTACGAAATTTATCTGCTGCTTTCTTGTACCTTTCCTGAGCCGATTCCAGATTCTCCTTTAGAAGATCCATATTCTTCTGTAAAGACGTGATTCTTTCAGCCACTGCTGGTAAAGGCGTTTCTATGGGAAATCGTGGTAGAATGTTAGGATGATAACCTAGATTAGAGTAAAAAGGAGACTGCTTAGTGGAGGCACTCTGAGAGTTGTTATAAGAGAACTCAGCTAATGGAAGTAGATCCACCCAATCATCCTGTAGGTGGCAGATAAAGCAGCGGAGATACTGCTCCAGGGTTTGATTGGTTCGTTCGGTCTGTCCATTAGTCTGGGGATGAAAAGCAGAAGAAAGGTTTACTTTAATGTCCAATGCTGCACAGAAATTTTGCCAAAACCTAGAAGTGAATTGCACCCCTCGATCCGAAATAACCTCATCCGGTACTCCATGTAAGCGAAACACATCTTTAATCATCAAATCTGATGTCTGTTTTGCAGTGGGTAAGCCGACACAAGGGATAAAATGAGCTGCCTTTGTTAGACGGTCAACCACCACTAGAATGGTGTTCTTCCCTTGAGAGGTTGGTAACTCCACAATGAAGTCCATAGAAATGGATCCCCACGGGCGGGACGGGGTGGGAAGAGGCTGTAACAGACCAGTTGGTGAGGAGCGAGGTGTTTTGCATCTTGCACAGACTTCACATGAAGTGACATAGTTTAAAACATCCTTCCTGCAAGTGGGCCACCAAAAGAAACGAGAGAGAAATTCCTGTGTCTTTAGAATTCCTCTATGCCAGCTATCTTGGAATCGTGGATGAGTTGCAATACTCTCAATCTGACTGTTTCAGGAATATACAGGCGTTGTCCCTGAATCCACACACCATTCTTAAAGACAAGACTTACGTCCCTTGGGGGTTGTGCCAAAAAGGAATCCGCATGGTATGCTTCCTTGATGTCCTTAAGTAGGTCTTGATTATGAATTACTCCTAGGAATCTAGAGTCAGGAAGAATAGTCTTAGGAGGAGTAATTGGACGTGTCTCTGCTGAGTAAATCCTAGAGAGTCCCATCAGCCTTTCCATTGCGCGATCCTGGTCTATAAGAAATGATAAAATTAAATTGGTTTAAGAAAAGATTCCAGCGAGCCTGGCGAGGAGTCAGGCACTTAGCCGACCTGATAAACTCAAGGTTACGATGGTCTGTCAGGACGACTATTTGCTGTGCAGCACCCTGAAGAAGGTGTCTCCATTCTTTGAAGGCGGCAATAATGGCCAACAACTCTCTATTGCCCACATCGTAGTTTCCTCTCAGCCGAAGACAACTGCTGGGAAAAGAAGGCACAGGGATGCAAGACATTCTTCTCACCTGTTCTCTGAGAGAGTATAGCTCCAACGGCACAGTCTGAAGCATCCACCTCTATTATGAAGGCAAGCTCGGGGTTGGGATGTACTAAGATAGTGCGGTGGTAAATTTATCTTTTAGACGGGAAATGCTTCCTGGGCTTGGGAGTCCAGGAGAACCTAGACTCTTCCGGGTAAGTTGGGTGATAGGTGACACTACCTCAGAGAAATTTCTAATAAAAACGTCTATAGAAGTTGCAAACCCGATGAAGCGCTGTACCTCCTTCACATTTCTAGGACTTGGCCAATCCTTGATGGCTTGGGTTTTGCTTCCATCCATACTAATTCCTTGTGTAGACAGTACATACCCCAGAAATTGAATTTCGGTCCTATGGAATTCACACTTTTCAAGTTTGATGTAAAGATGATTTTGTCTTAGACGTTCCAAGACCATTCTCACATGTCCATGATGTTCCTCTGTGGAGTTAGAAAAAATTAGAATATCATCCAAATAAATTACCACGATTGTATCTAGGAGATCCTGAAGATGTCATTCACCAAGTGTTGGAAAGTGGCTGGGGCGGTACTCAGACCAAATGGCATAACTAGATATTCAAAGTGTCCATAGCGTGACCTGAATGCAGTCTTCCATTAAATCCCCAGGTCTAATACGGACTAAGTTATAGGCCCCACGAAGATCTAGTTTAGAGAAAATTTTGGCATGTCGCACTCTCTCCAATAACTCAGGGATTAAAGGCAATGGATAACGTTTCTAATAGTAACCTTATTGAGTTCCCTATAGTCTACGCATGGTCTCAGAGATCCATCTTTCTTCTTTACAAAGAAGATGGGTGCACCTGCAGGAGATGAAGAGGGGCGTATGAAGCCCTTGGCTAGATTTTCGTCTATGTAATCCTTTAAAGCCTTTAGCTCGGGCCCCGCCAGGGGGTAGATCTTACCAAAAGGTATCTCTGCTCCAGGCAATAATTCAATTGGACAATCATATGGACGGTGAGGAGGAAGCTGGTCAGCGTTCTTCTTGTCACATAAATCCACATAGTCCTGGTATACAGCTGGTAGTTCAGGGACTGACATGGTTCCTTTAGGAACAGAGAAAGCTGAAACTTTTGGACTCATCTGTTTCTCTGGAAAGTGTAATTCCTTAGTCTCCCGTTAATGGTAGGATTCTGAGCCTGCAGCCATGGTAAACCCTAGAATAATGGGAAAGTGGGGAGAAGAGATAAGCATAAAGGACAGTTTCTCTTGATGATCTTTACCCATAAGAACCCTCAAAGGCTCTGTTTCCTGATCCACTGGTCCAGAGGTCAGCAGGGAGCCATCCACAGTTTCCATCTGTATTGGAGTAGCCTTCTTCACTGAACGTATCCCCTGTTTCAGAGCAAAGGAGACATCCATAAAATTTCCACTTGCCCCTGAGTCGATCATAGCAGAGCTAGACACCCAAGCTGAGTCAACCCAGGGTTTGATGGAAAGAAAGCAATGAGAATTGTTTTTCTTACAACTCAGCTGGGACAACCGCTGAGGAAACTTGAAAAATGGCAGCGTTTACACAGTCAACGTCCTCAGAGGTAACGGAGTTTAAGTCCGAGAAATCAAGATCTGTTGCTGCAGATCTCTCTGGAGCCTGAGGCTCGGACCTGACAGATCCCCTCTCGCAACACTCACAATGAATGAGTGCTGCAGTAGTCTTACGAGAACGGCTGGGGCAGTTTATAATGAAGTGCCCTGACTTACCACAATAGAAACATAGATTTTCCTTAAAACGATGTTCCTTGCGTGCATCACTAACCCGTCGTTGTAAAGAGTCTACCTGCATGGGTTCAGGTTCAGGTTCCCGTGTAATCCTACTCAAAGGTTCCTCAGCTGGAGAGGAAGGTAGGAAAAGGTTAGTGCGATTGCTTTCGAACCATCTCTCTTGCCTGCGTTCAGTCAAAACGAGTATCAATACGGATGCAGTAGTTAATAAAGTCACCTAACGCAGTAACGCAGTGGGAGGGTCGGCACGAGCAAGTTCATCCTTAATCAGTGGAGATAACCCCTTTCGAAAAATAGATTTTTTTGGCGGAACTGTCCCAGGTGTATCAAGGGCCCATCTCCTGAAATCCAAGGCATATTCAGCTACCGAGTGCTTACCTTGGCGCAAAGCTAACATGGCTGCTTCAGCTGTTGCACCTCGATTGGGGTCATCAAACACCTGCACCATGGCTGAAATAAAAGCATCAAGGTGATTCAAACAATCATCCTCGTCTCAATCAGAGGGTTTGCCCACATCAAAGCCTTGTTGGTAAGCAACATAATTATAGTAAGCACCTTAGATCGTTCAGTGGGAAATTGTGAAGCATGTGCAGAAAAAAAAAGATTGCATTGGGTTAATAAATCCCCTGAATTTCTCACGTTTTACCGCCAAAACGAAAAGGGGGCAACTTGGGAATCCCAGAACTCGGGGCTACGGCAGGAGCCTGGACTCGCTCTTCTAGAACTCAATCCTGGCTCGCAAATCCTGGGCAGTCTGTCCAAACACTTGCAAATTGTGATTAGTGAGGTCCTGTAGGCTTGAAAAACGGTCTTTATATTCTGCAAATCTGCAAGGATATTATCAGTCACTCCGCAAAGTTCCTTTATGCGGGCCTCCATTTTCCAGACCTTTCAAGACAGGAGCACTGGAAGAATAGGAGAGGAAAAAAAAAAAACAATAGTGTTTACCTGTGGTAACACTACAGAGAGAAAAAAAAATCAAGGGAACTGCTCACCTGGAATGGTTGTGAGAAGTCACAACCACTATCATCACAGAAAGTTCACCCGGACATCTGATATCCACAGTTTACAGCAGACAAAAAAGAGAAAAGAGAAAAAAAAAAAAAAAAAAAACAATAGTGTTTACCTGTGGTAACACTGCAGAAAAACAAACACTTAAGGAATTGCTCACCTGGAATGGTTGTGAGAAGTCACAACCACTGTCATCACAGAAAGTACAACCGGACATCCGATATCCACAGTGACAGCAGACACAGCCTTTCCAGACCCAGCAGACACTAAACGTTTTGGCTTCAGAATCTTGTAATGTATGTAGTACAGTTCATATAGCGTCTTGTGCTTGGGTGCGATGAAAATACATGAGACACAGGTTTGATATAGAAAGTCTTGTATTACTTCATACAAGTTGGCAAAAATAGTCACACAGTTTGCAGACACAGAAGCAGGAGACACAGCAGGCCAGAGTAATCTAAGCTCAGCAATAACTCTCCACAACAGGTTCAGGATCTTCTTCTCTGTTACCGTAAGTCCATGCAAACGTGGGTCTTTCAAAGAGCAGGGTTCAGAGTCCACAAGTGCTTCAGAGTTCCTCAGTAGGAATAGCTGGAGTACAAGGTCCAAGGCTTTAGGAGTCAGGTCACAGGTTCACTGCAGGCTAGATTCTGAAGCACTGATTGCTCAGCTGTGGCTGCTTAAGAAGCAAAAGGAGAGAATCAGGGCGGGAACATGCAAGCTGGAAACTCCATTTTGACTGAGGGCAAGATAGCTGCAGCAAGACAGAAAGTAAAATGGCTGACGAACAAACTGAGTTTCAGGAACATGTACACAGAACCTTACAGTGGGTCACTTACAGTAACATCAGAAATCATTGTACCAGATACCATAACATTTAACTTCTCTGGGCCCTTTGATTCTCTCAATTCTATTTATCTACCAAAAGGCCAATTCACGTGACTACTCGACAACTATGGGGTCCCCGGAGAGAAGGCCCAGCCCAGGGTAATGGTCGCATAGTTATGCCTTATATACAGACCTTATAATGCTACCAATAAGGTCGTGGGCAGTTTACCCAAGGATTATGGAAAAAGAATGGTGAAATTATTAGATAGAAAGATAGATACAGTGGAGAAAATAAGTATTTGATGCACTGCCGATTTAGCAACTTTTCCCACCTACAAAGAATGGAGAGGTCTGAAATTTTTATCATAGGAACACTTCACCTGTGAGAAAACAGAATCTAAAAATAAAAACCAGAAAATCACATTGTATGATTTTTTACATAATTAAATTGCATTTTATTGCATGAGATAAGTATTTGATCACCGACCAACCATCAAGAAATCTGCCTCTCACAGACCTCAGTTTTTGTTTAAGAAGCCCTCCTACTTTGCACTCATAACCTGTATTAATTGCACTTGTTTGATCTTGTTACCTGTATAAAAGACATCTGTCCATACACTCAATCAATCACACTCTAACCTCTCCACCATGGCCAAAACCAAAGATCTGTCAAAGACAACAGGGACAAAATTATAGACCAGCACAAGGCTGCGATGAGTTAAAGGACAATCGGCAAGCAGCTCGGTGAGAAGACAACAACTGTTGGCGCATTTATTAGAAAATGGAAGAAAAACAAGTTGTTTGTCAATCATCCTCGGTCTGGAGCTCCATGCAAGACCTCGCCTCGAGGGGTAAGGATGATTCTGAGAAAGGTCAGGAATCAGCCCAGAACTACACAGGAGGACCTGGTTAATGACCTGAAGAGAGCTGGAACCACAGTCTCAAACATTACCGTTAGTAACACACTACGCAGTCATGGATTTAAATCCTGCAGAGCACACAAGGTCCCCCTGCTCACACCAGCACATGTCCAGGCCCATTTGAAGTTAGCCGATGGACCATTTGGATGATCCAGAGAAGGCATGTGAGAAGGTCATGTGGTCAGACGAGATCAAAATGGAAGTTTTTGGAATCAACTCCACTCGCTGTGATTGGAGAAAGAAGAAGGATTAGTACAAGCCCAAGAACACCATCTCAACCATGAAGCATGGTGGGGGAAACATCGTACTTTGGGGGTGCTTTTCTCCAAAGGGGACAGGACAATTGCACCGTTATGAAGGGGATGGATGGGGTCATATATCGCAAGATTTTGGCCAAAAACCTTCTTCCCTCAGTAAAGAGCTTTGAAGATGGGTCATGGCTGGGTCTTCCAGCATGACAATGACCCAAAATACACAGCCAGGACAAATAAGGAATGGTTCTGTACAAAGCATTTCAAGGTCCTGCAGTGGCCTAGCCAGTCTCCAGACCTGAACCCAATAGAAAATCTTTGGAGGGACCTGAAACTCAATGTTGCCCAGCGACAGCCCCGAAACCTGAAAGATCTGGAGAAGATCTGTAAGGAGGAGTTGGCCAAAATCACAGCTGCAGTGTGTGCAAACTTGGTCTAGAACTGCAGGTAAATTCTGACTTCTCTTATTGCAAACAAAGGTTTCTGTACCAAATATTAAGTTCTGTTTTTTATCTATTGTATCAAATACTTATTTTATGCAATAAAATGCAAATTAATGATGTAAAAATCAGACAAAGTGATGTTCTGGATTTTTTTTAGATTCTGTCTCTCACAGTTGGAGAGTACCTGTGATACGAATTACAGTTTTCCCCCACACATTTCCTTTGTATTTTAGGGCGGAAAAAAAAAATACAGTATATACCGTATATACTCATGTATAAGCCGACCCGTGTATAAGCCGACCCCCCCTAATTTTGCCACAAAAAACTGGGAAAACTTATTGACTCGAGTATAAGCCTAGGGTGAAAAATGATTATGCCCCCATGTGATGCTCCACAGATTATGCCCCATAGCTGCACAGATTATGCCCAATATGCTCCACAGATTATGCCCCCATATGCTCCACAGATTATGCCCCCATATGCTCCAGATTATGAACCCCATATGCTCCAGATTATGCCCAATATGCTTCAGAGATTATGCCCCATATGCTCCAGATTATGCCCCCATATGCTCCAGATTATGCCCCATATGTTCCACAGATTATGCCCCCAAATGCTCCATATTATGCCCCCATATGTTCCACAGATTATGCCCCATATGCTCCATATTATGCCCCATATGTTCCACAGATTATGCCCCCATATGCTCCATATTATGCCCCCATATGTTCCACAGATTATGCCCATATGTTCCAGATTATGCCCCCATATGTTCCACAGATTATGCCCCATATGCTCCATATTATGCCCCCATATGTTCCACAGATTATGCCCCATATGTTCCAGATTATGCCCCCATATGCTGCACAGTTATGCCCCATATGCTCCATAGTATAGGCCTCATATGCTGCAAAAAAAAAAAAAATGACATGCTCACCTCTCGTCGCTGGGGGCCAGGTGTCGGTGTCCTGAGCAGGCGGTGACACTGGCGCGCTATGGGGGACAGGTGCCGGTGTCACCGCTCGCTCAGGACCCCGGCACCTGAGATATTTACCTGTCCTCTTTGCACCGCTGCGTCGTCTTCCGGGTCCTCGACTGTGAATGATCTGGCAGGGGGCGCGGCGCGCACTAACGACGTCATCGCACCCTCTGCCTGATCATTCACAGCCAGAGGAGTCAGACGAGGACACAGCGGTGCAGAGAGGACAGGTAAATATCGCTATACTTACCCCTCCGCCGGCGCGTCTCTGCAGCCTCTCCTCTTCTCCCGGCAGTCTCCGCAGCGCTTCCTTCCTACAGCGGTCACATGGTACCGCTTATTAAAGTCATGAATATGTGCATATTCATGACTTTAATGAGCGGTGCCATGTGAACGCTGCAGGAAGGAGCCGGAGATCGTGGGAGAAGCAGGGGGCTGCAGAGACCGCGCCGGCGGAGGGGTGAGTATGATCCGACACCCCCGCTCCCCCGCCGACCCCCTTATATGACCCGTGTATAAGCTGAGAGGGGGACTTTCAGCCCTAAAAAATGGGCTGAAAATCTCGGCTTATACACGAGTATATACGATACTCATGTATTAGCCGAGTTTTTCAGCACATTTTTTTGTGCTGAAAACGCCCCCTCGGCTTACACACGAGTTATTGTCCCAGAAGCCGGCGGGGGAGTGGGAGCCACGGGTCACATGAGGCAGGAGACGGCATCTGCAGCTGTATCTGTGCCCACTGCTAAAGAGAAATGAATATTCAGTGCACTGGCAATAAATATTTATTTCTCTTATAGCGCGCACAGTTACAGCCGCAGCCGCCGGCTTCCAGCAGCTGTTATAAATAATAAGGAAAGGGGTGATGAGCCATGCATGCCAGGATGGGATGCGGGGACAATGCATACCCGGCTTATACTCAAGTCAATACGTTTTCCCCATTTTTTTTCGTGGCAAAATTAGGTGACTCGGCTTATACTCAGGTCGACTTATACATGAGTATATACTGTATATATTTTCATCTTTTCCATTTCAAAAATTACAAAAATGAAAATGAGCCAGTGCAAAAGTTTGGGCACCCTGCATGGTTAGTACCTAGTAGCACCCCCTTTTTGTAAGTATCACAGCTTGTAAACTTTTTTGTAGCCAGACAAGAGTCTTTCAGTATTTGTTTGAAGGGTTTTCATCCATTTTTCCTTGGAAAATTCTTCCAGTTCTGAGATTCCTTTGTCGTCTTGCATCCTCTGCTATTTGAGGTCTAGCCACAGATTTTCAATGATGTTTAGATCAGGGGACTGTGAGCGCCATTGTGAAACCTTCAGCTTGCACCTTTTGAGGATTGTGGATTTTGACGTGTGTTTAGGATTATTATCCATTTGTAGAAGCCATCCTCTTTTCAACTTCAGCTTTTTTACAGATGGTGTTATGTTTGCATCAAGAATTTGTTGAAATATCATTGAATCCAATCTTCCCTCTACCCATAAAATGTTCCCCGTGCCATTGGCTGCAACACAATCCCAAAGCATGATTGATCCACCACTATGTTTAATGGTTGGCGAGATGTTCTTTTCCTGAAATTCTGTGCCCTCTTTTCTCCACACATACCTTTTATCATTGTGGCCAAAGAGCTATATTTTAACCTCATTAGTCCACAGAACTTGTTTCCAAAATGTATCAGGCTTGTTTAGATGTTCTTTAGCATACTTCTGACACTGAATTTTATGGTGAGGATGGAGGAGAGGTTTTTCTTCTGATGACTCTTCCATGAAGGTCATATTTGTGCAGGTGTCTCTGAACAGTAGAGCCGTGAACAACAAATCCAGAGTCTGCTAAATCTTTCTGCAGTCAAGCAGCTGTTCTGATTTGCCTCTCTAGCAATCCTGCGAGCAGCTCACACTGAAGTTTTGCTTGGTCTTCCAGAACTTATTTTGACCTCCACTGTCCCTGTTAATTGCCATTTCTTAATTATATTTTGAACTGAGGAAAGGGCAACTTCTCCTGCTTTGAAGGCCTCCAATATTTTCATATTCAGAGTGCTAGGCTGCTACTTATAAGAACGCATGGCTGCTGTTTTTTGGCACAAGGTTATGAGACTGGGTTTTTATAAAGCTGGAAAGTTGCACCACCTGGCTTTTCCTAATAATGATAGTGAACAAGCCATAACCCTAACAGACTAATTAAAGTCTGAAACTTTGGTCAAAGTTACTGGGAACACAAATTTCCAAGGGTGCCCAAAATTTTGCTTGTGCCAATTTTCCTTTTTGAAATTTTTTAAAATGTAAAAAATCACAATATATTTTTGGGGGTCTAAAAGACAAAGGAAATATATTTTTTTAACTTTAGGCCTTTTAGGGCACCGTCTCACATAGCGACGCACCAACGATCCCGCCAACGATATGAACTTGTCAGGATCGCTGGTGTGTCGCAACATGATCGCTGCTGAGCTGCCAAACAGGCAGCTCATAATGTCAAATAACACCGCACTCTTGATAATAATGCTTCAAAGTGGAAAACTTTATTGAAGGTGCTTCATATGGAAAACGACAAGCAATTTTAAACGTTTCGGCCAAAGCCTGGCCTTGATCACAATGTCGCTGTAATAGATGAGATAAAGGTGTATATTATATCATATACAAAGAACAAAAAGATAAAATACAATATATAATATATACAAGATATATACAATGTCAAGTTCGTATATCAAGGTATCATATGTATGCATTTCGTTGCCAAGGGTACTGTGGGCATCATGCCGGATTGAAAAGCAGAGAGACAGAAGCCATATATAATAATACATATTGAGATGGGACATACCAATAAAGTGGTGCTTCAAAAAGTATGGTTACATATCAAAAAACTGACCGGCACATCCAAACTTAAATTCAGTGTGAACAGGTGCTAAACCTAGAGTCACCAACTCATATACATACAAGAAGAAAAGGTAGCACACTGTAGCGCTATAGCTTGCAAACACGAAATATGAAAAATATGAAAAATGAATTACATCATTACCTTAGAAATATGAAAAAATTGAGAAGTCTTAGTGCATAAAGATGGCCAAATTATGTGAGCCTGATAGCCACGTCAAGGCTCTTCTCGTATATCAGGTCCCTAACTAATGCCTATCCTCGCTTTAGAAAAGTCTGTCTGCATGGGAACCTATGAATCCTCTTTTCAGACTAAAATCTACATCTCTGTGGAGGGGTGATGAACCTGCTGTAATTAAAAGGCCTGTGACCACCAGGTGGAGTGCTCAGGCAGAAGGTAAATGAATACATATCAAAAAACTGACCGGCACATCCAAACTTAAATTCAGTGTGAACAGGTGCTAAACCTAGAGTCACCAACTCATATACATACAAGAAGAAAAGGTAGCACACTGTAGCGCTATAGCTTGCAAACACGAAATATGAAAAATATGAAAAATGAATTACATCATTACCTTAGAAATATGAAAAATTGAGAAGTCTTAGCGCATAAGATGGCCAAATTATGTGAGCCTGATAGCCACGTCAAGGCTCTTCTCGTATATCAGGTCCCTAACTAATGCCTATCCTCGCTTTAGAAAAGTCTGTCTGCATGGGAACCTATGAATCCTCTTTTCAGACTAAAATCTACATCTCTGTGGAGGGGTGATGAACCTGCTGTAATTAAAAGGCCTGTGACCACCAGGTGGAGTGCTCAGGCAGAAGGTAAATGAATACATATCAAAAAACTGACCGGCACATCCAAACTTAAATTCAGTGTGAACAGGTGCTAAACCTAGAGTCACCAACTCATATACATACAAGAAGAAAAGGTAGCACACTGTAGCGCTATAGTTTGCAAACACGAAATATGAAAAATATGAAAAATGAATTACATCATTACCTTAGAAATATGAAAAATTGAGAAGTCTTAGCGCATAAGATGGCCAAATTATGTGAGCCTGATAGCCACGTCAAGGCTCTTCTCGTATATCAGGTCCCTAACTAATGTAATCTAGATGTAGATTTTAGTCTGAAAAGAGGATTCATAGGTTCCCATGCAGACAGACTTTTCTAAAGCGAGGATAGGCATTAGTTAGGGACCTGATATACGAGAAGAGCCTTGACGTGGCTATCAGGCTCACATAATTTGGCCATCTTATGCGCTAAGACTTCTCAATTTTTCATATTTCTAAGGTAATGATGTAATTCATTTTTCATATTTTTCATATTTCGTGTTTGCAAGCTATAGCGCTACAGTGTGCTACCTTTTCTTCTTGTATGTATATGAGTTGGTGACTCTAGGTTTAGCACCTGTTCACACTGAATTTAAGTTTGGATGTGCCGGTCAGTTTTTTGATATGTATTCATTTACCTTCTGCCTGAGCACTCCACCTGGTGGTCACAGGCCTTTTAATTACAGCAGGTTCATCACCCCTCCACAGAGATGTAGATTTTAGTCTGAAAAGAGGATTCATGGGTTTCCCATGCAGACAGACTTTTCTAAAGCGAGGATAGGCATTAGTTAGGGACCTGATATACGAGAAGAGCCTTGACGTGGCTATCAGGCTCACATAATTTGGCCATCTTATGCGCTAAGACTTCTCAATTTTTCATATTTCTAAGGTAATGATGTAATTCATTTTTCATATTTTTCATATTTCGTGTTTGCAAGCTATAGCGCTACAGTGTGCTACCTTTTCTTCTTGTATGTATATGAGTTGGTGACTCTAGGTTTAGCACCTGTTCACACTGAATTTAAGTTTGGATGTGCCGGTCAGTTTTTTGATATGTATTCATTTACCTTCTGCCTGAGCACTCCACCTGGTGGTCACAGGCCTTTTAATTACAAC
The DNA here is from genome assembly GCA_033576555.1 of Oophaga sylvatica. Lineage (NCBI taxonomy): Eukaryota > Metazoa > Chordata > Amphibia > Anura > Dendrobatidae > Oophaga > Oophaga sylvatica. The sequence goes on from JARQOD010000008.1 coordinate 19,772,110, forward strand.
AGGTTCATCACCCCTCCACAGAGATGTAGATTTTAGTCTGGAGAGAGGATTCATATGTTCCCATGCAGACAGACTTTTCTAAGCGAGGATAGGCATTAGTTAGGGACCTGATATACGAGAAGAGCCTTGATGTGGCTATCAGGCTCACATAATTTGGCCATCTTATGCGCTATGACTTCTCAATTTTTCATATTTCTAAGGTAATGATGTAATTAATTTTTCATATTTTTCATATTTCGTGTTTGCAAGCTATAGCGCTACAGTGTGCTACCTTTTCTTCTTGTATGTTGTCAAAAAGTATGGTTGTCAGGGATCCCCAATAGATAATCCGTGTAGGGCATAAGGAATAATCCTGTACGGAGATAATTGGTATTAGATATTGGATACTGTACGTAATGTATATTGAAGGTAGAGGGTACATAAAAGAATGAAATACTATATGGTATGGGATTACATCGATTGTAGTTAGATCAGACTTTACCCCGTTATTGTGTTCAATCAGATATAGCAATTCTACGTGATAAGGTTTGTATAGGGTGATATTCTATTGGAAGAAAAAATAAAATTGAAAAGGGAATATACATTCTGATGTCGATATTCATGAGTGCTGTGAAAAAAGAAAAAAACATGGAGATATTGCAGATTGTAATATATTGAAGGATATATGTATACTTAATAAAGCAGAGTATAATTACCCCAAAGCAAAATACTACTATAGTAAACACATTTAACCTGTATATGTTGTTTATACCTACAACATTACATTGGTCTGCAATTGTGGTAAATATATCTTTACTCATTAATATCGACATCAGAATGTATATTCCCTTTTCAATTTTATTTTTTCTTCCAATAGAATATCACCCTATACAAACCTTATCACGTAGAATTGCTATATCTGATTGAACACAATAACGGGGTAAAGTCTGATCTAACTACAATCGATGTAATCCCACTACCATATAGTATTTCATTCTTTTATGTACCCTCTACCTTCAATATACATTACGTACAGTATCCAATATCTAATACCAATTATCTCCGTACAGGATTATTCCTTATGCCCTACACGGATTCTCTATTGGGGATCCCTGACAACCATACTTTTTGAAGCACCACTTTATTGGTATGTCCCATCTCAATATGTATTATTATATATGGCTTCTGTCTCTCTGCTTTTCAATCCGGCATGATGCCCACAGTACCCTTGGCAACGAAATGCATACATATGATACCTTGATATACGAACTTGACATTGTATATATCTTGTATATATTATATATTGTATTTTATCTTTTTGTTCTTTGTATATGATATAATATACACCTTTATCTCATCTATTACAGCGACATTGTGATCAAGGCCAGGCTTTGGCCGAAACGTTAAAATTGCTTGTCGTTTTCCATATGAAGCACCTTCAATAAAGTTTTCCACTTTGAAGCATTATTATCAAGAGTGCGGTGTTATTTGACATTATGGTTTTTGGAGATTTTTGATCTCGTTCACCTGCACCACTTACCATATTGAGTGCTAGCCTCTCGTCCTCTAAACAGGCAGCTCAGGCAGCGATCAGGACAGTGACACTGCGGGTTACATCGCTTAGTTACCCGCAGTGTACATTGGATACCAGCCCGCTGATGCAGGGAGCTGGTAACCAAGGTACACATCGGGTTTCCAGGCGTTGCGCGGTGCCTGGAAACCCGATGTGTACCTTGGCTACCAGCTCCCCTGCAGCAGCGCGCTGGTATCCAACGTACACATCGGGTTTCCAGGCACAGCCCCGCGCCTGGAAACCCGATGTGTACCTTGGTTACCAGCTGATGGCTGGTCTCCTGCCTGTCACAAGAAGCAATGCGTGCCTGTCAGCGGGAGGCCAGTGATCAGAAAAAAGTCCAGGCATTTCTGACATGACCAGCGATTCACAGCAGGGGCCTGATCGCTGGTACGTGTCAGAAATAGCGAGATCACTGCTGAGATCGCTGTTGCGTCACAAAACTTGTATAACAGTAACAGTAATTATGATCAGGGGTGCCTAAACATTTACATATCACTGTAGAAATAGATACAGTCATGGCCAAAAGTTTTGAGAATGACACAAATATTATATTTTCACATGATCTGCTGCCCTCTGGTTTTTATGTGTGTTTGACAGATGTTTTTATCACAGACAGAAATATAATAATTGCAAACATATGAGTAACAAAAGCTTATATTGACAGTTAGAATGAGTTAATGCAGCAAGTCAATATTTGCAGTGTTGACCCTTCTTCTTCAGGACCTCTGCAATTCTCCCTGGCATGCTCTCAATCAACTTCTGGACCAAATCCTGACTGATAGCAGTCCATTCTTGCACAATCAATGCTTTCATTTTGTCAGAATTTTTAGGTTTTTGTTTGTCCACCCGTCTCTTGATGATTGACCACAAGTTCTCAATAGGATTAAGATCTGGGGAGTTTCCAGGCCATGGACCCAAAATCTCTGTTTTGTTCCCTGAGCCATTTAGTTATCACCTTTGCTTTATGGCAAGGTGCTCCATCATGCTGGAAAAGGCATTGTTGATCGCCAAACTGCTCTTGGAGGGTTGGGAGAAGTTGCTCTTGGAGGACATTCTGGTACCATTCTTTATTCATGGCTGTGTTTTTAGGCAAGACTGTGAGAGAGCCGATTCCCTTGGCTGAGAAGCAACCCCACACATAAATGGTTTCAGGATGCTTAACAGTTGGCATGAGACAAGACTGGTGGTAGCGCTCACCTTGTCTTCTCTGAATGAGGCGTTTTCCTGATGTCCCAAACAATCGAAAAGGGGATTCATCAGAGAAAATAACTTTACCCCAGTCCTCAGCAGTCCACTGCCTGTACCTTTTGCAGAATATCAGTCTGTCCATGATGTTTTTTCTGGAGAGAAGTGGCTTCTTTGCTGCCCTCCTTGAGACCAGGCCTTGCTCCAAGAGTCTCCGCCTCACAGTGCGTGCAGATGCACTCACACCTGCCTGCTGCCATTCCTGAGCAAGCTCTGCACTGCTGGTAGCCCGATCCCGCAGCTGAAACACTTTTAAGAGACGGTCCTGGCGCTTGCTGGTCTTTCTTGGGCGCCCTGAAGCCTTTTTGGCAACAATGGAACCTCTCTCCTTGAAGTTCTTGATGATGCGATAGATTGTTGACTGAGGTGCAATCTTTCTACCTGCGATACTCTTCCCTGTTAGGCCATTTTTGTGCATTGCAATGATGACTGCACGTGTTTCTTTAGAGATAACCATGGTTAACAGAAGAGAAACAATGATGCCAAGCACCAGCCTCCTTTTAAAGTGTCCAGTGGTGTCATTCTTACTTAATCATGACAGATTGATCTCCAGCCATGTCCTCATCAACACCCACACCTGTGTTAATGGAGCAATCACTGAAAAGAGGTTAGCTGGTCCTTTTAAGGCAGGGCTGCAATGATGTTGAAATGTGTTTTGGGGAATAAAGTTCATTTTCTAGCCAAATATTGACTTTGCAAGTAATTGCTGTTAAGCTGATCACTCTTTATAACATTCTGGAGTATATGCAAATTGCCATTAGAAAAAGTGAAGCAGTAGACTTTGTAAAAATTAATATTTGTGTCATTCTCAAAACTTTTGGCCATGACTGTAGATAGATAGACAGACAGACAGACAGACAGACAGACAGACAGACAGACAGACAGACAGACAGACAGACAGATAGATAGATAGATAGATAGATAGATAGATAGATAGATGAACAATAAGATGCCGCACCAGCTGTGGGTGTAAGGCTTGATAACCAATGCCTAATCCACCAGATAAATATCAAAAAAAGAACATCAGCACTCCAAATCCAAGGAGATTGATGATATTTATCTCCTGACATGGGAAGGTTTCAGTTCATTTGTGAACCTTTCTCAAGCCAAAAGCTTCAGAAATGAACCAAAACGCTCCCATGTCAGGAGAATAAATATCATTTTTTTCATTGGATTTGGAGTGCTGATGTTCCATTTTTGATTGATAGCTAGATAACAGATACATGGTAGATAGATAATAGATAGATAGATAGATAGATAGATAGATAGATAGATAGATAGATAGATAGATAGATAGATAGAAAGAAAAAACCTGACCAGCTCCTCCCAGCTGTGATAGCTGCATTATATAGAAAAAGAAAACACAGCAGCCTCTATAGGAGCCAAGTTATATGCAAACACTGAAGACATTGAATCTAAATTGTGTTATTACTCAGTAACATGAACTTACAAAAATGAAGGTTCTTAGTGCATAATTGGCCAATTCATGTATGCCCATCAACCAGGCAAGGTGACCTCCCTCTGATGGGTCCCTGTTCTACTGTACATACCTCTCTTGAACTATTAGCCTACAGTTAAATAGACAGACATGTCTCTCCCAGGAGGGATAAGTAATGTAATGTATATACACAGTGACTTCACTAGCAGAATAGTGAGTGCAGCTCTGGAGTATAATACAGGAGGTAACTCAGGATCAGTAATGTAATGTATGTACACAGTGACTGCACCAGCAGAATAGTGAGTCAGCTTGGATATAAACAGAATGTAACTCAGGATCAGTAATGTAAGTATGTACACAGTGACTGCACCAGCAGAATAGTGAGTGCAGCTCTGGAGTATAATACAGGATGTAACTCAGGATCAGTAATGTAATGTATGTACACGTGATGCACCAGCAAAGTGAGTGCAGCTCTGGAGTATAATACAGGAGTAACTCAGGATCAGTAAGTAATGTATGTACACGTGACTCACCAGCGATGTGGTGCAGCTTGGATAATACAGATGTAATCAGGATCAGTAATGTATATATGTAACAGTGACTGCACCAGCAGAATAGTGAGTGCAGCTCGGAGTATATACAGATGTAACTCAGGATCAGTAATGTAATGTATGTACACAGTGACTCACCAGCAGAATAGTGAGCTGCAGCTCTGGAGTTAATACAGATGTAACTCAGGATCAGTAATGTATGTATGTACACAGTGACTGCACCAGCAGATATAGTGAGTGCAGCTCTGGAGTATATACAGGATGTAACTCAGTCAGAATGTATGTATGTCACAGTGACTGCACCAGCGATGTGTAGTCAGTCTGGGTAAATTACAGGATGTAACTCAGGATCAGTAATGTATTGAGTAAATCAGTGACTGACACAGAGATAGTGAGTGCAGTATGGGTATAACAGGATAACTCAGGATCAGTATGTAAGTATGTAAAGTGACTGGCTCACAGAATAGTAGAGTATGCACTCTGAGTAAATCAGGAGTACTCAGTCAGTATGTAATGTATGTACACAGTGACTGACTCAGAATAGTGATGCAGCTAGGTATATACAGGATGTAACTCAGATCAGTAATTAAGTATGTACACTGACTGCACCAGCGAATAGGATCAGCTCGGAGTATAATAAGGATGTAACTCAGGATCAGTAATGTAATGAGTACACGTGACTGACCAGCAATAGTGAGTGCAGTATGGAGTATAATACAGGAGATAATAGGATCAGAATGTAATGTATGTACACAGGACGCACAGCATGAAAGTGGTGCAGCTCTGGTATAATACAGGGTTAATCAGGATTATAGTATGTATGTACACAGTGTACTCACAGCAGAAATAGTGATGCAGCTTGGGTATAATGCAGATGTAATCAGGATCAGTAATGTAATGTATGTACACAGTGACTGCACCAGCAGAATAGTGAGTCAGCTCTGGAGTAATACAGGATAATCAGGATCAGTAATGTAATGTAATGTATGTACACGTGACTGCACCAGCAGAATAGTGAGTGCAGCTCTGGAGTATAATACAGGATGTAACTCAGGATCAGTAATGTAATGTATGTACACGTGACTGCACCAGCAGAATAGTGAGTGCAGCTCTGGAGTATAATACAGGATGTAACTCAGGATCAGTAATGTAATGTATGTACACAGTGACTGCACCAGCAGAATAGTGAGTGCAGCTCTGGAGTATAATACAGGAGTAACTCAGGATCAGTAATGTAATGTATGTACACAGTGACTGCACCAGCAGAATAGTGAGTGCAGCTCTGGAGTATAATACAGGTGTAACTCAGGATCAGTAATGTAATGTATGTACACGTGACTGCACCAGCAGAATAGTGAGTCAGCTCTGGAGTAATCAGATGTACCAGGATCAGTAATGTAATGTATGTACACAGTGACTGCACCAGAGATAGTGAGCAGCTTGGATTATATACAGGATTAATCAGGTAGTAATGTAATGTATTACATAGTGATGACTCACAGAGATAGTGAGTGCAGTCTGGAGTATAATACAGGATGTAACTCAGGATCAGTAATGAAGTAAGTACATGTGACTGCACACAGAATATGTGAGTGCAGCTCTGGAGTAAATACAGGATGTAACTCAGGATCAGTAATAATGATGTACACAGTGACTGCACCAGAAATAGTGATGTAGCCTGGAGTATAACCAGGAGTAATCAGGATCAGTATGTAATGTATGTACACGTGACTGACCAGCAGAATATGATGCAACTGGAGTATATACAGGATTAATCAGGATCAGTATGTAATGTATGTACACAGGACTGCCCAGCAGAATAGTGAGTGCAGCCTGGAGTAATCAGGATGTAATCAGGATCAGTAATGTAATGTATGTAACACAGTGAACTGACTATGACACGAATATGTGCAGCCTGGAGTATAGGCAGGATGTAACTGGAATCAGGATCAGTAATGTAATGTATGTACACAGTGACTGCACCAGCAGAATAGTGAGTGCAGCTCTGGAGTATAAGACAGGATGTAACTCAGGATCAGTAATGTAATGTATGTACACAGTGACTGCACCAGCAGAATAGTGAGTGCAGCTCTGGAGTATAATACAGGATGTAACTCAGGATCAGTAATGTAATGTATGTACACAGTGACTGCACCAGCAGAATAGTGAGTGCAGCTCTGGAGTATAAGACAGGATGTAACTCAGGATCAGTAATGTAATGTATGTACACAGTGACTGCACCAGCAGAATAGTGAGTGCAGCTCTGGAGTATAATACAGGATGTAACTCAGGATCAGTAATGTAATGTATGTACACAGTGACTGCACCAGCAGAATAGTGAGTGCAGCTCTGGGTATAATACAGGATGTAATTCGGATCAGTAATGTAATGTATGTACACAGTGACTGCACCAGCAGAATAGTGAGTGCAGCTCTGGAGTATAATACAGGATGTAACTCAGGATCAGTATGTAATGTATGTACACAGTGACTGCACCAGCAGAATAGTGAGTGCAGCTCTGGAGAATAATACAGGATGTAACTCAGGATCAGTAATGTAATATATGTACACAGTGACTGCACCAGCAGAATAGTGAGTGCAGCTCTGGAGTATAATACAGGATGTAACTCAGGATCAGTAATGTAATGTACACAGTGACTGCACCAGCAGAATAGTGAGTGCAGCTCTGGGTATAATACAGGATGTAACTCAGGATCAGTAATGTAATGTATGTACACAGTGACTGCACCAGCAGAATAGTGAGTGCAGCTCTGGAGTATATAATACAGGATATAACTCAGGATCAGTACAAGATTAGTAATGTATGCACACAGTGACTGCACCAGCAGAATGGTGAGTGCAGCTCTGCAGTATAAGATAGTTACTAAGGACTGGGCAGCAGCCATTTCTAATGACATTTTCTATTCCCAGATCATCCTGGATTCATACCACAGATCTGGTTTACAGATACATTAATGGGTCTTGAAAAACTGGTTAGTCCTTATCAAAAACATGGTAAACAGAGCAACAGGCGGAGGATTATATGTTCTTAATTATTCATCCCTTGTTAAAAGAGGATGAGAAAACCAAACTGATCCTTCAGTGTTGGAGAGAACGGCTTCCGCAAGATTCTGTGGCTGAAACTGGTTTTATTGAGTGTAAAACTAATTAATTGCTACAATACTGTTTATTATTTGATCACCATGTGGCAGTATGAGTTGTATATGGCAGCATTCTCTTGATACTATATGGTGGCAATATGTGGTTCGTGTTTGACAGTAATATCTTAACACTGCATGGCAGTATTACTTTGGCTGTTTGTTTCAGTTTTATCCTGCCACTACATGGTCGTTTTGATGTGGGTTTTATTTGGGAATATTTTCTTGGCACTATATGGTGGTATTACATGGGTTGGACATGGCAGTATTTTCTTGGCACTATATAGTTGTTTTATGTGGATTGTATATGGGAATATTATCTTAGCTCTATATGGTGGTATTATGTGGGTTGTATAAGGCAGTATTATCTCAGCACTATATGGTGGTATTATGTGGGTTGGACATGGCAGTATTTTCTTGGCACTATATAGTTGTTTTATGTGGATTGTATATGGGAATATTATCTTAGCTCTATATGGTGGTATTATGTGAGTTGTATAAGGCAGTATTATCTCAGCACTATATGGTGGTATTATGTGGGTTGTATAAGGCAGTATTATCTCAGCACTATATGGTGGTATTATGTGGGTTGTATAAGGCAGTATTATCTTAGCTCTATATGGTGGTATTATGTGGGTTGTATATGACAAGATTATCTTAACATTTTGACATTAAATTTGGAGGGATTATATGGCAGTATTCTGTTGGCACTCAGTGATTGTATTATTTGGATAGTATATGTCAGTATAATCTTGGCACTATATGGTGGCATTATGTGGGTTACATATTTTATATTTATTTTTCTCACTTATGTAGTACCATCAATTACACAGTGCTTTCCAGACATCATCATCACTGTCCCCAATGGGGCTAGCAATCTAATTTCCCTACCAGTAGGACTTTGTACATACGGGCATATGGCATATGGTCTATATGGTGGTAATATCTTAGCATTATATGGCAGTATTATGTGGGTTATAAAGAGTAGCATTATTATGGCGCTATAGAGTGATATTTTCTGAATTGTATATGTCAGTAATATCTTGGCCTGATATGGCGGTATTATGTATGCAGAAGTTGCTAGAAAATCTAAATATCCTGCAGGGTGCTCTACTTTGCTTGTTGTTTTTTATAGATAAAACTTGCAGCATTTGTTCTTTGGGAGACAAATAATCCTCATGTCACATATTAATATAATCCTTGGTGTCTCTGGGGTATGGTGAGCCTGTGACAACCATCTGAAAGAGAACAGAACGGCATTATCAGGTCATGAGCTGCCATTTTTTTTTTACTTTCCAGTAGGTTGGGAAATGTTTTAAGTGATGGCCTATTTCAGTGTCATGAACTTCACCTTTGCTTTTCATTTGCAATAAAGAGTCCCCGATGTATTTAGTTCATGAGTTGAAGGAAACTTATAATTATCTAATTATTTTGTATTGTCCGGGTGAGCCAGAATTAAGGCAATGATTGCATACCTATGCAAAGTTTACCATTGCGACACAGTTTATACAAAGTTCTACTATCAAAGTTATGTAAAGTATCCATAAAAAAAAAACGCCAAACACGGAACCAATAATAGTGGCAATATATATCTAAATAATACCACCATATAGTTCCAGATATCTGGACCAGAGACTATCTGTACAGAATTGCTGTACTATGCCTATATAATAAGCGCCATATACGGTAATGCAGGTATAAAAGTGCTAAACATTACTTACACAATCAGTGCCACATAGTGCCGTTATAGATATGATAAACATTGTATACTTAATTATTGCCATATAGTGCCCATATAGTAGTGATAAAATTAGTGTTATATAGTCACTACATAGAAGTGATACACTTTGCATATTTAATTAGTGCCATTGAGTCGCACACACCAAGTGGTGTGGGTACCAGGGCTATGGGGTACTCGGCACCGAGCCCATGAAAGTCTATGGGGTTTGTCACTGGCAGCAGGACTCGGTCCGTGGCCCTGGGCGGTCATTCAATGGGGGATGTATTTACAGGGGATTTGTAGTTAGTAGATAGTTCGTGACGCCACCTGTGGTTTCTGATCAATTTGACCAGCGCTGCTATATGGAGCTTCCTAGGGGATGTTTTGAGGCAGCTGGATGGTAAGTCTCCCACAGGCGAGACTGGTCCCTGGAAGTCTATGGTGGTGCAGGGTGTAGTAAATGAAACAGTCTCACACAAGGCAATCTCTTTCCATACCTTTACTTGCAGATGTTTCAGGCAGGTCCCGGGAAGCTGGTCGGGGTGGAGAATGCACATTCAGGATAACCGCTGAGCAGGTTAGAGGCCTCCTTTAACTCTATATGTATGTGAGTACAAACTTGCATGAAGTCAAGTTAACTCTGTTAATCTCCAGCTTGTTCAATAGCTGCAACGCCCGGCCACATTGTGGTAGAGCCTTTTCTGTCTCTGATGCTCAGATGTTGACAAGAACGAAGTCCTTCTATGCTTGGCCTAGCTAAAAGTCCTTGTTCCCCCTGACTCCGTTTACGTATCAGCGCTTAGGGCTACCTACTGTGACTTGAAGTCCAGGAGGATTCCGGTGTTTCTTATTACTAGGCGTAAAGCACTAGCAACGCTTCGGACCCCGGTGTCCGGTGAATTAGTGCGGGTAATCCGGTACCTGATGCACTTGTCTCTATCTTTCTCCACTGTGCCTCTCGTCCTACTCTTGCTCTTAACATAAGCACAAGTAGCGATGTTGTGAATGTCAGCTTTCTTCAGAGCTCACTGAACAGTTCCTAGTACACTCACTGATGTAGCTCCTGTGATTCCCTTCTTTCTTTCCTTTCTCAGACCCTGTCCAGAGCAGCGCACAGGTACTCTGTCAACTGTGTACACGCTGTAGCTCCGAGAGTCACCTTCCCACTTTCTAGAGAACACAGACAGCTTCTTCTGAGGTAACTGTTGCACTTGCTTCAATTGCAGCTCTGACTAGGCTAGAGTGCTCTCTTGTCCACTCTTACTAGCCTCCACTTCTGTATGAGGTGAGCTACAGGAGCTCCTTCAGATTCCAGTCTTATCTCCTCTCCCTCCAAGACTTGAATTGAATGGCTGACTTGCACTGTCCTAAGACAGGAAGCTGACTGAACTCTGACTGAACTCCTCTCCCTCCAAGTCCAGACTGAACACTGACTGCTACGTGTCACTACCTTTTATACCCCTAGTGGGTGTGTTGGGAAATGTGAGTGACGTGAATGAATATCAAGCTTCACGGTTACCTTCTTGTGCATTTTCCTGGAATATGTGTGCCTGGCGTAGCTGGGCCACACATCCCCCCTTGGTTAAACACAGCACTCCCGGGCTGTAAAAGAGAAAAGAAAAACATTTTGTTTTGCATATAACATCAAACAGTTTTAACTCTTCCCATCCGGGAGGTAAGAATTCTTGAACGTTACAATTTGTACATTAGAAAAATATAAAAGTATCAAAAACACTTTCATAATACAAGACAATATTCTTGTGGAGGACCCGCACCAAACCTCCCACGTGGGTCCTGGGTGGGCTGCAGGACTTCTCTGTTGCAGACCTCACTCAAGGCCACACCACACGGGTTTTCTTTCAGAGGTAGTTAGATTTTATGTAAAACCAAGATGTAGCACCGAAGCGCAAACTATTTACATTAAAAGTTCTTGGGCTGGCACAATCCACAGCCACGCAGTCCATGCATGATAAAACACATATCAAGACATCATTAACTCTTCACTTTACTTTACCCAACTGGGGTATTCTATGCAAACTATGCAATCATCATCACATTTACTCTTTAGCTTTTTTTTTTTTAACTCTGTACCCAGCCGGGTATTCTACCTTTAAATATGTAAACATCATTCAAAATATTAATAAAGTGCAAATCGGCAAAATTTCCTCTTTAACTTTTTACATCAAACTTTATACACGTTCAGGTGCAGTAAACCACTGTCTGGGTCCTACTGATTTTCATCTTTGCTTTGGGTGACGTTTACTTTTTCCATCCCTGGGGACAGAATTACACGATGCCCTTGGGTACCCATTACCAGGATATCATGTCCTGCGATGTAGGTTTGGGTCGCTACAGTCTTCATTCTTACTATGGTCCCACCGGGTGTTTCTGTCATGTAGGATGCAAGTGGCGTTGTCGAAGGTGTCGTAGTAACTTGCGATTCAGGACAGGTCGCAGATTGCGATGCAGAAGTGTACGCAGGGTACGATGCTGGACAAGATCTTGGTGTAGAGGAGGACGCAGGTTGCGATGCGGTATGAGACATAGACAGAGAGGCGTACGCAGGGGGCGATGCTGGTGCACGGCCTGATGCGGTTGGGGCCCAGGACTGGGACGCGGCGGCATAGTGTACGTTACCGGCGTCGGGGACGGGGTCACTGACGATAGAGACATTTAGGGCATACCATCCCTTTAAACCCCAGTGTCGAGTGTAACTGACGATGTCCCCATTTACCAGATCCCTTCCCGGATGACCGATTGGCAGATGGGACTCTACATCCCGGCGACTCACAAAGACTCCCGGATATAGGCCCGGCTCACGGATAAAGCCCCAGCCTTTGCGGAGTTTGAAGTCCGTTACGCACCCCTGGCGCAGCGGTTCCCGGAGTGTACCTTTATCACGGCGAACACTCTCCTTGTCGGCGAGGAACTCTTCCAGGTACCGCTGACGGAACTGCTGTATTTCTCTCTCCTCCTGCTGCCGTTGTCTCTCCTTCTCACGACACAGCTCCTCGTGCTCCACTTTTGCAGCATAGGTGATGTCGTCAAGGTACTCCATTTGCTCCCAGTCTATTTCCGGCAGTGATGGTTGAGACCCCTCCGGTGTTCCTACCGGGGAACTGCACTCCGCTGCGGCCTCCTGGCCTGGCTGGCACTCCGGAACGGGCAGGGCCTCCTCAGCCTCCTTCTCCTCCACCTCTCCATCGGTGGGATCAGGTACAGCTCTTTTGGGGGCGGCCTCCGGTTGTCCTTCAGCCTTCTTCAGCAGGGACTTAGGAAAGTCAGGTGATGGCGTTATGTCTGTGGGAGAGAACACTGCGTCCCACAGCAGCCGCTGTGTCTGGGCACGCCAGCGTCCCTCGGTCTCCTTCATGTCTGCATGGCGCTGGATCAATCTTTTAAGCGCCGCATTCTCCTCCTTTAATTCCAGCATGGTTTGCTGAAGGTCCCGTACTGGGGACGGCTCCGGCACGGGCAGAGGCTCTTCAGGGGAACAGGGCCTGCGCGCCACTGCTCCTCCGCATAGCGTATCCCGTCCTTCCGCCATCTCACTCCAGGCCAGACTGTGCTTTCCATCAGGAACAATCTGGTCTCTTCCGTGGAGGCGGGATTTGCGCTTCCTCTTTTTTGCATAGAAGATGAAGAGGAGGCGGATCTCTCTTGCAGTGGGGCCATTGCGGACGTTGTAATAACACTTTGAGAGGGTGGCCATAACTTTCGCGCCACAGGGGGGGTACACGCCCACGAATGCACGCCCACCTTCTTCACCAGCGCCTCAGGGCGCGAATATGGCGGTAAAATGGCGGAAAATGGCGCCAAAAGTGACAAACAGCAATACAGTCTTTTTGCACAAAACAGTCAATATAGGCAACACAGGACTCACAATTTTGCAAGCTTCGTATCCTGTTCGTGACGCCAAAGATGAGTCGCACACACCAAGTGGTGTGGGTACCAGGGCTATGGGGTACTCGGCACCGAGCCCATGAAAGTCTATGGGGTTTGTCACTGGCAGCAGGACTCGGTCCGTGGCCCTGGGCGGTCATTCAATGGGGGATGTATTTACAAGGGATTTGTAATTAGTAGTTAGTTCGTGACGCCACCTGTGGTTTCTGATCAATTTGACCAGCGCTGCTATATGGAGCTTCCTAGGGGATGTTTTGAGGCAGCTGGATGGTAAGTCTCCCACAGGCGAGACTGGTCCCTGGAAGTCTATGGTGGTGCAGGGTGTAGTAAATGAAACAGTCTCACACAAGGCAATCTCTTTCCATACCTTTACTTGCAGATGTTTCAGGCAGGTCCCGGGAAGCTGGTCGGGGTGGAGAATGCACATTCAGGAAAACCGCTGAGCAGGTTAGAGGCCTCCTTTAACTCTATATGTATGTGAGTACAAACTTGCATGAAGTCAAGTTAACTCTGTTAATCTCCAGCTTGTTCAATAGCTGCAACGCCCGGCCGACATTGTGGTAGAGCCTTTTCTGTCTCTGATGCTCAGATGTTGACAAGAACGAAGTCCTTCTATGCTTGGCCTAGCTAAAAGTCCTTGTTCCCCCTGACTCCGTTTACGTATCAGCGCTTAGGGCTACCTACTGTGACTTGAAGTCCAGGAGGATTCCGGTGTTTCTTATTACTAGGCGTAAAGCACTAGCAACGCTTCGGACCCCGGTGTCCGGTGAATTAGTGCGGGTAATCCGGTACCTGATGCACTTGTCTCTATCTTTCTCCACTGTGCCTCTCGTCCTACTCTTGCTCTTAACATAAGCACAAGTAGCGATGTTGTGAATGTCAGCTTTCTTCAGAGCTCACTGAACAGTTCCTAGTACACTCACTGATGTAGCTCCTGTGATTCCCTTCTTTCTTTCCTTTCTCAGACCCTGTCCAGAGCAGCGCACAGGTACTTTGTCAACTGTGTACACGCTGTAGCTCCGAGAGTCACCTTCCCACTTTCTAGAGAACACAGACAGCTTCTTCTGAGGTAACTGTTGCACTTGCTTCAATTGCAGCTCTGACTAGGCTAGAGTGCCTCTCTTGTCCACTCTTACTAGCCTCCACTTCTGTATGAGGTGAGCTACAGGAGCTCCTTCAGATTCCAGTCTTATCTCCTCTCCCTCCAAGACTTGAATTGAATGGCTGACTTGCACTGTCCTAAGACAGGAAGCTGACTGAACTCTGACTGAACTCCTCTCCCTCCAAGTCCAGACTGAACACTGACTGCTACGTGTCACTACCTCTTATACCCCTAGTGGGTGTGTTGGGAAATGTGAGTGACGTGAATGAATATCAAGCTTCACGGTTACCTTCTTGTGCATTTTCCTGGAATATGTGTGCCTGGCGTAGCTGGGCCACACACCATCATAGTAAGGATATAATTAGTGCTATATAGCGCATGCATAGAAGTGTTGCACACTCCTTATTTAATTAGTGACTGCATAAAAGTGATACACTTTGGATATTTAATAAGTGCCATATAGTGCCCACATAGAAATAATAGAATTAGTGCCATATGACTCCTGTATAAAAGTGATGCATTTTATATGTTCAATAAGTTCAATATAATGCCCTTCTAGAAGTCATATAATTAGGTCCCCTAGGGTCATCAAATAATATTGCCATTCAGTGCCTGAATAAAACCACCATACAGTCCAACATGAGAGTATCATAGACTACTAATGATGACAGTACCATAAACTAGGCACTGCCATACAGTGCCTAAATATTACCATAGTGGGCAAAAAGAGATTAGTTTTCAACAATCCTCTAGGAGGAAAGTGTGTGATAGGAATGCTTTGGTGGAGCTAGGGCTTTATCAAAAAGTATGTAGAGTAAGCAGCTGCCAAGGGCACCATGGAAGAGAGGGAAAATTATGGTATGCATCTCTTCATAAAAAAAATTATTGGGAAATCCAGGAACCAGAGCACTAGACAGTCTTATTTTGGTGAATTTATTAGTGCAGAAAAGTCACAACGTTTCGGCTGCACAGGGCCTTTATCAGCCCATAGAAAAAGAGAGGGTTACATATGATAAAGGCCCTGTGTTGCGATTTATCTGCACTAATAAATTCACCAAAAGGAGGACATCTGGTGCCCTGGTACCTGGATTTCTCTGTATTGCTACGTTTTGGGTCCTCCCATTGAACTTTTATTGTATTTTTTGCATTTTTGTAACTAGTAGGGCTCTTGGGAAAATCTATCCACATCTGTGTATATTTTCTATGCAGCCTGTAGCTTTATTGTACATCACATTGGGTCGCTTCAGGCTTGATCACGTCTTTGTTCCGTGTATAATTGATTTTGTATGTGAGTAATCCAGCAGCATTGTTTGGATAGTACAGCCCTATACGTGTAGTATCGTGCCGTTCAGCGCTGTTTTATAGGAGAGAAGCTTGAGCCTCTTTGTAAACCAGGAAGAAAATATAACATTTCTGGGCAATGTCCAGACCTTATTTTTAGACAGTACAATAGATGCCATTCAATCAGTGCTACACCCTCCGACATCAGGATCCCTACTGCACACAATAGAGACTTTCTTCTTCTATTTTACACCCAGTAGACACCATAGGTAAAGAATGAAAGAACAACCAATGATATAACACTCAGAAGTACAAAAAATATTTAGTTCAGGTGACTTCATTATGATGGGTATTGGGGGCTTCAGCATCAAGTGTCCAATTTCCCTATAGCACCCCCGCAGGGAAAATAAAGTATTGCACGACTGAAATAAAAAGGATGTCTACGCAATATACAGGCATTCTGAGTCAAAGAAGGATCACACTGGTGGCTTTATTTTTTTATTCATTGACACTGAAAGGACTGTACTACAAGTTGTCGCTGAAACTTGAGTTTGGAAACTGTATAGAGAACCTGTATTCTTATATTCTCATTTTTAGAATGAAGAAGAGAAGGAAGAAAACCCAGAAGAACATACACTATAGGAAAAAGTATTAGAACACCTCCGCATTACACCTCGAAGAGCCTTTGTGACCTCCCATTTTACATCCATAGACATTAATATGGAGTTAGCCCCTCCGTAGGTGGAACAGTTCTCGCTTTTCTCGGAAGGATTTCTACAAGATTTTGGAGGCGTCTGCGGGAGTTTTGACTACTTCATCCAGAAGAGCATTTGTGAGGTCAGACCTTAATGTTGAGGAGAGGTCGGGCTCACAACAATCTCCAGTCTAGTTCATCCAAAGTTGTTGGATGGGGCTGAGGTCCGGGCTCTGTGCGATCGGTCATGGTCTTCCCAACAATCTCTCCCCTCCATGTCTGTATGGATCTTGTGCACTGGGCACAGTCATGGGGAACAGATAAGGGCCTACCCCAAATTGTTCCCACAAAGCTGTAAGCTACAATTGTCCTTAATGTCTTGTCCTGTAGCATTAAAAAGGTATTTCCATCTCCAAGATCCTATTCCAATATGTACTTGGTGTAATAATAATAATACTAGCAAACACCTCCAATTAGAAATTGCAGCTATGTAGTCAGCAGAGGGTTGGTGACTTTTCTTCTCCCTCTCCTCCTCAGCACTCGGCCCCCTGTGAAGTAAACCCTCTTCCTTCCACGTCACCAATGTGACGTACTACACAGGCACAGTTCTCCGGCGCCACCTCTGTCTCTCAGGTCAGTAAGGGAACTGCACCTAGAGCAAATGGCCGCCGGGGAGGGTGTCCTGTTACCCACTGGGTATTCTAAGATTCGTGATCAGAGTAAAAGCATCAGCCCAAAATTAATTTTATGGTTTAATTGCCTTAAGGGCGCACTAGATAATTACAGGAATATACAGTAAGCTATACAACGGAATTACAGTGGATTTGCAGTCAGAGTAAAATACAACGATAATGGTACAAGGCTTAGAGGTATTAGCTAGAGGTCAATATTACCAGGTTGTAGGGGCATGTGGAGGCAGGGAGCTCTGCGATCCACAGGTGAGAATCTTAGTTGCTGGACAGTCCACCAAAACGTGTGCCGCTGCTCCCTTGGCAGATCTGTCCCTTA
Organism: Oophaga sylvatica; assembly: GCA_033576555.1. Lineage (NCBI taxonomy): Eukaryota > Metazoa > Chordata > Amphibia > Anura > Dendrobatidae > Oophaga > Oophaga sylvatica. The sequence goes on from JARQOD010000008.1 coordinate 19,789,765, forward strand.
TTCCTTCTTAGATCTTCATCATCTTGGCTTCTGTGAGAATAGGTAGGGTCTGCCGTCCGCTCACAGTTCTTATACCTGCTAGGTCCCTCCCTCGGTGCCAGAGGGTGGGCTAATAATCTCCACCCTCAGCTCCCTGCAAAATTTATTCCCAATATCTAACAAAGGGGTTAACTTTCTCCAGGACGATCGGATCAGGACACGAGAGGTACCAGCGGATGCAGTATGTTTTGCCTGTCGCGTGAAGATCAAACCTGGCCCGATTGGGTCTCTGTGGAGGGCCAATCTCGATATCTCAGGCCCTCGAGCCATCACCGACTCGGGAGTTGCACTGTCAGATGCCCGAGGTCCACAGGATCACGCACATATTTTTTACGAGTCTGTACCTAGAAAGATGTGCTCATAATTCATAATCCTAGAACGGAGCCGTCGTGGCTGGGATATACAATGGATGTGTTTTCTGTGTCTAGCTGGCAGGTATAATCTAATTGAAGCCCCCAGGCATCTCCAGGACCCATGCTGATGTGGCTCCAGACTCCACCTTTGAAGTCTTGTTTTTGGCCAGCCCTACTTAGCATACTAAAAGGACCTTGTTATTCACAGTGGACACTAAACCCTGTTGTACTGAATATGCGCACAGGCCATGGGGCCAGGTGCAGTTAGCAGCCTGTGGCTCTGTGAACAGACAAAATGGAGGCTGGTACAGGCCATATCCAAGATGGTGGCTGTTCCTTCATCACACCTCCTTGATTTAGAGGGCGCTAGGGGGTATCACATTCCTGTGTTCCCCCATGCGCCCTTCCGCACCCTTTCCTTGCCGGGACGGTTGCACAATGGGTGGGCACAAGCCTCCCGCTCATGATTGGCCTTCATCATGTTCTTGTGGAAGGCCTTCCTCCTTCCACGGGCGTGGTCCAGGGTGACCAGATAGGTGACAGCGTTGAGCTGTTCGTGCACGAGGTATGGACCCTCCCAGGCCGCCTGAAGCTTGTTTTGAGGTACGGGGACCAGTACCCACACCTTTTGACCCACCAGGTAGGTCCGCTCACTAGTCGTACCACCTCTTCTGGTCAGCCTGGGCTTGGGCCATATTGTCATGCACCAGCCGTGTCAAGGTCATCATTCGGTCCCGGAAGCGCACAACATACTCAATGACCGACACTCCAGGGATGGCCAAATCCCCTTCCCATGATTCCTTCACCAGAGCATGGAGACCCCGTACACGTCAACCATACAGGAGCTCAAAGGGGGAGAACCCCGTTGAGGCCTGTGGGACCTCCCAGTAGGCAAACAGCAGGTGTGGGAGATACCGCTCCCAGTCTTTCCCGTGGGAGTCGACCAACATCTTCAGCATCTGCTTTAAGGTGCCATTGAACCGCTCACACAGGCCATTGGTCTGTGGGTGATACGGGCTGGCTACCAGATGTTGCACCTGTAACTGCTTACACAGAGACTCCATCAGCTGCGACATGAACTGGGTCCCTCGATTGGTGAGCATTTCCTGGGGAAACCCCACTCTGGAGAAAATCTCCAGTAAGGCAGTGGCCACTTTGTCGGCCCGAATGGACGACAAAGCTACCGCCTCCGGATACCGGGTGGCATAGTCCACTACCGTTAGTATGAAGCATTTCCCGGAGCGCTGGGAGTGGACAGAGGTCCAATGAGATCCACAGCCACCCTTGAGAAAGGCTCTTCGATGATGGGCAGAGTTACCAGTGGGGCTTTGGGGTGCCGCCCCGCCTTCCCCACCCTCTGACAGGTGTCACACGAATGGCAGTAGGCAGTCACCTCGGTCCTCATTCCAGGCCAGTAGAAATGCTGAGCTAGACTGGCCCTGGTTTTAGCGATCCCTAGGTGTCCGGCCATGGGAATCTCGTGTGCGATCCGCAACAATTCCGCCCTGAACGGATAAGATACCACTAACTGTAGGTCCCTGGGCCACGCCTCCGGTGAACCCTGCTGGACCGTTACCCGGTACAGCCATCCCTGGTCCCAGACCACTCGCTCGCGGTTGGACTCCAGGGGAGGCTGTGCCGCCTGCTCCTTGAGAGTTTTCAGGCTAGCGTCAGCTTCCAACGCTGCCTGAAATCCCTGACTTGATGTGGCAAGAATTGATGAAACTGACACATCTTCCGTCAGTTCCCCGGGATCTGTCTCCTGGCCGCTGTCTGACTCGGCAGCCTGGTCGGAGAGGGGGAAACCGTCGGACCTCCGCGAGGTTCCTTGGGCTTCGGCGCTCCCACTCCTGGTAACAGCGGCCACGACCGCTGAGACCACGGGTAGCGCCTGCTTCCCCTCGTCCCCTGACCAAGTCGCCGGGTCAGGCAGACTTCCCTGGCCTCCTGACATCCCGGATGTGGGGAACTCCTGCCCTGGGGTCTTACCTGGGGCTCCTCTCCCGAGACACCTCCTCCCCCAATGGCCTGTTCCTCTTTCTGCAGAGGCCCTGGACTCAGCAGGCTGTATTCCCTCAGGGGCCCTATACTGCCCATAGCAACCCCTCCCTTCACCTCTGAGCTCTCCCCTGCAGCCTCCTCACCTGTTCTCACTGTGAGCCCTGTGTGTGTAGTGTCAGTGCATGGCTTACCATCAGGTTTCACTACCTCCACTGTTGGATGCACATTCAATACATTAACATTAGCATTCACAGTAAAGTCATGACATTCTTGGGGTGCTGAACTTGGGGGTTCAGTGGCCACATACTGGGACAGTAGCCACCCCAAATTGGTCCCAAGCAACACATTGGCAGGGATATTTGGCGTTACTCCCACCTCCCGCATCCCCCTCCCGGCGCCCCAGTCCAAATACACCTTGGCGACGGTCAGCGCCGGTTCAACGCCTCCAATTCCGGAGACGGAAAGGGTTTTCCCAGGCACCAAGTCTTGAGGGGACACCACCTCAGGACGTACCAGGGTTCGTTCAGCGCCTGTGTCCCGCAGTCCCATGACCGCTGAGTGGCCGATGGTGATGGGTTGGTAATTGTCCAGGGACCTCCCACCACCCCCTCCCACACACAAAACAGTGGACGGTTTCTGGTACAGGGATGTGGCCTTATGGCGCTGGGGACACACAGCCTTAAAGTGTCCTGGCTGGTTGCAATGATGACAATGCCTGGGTTCTGTTCCTGGCCTGGAGAGGGCAGCAGGGGGGTACACCCATTGCACTCTGGGGGCTGGATATGGGGCCGGGGCAGGATTGGGGTTTACCCCTCTCCAAGTGCTGCTGGCAGGCTTCTTCGGCTCAGGCGCCCTGTTGTTGGCATACTCGTCTGCCAGGGCAGCTGTAACAGAAGCCCCCTTTGGTTTCCGGTCACGGAGGAACTGCTGGAGGTCCTCTGGGCAGTTCCACAAGAACTGCTCCATGACGAACAGTTCCTGGACCTCCTGGCTGGTGGTGAGCTCTAGACCCGAGGTCCAGTGCTCCGCAGCTCTCAGCAGGGCCCGCATGTGGTCGGTCCAGGTGTCCTTTGAGCCCCGCTGCAGGCTCCTGAACTTCCTGCGGTACGACTCCGGGGTGAGGTTGTAGTGCTGGATCAGGGCCCGCTTGATGCTGTTGTAGTCCTGCTCCTCCCAGGCAGGTAAGTCCCCCAAAACCTCCAGGGATTTACCCCTTAAACGGGGGGTCAGGTACCTTGCCCACTGATCCAGGGCCAGATGGTGTTGGAGGCAGGTTCTCTCAAAGGCCAGCAGAAAGGAATCCAGGTCTCCATCCTTTTCAAGCAAGGGAAAGTCCTCTGCCCGGACCTTGGAAGCCTTGGTCTCCAGTGGGGCAGGAGCGTCCAGCGGGAGCCCATGCTGAGCCATCTCCAGTCGGTGTCAGCGCTCCGCAGCTTCACGGCGTTCTGCAGCCTGCAGCACACGTTCTGTATGCTCACGCTCTGCTGCTTTCTCTGCCGCCGCTTGCTCACGCTCTGCTGCTTTTTCTGCCGCCGCTTGCTCACGCTCTGCTGCTTTCTCTGCCGACACCAGGAGTCTGTCATGGGCGGCGTCATTACAAGCCTCAAGCTGTGCCATAGCCGCTTGGAAAAGGGCCTCCGATCTGGACAGGCTGGGATGGGCAGGGGGTGGACAGTCCACTGCGAGACTGAGCACTGGGGTCTGGCTCCTTGGGGAGCCATGGCTGAGCTCCCCCTCGTCTTCATCGGTATCGAACCACTCATAGACCATAGCATTAGCCTCCCCCTTTGCCTTACTTCTGGTGCCTTCCGCCATCTTGGGAATCTCTGGTTACTGACACAGCTGCAGCCCTGACCTTGCACACAACTTATTATATTTACACTCTGACCATCTAGTGCTGGGCTGACCTTAAGACCCCAGCAGTGAAAGTTACCGCTAGTAGTCTTTAGTGTCTGAGAGTAGGGGTCCCACGCACACTATTACTCTGATCCCACTGCTGCCACCAAATGTGAAGGAAACCCCCTTCCTTCCACGTCACTAATGTGACGTACTACACAGGCACAGCTCTCTGGCGCCCCCTCTGTCTCTCAGGTCAGTAAGGGAACTGCACCTAGAGCAAATGGCCGCCGGGGAGGGTGTCCTGTTACCCACTGGGTATTCTAAGATTCGTGATAAGAGTAAAAGCATCAGCCCAAAATTAATTTTATGGTTTAATTGCCTTAAGGGCGCACTAGATAATTACAGGAATATACAGTAAGCTATACAACGGAATTACAGCTCAAAAATGGAGGAAGAAAAATCAATGTATCAACCACCAAATGGTATAAAAATAACAATACTTTATTAAACAGTTTGTATGCAACAAAGTTACAGCAGTATAAACTAGAAGGTGATCAACACAAGAATAAAAAACACATAAGAGGGACGATAAAACCATAGAGATTATCCCAACCTACAGCACTTGCCAATTGGGCCTTAAATATGTCTGCAATAATGAGAGGTAATCTAGTCAAGTAAATAGCACATATCATAATGACTGCTACAGTGCTCCTATTTCCCCATCATTGCTAGGCATAATATAATAACGAAACCAATTGTTGAAAGAACATACCGCAAGGCTGCCAGTGGGAACTCCTCGGACGTCCCTCTGCCCCGATGCACGTTTCGCACTGCTTCTTCGGGAGGCGTGTCAGGGCAGGGGGCAGTCCGGTACATATAGTGCCACCGACAGGAAGTAATCATGCCGAATCACCGCACCTGTATAACAAATAGATTTCAGCGCTACCGATATCCCTGATGCCATGAAGGTCCTTGCAGTGCCTGAGAGGAATGTTCAGCGCATGCTCGAAGTCACATGGCACACACCAACCAATCAGAGGAGTAGCAGGCGGTCAGATGGTCCTCGGATGCCAGGTCCTACTGTGAGGACGTGATCATCCTGGGCCACTCTGTAGACCGCAATATACACCTCGGTGGCCCATGTAACACGCACGCGCTCAGCCTCACAGGCATGTAGGACGGCGGCAATATTATCCATGATCCCAAACAATGTGAAAACAGCTTATTTAATATAGTAAACACATAAGTCATTCCGTTGATCATATACAGTACATCATCCGATAAGGTGCTAAATCATATTTCATCATGTTTGACCGTAATTAATATATATAAATAACTTCATAAAACCCCATTTATATAGTGAGAATTGAAAAATGGCATAAAGTGCAATAAGCTGTATTGATAAACATGGGTTATTGAATAATCCCATGCCAAACCCTAAACCAGTGATGGCGAACCTTGGCACTCCAGCTGTTGGAGAACTACAACTACCAGCATGCCTCAACTGCTGCAGGTTGCATGGGCATGCTGGGAGTTGTAGTTTTACAACAGCTGGAGTGCCAAGTTTAGCCATCCCTGCCCTAAACCAAAGAATGCTATGTGTTATATTGCCTTACTATGCAAAAATACACAGAAAAAAAGGCTCAATGTGCATTAAGACAATAATATATAATCTTATTAAAGTGCAAGTGCAAAGGTAGAAAAATAGCATAGAGTGCAATAAGCTATATTAATAAACGTGGGGTTAATGAATAATCCCATTCCAAAACCTAGTCCAATAAATGCTATGTGTAATATTGCCTTACTATGCAGAAATACAATATAAATACCCAACATTACTAAATGTGAGCAATGGCCATTATTCATTCATAAAAAATAATACCATGTGGAATTTAATGACATAAAAACCCATTATGTGAAAAAACAATGTGTACACAAGTGTCATACAAAACACAATGCTGACTCAATGATAATAACTGCATAAATCAATCGCTTGAAAAATTGAAACAAAGAAGTAAATAAATAATTGAATAAAATAAGAGACTAATGTTATAAACTCCCACAAGACAAAACTATAAAATAAAACAATATTTGTCTCCTTTGCTCCAGACGACTTTCTGAAGATTGGGAATCAGCCACCAATGGGACACACTGATGTAAAAACGATCTTATTCTCTTCATATCAGGAAAAATTACTCGGTGAAGGAAAATCGGCCACAGCCGGACACCGCCGGAACATCCCTATCATCATGTACAGGTAAGAGCCAAAACAACACGATAACCAAATCGATGGCAAAAAATGTATCTGAAACTATTAAAAGAACAATTAAAATCATGATAAAAAAAACATAGTAAAAACATAAAACAACAAACTACCACCCACCCCAGAATGTACCCAAAGGCTATCACAGAAATGCGCTGAAACCAAAGCTCTCATTGAGACCCTGAGGTGTATGCGTCCCTAATCTATAAATCCATTGACACTCTCTTTTGGCCATTCTCTTGGCCAAATCACCTCCTCTTGGCCCCAAATCAACCGTGTCAATGCCCTTGAAAACTAACATCCTAGAGTTGCACTGATGATACTTTTTAAAGTGCCTTGGTAATGTTTTCAAGGACATGATGTCCGTAGTGGTTTTGGCCTTGTCGATATCGATGCAGTGCTCACGCACCCGCACCTTCAATTCCCTACTAGTCATCCCCACGTAAATTTTTCCACAGGGGCTTTCCGCACAATATACTACACCTTTGGATGCACATGTAATGTGTGCCCTGATGTCAAATCTCCTGGATTTATCAAAATTGAAAAAATGGGTGGTCTTCTTCATATTGGCACACCCCTTACATGTACCACAGGGATAAAACCTTTTTCGTTCAGGATATTTTTTATTCCTCTCTTTTCCTTTGGAATCATAGTAACTATGAACCAAAATATCCCGTAAATTAGGAGCTCTCTTGGCTACAAAAGAAGAAGCACTAGGAAGGCATCTCTTCAAAACCGGGTCAGTGAAAAGAATACCCTAGTGTTTCTCAACAATTTTCCTGAGGTCAGACCACCTGCTATTGTAGTTAGTAATAAATCTTACCTGATGGTCGCCTTCAGTCGATGTCTTAAAGGGCTGGTTTTGTGTAATAGCTGATCCCTGGGTGCATTCCTAGCCCTAATGTACCCCTTTTGTATGGCACGATGGCCATATCCTCTATCTTGAAAACGTTTTTTCAAGATTCTAGATTGCTCCTCAAAAAGAGAATCCTCGGAACAAATTCTCTTTGCTCGCAAGAACTGTCCAATTGGTATGCCCTGTATTGTAGACTTAGGATGCGCTGATGAGGCGTGTAAAAAAGAATTAGTTGAGGTGGGCTTTCGAAAAATAGTGGTGGACAAATGGCCACCTGGAAGAGCTGCTATTGACTGATCCAGAAAGTGATTACAACGGAATTACAGTGGATTTGCAGTCAGAGTAAAATACAACGATAATGGTACAAGGCTTAGAGGTATTAGCTAGAGGTCAATATTACCAGGTTGTAGGGGCATGTGGAGGCAGGGAGCTCTGTGATCCACAGGTGAGAATCTGAGTTGCTGGACAGTACCCCAAAACGTGTGCCGCTGCTCCCTTGGCAGATCTGTCCCTTGTTCCTTCTTAGATCTTCATCATCTTGGCTTCTGTGAGAATAGGTAGGGTCTGCCGTCCGCTCACAGTTCTTATACCTGCTAGGTCCCTCCCCTCGGTGCCAGAGGGTGGGCTAATAATCTCCACCCTCAGCTCCCTGCAGAATTTATTCCCAATATCTAACAAAGGGGTTAACTTTCTCCAGGACGATCGGATCAGGACACGAGAGGTACCAGCGGATGCAGTATGTTTTGCCTGTCACGTGGAGATCAAACCTGGCCCGATTGGGTCTCTGTGGAGGGCCAATCTCTATATCTTAGGCCCTCGAGCCATCACCGACTCGGAAGTTGCACTGTCAGATGCCCAAGGTCCGCAGGATCACGCACATATTTTTTACGAGTCTGTACCTAGAAAGATGTGCTCATAATTCATAATCCTAGAATGGAGCCGTCGTGGCTTGGATATACAATGGATGTGTTTTCTGTGTCTAGCTGGCAGGTATAATCTAATTGAAGCCCCCAGGCATCTCCAGGCCCAGGCTCCAGGCTGATGTGGCTGCAGACTCCACCTTTGAAGTCTTGTTTTTGGCCAGCCCTACTTAGCATACTACAAGGACCTGGTTATTCATAGTGGACACTAAACCCTGTTGTATTGAATATGCCCACAGGCCATGGGGCCAGGTACAGTTAGCAGCCTGTGGCTCTGTGAACAGACAAAATAGAGGCTGGTACACGCCATATCCAAGATGGTGGCTGTTCCTTCATCACACCCCCATCCTGTCACGTTACAGGGTCTCCACTTCATGGCTGCGTTCCTTCCAATGTTCAATAATACCACTCACAGAGTATTCAATAAGTGTATGAAGAGTTTTTTATGTGAATATTACAGGAAATCCTCTTCAGTCCTCCTTAAAAAAACTCTATGTGAACCTGGCCTGTGACGATATAGACTTTTGGGCACAAGTTCCAACAAGATCTTAGAGAGTTGCAGGCGCCGTGCATTTAGAAAACTGATGGAGGTGATGACTAAACAGTAACACAGATGGAGAGATCATTTACATATTGTAACAGGAAAAGAACATTTAGTGACATATTGTCACATTCCTAAAAACTATTCTTTAATTCTCATAAAGAAAAAACCATTGTTTTAACGTATCTACAGCCTAATTACAGGAGAGCTCGCCTTCATATACATAGTTGTGCCCTCTTCAGAAGAATTTTCTGTGACGCCATATTTTCCACATTCCAGACTTGAGTTTGCTGTTTCAGTTTGGGCGCAGTCTCGGGATTAGCTTCATAAACCCTTCGCTTTAAGTAACCCTATAAATAAAATCAGCACATGTTTGGTCTGGGGATGGTGGAGGTCACAATTTTGTGCTCAATTTTTGTCGTTCTATGAATACCGCATTAAGTCAAGACAGGTAGTTGCCGAAAGTTGCCCCCGTCTTGCTGACAGAAACAATCCTCACGCCGGTGATCAAGTAACTATGCAGAGATTTACTGGAAGACGTCAATGTATACGGCAGTGTAGATAATTGCTTTCTTTGGAGAATATCGGACCCACAGTCCGTGTGGCCTTGGCCGCTCACAATTTTTTGGTTAGTGTAGTGGCTGCTGGCATGGCTCGTGTTAATTTTCCATGTGCCAGCGCCTATTGTTCTGTGAGGTAACACACCCAGGACATGATCCAGTAGCCTATAACAATACACCATACGCTTTTTATTTATATCTTTCTTTAACCCTTGCACTGCTAACGCTCGGAGGATTCATGTTAAGAGATTTGGGCACACTGCGACATGTTGCTTCGGTGTCATAAAGATGCAGGGATCGTTTCTCCATAAATTCCTCTCCTGGATGTCTGCAACAATGATGGGTGGACAAATTCATCTTTCTTTACCTATTTTTAGGGCTTTTTTTTGCATTCCCTATTGATCTTCTGCTATATCACTTCTGTCCCAAACCATTTATAACGTATATACTCCTTTATGATGGAGCAGGAAGGTCTAGAAACTGAGCAGCAGAACCGTCATGAATGTCTGTGAATGATCTTGTGTCTACGTGGACCTCTGTTATCACAATACGTCATGATGGGCACCCCATGTTGATCTATTTTTTTTACGTGAAAAAGATGGCTGTACAGCGTAGAAACTCGCTGTCCAATAAAGGAACCTTCATTTACTATTTTTGCAGTAAGAGATGTCCACCGCACAGCATATTTTAAAGTGTTTTTTTTTGTTCTGGTGAGTGTTGGACATCCACACACATCATTACTGCCCTAAGATGGAAACTACCCTACTGGCAGGAAGGAGACGATGGCCCTCAATTATTTCTCACAATGCTGAGATAAAGTGAAAGCTGAGCTCTGATTGGCTTCTCTGGAAAAACAATGAAAGCTGAATTCTGATCAAATATAAAAACAGGTTTTTTTTGTCAGACAGTTCTGATAAGGTCCGATAAGCCTACAAACCACACAGGGAATACAGTTGGCAGGTTTGTATGATCATTGGCTTCCACTATCACAAAAAGCCATTTTAGATAGTCACACACAACACTACAGCCTAAATGGAGAAACACTCGACTGGCAAGAAGAAAGCAATAATGGGCCTCAGTTATTTCTCTGAATGCTGAGGTAAAGTGAAAGCTGAGCTCTGATTGGTTGCTCTGATCAAATATAAGCTCTGATTGGTTGTTATGGGCAATAAAAACAGTTTTACAGACAGACTGTTCTGATAAATGAGGCTCGACAAGCCAACAGACAACACATGGGGACACAGTTGGCAGATTTTTGTGATCCACCATGTACTATATTGTATATATATATATTAATGCATGAGGCTTTCATTAAGTAATAAAACTATGATTATAAGATCAACATTCAGCAGTAATTAAAGTAATTATTCAATTAATTGCAATGAATTTGAATAATTACATGGCAGCTTCCATATGTAAAGTTGGAGATTTTTTATCAGGTCACACATTTTCCCAGGTCAGACATTTGTCACACAGTTCCTAGAGTTTCATTTTCTAGTCAAGCTCTGGGATTGAAGACCCACTAAGATATAGATATCGGGTCTCTCACTCTGGTCGACTTGTTCACTGCCCTTTTGTAAAAATTTAGAACTAACGTCGCGTGAGTCCCACTGTTATGTTCTGAATTGTCCAGGACTGCAATATCCCTGGTTGGTTATTATGGGTTACTATAGACCGTGTTGTTATTTAGACACCATCTTGTTCCATCCAGGGGTTGTTGTCTATTGGACAACCCATGATTAGTCAATAGAAAGCCCTATAGAAAATAAAAACAGTGTATACTCACATCCCGCAGAGGCGCTGATCCAGCAATGTTGGCGCCGGGTCATTGTTCTGTCACGAGATCTACAGCCATTTTTTGGTGACACAGTAAAAGCTGCAGGCAGTCAGCAGACAATGATTGGCAGCAGCGCTCACGTGACATAACAACATCAGGCGAGTGCTGGGAGATCTGTCGTCAGCAACGCTGGAATAGTGCCGATGGGGGAGGTGAGTATAAGCTTTTCTTATCTTACTCTGAGGATTCGGGTAGTTAAGGAGAAGTTGTAGAAGAAATGGACAGCACCATAGTTTTTTACTATGCAAATGTTAATCAAGAGCTTAATACATTTTCAATTATGCCATTCTACAGTACATTATGTCATGTAAGGTATGGTGAGTACCACATAGCAATGTAAGGTAATATCATTTTATTATTGACTAGCTGAAGAGCCGGCGCTGCCCGGGCATAGTAACTACGGTTAGTTATAACAAATTATAATGATATCTCTATATATAAAGCTGAGTGAAGAGCCCGGCCCACTCCGCATAGCCACATTCACTGTAATATCCCACACAATCCGTCAGCCAGAGCTACCGGACTATTACCCCTAATATCCCACATCATCCCGTCAGCCAGAGCCACTGGACTACTACCCCTAATATCCCACACAATCCCATCAGCCAGAGCCACCGGACTACTACCACAAACATCCCACATCATCCCGTCAGCCAGAGCCACCGGACTACTACCCCTAATATCCCACATCGTCCCGTCAGCCAGAGCCACCAGACTACTACCCCTAATATCCCACACAATCCCATCAGCCAGAGCTACCGGACTACTACCCCTAATATCCCACACAATCCCATCAGCCAGAGCCACCGGACTACTACCCCTAATATCCCACATCGTCCCGTCAGCCAGAGCCACCGGACTACGCCCCCTAATATCCCACATCATCCCATCAGCCAGAGCCACCGGACTACTACCCCTAATATCCCACATCGTCCCGTCAGCCAGAGCCACCGGACTACTACCCCTAATATCCCACATCGTCCCGTCAGCCAGAGCCACCGGACTACTACCCCTAATATCCCACACAATCCCATCAGCCAGAGCTACCGGACTACTACCCCTAATATCCCACACAATCCCATCAGCCAGAGCCACCGGACTACTATCCCTAATATCCCACATCGTCCCGTCAGCCAGAGCCACCGGACTACGCCCCCTAATATCCCACATTGTCCCATTAGTCAGAGCCAACGGACTACTACCCCTAATATCTCACATGATCCCGTCAGCCTGGGGTCCGAACCAGAACACTGAGTGGATTGCCCTGACTTCCATACCAATGATCCCTTTAATAGAAGCCTGGGGTGAGAATCAGAGCACTGAGGGATTTACCCTAACTTCCATACCAGAGATCCCTTTAAGAGAGGCCTGGGGTCAGAACCAAAGTGCAGAGTGGATTTGCCCTCACTTCCATACCGGGGATCCCTTTAAGAGGCCCTGGGGTCAGAATCAGAGCGCTGAGTGGAACAGTCCTAAATTCCATACTGGGGATCCCTTTAAGAGAGGCCTGAGGTCAAAACCAAAGTGCTGGATGGATTTGCCCTGACTTCCATACCAATGATCCCTTTAAGAGGGGCCTGAGGTCAGAACCACCCAGTCACTGTGTGCTGAGGTGTTGTTGTGGAGTGAGAAAACTGTTGCTCATAGCAACCAATCACAGCTCTGGTGAAATGAAAGATGCTTAGTGATTGGTTGCAAGGAAAACTGTTGCTCATACTAACCAATCACAGCTCAGCTTCTTTTAAACAGCTCTGGTGAAATGAAAGATGCTTCGTGATTGGTTGGTGATACACACACACACACACATACTCACATTCAATTTTATATATATAGATGTTTGATTTTTTATGATTTATCGCTTGTTTTGAGGGCTTCTAATCAAAGATGTTCTATGACATGATAAGTGGGGATTTTCCATTTGGGCCACATCTAACCCAAAATTCCCCTTTTTTTATCAGAGAACAATATCCGGATCACTAATGAGCAACTCAACATTGGGGAATCTTTGGAAAAGTGGGGATTATCCATATAGAAAAACCTATTTAAGTCAGAAATTTCCATGATCACCTTAACTTTGTGATTAGTTACATTGGCCATTGTGTTATTTTTTGCCGCCACTTGGTCTTCATAACAGGTTCTTCTAAAACGAGAAAGACAGCAGAACCTTTAGCTGGACACGATCGTATGACAAGGTTTATAACAATCATTATACTAAACTCACAATAACAAAATGAGTCAAGATCCTTCCAAACAAGTCCCTCCTAGACCAGTCACTAGACCAGTCAAATTCCTCCCAAACAAGTCCCTCCTATGACCATTCAAGAGCCTTTTCAGTGAGATATCTTTACGATGAGACATGATAACAGTTGAGAAATTATTCTATTGTTGCTTCTGCCAAAAAAGGTGTGTAACCAAGGCTTTAAATAAGCTAAGCCAAGAAAGAAATGTAGTATAATTATCATATCTGACCAAGAGCAGAACATCAGTCTGGCACCAGGAAAGATGATGCGCCCAACTTGTTTAGCAGCAATGTTGATGCTGTCACTGCTCTGCATTCAAGCACCAGGTGAGACATCTAAATATCAGCTTTAACCTGGAGGCAATATAGATTAGTACCTTGGCAAGTGTGTTTGTGCATTTTTAGAGTGTATCTTAATTTTAGGGGCAAGTTATAGATATTGCAATAATTAGTTGAGGCGCATTCACCTACTAGATCCTCTATATATTGGTCGATTCTCAAGTAACACAAAGATCTGCAATTAGTCCAATATTATTCTAGGAGTAATGGTTCTGCTGGTCCACGTCTTTCTACCTCTACTTTTACTAAAGGTAGTTTAAAGTTCTTTAGGTGCTGCATACTCCTGAAAGTGATGTATAGTTCTGAAGATGGTTTATAATTTTGTATGAGCCATATAGTTCTGAAGATGGTGTTATAGTTCTGAAGGTGCTGTGTGGTTTTGAAGATAATGTATAGTTCTGAAGGTGCTATAAGGTTTTGAACGTGCTGTAAAGTTCTGAAGGTGCTGTAAAGTTCTGAAGTTTCCATACAGTTATGAAGGTGCTGTAGAGTTCTGAAGTTTCCATACAGTTATGAAGGTGCTGTAGAGTTCTGAAGTTTCCATACAGTTATGAAGGTGCTGTAAGTTCTGAAGTTTCATACAGTTATGAAGTGCTGTAGAGTTTGAGTTCCATACAGTTATGAAGGTGCTGTAGAGTTCTGAAGTTTCCATACAGTTATGAAGGTGCTGTAAAGTTTTGAAGTTCCATACAGTTATGAAGGGCTGTAGAGTTCTGAAGTTTCCATACAGTTATGAAGGTGCTGTAGAGTTCTGAAGTTTCCATACAGTTATGAAGGTGCTGTAGAGTTCTGAAGTTTCCATACAGTTATGAAGGTGCTGTAGAGTTCTGAAGTTTCCATACAGTTATGAAGGTGCTGTAGAGTTTGAAGGTTTCCATACAGTTATGAAGGTGCTGTAAAGTTCTGAAGTTTCCATACAGTTATGAAGGTGCTGTAGAGTTCTGAAGTTTCCATACAGTTATGAAGGTGCTGTAGAGTTTGCTGAAGTTTCCATACAGTTATGAAGGTGCTGTAAGTTCTGAAGTTTCCATACAGTTATGAAGGTGCTGTAGAGTTCTGAAGGTTCCATACAGTTATGAAGGTGCTGTAAAGTTCTGAAGTTTCCATACAGTTATGAAGGTGCTGTAGAGTTCTGAAGTTTCCATACAGTTATGAAGGTGCTGTAAAGTTCTGAAGGTTCCATACAGTTATGAACGTGCTGTAAAGTTCTGAAGTTTCCATACAGTTATGAAGGTGCTGTAGAGTTCTGAAGGTTCCATACAGTTATGAACGTGCTGTAAAGTTCTGAAGTTTCCATACAGTTATAAAAGTGCTGTAAAGTTCTGAAATTTCCATTCAGTTATAAAGGTGCTGTAGAGTTCTGAAGTTTCCATACAGTTATGAAGGTGCTGTAAAGTTCTGAAGGTTCCATACAGTTATGAACGTGCTGTAAAGTTCTGAAGTTTCCATACAGTTCTGAAGATGCCATTTAGTTATGAAGGTGCTGTATAGTCCTGAAAGTGCTGTGTAGTTCTAACTTTTTGTATAGTTCTGAAGGTGTTGTATAGTTCTGAAGATACTGTATAGTCTTAAAGGTGAAGTATAGTCCTTAAAGTGTATAGTTCTAAAGGTGCTTTAGGTGCTTTATAGCTCTGAAGGTGCTGCATAGCTCTGAAAGTGCTGTATTATTCTGAAGGTGTTGTATAGTCCTGAAAGTGCGGTGTAGTTCTGGAGGAGTTGTGTAGTTCTGAAGGTCCTGTATATTTCTGAAGGTGGTATATAATTTAAAAATTCTGCAGGTTTTTGGACAGACAACTGTAAGGGTGGGCCTTAAGGACATAGCCCTCCCCTGGTCTTACTTGATGGCCCCTGTCGATGGTTGTAAGGGTGTAGGATTCATTTTGATTTGATGAGACGATGCCGAATTGGTCGATGGTACATTCATTCTTTAACATGTTTTAAAATCTGAAGTTTAGCATTTTTCTCTAATCCCATAAAATTATTTTTGTATAATCATGCTCCCACCCTCTTTTTAATTCACACCCTATGGTAAAAGATACCACCGTTAAATAGGAATCTATTGGAGGTCTATTTAATGTGTTATCTGTAAGGATATACTATGAGAAAAAGATTACTTACTAAGAAGAGCATAAACGGTCCTCTCGTTCTCTTAGTTTTGCTTTTCAACACCTCTCCAATCCCGGAAGTTGCTGTTTACGTCTTTTATTTGAGATTATGATGTTATGACCCTTATAGGGTTGGTGCCATCCACACTGAGTGATCTGGGGGATTAATACCTTGAGCTTGTTGGTCCTTCAATTTTTCCATGACAACTCTAAGTCAAGATTACTTTCATAGTTCTAAACAGTTGCACCCGACAGGACAGGGCACAGGGCGTATGGACAGGAGATGTCTTTAAATGTGTATGTATTTGCCCCCATATCCTGTAACCTGAGGGTCTTCCTCTATGAGCATGGCCTACTAGTATTTTTGTCCTCACGTTTTTGCTCATCGTCGCTTTCTTCTCCCGATGTATAAAACACTATTCAATAAGGAACAATGAAAAAGAAAAACATGTCTCTAATTAACGAGAGTGTAGGACGCCTCCTAACAAGGAACGTAACCTCTAATTATACCAAATGGCGGTTACTTTATGCCCGAAGTACAATTAATAAAAAACAGCTGTTGTTTATGAGCCAATTAAAGAAGCCCTTCCATGCAATCTGCACATATGTGTTAATATTTTCCCCTTCTATAGTATCCAGCGCCGTTCTGCTCATCTTCTCAGTGGCGTCACCACAATTTCGACTATTCGGCTGAAGGTATGCTCTACGCTCGAGCCGGAAGTCTCCTTTACAATGTAAGGTTATGGGGCCTCGTTCGGATGCTTTATAGACTTACACTGTAAAAGCCACTTCTGGGTCAAGCAGAGCAGAGAGTAATCAGGAAAGTCTGAAGAAAAAGTGACGTCACTGGGAAGAAGAGCGAAATGGCGCTGGATCCCGGAGAATGCGGCAGTGAGTATATTATCACCCACATACTTCATACACATATACACAGATTTAATGAGAAAAAAAAACTTAATCGGAGTGCTCCTTTAATAAAGCCACAACCTGGTGAGAAGTGTGTTCTAGTATTACATTAATTGTAGAATTGCACAATATTACATATATAATGTACTGTATATGTATATAATGTAAGAGATTACTAAAGAGGTCACACTTTAATACTTATTATCATCTTGTACATAGGGGGCAGTATTATAGCAGATATATTCTTGTACATAGGAGGCAGCATTATAGTAGTTATATTCTTGTATATAGGGAGCAGTATTATAGTAGTTATATTCCTGTACATAGGGGTAGTATTATAGTAGTTATATTCTTGTACATAGGGGCAGTATTATAGTAGTTATATTCTTGTACGTAGAGGCAGTATTATAGTAGTTATATTCTTGTATATAGGGGGCAGTATTATAGTAGTTATATTCTTGTACATAGGGAGCAGTATTATAGTAGTTATATTCCTGTACATAGGGGTAGTATTATAGTAGTTATATTGTTGTACATAGGGGCAGTATTATAGTAGTTATATTCTTGTACGTAGAGGCAGTATTATAGTAGTTATATTCTTGTATATAGGGGGCAGTATTATAGTAGTTATATTCTTGTACATAGGGAGCAGTATTATAGTAGTTATATTCTTGTACATAGGGAGCAGTATTATAGTAGTTATATTCTTGTACACAGGGAGCAGTATTATAGTAGTTATATTCTTGTATATAGGGGCAGTATTATAGTAGTTATATTCTTGTACATAGGGAGCAGTATTATAGTAGTTATATTCTTGTACGTAGAGGCAGTATTATAGTAGTTATATTCTTGTATATAGGGGGTAGTATTATAGTAGTTATATTCTTGTACATAGGGAGCAGTATTATAGTAGTTATATTCCTGTACATAGGGGTAGTATTATAGTAGTTATATTCTTGTACATAGGGGCAGTATTATAGTAGTTATATTCTTGTACGTAGAGGCAGTATTATAGTAGTTATATTCTTGTATATAGGGGGCAGTATTATAGTAGTTATATTCTTGTACATAGGGAGCAGTATTATAGTAGTTATATTCTTGCACATAGGGGCAGTATTATAGTAGTTATATTCTTGTACATAGGAGGCAGCATTATAGTAGTTATATTCTTGTATATAGGGAGCAGTATTATAGTAGTTATATTCTTGTACATAGGGAGCAGTATTATAGTAGTTATATTCCTGTACATAGGGGTAGTATTATAGTAGTTATATTCTTGTACATAGGGGCAGTATTATAGTAGTTATATTCTTGTACGTAGAGGCAGTATTATAGTAGTTATATTCTTGTATATAGGGGCAGTATTATAGTAGTTATATTCTTGTACATAGGGAGCAGTATTATAGTAGTTATATTCTTGCACATCGGGCAGTATTATAGTAGTTACATTCTTGTACATAGGGGGCAATTTTTATTGTAAAAACCAAACAAATACAAATATACTGACATTCCTCCAGTAATACAAAACTAAATTCACTTGGATTGTACATACATTCATTACATATCCGGATTATACATATAAAATTATCTTAAAGAGTCCATACACCTGGTTGGGAAAAAAAAAAAAAAAACATCATATTTCAACCCAGTGACACATCCTTCCATAACTTAACATTTCCTAATTTTCCTAATGATTTTATCTATCTGGGCTCGGACATTATCTGGTTGACAGCGTCACAGATCTGAGTCGGAGTTATTCTGGTCACCGCCGGTCTCCATTTCAGACTCTACCCGAGAGCCCTCAGGTAATGGCTTCCGCTTGGGCGGAGGACAGTCCTCTACGTCCCTATCAAACTCTGCGTCAATTCTTCTAAGGTCATCCTCAAAATCACCGTCAGACTCAGACAGAACACCAAACCTATTAGATAAGTCCATTACACCTGCAGAACTCTGGACCTTCTTCCTGGCTCCTTGGCCAGTGTCATACTCCTTCTCAGGTTTACGGGAGGTCTTGTCCTTCTTCTTCCTTTTAGTCTGAGACACAGATGGTAGTACTGAAGTAATGCTTCCCTGTGACTACTGCCCCTGAGGGACAACCTCCATACTTCCCTGTACACCCTCTGAACCCTGCTGCTCTGGTGTCACCTGAGTAGACCCCTGGTGGGCCTCCGGTCTGGCCAGTATTTCCCCTGACAGTAAAGCTGCCTCCTACAGAATCTCTGCCCCTGCCACCAAATCCTCATCAGGATAGTCCCTACAGATATTGTGCCAGGCGTCAGGACAGTCCCTGTGAGGGTGACCGATCTTCCCACAGAGGTTGCACCTGATGTTCTGGCAGTCTGCAGCCACATGGCCGACCTCCCCACACAGGTTGCACTTCACCACAGTACACGTATTTGCCAGGTGACCCGCCTTGCCACATTTGAAGCACTTACGAGGCTGCCCAGGATAGAAACACACACCCCTCTCCCTCCCAATAAAGAAGGAGTTGGGTAAGTGGGCAGTGATATTATCGCACTGGCGCAGTTTCACCAAAACCCTCCACCCTCCCGTCCAGATACCATCATTGTCTCTGCTTTTGGTGAGGTCAGAGACCAGGTCACAATGCCTCCGGAGCCACACCACAATGTCCTGCGGGGGAACAGACTCATTCCAGAAGATGAGATTTACCGTAACGGTATCTGGCTTAGAGATAGGAATAAAGCTGAACTTACTCCAGCCCTCAGAGTCTCTAAACTTGGGGAAATTAGACCAGAACCTGTCCAGGTCACTCATGAGCTTAAAGCTGACGTCATAGCCCTGCCTGTCTGGAAGATTAATCACCGCCAAGATGCTGACTGGCGCAAACCCCATCTGGCGACACAAGAGCTCCCTGACCACAAACCTTCTATCTGGCAGATCCTCCTTGGCACCTCTGTGCCGGAAACGCACAACGTTTCTCCGTTTAAACGCCTGGCCGGTATAATTGGCACCAGAGGTGAAGGACGGAGCGCCACGACTCTAGGCATTACTGGGGGGAACCTGCGGGGTCACACTAGGCTGACTGACGGGGTGAGGGTCTGCAGCAGGGGGGGCTTCTACACCTTGTGTGCTCGGAATTAAAGGGGGGAAATCACAGACATCATCATGCACATTGTTATCATCAACATCAATGTCACTATCAGACTGCGCAGCGTCCAGCAAAGATACTGTGCTCCCCCAAACCCCCGACCCCTCAGATACAGCGCGGTTATCCCCAGCATCAGAGCCCTGCTGGGCACCATCAGGAACTACCGGCACATGTCCACTGCCCAACTGTGGTGCATGGCATTCTGAGACTTGTAGTCCCTCTGCTGAAATATGTCCATGCTGCTGCTTGGAATCTGCTGCAGGCGGCTGTGCTGGGCATTCTGCGACTTGTTGTACCTCTACTGGAATGTGCCCTTCATGCTGCTGCTTGAAATCTGCTGCAGGCTGTTGTGCTGGGCATTCTGTGACTTGTTGTACCTCTGCTGGAATCTGCACTACATGCTTCTGCTTTGGATCTGCTGCAGGCAGTTTTGCTGGGCATTCTGAGACTTGTGGTACCTCTGCTGGGGTCTGCACTACAGGCTGCTGCTGGTGCGGCATTTGCCCCTTTTGGAAGCAGAAACTTGCAGGCTGCAGCACTGGCCGCACCTGCTTCTGGGGTCCACCTGGGACAATGTCTGACCTGGAACCTGCAGAGTTCTGCTTCTGTGAATTAAACAGTTCCTGGTTCCTATAAGTCTCCGCCAGGGGCCCCATCCTCTCTAGGACGCAGTCCATGTCCCTCACCACTTTTGCCAGCAATACACCCAGTGTGTTCAGAGCCTCGTCATAAAAGTCGTGACTCCCGGGATTAATAGCCTTTAGCTTATAGCAAGTGTCTATCTGAATCTGTAGTGAGTCTTTCTGCTGCTGTAACTCACCGAACTTCTTGACCAGTCCTGGGATCTCCTCTGCGAGCTGAAGCTCAGGTGCACGTGGCGTCTCCTCCTGGGATCCTGCATTCAGCGATGTCCCCGGCTGCTTGAACCCAGACGTCTCCTTAATTTTCACCACCGCTGGTTTCATGGCTCCAGGCTCCACAGCACTTTTACTGCTGACACCTGACTGCGACCGTGTGCGTCCTGACCGCGCCATACTGCCATGCTGCTGTAAGTTCTCCTGGATGGTTTGTCTTTCCAAAGACGTCCGTCTCTGCCTGGGAGCAGGAGAGGTGATCTGCACAGCTGGGGCTGATCTCACTTGTGCACCCGGCAGGAGCTGCTTGCTGACTGGGGAGTTACCTGACTTCACATTGTGCTGTAACCCATCACTGACCGACACTTTTCCTTCTTGCTTCTTTGCTGGACTTGGAGAAGGTTTTCCTCCCAAAACTTTACTGACGGCTTTTTCCTCCTTCACAGAACTGCTGCAGCTTTGGCTCGCTGCATTCACTGCTCTGACAGTGGCTCTGGGATTAACATTCCCAATAGGAGAGGCCTGGGAGGCTTGTCCCAGTGTAGGCCGGGAAGCCTGGGCCTTGCCTGGGGAGCTTCCCCGCCCAGGGTGGCCCCTCCCTGGGCTTGCTCCAGACATCAGGAGAGCTACAAACACACAACCTCTCAGCTAGGAGGCAGTATTATAGTAGTTATATTCTTGTACATAGGGCAGTATTATAGTAGTTATATTCCTGTACATAGGAGCAGTATTATAGTAGTTATATTCTTGTACATAGGGGGCAGTATTATAGTAATTATATTCTTGTACATAGGGGGCAGTATTATAGTAGTTATATTCTTGTACATAGGGAGCAGTATTATAGAAGTTATATTCTTGTACATAGGGGCAGTATTATAGCAGATATATTCTTGTACATAGGGGCAGTTTTATAGTAGTTATATTCTTGTACAAAGGGGGCAGTATTATAGCAGATATATTCTTGTACATAGGGGGCAGTATTATAGTAGTTAAATTCTTTTACATAGGGGCAGTATTATAGTAATTATATTCTTGTACATAGGGAACTATAATAATAGTTATATATACTTGTACATAGGGGTCAGTATTATAGTAGATATATTCTTGTACATAAGGAGCAGTATTATAGTAGTTATATTCTTGTACATCGGGGCAGTATTATAGTAGTTATATTCTTGTATATAGGGGCAGTATTATAGTAGTTATATTCTTGTACATAGGAGCAGTATTATAGTAGTTATATTCTTGTACATAGGAGCAGTATTATAGTAGTTATATTCTTGTACATAGGGGCAGTATTATAGTAGTTATATTCTTGTACATAGGAGCAGTATTATAGTAGTTATATTCTTGCACATAGGGGCAGTATTATAGTAGTTATATTCTTGTATATAGGGGCGGTATTATAGTAGTTATATTCTTGTACATAGGAGCAGTATTATAGTAGTTATATTCTTGTACATAGGGGCAGTATTATAGTAGTTATATTCTTGTACATAGGAGCAGTATTATAGTAGTTATATTCTTGCACATAGGGGCAGTATTATAGTAGTTATATTCTTGTATATGGGGGCAGTATTATAGTAGTTATATTCTTGTACATAGGGGCAGTATTATAGTAGTTATATTCTTGCATATAGGGGCAGTATTATAGGAGTTATATTCTTGTACATTGGGGCAGTATTATAGTAGTTATATTCTTGTACATAGGGGGCAGTATTATAGTAGTTATATTCTTGTACATAGGGGCAGTATTATAGTAGTTATATTCTTGTACATAGGGGCAGTATTATAGTAGTTATATTCTTGTACATAGGGGCAGTATTATAGTAGTTATATTCTTGTACATAGGGGCAGTATTATAGTAGTTATATTCTTGTACATAGGGGCAGTATTATAGTAGTTATATTCTTGCATATAGGGGCAGTATTATAGTAGTTTTATTCATGTACAATTAGGGCAGTATTATAGTAGTTATAGTACTTGTATATAGGGGAAGTATTATAGTAGTTATATTCTTGTACATAGGGGCAGTATATAGTAGTTATATTCTTGCATATAGGGCAGTATTATAGTAGTTATATTCTTGTACATATGGGCAGTATTATAGTAGTTATATTCTTGTATATAGAGCAGTATTATAGTAGTTATATTCTTGCATATAGGGGCAGTATTATAGTAGTTATATTCTTGTACATATGGGCAGTATTATAGTAGTTATATATCTTGTACATAGGGGCAGTATTATAGTAGTTATATTCTTGTATATAGGAGCAGTATTATAGTAGTTATATTCTTGTACATAGGGCAGTATTATAGTAGTTATATTCTTGCATATAGGGGCAGTATTATAGTAGTTTTATTCATGTACAATTAGGGCAGTATTATAGTAGTTATAGTCTTGTATATAGGGAAGTATTATAGTAGTTATATTCTTGTACATAGGGCAGTATATAGTAGTTATATTCTTGCATATAGGGGCATATTATAGTAGTTATATTCTTGTACATATGGGCAGTATTATAGTAGTTATATTCTTGTATATAGGAGCAGTATTATAGTAGTTATATTCTTCATATGGGCAGTATTATAGTAGTTATATTCTTGTACATATGGGCAGTATTATAGTAGTTATATTCTTGTACATAGGGGCAGTATTATAGTAGTTATATTCTTGTATATAGGAGCAGTATTATAGTAGTTATATTCTTGTACATAGGGGCAGTATTATAGTAGTTATATTCTTGTACATAGGGCAGTATTATAGTATTATATTCTTGTATATAGGAGCAGTATTATAGTAATTATATTCTTGTACATAGGGGCAGTATTATAGAGTTATATTCTTGTACATAGGGGCAGTATTATAGTAGTTATATTCTTGTACATAGGGGCAGTATTATAGTAGTTATATTCTTGTACATAGGGCAGTATTATAGTAGTTATTCTTGTACAAGGGTAATTATAGTAGTTATATTTTTGTATATAGGGGCAATTTTTATTGTAAAAACCAAACAAATACAAAAATACTGACATTCCTCCAGTAATACAAAAATAAATTCACTTGGATTGTACATACATTCATAACATATCCGGATTATACATATAAAATTATCTTAAAGAGTCCATACACCTGGTTGGAAAAAAAAAAACATCATATTTCAACCCAGTGACACATCCTTCCATAACTTAACATTTCCTAATTTTCCTAATGATTTTATCTATCTGGGGTCGGACATTATGTGGTTGACAGCATCACAGATCTGAGTCGGAGTTATTCTGGTCACCACCGGTCTCCATTTCAGACTCTACCCGAGAGCCCTCAGGTAATGGCTTCCGCTTGGGCGGAGGACAGTCCTCTACGTCCCTATCAAACTCTGCGTCAATTCTTCTAAGGTCATCCTCAAAATCACCGTCAGACTCAGACAGAACACCAAACCTATTAGATAAGTCCATTACACCGGCAGAACTCTGGACCTTCTTCCTGGCTCCTTGGCCAGTGTCATACTCCTTCTCAGGTTTACGGGAGGTCTTGTCCTTTTTCTTTCTTTTAGTCTGAGACACAGATGGTAGCACTGAAGTAATGCCTCCCTGTGACTGCTGCCCCTGAGAGACAACCTCCATACTCCCCTGTGCACCCTCTGAACCCTGCTGCTCTGGTGTCACCTGAGTAGACCCCTGGTGGACCTCTGGTCTGGCCAGTATTTCCCCTGACAGTAAAGCTGCCTCTTCCAGAATCTCTGCCCCTGCCACCAAATCCTCATCAGGATAGTCCTTACAGATATTGTGCCAGGCGTCAGGACAGTCCCTGTGAGGGTGACCGATCTTCCCACAGAGGTTGCACCTGATGTTCTGGCAGTCTGCAGCCACATGGCCGACCTCCCCACACAGGTTGCACTTCACCACAGTACACGTATTTGCCAGGTGACCCGCCTTGCCACATTTGAAGCACTTACGAGGCTGCCCAGGATAGAAACACACACCCCTCTCCCTCCCAATAAAGAAGGAGTTGGGTAAGTGGGCAGTGATATTATCGCATTGGCGCAGTTTCACCAAAACCCTCCACCCTCCCGTCCAGATACCATCATTGTCTCTGCTTTTGGTGAGGTCAGAGACCAGGTCACAATGCCTCCGGAGCCACACCACAATGTCCTGCGGGGGAACAGACTCATTCCAGAAGATGAGATTAACCGTAACGGTATCTGGCTTAGAGATAGGAATAAAGCTGAACTTACTCCAGCCCTCAGAGTCTCTAAACTTGGGGAAATTAGACCAGAATCTGTCCAGGTCAGTCATGAGCTTAAAACTGACGTCATAGCCCTGCCTGTCTGGAAGATTAATCACCGCCAAGATGCTGACTGGCGCAAACCCCATCTGGTGACACAAGAGCTCCCTGACCGCAAACCTTCTATCTGGCAGATCCTCCTTGGCACCTCTGTGCCGGAAACGCACGACGTTTCTCCGTTTAAACGCCTGGCCGGTATAATTGGCACCAGAGGTGAAGGATGGAGCACCACGACTCCAGGCATTACTGGGGGGAACCTGCAGGGTCACACTAGGCTGACTGACAGGGTGAGGGTCAGCAGCAGGGGGGGCTTCTACACCTTGTGTGCTCGGAATTAAAGGGGGGAAATCACAGACATTATCATGTACATTGTTATCATCAACATCAATGTCACTATCAGACTGCGCAGCGTCCAGCAAAGATACTGTGCTCCCCCAAACCCCCGACCCCTCAGATACAGCGCGGTTATCCCCAGCATCAGAGCCCTGCTGGGCACCATCAGGAACTACGGGCACATGTCCACTGCCCAACTGTTGTGTTTGGCATTCTGAGACCTGTAGTCCCTCTGCTGAAATATGTCCATGCTGCTGCTTGGAATCTGCTGCAGGCGGCTGTGCTAAGCATTCTGAGACTTGTGGTACCTCTGCTGGGGTCTGCACTACAGGCTGCTGCTGGTGCTGCATTTGCCCCTTTTGGAAGCAGAAACTTGCAGGCTGCAGCACTGGCCGCACCTGCTTCTGGGGTCCACCTGGGACAATGTCTGACCTGGAACCTGCAGAGTTCTGCTTCTGTGAAATAAACAGTTCCTGGTTCCTATAAGTCTCTGCCAGGGGCCCCATCCTCTCTAGGACGCAGTCCATGTCCCTCACCACTTTTGCCAGCAATACACCCAGTGTGTTCAGAGTCTCGTCATAAAAATCATGACTCCCGGGATTAATAGCCTTTAGCTTATAGCAAGTGTCTATCTGCATCTGTAGTGAGTCTTTCTGCTGCTGTAACTCACCGAACTTCTTGACCAGTCCTGGGATCTCCTCTGCGAGCTGAAGCTCAGGTGCACGTGCCGTCTCCTCCTGGGATCCTGCATTCAGCGATGTCCCCGGCTGCTTGAACCCAGATGTTGCGACCACGCACCACAATTGTGGATACCAGGGCTATGGGGTACTCGGAGCCGAGCCCATGGGCATCCATGGGAGTTGTCACTGGCAGCGGTGGCTCGGTCCGTGGCCCTGGCGGTCGTGCAATGGGGGAATATTTACAGGGGATTATTAGGATAGTTCGTGACGCCATCTGTGGTTTCTGGTAATTTGTACCAGCGCTGCTGTAAGGGTCTTCACAGGGGATGTTATGGGGCAGCTTGATAGTAAGTCTCCCACAGGTGAGACGTGTCCCTGGAAGTCTATGGTGGTTATGATGCAGGGGTAGTAAGAATTCAGTCACACACAAGGTAGTTCCTTTTCATACCTTTTACTGATGGTAGTTCAAGCAGATCCCGGGGAGCTGGTCGGGGTGGAGAGTGCACTTTCCGGTAACAGCTGAGCAGGTTAGAGGCCTCCTTAACTTCAAATGTGTAGGTGAGTCCAACTTGCCTGAAGCGAAGTTAACTCTGAAACTCCAGCTTTCTCTATAGCTGTACTGCCCGGCCAACGTGGTGGTGGAGCCTTCTAAGTGATGAAACTAAGTCCTTACTTTTGTCGTGCACTTGACTCAAAGTCCCTGTTCCACCTGACTCCGGTTACGTATTGACACTTAGGGCTGCTCTCTGCGACCTGTAGTCCAGATGCCTCCGGTGTTCTTGTTACTAAGCTTGAAACTGTAGCAACACCTCGGACTCCGGTGTCCGGCAATTTAGTGCAGGCAATCCAATACCTAAAGCACTTCTCTATCTTCTCCACTGCCCTTCGCCCTGCTCTCACTCTTAGCACAAGCAATTGTAACTTCGATGGTAATGTCAGCTTTCTTCTAGAGCTCGCCGAGCAGCTCTCAGTATCCTCCTCCCTCCAGCTTCTGTTGAGGTACTGATTAAGGGTAGCTCTGACTAGGCTAGGATGATCCACTTCACCCGTACTAGCCTCCACTTGCTTGTCAGGTGAGCTACGTTAGCTCTGCGAGGATTCAGTTCTCCCTTCTCTCTCTCCAAGTCCAGACTCCACTGGACTGAACTGCACTGTCCGAAGACAGGAAACTGACTGCACTGTCCTGAGACAGGAAGCTTGACTGAGCTCTGCTACGTGTCACCACCTCCTATACCCCTGATGGGTGTGTCTAAAAATGTGAGTGAAGTGCATAGATATCAAGCTTTGCTGTTACCTTCCAGTGCACTCTCCTGGACTTTTATGTGTGCCTGCGAAGCTGGGCTACACATCCCCCCTTGGTAAAACACAGCACTCCCGGGCTGTAAAAGACAAAAAGAACATTTTGTTTTGCATTAACAATAAACATTATAACTCTTCCCATCCGGGAGGTACGAATTCTTGAACGTTACAATTTGTACAATGAAGAATACAAAAGTATCAAAACATTTTTTTTAAATATTCACAGTATAGGCAGTATTCTTGTGGAGGACCCGCACCAAAAACCTCCCACGTGGGTCCTGGGTGGGCTGCAGGACTTTATTGCAGACCTCACTCTGGGCCACACCATATGGGTTTTTCTTCTGAGGTAGTTAGCAATGGTTTCATGTAAAACCAAGATAATGCACCGAAGCGCAACTATTTACAAAGATCAGTTCTTGGGCTGGCACAGTCCACAGCCTCTCAGTCCATGAAGGGTTAAATACATATATACATTTTAGAAATCCAGTATTCACATTATAATTCAACTTTTTTACTTTACCCAACCAGGGTATTCTATGCATACTATGCACACTATGTAAACATTACTTTTCAACCTGTCAAATTCTCTTCCTTGTACCCAGCTGGGTATTCTACTCAATATGTAAACACTATACATACACAGTAATAAAGTGCAAAAATGGCAAATATTTCTTCAAACTTTTTACAACTTCTAGAATGCGGTAAACCCCTGTCTGGGTCCTACCGGTGTTCATTTTTGCTTGGGGTGACACCTGGTGGCGGTGCCAGCACAGGACCGTTCCTAGTCATGGGACCAGTGCCTAACACCAGGATCATCGATTCCACCATCGGGGTCTGTGTGGCTGGTGTGCACTGGGCTGGTGGGGGTGTCGGGGGTTCCAGCAGGGTGTCGTCATCTGCAGCAGGGATATCATCGCTGGTTACCTGCTGCTGTCGCTGCTCCATCACTGACGACTGGGTCCCCTCCGGTGTCCCCACCGGGGGACTGTGCTCCGCTGTGCTCTCCTGGCCTGGCTGGTATACCGGTCCGTCTCCCGCCGCTTCCTCGGTGGAGTCGGGTTCGCTCCTTCATAGCTGGTCTCCGGTTTCCCTTCAGCCGCTGGCGTTGGTGGCACAGGGGACGCAGGCAACGATTTCGTTCCTGGAGGGGTGAGCACGGCGTCCCACAGCAGCCGCTGTTTCCGGGTACGCCAGCGTTTCTCAATCTCCTTCATTCCTTTGCGGTGGCGGGCCACATCTTCCAGCACCGCATCCACCTTCTCCATGACATAGAGGATCAGGTACGTCGCAGGCACAGCGGTGGAGACAGGACCTTCGTCGCTGGAGCTGTGATGTCAGAGCGTCCACTTCCTGTTTCACAGGACCTGCCGCCGCGTCAGAGCTGGGGGCGGAGCCAGGCAACAGCGCGCTTTTTCAGGTACGCCCCCCTTCTTCACCAGCGCCTGAGGGCGCGAATATTGCGGTAAAGATGGCGGTATTTGGCGCCAAATGCAGCAAACAGTCTTTTTCACATCAAACAGTTCAATAGGCACACAGGACTCACAATTGCAAGTTTCGCATCCTGTTCGTGACGCCAAAAATTAGTTGTTGCGACCACGCACCACAATTGTGGATACCAGGGCTATGGGGTACTCAGAGCCGAGCCCATGGGCATCCATGGGAGTTGTCACTGGCAGCGGTGGCTCGGTCCGTGGCCCTGGCGGTCGTGCAATGGGGGAATATTTACAGGGGATTATTAGGATAGTTCGTGACGCACCTGTGGTTTCTGGTAATTTGTACCAGCGCTGCTGTAAGGGTCTTCACAGGGGATGTTATGGGGCAGCTTGATAGTAAGTCTCCCACAGGTGAGACGTGTCCCTGGAAGTCTATGGTGGTTATGATGCAGGGGTAGTAAGAATTCAGTCACACACAAGGTAGTTCCTTTTCATACCTTTTACTGATGGTAGTCAAGCAGATCCCGGGGAGCTGGTCGGGTGGAGAGTGCACTTTCCGGTAACAGCTGAGCAGGTTAGAGGCCTCCTTAACTTCAAATGTGTAGGTGAGTCCAACTTGCCTGAAGCGAAGTTAACTCTGAAACTCCAGCTTTCTCTATAGCTGTACTGCCCGGCCAACGTGGTGGTGGAGCCTTCTAAGTGATGAAACTAAGTCCTTACTTTTGTCGTGCACTTGACTCAAAGTCCTGTTCCACCTGACTCCGGTTACGTATTGACACTTAGGGCTGCTCTCTGCGACCTGTAGTCCAGATGCCTCCGGTGTTCTTGTTTACTAAGCTTGAAACTGTAGCAACACCTCGGACTCCGGTTTCCCGGGAATTTAGTGCAGACAATCCAATACCTAAAGCACTTCACAATCTTCTCCACTTGCCTTCGCCCTGCT
>JARQOD010000008.1:19819598-19930270 GCA_033576555.1 Oophaga sylvatica
TTTCCTATTGTGTTCCCCCCAAATTTTTTTCCCCCAAAACCTCATTTTCCTAATGTGACCAAAATAAAATTTCCTACAAAACTGCAAAGATTCTCTGGATTCTTCTGGTCCTGTAGTTAAAGATCTTTCGATATTTTAACTTTTAAAAAAACTGATTATCGCAGGGATTCAATACTGGTAAAGGGTGTCGAAATTGACTTTCCCCATAAATGCATATTATCACAAAACTATAATGATTAAAAAACAAAAAGTATAGATTTACTTTGATAATCCATTTACAATTTACATGGATTTTCCTTGCAGCTCCCCCACAGGAGAAGTAAGGCATTACACCGTCCTACTGAAATCAATGGGCTGTCTTTGTAATTAATGGATGTGCCCAGTCCTCTAGAATGCTCTAATAATTGAGGATCCTGATTGAGGAGACACTCTTTATTATCTCCAAATTTCCTGTGAATTTTTAATAACCTGATACCCATTATATTTCCTATTTATTTTCCAGGCACCAAACAGTCTCCACTTCCCTAATACAGGTCCAGTGTACCACATCAATATCTCGTAATACATCAGTGATTTTTCTTGGCCCCTTTCAGACTCTTTTTCATGTTTCTTCCCTCATCTCTGTGTAATAGTTATCTGGATTATCCTGATTCTGTTGTTAAAGATCTTCTCATCTTCATCTTTTTAATTAAAAAAAAAATCTAGACAATAAACTATCACAGTGATCCTCCTGCAAGGATCCCCTGCGAACAGTTGTAATCTGAATTGTCTAATTTCAGAGGTAGTAATGGCAGAAATATAACAGCTTTTAAAGAAAAGTCCCGGATTGATTTCTCGGTACACATCCACGTTGTGAGTTTTAGATAATTTAGTGACTTAAAATGTACAATTGGTGAAGAAAGGTTGAACTTGATGGACCTTGAATTTTTTCAACCTACATAAGTACAAAGCTATGGAACTGCAGGGCCCCCACAGGGGAAATAAGGCATTACACAATTCTTACTTAAATCAGTGGGGGGGCTGTCTGTGTTAACGCACAAACGTGCCCGGTCTTCCAGAGTAGAAGGCGCTATGGTTAGACTCTCTGGCTAATGGATGAGAATTCCTGAATGGGGGATCCTCTTTATAATCTCCATTACTCCCTATGGAATTTTAAACGAGACGCCCCAGTAATTGTCTCCTATCTTTAATTTCAGCAACAAACAGTCTCCACTTTCCTGGTACAGGTCAGGATTACAAAAAATTAGAGTTATTTATGCACATTAGTCATTGGGACATATTAGACTTAAATTTTCTTACTAATGAGGAAGTCCAGTTTTGAACTCTCAAGCTTATGACAGATGTCTGAGTGTTGGGACCCGTGTGATCGATCCATTCTAGGAAAAGAGTAGGGTGTGTTCAAAGGTGGCTATCCCCATAAATGCATGTGGCACAAACTATAATGATGGAGTACAGATTTACCATTAAAGGGGTATTCCCATCTCAAAAATCTATTTAAAGCTGCACCCGCAAGGAGATTAGGGCAGTTAAACAGAGTAAATGAAAAACACCCAAAAACATACAGGAGAAAAGTATACAGAAATAAAACATCCAAAGAAAAGATGTAATTGTTGTGGCTCAGGAGACACCGACCACAGAACACAGAGTCAAGGCTTCAAATCGAATCATGACAATTACAACCGTCCTTATTGAAATTAATGTCTTTATAATGAAACAGATGTGCCCGATCCTCTAAATGCTCTAACTAATAGATGAGGATCCTCAATAAGGGACCGCACTTTATTATCTCCGGGATTTTCTGTGAATTTTATAAATTAGATAACCCATTAATTTTTTTCCTTTTGCTTATTTTCCAGGACAACAGTTTCTACTTCACCAAATCAGGTCTGTCCTTATCACCCAATTTTCTGGTAAATGGTTTGTGTCTTCAAAATTTTCCAAACATATATTTTACTACAAATCTGGATTCTCTGTTTCTGTTATTAAAGATCTTCTCTATCTTAATTCTTTTTTATATTAAAAAAAAATTCTAGATAATAAACTGATCGCAAGGATTAATCCTTGTGGATCCTGTGATCCAGTGATAATCTGTAATCTGAATTGTCTAATTTAAATGCAGTGCCCCCGCGAGGATGAATAAGGCATTCACAATTCTGATTGAAATTAATCGGTGTCCGTGTAATGCTGAAAGTTGCCCTGTCCTGAATGAGTCACCGCCGTTTATTATCTCCAGATTTCCTATGGATTTTATATGCCCGTTCTTTTTCTCTTTTATTTATTTTCTAGGCACAACGTCTCTACTTCACCAAATACAGGTCAGTCCTCACTATCATTTTCTAGTAATGGTCAGTGGACACTATGACATTCTTCCAGATCTCTTTTTTCCTACAAATTGTTTAAGATTCTTCTGTATTCTTCTGGTTTCTGTTGTTAAAGATGTTTTCTGTACTAATATTTTTTATTATAATAAAATGTTTATAGACATTAATTGATCAAAGGGATCCTCAAAGATCAGCTGTATTCTGAATTGGCTAATTCAACTGCAGTGCCCCCGCAGGATAAATAAGGCATTACACAATTCTAATTGAAATCAATCGGATGTCTGTGTAATGCTCAAAGTTACCAGTCCTGAATGAGTCACCGCTGGTTTATTATCTCAGATTTCCTAGGATTTTATATGCCCCGTTAATTTTCTCCTTTTATTTATTTTCTAGGCACAACGTTTCTACTTCACCAAATTACAGGTCAGTCCTTAAATCAATTTTTAGTAAAGATCAGTGATACTACGACATTTTCCAAACCTCTTTTTCTAACGTGACCAAAACAAAATTTCCTACAAAAACTGCAAAAGATTCATCTGGATTCTTCTGGTCCTGTAGTTAAAGATCTTTCTATATCTTAACTTTTTATATAAAAAAAACTGATAGACATTAAACTAATCACAGGGATCAATACTGGTAAGGGGTGTCCAAAATGACTTTCCCCATTAATGCATATATCACAAAACTATAATGATAAAAACAAGCAAGTATAGATTTCCTATGATATCCATTTACAATTTACACTGATTTCCCTGCAGCTCCCCCACAGGAGAAGTAAGGCATTACACCGTCCTTACTGAAATCAATGGACTGTCTTTGTAATTAATGGATGTGCCAGTCCTCTAGAATGCTCTAATAAATGAGGATCCGGAATGAGGAGACACTCTTTATTATCCTTGTTTCATGTGAATTTTATAAACCTGATCCCACATTAATTTTCTCCTATTTATTTTCCAGGCACAACAGTCTCCACTTCCCCTAATACAGGTCAGTGCTACACATCAATATCTCGTAATAATCAGTGATCTTCTTGGCCCCTTTCAGACTTTTTTTTCTGTTTCTCCTCATCTCTGTGTAATAGTTATCTGGATTATCCTGATTCTGTTGTTAAAGATCTTCTCTATCTTCATCTTTTTAATTAAAAAAAATCTAGACAATAAACTAATCACAGTGATCCCTCCTGCAAGGATCCCTGCGATCAGTTGTAATTGAATTGTCTAATTCAGAGGTAGTAATGGCAGAAACTATAACAGCTTTTAAAAAAGGTCCGGATGATTTCCTCGGTACACATCAAATGTGGGTTTTAGATAATTAGTGACATAAAATGTACAATTGGTGAGGAAAGGTTGAACTTGATGGACCTTGATCTTTTTTCAACCTACATAAGTACAAAGCTATGGAACTGCAGTGCCACCGCAGGGGAAATAAGGCATTACACATTCTTATTTAAATCAGTGGGCTGTCTGTGTAACCACACAAAGTGCCTGGTCTTCCAGAGTAGAAGGTGCTCCTGGTTAGGACTCTCTGGCTAATGGATGAGAATTCTGAATGGGGGATCCTCTTTATAATCTCATTACTCCCTATGGAATTTTAAACCAGACGCCCCATTAATTGTCTCCTATCTTTAATTTCCAGCCACAACAGTCTCCACTTCTCCTGGTACAGGTCAGAGATTACATAAATTAGAGTTATTTGTGCACGTTAGTCATTGGACATATTAGACTTAAATTTTCTACTTAATTGAGAAGTCCAGTTTTGAACTCTCAGCTTATGACAGATGTCTGAGTGTTGGGACCCGTGTGATCGATCCATTCTAGAAAAAGAGTAGGGTGTGTTCAAAGGTGGCTATCCCATAAATGCATGTGGCACAAAGCTATAATGATGGAGTACAGATTACCATTAAAGGGGCATTCCCATCTCAAAAATCTATTTAAAGCTGCACCGCAAGGAGATAGGGCAGTTAAACAGAGTAAATGAAAAACACCTAAAACATACAGGAGAAAAGTGTAACAGAAATAAAAAATCCAAAGAAAAGATGTAATTGTTGTAGCTCAGGAGACACCGACCACAGAACACAGAGTCAAGGCTTCAAATCCAGAATCATGACAATTACACCGTCCTTATTGAAATTATTGTCTTTGTAATGACAGATGTGCCGATCCTCTAAAAATGCTCTAACTAATAGATGAGGATCCTCAATAAGGGACCGCACTTTATTATCTCCGGATTTCTGTGAATTTTATAAATTAGATAACCCATTAATTTTTTCCTTTTTCTTATTTTCCAGGCACAACAGTTTCTACTTCACCAAATACAGGTCAGTCCTTATCACCAATTTCTAGTAATGGTTTGTGATACTACAAATTCTTCCAAAACCTATATTTTTTTTTTTTTATATTTAAATTCTTTTATTGAAATTTGAGAAAACACTGAATTAACAGAATAAACAAGTCATTATTACACATCAATAACTTAGCATAAGCAAAAACTTGAGATAAGGATAAAGCTTTTCTTAATCCACATGTAAACAAGGTGTAAAGCTATATTTATTGTCATTAATTTAAAATTAGTTAATGCACTCAACTTTGAAGAACATAGAGCACAGATACCACAAAAGACAACATGTACAAACACAACACATAATCATTTTCCAAGGGAAGGTAGAGTAAAGAACAGAGGTGAGGAGTAGTAGGGGGGGGAAGAGAAAAGAGCGTAAGATTGAGGACAAATGCCTCTATGGATATTAAATGGGAATAATGCAATAGATTATAGTGAGTAGACTGGTAAGCCAACAATAAAGTCTCTCCAGGATTCAGATAAATCTCAGACTGACAACCAAATCTGGTCTTTTCAAGAACCTTCATTATCTCCGTGACAATATGGATTTAACTATCAGTCATAAGATTTCTCCAATTAAACCAAGGGTCCCATATCTGCAAAAATTGTTCTCGTGAGCCATTCAGCCAATGGAACGTCTCCTCCATTCTCCTTATCTGTTCCACTTTGTCTACCCAATGAACTATTCAGGGACCTCAGTCGATTTTCCAATACACGGGAATTAAAAGTTTGGCTGCCGTCAAGAGATGCATTTCCAGTGAGTTTTTCCCCAGAGAATCTCCGAAGAATCCATATTCAAAAGTACCATGTTTGGTGTAATACAAATGGTTTGCCTAAAATATCTTGAATAGAACTGTGTACTTTTAACCAAAAAGGTTGGATACTAGGGCAAGACCACCAAACATGACTGAGTGTACCTCTATTAGCATTACATCTCCAGCATGTATCTGGAACAGAGGGAAACATCTGTGAGATTCTAACTGGTGACCTATACCATCTCAAGGTCAGCTTCAAGGCATTTTCTTGAGAAAGTATGCACCTAGAAAAACCATGTGAGCGAGTGAGGATTTGTCTTGTCTCTTCATCTGAAACGTACAGGATAGGTCTGATTCCCACTGCAAAAAAGCAGAGGTTTAGCTGGAGGATGTTCCAATACCAATTTGTTATAGAAAAAAGAGGTCAGCCTATTGGGAAGAGCCGGTCCAGAGACAGTTTGACAACCATGAGGGAGAATCACGATGTGCTCCCAAAGTAAGAAATCTAGACCAGAAAAACAAAACATGCGAGCATGAAATTCCCTTCCTCCTAAAGCACGTAAAGTCTCCAGTATCAAGTTTAGTCTCTGATTCCTTGCCCCCCAACAACTGGCCTAAAGTCACGTTCCGTAATTTCGCCCATAAAACCATAGTATCCCTAAACATGGGATCCACAAACCAAGGGAGTACCGCCAACGGAGTCGAATATAGTGGACAAGATAAGAGTTGTTTTCCCTCATGTTCCCCTGTTCCCATTAAAGGAAGTCCCTTGAACAACCAGTGCATGTCTTTTAAAGTATGTAAAGAATTTTTTGATTTATCAAGAAAGGGAGCAGTCCAAAGTAATCTCACTCCTTTCTCCTCCATCAACCAAAAAACCAATGATTTACTGGGTTTTGAATAAGAAGGTGAGAGCAATTCTGCCAATAATCTAAGGTGAGTCGCCCCGATAATACAATCCCATATCAGGAAGCCCGATTCCCCTAATTGTTTTGGACGTCGTAAGCAGCATGCGCGTGACGAGGTCTATTTCCTTTCCATAAAAATGAAGAGAAAATACGTCTAATGGATGTAAAGTAAGCAGGCCGGACTGGAATGGTAAGAGTCTGTAGAAGATATAAAATTTTGGGAACAACATAAGTTTTCAGAAGATTTTTCCTACCCAACCAAGAGAGGAAAGGAATGTCTATTTTTGGAGCATAGCTTTAACTTCCACTAGGCTGACCTCATAGTTAAATTCATACAATCTGGACAAATCTCCAGGAATTCTAATTCCCAAGGTATGTTATGCAAGATGGTGGCCAAAAGAAGGGATATATAGTCTTTAGTAAAGTAATTGTGGGATTTGGGAGGTTCAAACCAATCATTTCGCATTTAGAAACATTAATTTTAAAATTAGAGATCTCTCCATATTGCTGGAGAAGCGTCATTACATCCTTGAGGGACTTGATAGGGTCTGATAAACTTAATTAGTATATCATCGGCAAGGCACTGACTTTGTATTCTTCGGAGTCAACTCTAAATCCCATAATATCAGGGCATTGTCTAATAGCTTGAAGCAGGGGTTCAATGGATAAAACAAATAGGGACGGCGAAAGTGGGCATCCCTGACGCGTACCATTATTAATGCGAAAGGGTGTTGACAATTGCCCATTAGCCCGAACCCTCGCTGAGGGCGATGAATATAGATTCAATATAATGGCAATGATGCGGGGAGGAAATCCAAATTTTCAAGAGAGTCTGCTCTAAAAAATCCCCAATCCACCCGGTCAAAAGCCTTTTCCGCGTCAAGACTTAATAGAGAGAGGGGCAGAGAGCAACGCTTGGCAATCGCCAAAGAGTAAATTGCTCTCTGAACATTATCTCCCCCCTCCCTCCCCAAAACAAAACCTGCCTGATCCGGGTGAACTAGGGATCCCAGCAGGCCCGCTATTCTACGGGCCAAAAGTTTGGTCCATAACTTATAATCCGTGTTGAGTAAAGAAATTGGTCGGAAATTACTACAGATTGAGTGGTCTTTGTTTGGCTTCGGAATGAGAGTGATAAACGCTTCTTGAGATTGGGGGAGGGGCGGGGAGCCTAATAAAAGTGAGTTGAAGTATTTGACTAAGTAAGGGGATAATGTTGAGAAGAACTTTTTATAATATATAATGGGGAACCCATCAGGCCAGGGCTCTTTCCAGATGGTATCGAGCTTAATGTTTGTTTTATTTCATCTTCAGTCACTGGTGCCAGCAAAGATTCTGCAGTAGTCTTGTCTAGAGAAGGAAGCGACAATTTGTCTAAAAAGGAGTGCACTGCTTCTAATCTATCTGCATCAATAGAACAGTTTGTGGCAGATTGTAGATTATATAACGAGCCTAAATAAGATGAAAAAGCGTCCGCAATTCCCTTTGGGTCCTCCGTCAGTATGCCATTAGGACCCATCACTGCTGTAATAGTGGAAGAAGCTTTCTGTTTTTTGAGAGCCGCAGTCATGTGTTTCCCCCCTCTATTGCCCTGTAGGTAAGAGGTGAATTTGATTTTTGCAAAATTATTTGTAGCTATAGTGTTAAGAATATCTGCAAGCTGAGATCTACACAACTGCAGCTCCTCAAACGTTTGCGTCGCTAAAGTGTGTTTGTGGGCTATCTCCAAAGTATTAATCTTTGAGAGTAGGGATGTGATCTTGTGCATGCGCTGACGTTTAATAATGGACCCCAGTTTGATAAAATTTCCTCTCATCACGGCTTTATGAGCCTCCCAAATCGTTGTCGCATTCATCCCCTCCGTGTCATTAGCTACAAAGTAATCCGAAAATTTGAGATGTGATATTCTTCACAGTAGTCTCATTGTCCAGTAGTGTGACATTCAGCCTCCAAGAACCCTGGCGGGCAGGGAGATCCTGCAAACCCAATGCGACTGAAACAGGTGCATGGTCGGAAATACCTATAGTTCCTATCTGCGCCGATGACACAAAGGGGACCAAAGACTCAGGTATTAACAAATAGTCTATTCTGCAATAGGATTTGTGGGGATGTGAATAGAAGGAATAGTCTCGTTTGGATGGGTGAAGTAATCTCCAGCTATCCTTAAGTTTCAAATCTTGCAATAATAAATGTAATTTCCTCAGTGCTCTATAGGCAACATGGACTTTGGCGTAGAGGTATCTAACAAGGGATTCAAAACTATATTTAGATCACCACCTACCAGCACAAGTCCTTCAGCAAATGTCTTAAGTTTTGCCAATATTTCTATCAGCCCTGCAACCGTGCCTTGATTGGGAGCGTATATATTGCAAACTGTAAGGATTATTCCTCCAGCTTCCCTTAACAAAATGAACCTACCCTCGTCATCCAAAATGTGGTAAGGATTTTAAAAGGACAATTCTTATGAATTCCAACACTTACCCCCTAGTTGAGGAATCAGATGCAGTTGCATGCACCCACTGGCTGTACACCTCGACGGCAGATGCGGGATTTTCCCAGTACCGAAAAGGGTTTCTTGTAACAGAAGGAAATCAGCTGGATTAGTACGAAGAATGGAAAAGACTTTACTACGTTTCACTGGGGAATTAAAACCCTTAACATTGTATGATGTTAATTTACATGAATAACCCGTCATGAGGATCAGTAAAAAGGCACAATAGGTAACGGAGCAGCGGAGGCAATACAAATCGCAAATGACTCAGCGAGTAAACAGAAAACCAATGTTTTAACTCACTACTACATAATTTCTCTGAGAAAGGAGGGACGGGAATCAGAGAAACAACCCTTTGAAGGGAAATATGGGGTATTAGAAGAGAAGGAATTGGAATGCAGCTATACAGGGGTTGAAGAAGACAGGACAACAAACATACACACACATTACAAAATACACATAACAATCTAAACTTTTAAGAGTAAGCAACTGGGGTGAGGTGTAGCCTCCAGGGGAGATCCACCCCCAAGCAGGAACACAAGGTCCCCCCTGAGAATAATCACCCCAAAAGCCAGGCCCCACTCATAAGGGGGGTTCACTATAGTGAAACTTAGTCAGACTCATTCCCACATGACTACACGCAGTGGTCTTAGGAGCCCCCAGTTACTATAAAAATGTGGACTAAATGGTTTCTATCTTTAGCCAGGTCAAGGAATAAGACAACCATAGCTATTAATGAACTAAGCTATTAATAAACTAATAATAAACTAACAGTCCCATTCAGTAATATGACTACCAGAATGGCAATATTTATCATTTCCAAAAAAAAGAAGGAAAAGAAAGAT
Source organism: Oophaga sylvatica (assembly GCA_033576555.1). Taxonomy (NCBI): domain Eukaryota; kingdom Metazoa; phylum Chordata; class Amphibia; order Anura; family Dendrobatidae; genus Oophaga; species Oophaga sylvatica. The sequence goes on from JARQOD010000008.1 coordinate 19,829,256, forward strand.
TATGAAAGAAGGGAGAGAAGAGGAACAGGAAGATAGACTGAAGTATGGGAGAAAAAGAGAACAGCAGGGATAATTAAGTAACTGTTAAATGAGTAGTCAGTTTCTCCATCTAAGTACCAATCGGTTTTATACCCTTCACATTGTTTCATATCTACTCAATAAAGCTTATCACAATAATTAAATTGGTAGGAGGAGGGAGTGCAAGAAAAGACCATAAATAAGGTAACATTTCCCAAGCTGGCAAATTACCGGCATGAACAGAATCAAATCATTAAAGTTATTAACTGACTACCTCCTCTCATTTTACTCCCACCACCATACAACTAAATTTAGCTGCAATAACCAAACAGTTAACTGTGGCAACAGACAACCAATGCCATCTAGTGGCCGAAGAATGTAAATTCTTCTAAATGAAGATTCAAAGAGATCTTTTCATAAAAGTTCAGGTCTTGTCTGATGTAAGATTTTTCTCCGTGGCCACAACTTTCTTTTTCTTCACAACTTTCCATGGAGACCCAGGAGTCATCTTACGGATCTTCGGTTTAGCATCCACTGTAAGCCAAGATGGTATGTCTATCGGTTCAACTCCCAAAGCTTTCCAGAAACTGGTCAAGTCAGCAGGTGTATGTAACTCCAGACATATGCCATTTATAGTGGCACGCAAGCCGAAGGGGAATAGCCAAGCGTACCTGCAATTATGTTGAGCAAGTACCTGGAGCAAAGGACGCAGCATACGGCGTTTAGTCAGTGTAGTAGGTGCCAAGTCTTGATAGAAGTGAATGGTAGCTTCCCCATACTTTAAAGTGCCTTTAGTACGGGTTGCATTCAGAATATCTCTTGTGTCTACATAAGAAAGTAACCTGCAAATCACATCTCTCGGTGGATCAGAAGGAGCGCCTTGCGGCCTCAGGGCTCTGTGAATTCGTTCAATGGTAAGTGCTGCTGCTCTTTCCTGCCCCAACAAATCACTGAACATTTCCATGGCTACTTTGGGAAGGGCTTCAGAGGCCCAGCTTTCAGGTAGGCCTTTCATTCTAATGTTTTACGCCGGGACCGACTCTCCTGATCCTCCAGCATTGTGTAACTGATTGAGATGTTGTGCATGAGATCCTGCCACCTCAGTCAGATCTTCTGTAGTTCTTGACAGCAAGTTACAATCCTCCTCCACCTTCTCCACCTGCGCTGTTATTACAGCCCTAAAGTCAGAAAGTTCCTTCATAAGTGGGGTAAATACTTCTGCAGAGCTGCATCTAGATACGATTTGGTCACAAGACTTTTGCTCGAAGCAGCGGTTGTTATTTCATCTCCGCCTTCCATATCTGAGGTGTCAGACCCTTCTGATAGCGGGGAAGCTGAGCGTGCTGGGACTGTCGGCGCCATCTTGCGCGCTGTGCCCGTGGATGCACAGTTACCTTTCTGCACAAAACGCTGAATATTTCCTTGGCCTTTCAGTTTTTTGTGGGTCCCGGTAAGCTCCCCTCCTCTATCTCTCCGGTACGAACCATTAGGTCGCTGGATAAACTGCTAGAGGGCTCTCAAAACCAGCTCCAAGGCAGAGCTAGTCCTGCATGCGTCTTCACAGGAGCGCGGCCAGACTCCGCCCCCCCAAACCATATTTTAACTACAAATCTGGATTCTCCTGTTTCTGTTATTAAAGATCTTCTCTATCTTAATCTTTTTTATATTAAAAAAAAATTCTAGATAATAAACTGATCACAAGGATTAATCCTTGTGGATCCCTGTGATCCAGTGATCATCTGTAATCTGAATTGTCTAATTTAAATGCAGTGCCCCCGCAGGATGAATAAGGCATTACACAATTCTGATTGAAATTAATCGGATGTCCGTGTAATGCTGAAAGTTGCCCTGTCCTGAATGAGTCACCGCTGTTTATTATCTCCAGATTTCCTATGGATTTTATATGCCCCGTTCTTTTTCTCTTTTTATTTATTTTCTAGGCACAACAGTCTCTACTTCACCAAATACAGGTCAGTCCTCACTATCATTTTCTAGTAATAGTCAGTGACACTACGACATTCTTCCAGATCTCTATTTTCCTACAAATCTGTATAAGATTCTTCTGTATTCTTCTGGTTCTGTTGTTAAAGATATTTTCTATGCTAATATTTTTTATATATAAAAAAAGTTTATAGACAATAAATTGATCAAAGGGATCCTCAGAGATCAGCTGTATTTTGAATTGTCTAATTTAACTGCATTGCCCCGCAGGATAAATAAGGCATTACACAATTCTAATTGAAATCAATCGGATGTCTGTGTAATCTCAAAGTTGCCCAGTCCTGAATGAGTCACCGCTGTTTATTATCTCCAGATTTCCTAAGGATTTTATATGCCCGTTAATTTTCTCCTTTTATTTATTTTCTAGGCACAACAGTTTCTACTTCACCAAATACAGGTCAGTCCTTAACATCAATTTTTAGTAAAGATCAGGATACTACGACATTTTTCCAAACCTCTATTTTCCTAACGTGACCAAAACAAAATTTCCTACAAAACTGCAAAAGATTCATCTGGATTCTTCTGGTCCTGTAGTTAAAGATCTTTCTATATCTTAAACTTTTTTATATAAAAAAACTGATAGACAATAAACTAATCACAGGGATCAATACTGGTAAGGGGTGTCCAAATGACTTTCCCCATTAATGCATATATCACAAAACTATAATGATAAAAACAAGCAAGTATAGATTTCCTATGATATCCATTTACAATTTACACTGATTTCCCTGCAGCTCCCCCACAGGAGAAGTAAGGCATTTCACCGTCCTTACTGAAATCAATGGGCTGTCTTTGTAATTATGGATGTGCCCAGTCCTCTAGAATGCTCTAATAAATGAGGATCCGGAATGAGGAGACACTCTTTATTATCCCTTGATTTCATGTGAATTTTATAAACCTGATACCACATTAATTTTCTCCTATTTATTTTCCAGGCACAACAGTCTCCACTTCCCCTAATACAGGTCAGTGCTACACATCAATATCTCGTAATAATCAGTGATCTTCTTGGCCCTTTCAGACTTTTTTTTCATGTTTCTCCTCATCTCTGTGTAATAGTTATCTGGATTATCCTGATTCTGTTGTTAAAGATCTTCTCTATCTTCATCTTTTTTAATTAAAAAAAAATCTAGACAATAAACTAATCACAGTGATCCCTCCTGCAAGGATCCCCTGCGATCAGTTGTAATCTGAATTGTCTAATTCAGAGGTAGTAATGGCAGAAACTATAACAGCTTTTAAAAAAGGTCCGGATGATTTCCTCGGTACACATCAAATTGTGGGTTTTAGATAATTTAGTGACATAAAATGTACAATTGGTGAGGAAAGGTTGAACTTGATGGACTTGATCTTTTTTCAACCTACATAAGTACAAAGCTATGGAACTGCAGTGCCACCGCAGGGGAAATAAGGCATTACACAATTCTTATTTAAATCAGTGGGCTGTCTGTGTAACACACAAACGTGCCTGGTCTTCCAGAGTAGAAGGTGCTCCTGGTTAGACTCTCTGGCTAATGGATGAGAATTCTGAATGGGGGATCCCTCTTTATAATCTCATTACTCCCTATGGAATTTTAAACCAGACGCCCCATTAATTGTCTCCTATCTTTAATTTCCAGCCACAACAGTCTCCACTTCTCCTGGTACAGGTCAGAGATTACATAAATTAGAGTTATTTGTGCACGTTAGTCATTGGACATTAGACTTAAATTTTCTACTTAATGAGAAGTCCAGTTTTGAACTCTCAGCTTATGACAGATGTCTGAGTGTTGGGACCCGTGTGATCGATCCATTCTAGAAAAAGAGTAGGGTGTGTTCAAAGGTGGCTATCCCCATAAATGCATGTGGCACAAAGCTATAATGATGGAGTACAGATTTACCATTAAAGGGGCATTCCCATCTCAAAAATCTATTTAAAGCTGCACCCGCAAGGAGATAGGGCAGTTAAACAGAGTAAATGAAAAACACCTAAAACATACAGGAGAAAAGTGTAACAGAAATAAAACATCCAAAGAAAAGATGTAATTGTTGTAGCTCAGGAGACACCGACCACAGAACACAGAGTCAAGGCTTCAAATCCAGAATCATGACAATTACACCGTCCTTATTGAAATTATTGTCTTTGTAATGAACAGATGTGCCCGATCCTCTAAATGCTCTAACTAATAGATGAGGATCCTCAATAAGGGACCGCACTTTATTATCTCCGGATTTCCTGTGAATTTTATAAATTAGATAACCCATTAATTTTTTCCTTTTTCTTATTTTCCAGGCACAACAGTTTCTACTTCACCAAATACAGGTCAGTCCTTATCACCAATTTCTAGTAATGGTTTGTGATACTACAAAATTCTTCCAAACCTATATTTTTTTTTTTTTCATGACTATCAGTCATAAGATTTCTCCAATTAAACCAAGGGTCCCATATCTGCAAAAATTGTTCTCGTGAGCCATTCAGCCAATGGAACGTCTCCTCCATTCTCCTTATCTGTTCCACTTTGTCTACCCAATGAACATATTCAGGGACCTCAGTCGATTTCCAATACACGGGAATTAAAAGTTTGGCTGCCGTCAAGAGATGCACTACCAGTGAGTTTTTCCCAGAGAAATCTCCGAAGAATCCATATTCAAAAGTACCATAGTTTGGTGTAATACAAATGGTTTGCCTAAAATATCTTGAATAGAACTGTGTACTTTTAACCAAAAAGGTTGGATACTAGGGCAAGACCACCAAACATGACTGAGTGTACCTCTATTAGCATTACATCTCCAGCATGTATCTGGAACAGAGGGAAACATCTGTGAGATTCTAACTGGTGACCTATACCATCTCAAGGTCAGCTTCAAGGCATTTTCTTGAGAAAGTATGCACCTAGAAAAACCATGTGAGCGAGTGAGGATTTGTCTTGTCTCTTCATCTGAAAACGTACAGGATAGGTCTGATTCCCACTGCAAAATAGCAAGAGGTTTAGCTGGAGGATGTTCCAATACCAATTTGTTATAGAAAAAAGAGGTCAGCCTATTGGGAAGAGCCGGTCCAGAGACCAGTTTGACAAACCATGAGGGAGAATCACGATGTGCTCCCAAAGTAAGAAATCTAGACCAGAAAAACAAAACATGCGAGCAATGAAATTCCCTTCCTCCTAAAGCACGTAAAGTCTCCAGTATCAAAGTTTTAGTCTCTGATTCCTTGCCCCCCAACAACTGGCCTAAAGTCACGTTCCGTAATTTCGCCCATACACCCATAGTATCCCTAAACATGGGATCCACAAACCAAGGGAGTACCGCCAACGGAGTCGAATATAGTGGACAAGATAAGAGTTGTTTTCCCTCATGTTCCCCTGTTCCCATTAAAGGAAGTCCCTTGAACAACCAGTGCATGTCTTTTAAAGTATGTAAAGAATTTTTTGATTTATCAAGAAAGGGAGCAGTCCAAAGTAATCTCACTCCTTTCTCCTCCATCAACCAAAAAGCCAATGATTTACTGGGTTTTGAATAAGAAGGTGAGAGCAATTCTGCCAATAATCTAAGGTGAGTCGCCCGATAATACAATCCCATATCAGGAAGCCCGATTCCCCCTAATTGTTTTGGACGTCGTAAGCAAGCATGCGCGTGACGAGGTCTATTTCCTTTCCATAAAAATGAAGAGAAAATACGTCTAATGGATGTAAAGTAAGCAGGCCGGACTGGAATGGTAAGAGTCTGTAGAAGATATAAAATTTTGGGAACAACATAAGTTTTCAGAAGATTTTTCCTACCCAACCAAGAGAGGAAAGGAATGTCTATTTTTTGGAGCATAGCTTTAACTTCCACTAGGCTGACCTCATAGTTAAATTCATACAATCTGGACAAATCTCCAGGAATTCTAATTCCAAGGTATGTTATGCAAGATGGTGGCCAAAAGAAGGGATATATAGTCTTTAGTAAAGTAATTGTGGGATTTGGGAGGTTCAAACCAATCATTTCGCATTTAGAAACATTAATTTTAAAATTAGAGATCTCTCCATATTGCTGGAGAAGCGTCATTACATCCTTGAGGGACTTGATAGGGTCTGATAAACTTAATAGTATATCATCGGCAAAGGCACTGACTTTGTATTCTTCGGAGTCAACTCTAAATCCCATAATATCAGGGCATTGTCTAATAGCTTGAAGCAGGGGTTCAATGGATAAAACAAATAGGGACGGCGAAAGTGGGCATCCCTGACGCGTACCATTATTAATGCGAAAGGGTGTTGACAATTGCCCATTAGCCCGAACCCTCGCTGAGGGCGATGAATATAGATTCAATATAATGGCAATGAAGCGGGGAGGAAATCCAAATTTCAAGAGAGTCTGCTCTAAAAATCCCCAATCCACCGGTCAAAAGCCTTTTCCGCGTCAAGACTTAATAGAGAGAGGGGCAGAGAGCAACGCTTGGCAATCGCCAAAGAGTAAATTGCTCTCTGAACATTATCTCTCCCCTCCCTCCCCAAAACAAAACCTGCCTGATCCGGGTGAACTAGGGATCCCAGCAGGCCCGCTATTCTACGGGCCAAAAGTTTGGTCCATAACTTATAATCCGTGTTGAGTAAAGAAATTGGTCGGAAATTACTACAGATTGAGTGGTCTTTGTTTGGCTTCGGAATGAGAGTGATAAACGCTTCTTGAGATTGGGGGAGGGGCGGGGAGCCTAATAAAAGTGAGTTGAAGTATTTGACTAAGTAAGGGGATAATGTTGAGAAGAACTTTTTATAATATATAATGGGGAACCCATCAGGCCCAGGGCTCTTTCCAGATGGTATCGAGCTTAATGTTTGTTTTATTTCATCTTCAGTCACTGGTGCCAGCAAAGATTCTGCAGTAGTCTTGTCTAGAGAAGGAAGCGACAATTTGTCTAAAAAGGAGTGCACTGCTTCTAATCTATCTGCATCAATAGAACAGTTTGTGGCAGATTGTAGATTATATAACGAGCCTAAATAAGATGAAAAAGCGTCCGCAATTCCCTTTGGGTCCTCCGTCAGTATGCCATTAGGACCCATCACTGCTGTAATAGTGGAAGAAGCTTTCTGTTTTTTGAGAGCCGCAGTCATGTGTTTCCCCCCTCTATTGCCATGTAGGTAAGAGGTGAATTTGATTTTTGCAAAATTATTTGTAGCTATAGTGTTAAGAATATCTGCAAGCTGAGATCTACACAACTGCAGCTCCTCAAACGTTTGCGTCGCTAAAGTGTGTTTGTGGGCTATCTCCAAAGTATTAATCTTTGAGAGTAGGGATGTGATCTTGTGCATGCGCTGACGTTTAATAATGGACCCCAGTTTGATAAAATTTCCTCTCATCACGGCTTTATGAGCCTCCCAAATCGTTGTCGCATTCATCCCCTCCGTGTCATTAGCTACAAAGTAATCCGAAATTTGAGATGTGATATTCTTCACAGTAGTCTCATTGTCCAGTAGTGTGACATTCAGCCTCCAAGAACCCTGGCGGGCAGGGAGATCCTGCAAACCGAATGCGACTGAAACAGGTGCATGGTCGGAAATACCTATAGTTCCTATCTGCGCCGATGACACAAAGGGGACCAAAGACTCAGGTATTAACAAATAGTCTATTCTGCAATAGGATTTGTGGGGATGTGAATAGAAGGAATAGTCTCGTTTGGATGGGTGAAGTAATCTCCAGCTATCCTTAAGTTTCAAATCTTGCAATAATAAATGTAATTTCCTCAGTGCTCTATAGGCAACATGGACTTTGGGCGTAGAGGTATCTAACAAGGGATTCAAAACTATATTTAGATCACCACCTACCAGCACAAGTCCTTCAGCAAATGTCTTAAGTTTTGCCAATATTTCTATCAGCCATGCAACCGTGCCTTGATTGGGAGCGTATATATTGCAAACTGTAAGGATTATTCCTCCCAGCTTCCCCTTAACAAAAATGAACCTACCCTCGTCATCCAAAAATGTGGTAAGGATTTTAAAAGGACAATTCTTATGAATTCCAACACTTACCCCCTAGTTGAGGAATCAGATGCAGTTGCATGCACCCACTGGCTGTACACCCTCGACGGCAGATGCGGGATTTTCCCAGTACCGAAATGGGTTTCTTGTAACAGAAGGAAATCAGCTGGATTAGTACGAAGAATGGAAAAGACTTTACTACGTTTCACTGGGGAATTAAAACCCTTAACATTGTATGATGTTAATTTACATGAATAACCCGTCATGAGGATCAGTAAAAAGGCACAATAGGTAACGGAGCAGCGGAGGCAATACAAATCGCAAATGACTCAGCGAGTAAACAGAAAACCAATGTTTTAACTCACTACTACATAATTCTCTGAGAAAGGAGGGACGGGAATCAGAGAACAACCCTTTCTGAAGGGAAATATGGGGTATTAGAAGAGAAGGAATTGGAATGCAGCTATACAGGGGTTGAAGAAGACAGGACAACAAACATACACACACATTACAAAAATACACATAACAATCTAAACTTTTAAGAGTAAGCAAACTGGGGTGAGGTGTAGCCTCCAGGGGAGATCCACCCCCAAGCAGGAACACAAGGTCCCCCCTGAGAATAATCACCCCCAAAAGCCAGGCCCCACTCATAAGGGGGGTTCACTATAGTGAAACTTAGTCAGACTCATTCCCACATGACTACACGCAGTGGTCTTAGGAGCCCCCAGTTACTATAAAAATGTGGACTAAATGGTTCTATCTTTAGCCAGGTCAAGGAATAAGACAACCATAGCTATTAATGAACTAAGCTATTAATAAACTAATAATAAACTAACAGTCCCATTCAGTAATATGACTACCAGAATGGTAATATTTATCATTTCCAAAAAAAAGAAGGAAAAGAAAGATTATGAAAGAAGGGAGAGAAGAGGAACAGGAAGATAGACTGAAGTATGGGAGAAAAAGAGAACAGCAGGGATAATTAAGTAACTGTTAAATGAGTAGTCAGTTTCTCCCATCTAAGTACCAATCGGTTTATACCCTTCACATTGTTTCATATCTACTCAATAAAGCTTATCACAATAATTAAATTGGTAGGAGGAGGGAGTGCAAGAAAAGACCATAAATAAGGTAACATTTCCCCAAGCTGGCAAATTACCGGCATGAACAGAATCAAATCATTAAAGTTATTAACTGACTACCTCCTCTCATTTTACTCCCACCACCATACAACTAAATTTAGCTGCAATAACCAAACAGTTAACTGTGGCAACAGACAACCAATGCCATCTAGTGGCCGAAGAATGTAAATTCTTCTAAATGAAGATTCAAAGAGATCTTTTCATAAAAGTTCAGGTCTTGTCTGATGTAAGATTTTTCTCCGTGGCCACAACTTTCTTTTTCTTCACAACTTTCCATGGAGACCCAGGAGTCATCTTACGGATCTTCGGTTTAGCATCCACTGTAAGCCAAGATGGTATGTCTATCGGTTCAACTCCCAAAGCTTTCCAGAAACTGGTCAAGTCAGCAGGTGTATGTAACTCCAGACATATGCCATTTATAGTGGCACGCAAGCCGAAGGGGAATAGCCAAGCGTACCTGCAATTATGTTGAGCAAGTACCTGGAGCAAAGGACGCAGCATACGGCGTTTAGTCAGTGTAGTAGGTGCCAAGTCTTGATAGAAGTGAATGGTAGCTTCCCCATACTTTAAAGTGCCTTTAGTACGGGTTGCATTCAGAATGTCTCTTGTGTCCACATAAGAAAGTAACCTGCAAATCACATCTCTCGGTGGATCAGAAGGAGCGCCTTGCGGCCTCAGGGCTCTGTGAATTCGTTCAATGGTAAGTGCTGCTGCTCTTTCCTGCCCCAACAAATCACTGAACATTTCCATGGCTACTTTGGGAAGGGCTTCAGAGGCCCAGCTTTCAGGTAGGCCTTTCATTCTAATGTTATTACGCCGGGACCGACTCTCCTGATCCTCCAGCATTGTGTAAACATGATTGAGATGTTGTGCATGAGATCCTGCCACCTCAGTCAGATCTTCTGTAGTTCTTGACAGCAAGTTACAATCCTCCTCCACCTTCTCCACCTGCGCTGTTATTACAGCCCTAAAGTCAGAAAGTTCCTTCATAAGTGGGGTAAATACCTTCTGCAGAGCTGCATCTAGATACGATTTGGTCACAAGACTTTTGCTCGAAGCAGCGGTTGTTATTTCATCTCCACCTTCCATATCTGAGGTGTCAGACCCTTCTGATAGCGGGGAAGCTGAGCGTGCTGGGACTGTCGGCGCCATCTTGCGCGCTGTGCCTGGGGATGCACGTTACCTTTCTGCACAAAACGCTGAATATTTCCTTGGCCTTTCAGTTTTTTGTGGGTCCCGGTAAGCTCCCCTCCTCTATCTCTCCCGGTACGAACCATTAGGTCGCTGGATAAACTGCTAGAGGGCTCTCAAAACCAGCTCCAAGGCAGAGCTAGTCCTGCATGCGTCTTCACAGGAGCGCGGCCAGACTCCGCCCCCCCAAACCTATATTTAACTACAAATCTGGATTCTCCTGTTTCTGTTATTAATGATCTTCTCTATCTTAATCTTTTTTATATTAAAAAAAAATTCTAGATAATAAACTGATCACAAGGATTAATCCTTGTGGATCCCTGTGATCCAGTGATCATCTGTAATCTGAATTGTCTAATTTAAATGCAGTGCCCCCGCAGGATGAATAAGGCATTACACAATTCTGATTGAAATTAATCGGATGTCCGTGTAATGCTGAAAGTTGCCCTGTCCTGAATGAGTCACCGCTGTTTATTATCTCCAGATTTCCTATGGATTTTATATGCCCCGTTCTTTTTCTCTTTTTATTTATTTTCTAGGCACAACAGTCTCTACTTCACCAAATACAGGTCAGTCCTCACTATCATTTTCTAGTAATGGTCAGTGACACTACGACATTCTTCCAGATCTCTATTTTCCTACAAATCTGTATAAGATTCTTCTGTATTCTTCTGGTTCTGTTGTTAAAGATATTTTCTATGCTAATATTTTTTATATAAAAAAAAGTTTATAGACAATAAATTGATCAAAGGGATCCTCAGAGATCAGCTGTATTTTGAATTGTCTAATTTAACTGCAGTGCCCCCGCAGGATAAATAAGGCATTACACAATTCTAATTGAAATCAATCGGATGTCTGTGTAATGCTCAAAGTTGCCCAGTCCTGAATGAGTCACCGCTGTTTATTATCTCCAGATTTCCTAAGGATTTTATATGCCCCGTTAATTTTCTCCTTTTATTTATTTTCTAGGCACAACAGTTTCTACTTCACCAAATACAGGTCAGTCCTTACTATCATTTTCTAGTAATGATTAGTGACACTACAGTCTTCAGTTTTTGTTTTAGTTTTTGTCTGATGAAGAGACCTGAGTAGTCTCGAAAGCTTGCAATTTGTTACCATCTTTTCAGTTAGCCATTAAAAGGTATCAACCACTGAGGACTCTCAACTCTAAATATTTTTCTATCTACTGGCTAACACGGTACGAAGATACACATCTTTCCTATAGTGATACTACGACATTTTTCCAAACCTCTATTTTCCTAATGTGACCAAAATAAAATTTCCTACAAAACTGCAAAAGATTCATCTGGATTCTTCTGGTCCTGTAGTTAAAGATCTTTCGATATCTTAAACTTTTAAAAAAACTGATTATCGCAGGGATCAATACTGGTAAGGGGTGTCGAAAATGACTTTCCCCATAAATGCATATATCACAAAACTATAATGATAAAAACAAACAAGTATAGATTTACTTTGATATCCATTTACAATTTACACTGATTTCCTGCAGCTCCCCCACAGGAGAAGTAAGGCATTACACCGACCTTACTGAAATCAATGGGCTGTCTTTGTAATTAATGGATGTGCCCAGTCCTCTAGAATGCTCTAATAATTGAGGATCCTGAATGAGGAGACACTCTTTATTATCTCCAGATTTCCTGTGAATTTTATAAACCTGATACCACATTAATTTTCTCCTATTTATTTTCCAGGCACAACAGTCTCCACTTCCCTAATACAGGTCAGTGCTACACATCAATATCTCGTAATAATCAGTGATCTTCTTGGCCCCTTTCAGACTTTTTTTTCATGTTTCTCCTCATCTCTGTGTAATAGTTATCTGGATTATCCTGATTCTGTTGTTAAAGATCTTCTCTATCTTCATCTTTTTTAATTAAAAAAAAAATCTAGACAATAAACTAATCACAGTGATCCCTCCTGCAAGGATCCCCTGCGATCAGTTGTAATCTGAATTGTCTAATTCAGAGGTACTAATGGCAGAAACTATAACAGCTTTTAAAGAAAAGTCCGGATGATTTCCTCGGTACACATCACGTTGTGAGTTTTAGATAATTTAGTGACATAAAATGTACAATTGGTGAGGAAAGGTTGAACTTGATGGACCTTGATATTTTTTCAACCTACATAAGTACAAAGCTATGGAACTGCAGTGCCCCCACAGGGGAAATAAGGCATTACACAATTCTTACTTAAATCAGTGGGCTGTCTGTGTAACACACAAACGTGCCCGGTCTTCCAGAGTAGAAGGCGCTACTGGTTAGACTCTCTGGCTAATGGATGAGAATTCTGAATGGGGGATCCCTCTTTATAATCTCATTACTCCCTATGGAATTTTAAACGAGACGCCCCAGTAATTGTCTCCTATCTTTAATTTCCAGCAACAATAGTCTCCACTTCTCCTGGTACAGGTCAGAGATTACAAAAATTAGAGTTATTTATGCACATTAGTCATTGGACATATTAGACTTAAATTTTCTACTAAATGAGAAGTCCAGTTTTGAACTCTCAGCTTATGACAGATGTCTGAGTGTTGGGACCCGTGTGATCGATCCATTCTAGGAAAAGAGTAGGGTGTGTTCAAAGGTGGCTATCCCCATAAATGCATGTGGCACAAAACTATAATGATGGAGTACAGATTTACCATTAAAGGGGTATTCCCATCTCAAAAATCTATTTAAAGCTGCACCCGCAAGGAGATAGGGCAGTTAAACAGAGTAAATGAAAAACACCCAAAACATACAGGAGAAAAGTATAACAGAAATAAAACATCCAAAGAAAAGATGTAATTGTTGTGGCTCAGGAGACACCGACCACAGAACACAGAGTCAAGGCTTCAAATCCAGAATCATGACAATTACACCGTCCTTATTGAAATTAATGTCTTTGTAATGAACAGATGTGCCCGATCCTCTAAAATGCTCTAACTAATAGATGAGGATCCTCAATAAGGGACCGCACTTTATTATCTCCGGATTTCCTGTGAATTTTATAAATTAGATAAACAATTAATTTTTTTCCTTTTGCTTATTTTCCAGGCACAACAGTTTCTACTTCACCAAATACAGGTCAGTCCTTATCACCAATTTCTGGTAATGGTTTGTGATACTTCAAAATTCTTCCGAACCTATATTTTACTACAAATCTGGATTCTCCTGTTTCTGTTATTAAAGATCTTCTCTATCTTAATCTTTTTTATATAAAAAAAAAATCTAGATAATAAACTGATCACAAGGATTGATCCTTGTGGATCCCTGTGATCTAGTGATCATCTGTAATCTGAATTGTCTAATTTAAATGTAGTGCCCCCGCAGGATGAATAAGGCATTACACAATTCTAATTTAAATTAATCGGATGTCCGTGTAATGCTGAAAGTTGCCCTGTCCTGAATTAGTCACCGCAGTTCATTATCTCCAGATTTCCTATGGATTTTATATGCCCCATTATTTTTCTCTTTTTATTTATTTTCTAGGCACAACAGTCTCTACTTCACCAAATACAGGTCCATCCTCACTATCATTTTCTAGTAATAGTCAGTGATACTAAGACATTCTTCCAGACTTCTGTTTCCCTACAAATCTGTATAAGATTCTTCTGTATTCTTGTGGTTCTGTTGTTAAAGATGTTTTCTATGCTAATATTTTTTATATAAAAAAAATGTTTATAGACAATAAATTGATAAAAAGGAACCTCATCGATCAGCTGTATTCTGAATTGGCTAATTCAACTGCAGTGCCCCCAAAGGAAAAATAAGGCATTACACAATTCTAATTGAAATCAATCGGCTGTCCGTGTAATGCACAAATCTGTCTGGTTGGACACTCTGGCTAATAGATGAGGATTCTGTATGGGGATCCCTCTTTACTATACCAGTATTAACTCTAGAGTTTTAATCAGACATCCTATTAATACTCTAATCTTTATTTTGCAGGCACAACAGTCTCTACCTCTCCTGGTACAGGTCAGTCATTGGATAGGGTTATTTACACATATAAGTCTATGGATATATTTCACTCATATTTTCTGTTAAAGGGGATTAAACGTTTCGAGCTGTCAGCCCATGATAAAGGTCCGAGTGTTGGGACCTGTGTGATTGACCCATTCTAATAGGGGATTCTGATAGGGGGTGTCCATAGATGACTTTCTCCATAAATGCATTTATCGCAAACCTATAATGATTAAAACAATGGAGTACAGATTTACCATGAAATTCATTTACAATTTACACTGAATTCCTACAGCTCCCCCACAGGTGAAGTAAGGAATTACACAGCTCTTGAAATCATTGGGCTGTCTTAGTAATAAACGGATGTGCCCAGGCCTCAAGAGTGGTCTAACTAATAAATGAGAATGATGAATGAGGGCCCGCTCTTTATTACCTCCAGTTTTCCTGTTTATTTAATATACTCCATATACCCAATTAATTTTCTTCTATTTATTTTCCAGGCACAACAGTCTCTACTTCTCCTAATACAGGTCAGTCCTTACTATCAATTTCTAGTAATGGTCAGTGATGCTACTACATTCTTCAAGACCTATATTTTCCTACAATTCTGCTTAAGATTTATCTGCATTCTTCAGGTTCTGTTGTTAAACATTCTCTATTATATTTTTTATATAAAAAAGATTATAAATAACAAACTGATCGCAAATTTATAGACCATAAACTCATCCTTCCAAAAGGATCTCCAGCGATCAGCTGTAATCTGAATTGTGTAATTCAACTGCAGTGCCCCCACAGGGGAAATAAGGCATTACACAATTGTAATTGAAATCAGTGGGCTGTCTATGTAATGCACAAACATGCCCGGTCCTCCGGAGTAAAAGATGCTCCTTCTTACATATTCTGGCTAATAGCTGACGATTCTGAATGGGGGATCCCTCTTTATTATCTCAGTATTCCCGATGGAGTTTTAAAAGAGACACCCCATTAACTGTCTCTTATCTCTATATTCCAGGCACAACAGTCTCTACTTCTCCTGGTACAGGTCAGTCATTAGATAATTTAGGGTTATTTACACACATTAGTCATTGGACATATTCCACCCATATTTTCTATTAAAGGGGATGTCCAGTTTTGAACAGTCAGCTCATGACAGAGGTCTGAGTGTTGGGACCTTGGTGATTGATCCGTTTTAATAGAGGAAAAAGAGTAGGGGGTGTCCAAAGATGACTATGCCATAAATACATTGACCACAAAACTACAATGATTAAAACAACGGAGCATAGATTTATCATGAAATTCATTTACAATTCACATGGATTTCCCTGCAGCTCCCCAGAGGAGAAGTAAGGCATTACACAGATCTGATTGAAAATAATGGTCTGTTCTTGTAAGGAGCGAATGTGCCCGGTCCTCTAGAACGTTCTAATAGATGAGAAACCTGAATGAGGGGCAGCTCTTTAGTATTTCCAGATTTCTGATTCAGATTTTTATAAACCACATATCCCATTATTTTTTTCCTTTTTTTACTTTCCAGGCACAACAGTCTCTACTTCCCCTAATACAGGTCAGTCCTACACATCAATATCTAGCAGTGGCCAGTAATCTTATTTATCTCTTTCAGACTTTTTTATGTTTCTACTATTCTTGTTCTGTTGTTTAAAATTTTATATACTCCATATACCCAATTAATTTTCTCCTATTTATTTTCCAGGCACAACAGTCTCTACTTCTCCTAATACAGGTCAGTCCTTACTATCAATTTCTAGTAATGGTCAGTAATACTAAGAAATCTATGGATTTTATATAACTCATTAGTTTTCTCTTTTCTATTTTTTATCCAGGCACAACAGTCTCTACTTCACCAAATACAGGTCAGTCCTTACTATAATTTTCTAGTAGTGGTCAGTGATACTAAGAAATTCTTCTAGACCTCTATTTTTATTATAAATCTGAATAAGCTTCATCTGGATTCTTCTGGTTCTGTTGTTAGAGAATATCTATATCTTAATCTTTTTATATATAAAAAAATTTTAGACAATAAACTGATCACAGTTATCGATCCACAAGGATCCTAAGCGTTCAGCTGTATTCTGAATTGTTAAACTGAACTGCAGTGCCCCCACAGGGGAAATAAGGCATCACACAATTCTTATTTAAAAAAGTGGGCTTTATGTATAACACACAAACATGCTCTGTCCTCCATAGTGAATGGTGCTCTTTATTACATTTTTATCTCGATCCACTAATCCATACGTCCGTTTCTTAGTTTAACTTCCCATGCTACCGGGGTTGGTTTCTGGCCAGATATAAGTCCGTTAGCATACTGGGTTTATATCTAATGAGGAACTGGTAGCAGTCCAACCGGGCTGGCAGCACTCTGTTTCAATGGTGCTAGTGGAAGGGTCCTCTCAGCCTGTCAGCTGCCACATCAATGACTCCGTGGGCCACGTCATTTCACTCCCTGTGCCTACCTGGACCCGTGTGGAGAGTGAGTGTATGTGTAAAACATGACCGGTCCTTCAGAGTGAACGGTGCCATTTATTACATTCTCCAGCTAATAGATGAGGATTCTGAATGGGGGATCCCTCTTTACTATCCCAGTATTAACGCTAGAGTTTTAAACCAGAAACCCCATTAATTCTCTCCTATCTTTATTTTGCAGGCACAACAGTCTCCACTTCTCCTGGTACAGGTCAGTCATTGCAAAAATTAGGATTATTTACTCACATAAGTCATTGGACATATTCCACTCAAATATCCTATTAGAGAGGATGTCCTGTTTGAACTGTCAGCTCACGACAGAGGTCTGAGTGTTGGGACCATTGTGATCAATCCATTCAAACATAGGAAGAGGGTAGGGGGTGTCCAAAAATAGCTATCCCCATAAATGCATGTATCACAAAACTATAATGATGGAGTATACATTTAACATTTAATCATTTACAATTTACACTGATTTCCCTACAGCTCCCCCACAGGAGAAGTAAAGCATTACACAGCTCTTATTGAAATCAATGGTCTGCCTTTGTAATGAACGGATGCGCCTGGTCCTCTATAATTCTCTAACTAATAAATTAGGATAATGAATGAGGGACCGCTCTTTATTAATATCCAGATTTCCTGTGGATTTTATATACTCCATATACCCAATTCATTTTCTCCTATTTATTTTCCAGGCACAACAGTCTCTACTTCTCCTAATACAGGTCAGTCCTTACTATCAATTTCTAGTAATGGTCAGTGATACTACTAAATTTTTCAAGACCTCGACACTCCTACAATTCTGCTTAACATTCATCTGGATTCTTCTGGTTCTGTTCTTAAAGAAGTTCTCTATCTTAATTGTTTTTTTACATAAATAACTTCTACACCATAAACTGATCACAAATTTCTAGACAATAAATTCTTTCCACAAGGATCTCCAGCGATCAGCAGTATTCTGAATTGTCTAATTCAACTGCAGTGCCCCCACAGGGGAAATAAGGCATTACACAATTGTTATTGAAATCAGTGAGCTGTCTGTGTAATGCAGAAACGTGCCCGGTCCTCCAAAGTACAAGGTGTTCTTGGTTAGAATCTCTGGATAATGGATTAGGATTCATAATGGGGGATCCCTCTTATGATATCAGTATTCCCTACAGAGTTGTAACCCAGACAACCCATCAATTCTCTCTTATCTTTTCAGGCACAACAGTCTCTACTTCTCCTGTTACAGGTCAGTCATTGAATAAATTAGGGTGTTTTGGACACCGAAGTCATTGGACAAATTCCTCTCAGATTTTCTATTAAAGGGGATGTCCAGTTATGAACTCTTAGCTCATGGTAGAGATCTGGGCGTTGGGATCCGTGTGATCGATCTGTTCTTATAAAGGAAAAGAGTAAGGGGTGTCCAAAGGTGACTTTCCCAATAAACGCATTTATTAGAAAATAAAGGAATATAGATTTTCCATGAAATTCATTTACAATTTACACAAATTTCCCTGCAGCTCCCCCACAGGAGAAGTAAGGCATTACACAGCTCTTATTGAAATCAATAAGCTGTCTTTATAATGAACGGATGTGCAGGTGCTCTAGAATGCTTTAACTAATAGCTTAGGATCCTGAATGAGGGACCGCTCTTTATTATCTCCAGATTTCCTGTGGAATTTATAAACTAGACGCCCCATTAATCTTCTTCCTTTATTTATTTCCAGACACAACAGTCTCTACTTCTCCTGGTGCAGGTCAGTCTTTACCATCAGTTTCTAGTAATGGTCAATTTAGATTCTTAAAACACTTCATTTTCCTACAAATCTGATTAAGATTTGTCTGGATTCTTTAGTTCTGTCATTAAAGATCTTCTCTATCTTAGGCCAGGGTGCCCACGATCCGGAAGAAAGCAGCGCTTTGGACGCAGTGTATGTTTACTGCATCTAAAGCGCTGCCGTCTATTGAACGCAGGTGAATCCGCATGTGCTCCGCTGAACCGTGCGGAATCACTGCGTCCAATACATTCTATGGGTGAATTTCTCTTGTGGAGACAAAGCGATCGGCAAGAGAAATTGTCATGGTGCGGTCTGGAGTGACGCGCCACATGTCTGTCTCTGCAGCTTGATTTCTTAAAATCCCATTCCACTACACTGTAACTCTGGCCATGGCGGGTCTGACGCTGTAAAGTACGCAGCGTCAAACCCGCAGCAACTCGGATCGTGGGCCTTTACCCTTAATCTTTTTCTGTTAAAGCAAATTCTAGGCAATAAATTGATAACAAGAATCTCCGGCAATCCCCTGTAATCTGAATTGTGCAATTCACTGCAGTGCCCCCACAGGTGAATAAGGCATTGCATAATTCTTTATTAAATCAATGGGCTGTCTGCGTAATGCACAAAGTGCCGGTCCTCCAATGTGAAGCGCGCTCTTTAAACATTTTCTGTCTAATATTTAAAGGGAACTTGTCACCCCCCGGGCAATTTTAAGTAAAGGAGCCACCTTCAGCAGCACTAAGGCAGCAGTCTGTGAAGGTGGCTTTTTTTTCTGGTCCCCTGCAATGCTGAAACATAGAGTTTTAAAAACGGTCCCCCCTACCTTTAATGCGTCCCTGAGGTATGGTCTTCCCCTGGACCCCAAACCCCCCCAGCCGCCATCAACCCCTTCAGTTCCCGGCCTCCTCCAGAGTGTTTTTTTTCAGTCGGTTCTGTTGGGCCTGCGTGTTGTAAACAGTCTTGGGCATGGCAGTGGCGCTGCCTGGAACTGTCAGAAAAACCCCTTGCGCCTGGTCTTTCTCTTTCCCCAGATCCCTCCCCAGTGGTTATCTGTATTCAATGCGGGGCTGGCAATCTGGTGCCGCGCGTCTCAGTTTAGCTCGCCTGCCCCCTTCTCCGTCCCCCACTTTCTCCCTTGCGGCACGGCTGGGGCGGCACAGTAAACAGTAATGCGCAGGCGCCGATTGCCAGCCCGCTGAGGTGAATACTGATACACACTGGGGGGGGATTGGGGAAAGAGAAAGAGCAGGCGCAATAGTTTCTGACGTTCCTGGGCAGCGCGCACTGCGCAAGCCCGGGACTGTTAAACAGGCAGGCGCCACACAGAAGAACTGAAAGAAAAACAATCTGGGGAGGTGCGCTGACGCTGCGGGGTTGATGGACGGCTGGGGGGAGGGCGAGTCAGGGAAAGAGGCCCCTCAGGGAGCAATTTAAGGTAGGGGACCTAGTTTTTAAAACCTTTTATTTAGAATTCGGGGACCAAAAAAAAAAGCCACCTTCACGACAGCTGCCTTGGCTGCTGAAGTGGCCTTTTTTTAAAAACGCCGGGGGGGTGACAAGTTTCCCTTTAATTGTTTGAAGGGGGATCCCTTTTATTATCTCTATTCCCTATGGTGGGGTTTTAAAAGAACCCCATTAAATCTCTTATCTTTTTTTTCCGGACACAGTCCACTTCTCCAATAAGGTCAGAATTGGATAATCCGGTACCAAACAATAATATTGGAACATATTCCACTCATATTTTCTGTTTAAAAAGGGGATTCCATTTTGAACTGTCAGTCTGACAGTTTGAGTTTGGGAGCATTGTGACGATTCGTTCTTTAACTGGAAGGGGTTTTTTAGGGGGTGTCCAAAGTGGCTATCCCCATAAATGCATGTTTGCAATACTTTAATGTGGAATTTCATTTTCCTTTAACCTTTACAATTTACAGTTTTTCCCTAAGCCCCCCACAGGAGAATAAGCATTACACGCTCTTATTGAAATCAATGATCTGCCTTTGTAATGAACGGAGAGCCCGTCCTCTAGAATGCTCTATAAAGAGGATCCGAATGAGGAGACACCTTTATATCTCCAGATTTCCTGTGGGATTTTATAAACCGATACCCCATTAATTTTTCCTTTTATTTTCCGGCAAAAACAGCTCACTTCTCCTAAAAGGAAATCCTTACATCATAATTTCTTTTTAATGGTAGAGATATATACATTCTTCAAGACTCGATAACACAAATTTTCTTAGATTCATCTGGATTCCCTGGTTTGTTCCTAAAAATTCCTTCTTATTTGTTATATAAAAAATAAGAAAAAACTCATCCACAGGATTCCGCGATCAGCTTAAACGAAAGTCTAATTCAACTCAGTCCCCCAGGGAAAAAAGGCATTGCGAATATTTATTGAATCAGAGGCGTCTGTGTAATGACAAATGTTCCCTGTTTGTTTCGGTATGGGAGTGCAGGTAAAAAAGGCAATACACCAGGCAGTTGGAACTTGAGATTGCAGTCCCCCTGAAACCACCACAACAAGGGCAGGGGAGGGTTCCTACGTTGTCCTAGACCCTCGTCACACCTAAAACTAATACACCTAAAGAAGAAATAGGAAAGCTATCGCCCCCGAGCAGAACCCCAAAATAATAGAAACCCCAAATTAATGGCGGTTTAGACAAGTGAAATACTGACAAGAAAGAAAATAGTAGACAAACCTGGGGGCCAAATAATAAAAGAAAGGATGGAAGGGTACTTACTGCAATCCAAAAAACCCCCGAAAGGCCCCAACTCTACAAATTTCAAAAAACCTAATCACACGACCTCTACCACCTAAATTATTTTTCTGGTGTAAACAAAATCAAAACAGCAGCCACTGAAAAAACTGGAAAAAGCAAAGTACAAACATATGGCTGAACAAAACTGAGAGGGCAGAAGCCCCCAAGGGGACCCTGAAGGCCCCCACGAATTGCAGGACAAAATGCAAAAACACGGACAAACTCAAAAGAAGAAAATGTCTTATCTGTTACAGGAAGAGACACGCACAGCAGGCCCAAGGGAAACTGGAATAAAGGATTCAGACCAGAACAATTGATCACCGGCAACCCCTGAGGGAAGGGACTCCTTATATAAGTGAGTCAGTAACACCTGTTCCAGTCCTACAATCTTCATGGAAGACTAGCACCGCTTGTAACCACCAGAGGGAGGCCTTGCTCAGAACTCATTCAAACCCCATTCACAAATACCCCCCTTGAGGAGGGGTCACCGAACCCCATTTGAGAACCCCAGGCGGTCAGGATGAGTTCTATGTTACACACGGATAAGTCCCAGCATGGATGCCGAACAAACCCCAAGAATTGTTTCTGACAAAACTTCCTTTTAACCAAATACTGGGGTTTCGTCTAGAAAAACGAGAATCTAATATTTTCTCAACCACAACTCCAGGTTGCCTAACCAAAACAGGGTCAGGAGGCCAGCAGCAGGAACCAAAGTCAACAAACCTATTCACAAGGATTGTGGGAACACGTTTGGACTAAATGTCCCTGGAAGAAAAACGAAAAGAAACAGGTAATAATCTCCATGATCTTTTTGGTCCAAAAACCCCGGCTTAAATTTAGGAGTCTACCTCAAGGAATATTCTTTGGGAAAACCGACAAGTCTCCCATTTAAACCGAGGACCATCAGTCCTATGCCGGTTAGCAAACCGCTGGGCCCTCCCTGAGAGAGGGACAACCTTTCCCTACTGGGGCCCAAATGTTGCATACGCCCACAACAGAGCAACACCTGGACAACAGAAGCCTCCTCTGTCCTGAAAAATGGGGTGAAACCCAGAATTACAGAAAAACGGAGGACATCAAAGAAACAGAGTAGCCATATTAAGAGCAAAATCAGCCAAATAAAAAAGAGACCAGTCATTGTCGCGACACAAAGCACTTAGTAATCTCCAATGTCTGGTTTGTTCTCTCATTTGACATTGGTCTGAGGATGAATGCCAGGGAAAAAACAATTGAACACCCATTTTAGAACAAAAAGCCTCCAAAATCTGGAACAAACTGGACTCCTCTGTCAGACACAATGTTCTAGGAATGCCGTGAAACAAAAAACGGCGAAGGAACACGGCACCAATTCAGAGGAGGAAGGCAACCCCTTAGGTAATGGCACAAGAAAGTATCATTTGAAAACCATCACAAAATTACCAAGGTGGTCTTCTTGAAAACAGGAAGGTCAAATGAAATCCATGAGATTTGGGTCATGGTCTCTTGGGCACAGGCAATGGCATCAAAAAACCACTAGAGCGAGAGCAAGGCTTGGAGCGAGAGCAAGTCCCGCAGGACTGCACAAATTCCCTGACATCACGAACAAAGGTAGGCCACCAAAAGGACCGACTAACCAAGCTCTGGTACCAAAAATTCCGGATGCCCAGCAATGCGGAACAATGAATCTCAGACATCACACTCTTTTTCCACTGGTCCGGGACAAACAATTTTCCAACAGGGCAGCACTCGGGCCTATCCTCACTGACACCCCTCCAGAGCAAGTCTCAAATTGGGCGAGATGGCGGAAAGAACTACACCCTCTTTCAAAATAACAGAAGGATCAATAACATCAGGAGGTCCGCAAGGAAACTCCTCGAGAGGGCATCCGCCTTAACAATCTTAGTGCCAGGAAGAAGGAAACCACAAAATTAAAATGTTGAAAAACAAGGCCCACCTGGCCTGTCTAGGATTGAGTCGCTTGGCAGATTCCAGATAGACCAGATTCTTATGGTCCGTAAGGACCACCACCCGTGTTTGGCTCCCTCAGCCAATGTCTCCACTCTTCAAAAGCCCACTCATGGCCAATAACTCCCGATTACCCACGTCATAATTACGTTCAGTAGGAGAAAATTTTCGAGAGAAAAAGGCACAAGGTTACTTTAGAGGTCTTTTTGGACTTTTGGGACAAAACGGCACCTGCCCCAATTTCAGAGGCATCAACCTCCACCTGAAATGGCAGAGAAACATCAGGCTGCCGTAGAACAGGAGCAGAAGAATCTCTGCTTAAGTTCCTGAAATGCAGAGACTGCCTCAGGAGGCCAATTCACCACATCAGAAACCTTTCTGGTCAAATCAGTTAATGGTTTAACAATAACCAGAAATTACCAATAAATTTACGATAAAAATTGGCAAAACCCAAAAATCTCTGAAGAGCCTTTAATGAAGTAGGTTGGACCCAATCACAGATGGCCTGAACTTGACCGGGTCCATTTCAATAACAGATGGGGACAAAATGAATCCAGAAATGAGATCCTCTGTACGCCAAAAAGACACTTTGATCCCTTCACATACAGAGCATTCTCTCTCAAAATCTGGAATACAGTTCGAACATGTTTCACATGAGAGTCCCATCATTAGAAAAAAATCAAGATATCATCAAATAAACAATCAGAAATTTGTCCACAAAATCCCTGAAAATGTCATTCATGAAGGACTGGAAGACGGAAGGAGCATTAGTGAGCCCAAAGGGCATCACCAGGTACTCAAAATGCCCTTCAGGGGTATGAATGCCGTCTTCCATTCATCCCCGTGCTTAATGCGAATAAGGTTATACCCCCCCCGAGGTCAAGCTTGGTAAACCAAGTAGCGTTTTTCACCCTGGAAAACAGGTCAGAAATCAAGGTAACGGGTATTGATATTTCACAGTAATATTGTTCAAGAGACGATAATCAATACACGGCCTTAAAGAACCATCCTTTTTGGCCACAAAGAAAAAACCGGCACCTAAGGGTGAAGAGGATGGTCTGATATGACCCTTCTCCAATGATTCCTTGATATAAGACCGCATAGCGTCATGTTCAGGTACAGACAAGTTAAAAAGGCGACCTTTAGGGAATTTACTACCCGGCACTAATTCAATAGCGCAGTCATAGCTCCTATGGGGAGGCAAGGATGCAGATTTACTTTCGCTAAACACATCAGAAAATCAATCAAAAAGTCAGGAACATCCTGAGCCTGGGGGAGGCAGAAAAAACAGGAGTGTTAGTATTAACACATTGGCAGCCCCAACTGGTTACAGACACAGATTTCCAATCCAAAACAGGATTATGAGACTGAAAACCAAGGAAAACCCAGCACGATAATGTCATGCAGATTATGCAGAACCAAAAATTTGCAGCACTCCTGGTGATCAGTTCAACCCTCATTATCACCTGAGTAGAAAACTGGGGTTTATTCTCAGCCAAAGGGGTAGAATCGATCCCCAGTAGGGAATAGACTTCTGTAGGGTATCAAGGGAAATCCACAACGTTTAGCAAAATCATAATCCATCAGATTAATAGCTGCTCCAGAATCAACGAAAGCCTGAGCAGAAAATGAGGACAGAGAGCATATCAGAGTGACAGTTAATAAAAACTTAGTCTGAACACTACCCAAGACAACATGAGCGTGCAAAACGTCTTCCCCGCTTAGGGCAGACTGAAATAGCATGAGAGGTATCACCACAGTAGAAACATAACCCATTGCGCTTTCGAAACTCATGACGCTGTGCCCCAGACACCACTCTATCACACTGCATGGGTTCAGAAGCTGGGTTCACAAGGCAAACCATTCCACACATACTTCTCCGCTCACGCAAACGTCTGTCAATTTGAATCGCTAATGACATAGAATCATTGAGACCAGAGGGGACAGGGAATTCCACCATAACATCCTTTACATTATCTGACAGACCCTTCCGGAAAGGGCTGCCAAAGCGTCGTCATTCCATTTGGTCAGGACTGCCCACCTACGGAATCTCTGACAGTATAACTCAGCGTCAACAAGCCCCTGATTTAATGCCAACAAGGCTTTTTCAGCTTGATCAGTGACATTAGGCTCATCGTACAATAACCCCAAGGCCTGAAAAAATGCATCAACATCACTCAAAACAGGATCCCCAGGTATCAGGGAAAAAGCCCAATCCTGAGGATCGGCGCGCAGGAGAGAGATGATAATTTGAACCTGCTGCGCTGCGTTCCCTGAGGACTTAGATTTTAAGTCAAAAAACAATTTACAATTATTTTTGAAATTCTGAAACTTAGCTCGATCCCCTAAAAACAAATCTGGCATGGGAATCCTAGGTTCCACAACAGGCAACCCAGCAAGATATGCAGCAATACTCCGAACCTCAGTGGCAAGCTGATCCACACGGCCAGACAACTGTGCAAACTCCATTGAGAGAAAAGATCCTCCCCAGCACCCAGAGATACAGAGGGAAAAAAAAAATGCAACAAACAGAAAAATATCTCTGACAACTCTGACAACCTTTTTTCTTTCACAATATTTTTTCCCTTCTGTGAGTACCATACAATTTTCAATTTTAGGCCGGTGATACTGTTATGTTTCGGTAGCTGAGGAGAGCAGGTAAAAAGGCAATACACCAGAGCAGTTGGAATCTATGAGATTGCAGTACCCTGACTAACCACCACAACTAGAGGCAGCCGTGGAGCGTTCCTACGTTGGTCCTAGACGCCTCGTCACAGCCTGAGAAACTAACTACACCTAAAGATAGAAATAGGAAAGCTATCTGCCCCGAGCAGAACCCCAAAGATAATAGAAAGCCCCAAACATGTAATGGCGGTTAGACAAGATGAAATACTGACACAGAAAGAAAATAGTATGAGCAAACGCTGGGCCCAAACTAACTAAATAGAAAAGGATAGGAAGGGTACTTACTGCAATCCCAGAAAACCCTGAAAGGCACCAACTCTACTAATTTCAAAAACACCTGAGATCACACGACCTCTACCACCTAAATTAGTTCTCTGGTGTAACAAAATCAAAACAGCAGCCACTGAAAAAACTGGAAAAAGCAAAAGTACAAACATCAGTGGCTGAACAAAACTGAGAGGGCAGAAGCCCCCGGAGGGGACCCTGAAGGCCCCCACAGAAGTGCAGGACAAAATGCAAAAACACAGCACAAACTCAAAAGAAGAAAATGTCTTATCTGTTAGCAGGAGATGCAGACACGACACAGCAGGCTACAAGGGAAACTGGAATAAAGGATTCAGACCAGAACAATTGATCACCGGCAACCCTGATGGGAAGGTGACTCCCTTATATAAGACCAGTCAGTAACACCTGATTCCCAGTCCTCACAATCTTCACTGGACAGACTAGCACCGCTTGTAACCACCAGAGGGAGCCTCTGCTCAGAACTCATCTCAAACCCATTCACAACAGTTCCCGGTCCTCCGGAGTAAAAGGCGCTTTTGTTACATCTCTGGCCAATAGATGAGGATTCTGAATGGGGGATCCCTCTTTATGATCTCAGTATTCCCTACAGAGTTGTAAACCAGACGCCCCATTAATTCTCTCTTACCTTTGTTTTCCAGGCACAACAGTCTCCACTTCCCCTGGTACAGGTCAGTCATTAGATAATTTCAGGTTATCTAAACACAGAAGTCATTGGACATATTCCACTCATATTTTCTAATAATTGGGAAGTTCTGTTTTAGCTGTCGGCTCACGACAGAGGTCTGAGTGTTGGGATCTGTGTGATTGATCTTTTCGAACAGGGGGAAAGGGTGGCGTGAAGAATATTGGTGGTAAAATTTGATGCCAATCATTTGTTTCCTATCTGGCATGGGATTATAAAATCCACATCAGTGTGCAGCTAGCTCAGCAAAGGGGAACCTCCAAAGGCTATGAGTGACAGATCTCACACTTTGGCTCAGCTCAGCCCTTGCCTACCTGGACCTGTGTGGACAGGGGGTGTATGTGTAAAATTGCGCCAAACTGATCTTACATTTCCCCAAGGGTTGTGGAACGTCACATTGGTGCAAGTGAGGAGACCACGTGATCTCATGAAGTAACACTGACATCAAGTGAGGTGGCGAGGTGTGGGTTTGTCACATGCAAGGGACTCTGTGTGATCTCTCTGGTGTCATCCTTCACAGGTCGGGGGTGTCCAAAAACAACTATCCCCATACTTGCTCCACTTTCTTCATGTCTTTTTTAAAATATAGTACCCAGAACTGGACACAGTATTCCAAATGAGGTCTGACCAAAGGGGAGAAGAGGGATAATGACTTCACATGATCTAGACTCTATGCTTCTGTTAATGCAACTCAGAATTGTATTTGCCTTTTTTGCTGCTGCATCACACTGTTGACTCATGTTTGGTCTGTGATCTATTAGTGTACCCAAGTCTTTTTCGCATGTGCTGTTGCTTAGTTCTATTCCTCACTTTCTGTATATGCTTTTTTCAGTTTTCTTGCCCAGATGTAGGACTTTGCACTTCTTCCTGTAAAAACCCATTCTGCTAGTTGCTGCCCACTTCTCCATTTGTTTAGAGAATTTTGAATCCCCTCCCTCTTCTCTCGTCATCACAAAGCCCCCC
This sequence comes from Oophaga sylvatica, assembly GCA_033576555.1. Taxonomy (NCBI): domain Eukaryota; kingdom Metazoa; phylum Chordata; class Amphibia; order Anura; family Dendrobatidae; genus Oophaga; species Oophaga sylvatica. The sequence continues at coordinate 19,857,086 of JARQOD010000008.1, forward strand.
GTAGGAGACTGGAGGCATTACACAGCTATTATTGATATCAATAGGTTGTGTCTGTAAAAAACGGATGTGCCTGATCCTCTAGAACGCTCTCACTAATAACTGAGGATCCTGAATGAGAGACCGCTGTTTATTATCTTCGGATTTCCTGTGGATTTTATATGCTCCATTAATTTTCTCTTTTTATTTATTTTCTAGGCACAACAGTTTCTACTTCTCCTAATACAGGTCAGTCCTTACTATCATTTTCTAGTAATGGTCAGTGATACTAAGAAATTCTTCTAGACCTCTATCTTCCTATAAATCTGAATAAGATTCATCTGGATTCTTCTGGTTCTGTTGTTAGAGAAGATCTTTTTCTTAAACTTTTATATAAAAAAAAATTATAGACAATAAACTGATCACAGGGATCGATCCACAAGGATCCTCAGCGATCAGCTGTATTCTGAATTGTCTAATTGAAATGCAGTGCCCCCACAGGGGAAATAAGGCATTGCACAATTCTTATTTAAATAAGTGGGCTGTGCGTGTATCGCACAAACTTGGCCGATTCTTCTGATTGAAAGGTACTCTTTATTACATTCTCTAGCTAATAGATGATAATTATGAATGGGGAATCCCTCTATATTATCTCACTATTCCCTATGGAGTTTAAATCCAGAAACTCCATTAATTTTCTCCTATCTTTATTTTCCAGGCACAACAGTCTCCACTCCTCCTGGTACAGGTCAGTCATTACTAAAATTGGGGCAATTTACTCACATAAGTCATTAGACATATACCACTCTTAAACGGGATGTCCAGTTTTAAACTGTCAGCTCATTACAGATGTCTGAGTGTTGGAGCATTGTGAACGATTCATTCTAACATAGGAAGAGGGTAGGGGGTGTCCAAAGATGGCTGTCCCCATAAATGCATATATCACAAAACTATAATGATGGAGTATACAATTTTTCATTTAAAATTTACACTGATTTCCCTACAGCTCCCCCACAGAGAAGAAAGGGATTACACAGCTCTTATTGAAATCAATGGTCTGCCTTTGTAATGAACGGATGCGCCTGGTCCTCTATAATGCTCTAACTAATAAATTAGGAAAATAAATGAGGCACCGCTCTTTATTAATATCCAAATTTCCTGTGCATTTTATATACTCCATATACCCAATTAATTTTCTCCTATTTATTTTCCAGGCACAACAGTCTCTACTTCTCCTAATACAGGTCAGTCCTTACTATCAATTTCTAGTAATGGTCAGTGATAGCACTAATTTCTTCAAGACCTCGACACTCCTACAATTCTGCTTAAGATTCATCTGGATTCTCCTGGTTTTGTTCTTAAAGAAGTTCTCTAACTTATTTGTTATATAAAAATATTCTAGACACTAAACTCCATCCACAATGATCTCCAGCGATCAGCTGTAATCTGAATTGTCTAATTCAACTGCAGTGCCCCAGAGGGGTAATAAGGAATTGCGTAATTCTTATTGAAATCAGTGGGCTGTCTGTGTAATGCACAAATGTGCCCGGTCCTCCGGAGTTAAAGGCGCTTTTGTTACATTCTCTGGCCAATAGATGAGGATTCTGAATGGGGGATCCCTCTTTATGATCTCAGTATTCCCTACAGAGTTGTAAACCAGACGCCCCATTAATTCTCTCTTATCTTTATTTTCCAGGCTCAACAGTCTCTACTTCTCCTGGCACAGGTCAGTGATTGGATAAATTAGGGTTATTTACACTCATAATTCATATTTTCTATTAAATTGGATGTGCATTTTTGAACTGACAGCTCACGACAGAGGTCTGAGTGTTGGCACTCATGTGATCGATCCATTTAAATAGGGGAATGTGGTGGGGGTGTCAAAAAATGACTATTCTTATAAATGCATTTATCAAAAAATGATAAGGATTAAAATAATGGAGTATAGATTTACAATGCAATCCATTTACTATTTACACAAATTTCCCTGCAGCTCCCCCACAGGAGAAGTAAGGCATTACACAGCTCTTACTGAAATCAGTTGGGCTGTCTTTGTAATGAACAGATGTTCCCGGTCCTCTAGAATGCTTAAACTAATAAATGAGGATCCTGAATGAGGGACCGCTCTTTATTATCTTTGGATTTCCTGTAGATTTTATAGACTAGATGCCCCATTAATCTTCTTCTTTTAATTATTTTCTAGCCACAACAGTCACTACTTCTCCTGGTACAGGTCAGTCGTTACCATCAATTTCTAGTAATGGTTAAGATTTGTCTGGATTTTTTCTGGTTCTGTCATTAATGATCTTCTCAAATTAATATTTTTCTGTTAAAACAAATTCTAGACAATACATTGATAGCAAGAAACAGCAGCAATCAGCTGTGATCTGAATTGTCTAATACAACTGCAGTGCCCCCACAGGGGTAATAAGGAATTGCATAATTATTTTTTTTTAAATCAATGGGCTGTCTTTTTAATGCACAAATGTGCCCGGCCTTTCAGAGTGAAAAAATTACATTTTCTATCTAATAGATGATCATTCTTAATTGGGGATCCCTCTTTATTATCTTAGTATTCCCTATAGTGGATTAAAAAGGCACACCATTAATTCTCTCTTATCTTTATTTTCCAGGCACAACAGTCTCCACTTCTCCTGGTACAGGTCAGTCAGTAGATAATTTCAGGGTATCTAAACACAGAAATCATTGGACATATTCCACTCATATTCTCTATTAATTGGGAAGTCCAGTTTTTAACTGTCAGCTCATGACAGAGGTCTGAGTGAGGGATCTTTGTGATAGATCTTTTCGAATAGGGGAACAGGGTGGTGTGAAGAATATTGGAGATAAAATTTGATGCCAATTATTTGTTTCCTATCTGGCATGGGATTATAAAACCCCCTTCAGTGTGCAGCTAGCCCAGCAGGGGGGTAAGCCCCAAAGGCTATGAGTGACAGATCTCACACCTTGAGTCAGCTCAGAGCAGAACAAAAGGCTTGCCAGCCATGTGGATACCATGTGGTCGAAACTGCATTGTTGAGTCAGCTATGATGCTATAAGGAGTTCTGGAGATACTATACGTCCCAGCCATACATAGTGTATATTTCCGAGATCCCAAGAACATGGCTTACGGCCGCCTGGGTCTAGACCAGTTCTAGCACTCAAGGGTATGACAATACATAGAACAGCCAGTAGAAACCAGATAGCCAAGTTGTGCTAGGTATTTACATGTAGCATGGGCCCCGGCTGGATCTGCCGCCCTATCACTGTCCAGAAATGAGTTATGATCTTTCATAGGTTTTGGAGTTTGCAGCTGCAAGGGGAGGGGATTTAGGTTCAGACCAGAGGGCAGGAGGGGAGTGACCCAAAGGAGATAAAGGCTAGTTTACTGCCATGTGGTCCCTCTCTCTGTTCTGCATGTGATTCACTTCAGAAGTGGGGACATTGTTAAATAATGTGCTGAGAATGACCAAGAAGACAGCTGGCAGCCCATGCCCCCTGTGACCCAGCGTACCCATGATCTAATATCATCTGGTAATTGACATATCTTCTACTGATATCTTTTGTCCTACCACTATCTGTATTTGCACATCTGACCATTGTATACGTGTAACCATTGTGTATATAATGTATTGTCTAATGTGCCCTTAAAGCAATTAAATCTATATTTTAACCTTGGGCTGCTCTTTTATCTCGATCCACTAATCCATACGACCGTTTCTCAGTTTAACTTCCCATGCTAGATGTAAGATGTATGCCCATCCCTTTGACGGACTGGACTTATATCTAATGAGGAACTGGTAGCAGTCCTACCGGGCTGGCAGCACTCTGTTTCACTGGTGCTAGTGGAAGGGTCCTCTCAGCCGGTCAGAATTGTGAGCAAGTGCGGTGCCACATCACTGACTGCGTGGGCCACATCATCTCACTCCCCGTGCCTATCTGGACCCGTGTGGACAGGGGGTGTATGTGTAAAGCTGTGCCATGCTGACCTTACGTGTCCACAAGGGGTGTGAAACATCACAATGGTGCAAGTGAGGAGACCACGTGATCTCGCTGACGTAATTCTGATGTCAAGCGGGGTGGCGAGGTGTGGATTTGTCACATGTGGTGGCAGCTAGGGACTCTGTGTGATCTCTCTGGTGTCATCCTTCACAGGTGGAGGGTGTCCAAAGATAACTATCCCCATACTTGCTCCAGTTTCTTCATGTCTTTTTTTAAAATATGGTGCCCAGAACTGGACACTATTCCAGATGAGGTTTTCTTGAGTATACAAGGGGGAGTCAAAGGCTTATATAAGGATTTAGGGAATGCATAGCAGACGCTGAATAAGGTGATATTTTTAGCTACTATTTCACACAACTTCCCTTTAATTATCTCACTATTCATTATGGAGTTTAAATCCAGAAACTCCATTAATTTTCTCTTATCTTTATTTTCCAGGCACAACAGTCTCCACTTCTCCCGGTACAGGTCAGTCATTGCAAAAATTAGGGTTATTTACTCACAAAAGCTGTTGGACATATTCCAAACAAATTTTGCATTAAAAGGGATGTTCAGTTCTGAACTGTCAGCTCACGACAGAGGTCTGAGTGTTGTGACCATTGTGATCAATCCGTTCTAACATAGGAAGAGGGTACGGGGGTGTCCAAATATGGCTATCCCCATAAATGCATGTATCACAAAACTATAATGATAGAGTATACATTTACCATTTCACTGATTTCCCTACAGCTCCCCCACAGGAGAAGTAAGGAATTACACAGCTCTTATTGAAATCAATGGTCTGCCTTTGTAATGAACGGATGTGACTGGTCCTCTATAATGCTCTAACTAATAAATTAGGATAATGAATGAGGCACTGCTCTTTATTAATATCCAGATTTCCTGTGGATTTTATATACTCCATATACCCAATTAATTTTCTCCTATTTATTTTCCAGGCACAACAGTCTCTACTTCCCCTAATACAGGTCAGTCCTTACTATCAATTTCTAGTAATGATCAGTGATACTACTAAATTCTTCAAAACCTCGATACTCCTACAAATCTGCTTAACATTCATCTGGATTCTCCTGGTTCTGTTGTTTTCTATCTTTTTTTCATGTAAAATAAAAATTCTAGACAATAAACTCCTTCCACAAGGATCTCCAGCGATCAACTGTAATCTGAATTCTCTAATACAACTGCAGTGCCCCCGCTGGACTAATAAAGCATTACACAATTCTTGTTTAGATCAACGGGCTGTCTGCGTAATGCACAAACGTGCCCGGTCCTCTGGAGTAAAAGGCACTTTTGTTACATTCTCTGGCCAATAAATGATCATTCTGAATGGGGGATCCCTCTTTATGATCTCGGTATTCCCTACAGTGTTGTAAACCAGACGCCCCATTAATTCTCTCTTATCTTTATTTTCCAGGCACAACAGTCTCTACTTCTCCTGGTACAGGTCAGTCGTTGAATAAATTAGGGTTATTTACACACATAATTCATATTTTCCATTAAATGGGTTGTTCAGCTTTGAAGTGTCAGCTCCTGACAGAGGTCTGAGTGTTGGGACTCATGTGATCGATCCGTTCAAACAGGGGAATGGGGTGAGGGGTGTCCAAAAATGACGGTCCCCATAAATACATTTATTAAAAAAACTATAAAGATTAAAACAATGGAGTATAGATTTACAGTGAAATTCATTTTAAAATTTACACAAATTTCCCTGCAGCTCCCCCACAGGAGAAGTAAGGCATTACACCGTCCTTACTGAAATCAATGAGTTGTTTTTGTTATCAGCGGTTGTGCCCGGTTCACTACAATGCTTAAACTAATAAATCAGGATCCTGAATGAGGCACCGCTCTTTATTATCTTTGGATTTCCTGTGGATTTTATAAACTACTGTAGAAACCCCATTAATTTTCTTCTTTTATTCATTTTCAGGCACAACAGTCTCTACTTCTCCTGGTACAGGTCAGTCATTCGATAATTTCAGGTTATCTAAACACAAAAGTCATTAAACATATTCCACTCATATTTTCTATTAAAGGCGAAGTCCAGTTTTTAGCTGTCAGTTCCTGACAGAGGTCTGAGTGTTGGGATCTGTGTGATCGATCTTTTCGAGTAGAGGAAAAGGGTGGTGTGAAGAATATTGGTGATAAAATTTGATGCCAATCATTTGTTTCCTATCTGGCATGGGATTATAAAATCCACATCAGTGTGCAGCTAGCTCAGCAAAGGGGAACCTCCAAAGGCTATGAGTGACAGATCTCACACTTTGGCTCAGCTCAGCCCTTGCCTACCTGGACCTGTGTGGACAGGGGGTGTATGTGTAAAATTGCGCCAAACTGATCTTACATTTCCCCAAGGGTTGTGGAACGTCACATTGGTGCAAGTGAGGAGACCACGTGATCTCATGAAGTAACACTGACATCAAGTGAGGTGGCGAGGTGTGGGTTTGTCACATGCAAGGGACTCTGTGTGATCTCTCTGGTGTCATCCTTCACAGGTCGGGGGTGTCCAAAAACAACTATCCCCATACTTGCTCCACTTTCTTCATGTCTTTTTTAAAATATAGTACCCAGAACTGGACACAGTATTCCAAATGAGGTCTGACCAAAGGGGGAGAAGAGGGATAATGACTTCACATGATCTAGACTCTATGCTTCTGTTAACGCAACTCAGAATTGTATTTGCCTTTTTTGCTGCTGCATCACACTGTTGACTCATGTTTGGTCTGTGATCTATTAGTATACCCAAGTCTTTTTCGCATGTGCTGTTGCTTAGTTCTATTCCTCACTTTCTGTATATGCTTTTTTCAGTTTTCTTGCCCAGATGTAGGACTTTGCACTTCTTCCTGTAAAAACCCATTCTGCTAGTTGCTGCCCACTTCTCCAGTTTGTTTAGAGAATTTTGAATCCCCTCCCTCTTCTCTCGTCATCACAAAGCCCCCCGTAGGAGACTGGAGGCATTACACAGCTATTATTGATATCAATAGGTTGTGTCTGTAAAAAACGGATGTGCCTGATCCTCTAGAACGCTCTCACTAATAACTGAGGATCCTGAATGAGAGACCGCTGTTTATTATCTTCGGATTTCCTGTGGATTTTATATGCCCCATTAATTTTCTCTTTTTATTTATTTTCTAGGCACAACAGTTTCTACTTCTCCTAATACAGGTCAGTCCTTACTATCATTTTCTAGTAATGGTCAGTGATACTAAGAAATTCTTCTAGACCTCTATCTTCCTATAAATCTGAATAAGATTCATCTGGATTCTTCTGGTTCTGTTGTTAGAGAAGATCTTTTTCTTAAACTTTTATATAAAAAAAAATTATAGACAATAAACTGATCACAGGGATCGATCCACAAGGATCCTCAGCGATCAGCTGTATTCTGAATTGTCTAATTGAAATGCAGTGCCCCCACAGGGGAAATAAGGCATTGCACAATTCTTATTTAAATAAGTGGGCTGTGCGTGTATCGCACAAACTTGGCCGATTCTTCTGATTAAAAGGTACTCTTTATTACATTCTCTAGCTAATAGATGATAATTATGAATGGGGAATCCCTCTATATTATCTCACTATTCCCTATGGAGTTTAAATCCAGAAACTCCATTAATTTTCTCCTATCTTTATTTTCCAGGCACAACAGTCTCCACTCCTCCTGGTACAGGTCAGTCATTACTAAAATTGGGGCAATTTACTCACATAAGTCATTAGACATATACCACTCTTAAACGGGATGTCCAGTTTTAAACTGTCAGCTCATTACAGATGTCTGAGTGTTGGGAGCATTGTGAACGATTCATTCTAACATAGGAAGAGGGTAGGGGGTGTCCAAAGATGGCTGTCCCCATAAATGCATATATCACAAAACTATAATGATGGAGTATACATTTTTCATTTAAAATTTACACTGATTTCCCTACAGCTCCCCCACAGGAGAAGAAAGGGATTACACAGCTCTTATTGAAATCAATGGTCTGCCTTTGTAATGAACGGATGCGCCTGGTCCTCTATAATGCTCTAACTAATAAATTAGGAAAATAAATGAGGCACCGCTCTTTATTAATATCCAAATTTCCTGTGGATTTTATATACTCCATATACCCAATTAATTTTCTCCTATTTATTTTCCAGGCACAACAGTCTCTACTTCTCCTAATACAGGTCAGTCCTTACTATCAATTTCTAGTAATGGTCAGTGATAGCACTAATTTCTTCAAGACCTCGACACTCCTACAATTCTGCTTAAGATTCATCTGGATTCTCCTGGTTTTGTTCTTAAAGAAGTTCTCTAACTTATTTGTTATATAAAAATATTCTAGACACTAAACTCCATCCACAATGATCTCCAGCGATCAGCTGTAATCTGAATTGTCTAATTCAACTGCAGTGCCCCCAGAGGGGTAATAAGGAATTGCGTAATTCTTATTGAAATCAGTGGGCTGTCTGTGTAATGCACAAATGTGCCCGGTCCTCCGGAGTTAAAGGCGCTTTTGTTACATTCTCTGGCCAATAGATGAGGATTCTGAATGGGGTATCCCTCTTTATGATCTCAGTATTCCCTACAGAGTTGTAAACCAGACGCCCCATTAATTCTCTCTTATCTTTATTTTCCAGGCTCAACAGTCTCTACTTCTCCTGGCACAGGTCAGTGATTGGATAAATTAGGGTTATTTACACTCATAATTCATATTTTCTATTAAATTGGATGTGCATTTTTGAACTGACAGCTCACGACAGAGGTCTGAGTGTTGGCACTCATGTGATCGATCCATTTAAATAGGGAATGTGGTGGGGGTGTCAAAAAATGACTATTCTTATAAATGCATTTATCAAAAAATGATAAGGATTAAAATAATGGAGTATAGATTTACAATGCAATCCATTTACTATTTACACAAATTTCCCTGCAGCTCCCCCACAGGAGAAGTAAGGCATTACACAGCTCTTACTGAAATCAGTTGGGCTGTCTTTGTAATGAACAGATGTTCCCGGTCCTCTAGAATGCTTAAACTAATAAATGAGGATCCTGAATGAGGGGCCGCTCTTTATTATCTTTGGATTTCCTGTAGATTTTATAGACTAGATGCCCCATTAATCTTCTTCTTTTAATTATTTTCTAGCCACAACAGTCACTACTTCTCCTGGTACAGGTCAGTCGTTACCATCAATTTCTAGTAATGGTTAAGATTTGTCTGGATTTTTTCTGGTTCTGTCATTAATGATCTTCTCAAATTAATATTTTTCTGTTAAAACAAATTCTAGACAATACATTGATAGCAAGAAACAGCAGCAATCAGCTGTGATCTGAATTGTCTAATACAACTGCAGTGCCCCCACAGGGGTAATAAGGAATTGCATAATTATTTTTTTTTAAATCAATGGGCTGTCTTTTTAATGCACAAATGTGCCCGGCCTTTCAGAGTGAAAAAATTACATTTTCTATCTAATAGATGATCATTCTTAATTGGGGATCCCTCTTTATTATCTCAGTATTCCCTATAGTGGATTAAAAAGGCACACCATTAATTCTCTCTTATCTTTATTTTCCAGGCACAACAGTCTCCACTTCTCCTGGTACAGGTCAGTCAGTAGATAATTTCAGGGTATCTAAACACAGAAATCATTGGACATATTCCACTCATATTCTCTATTAATTGGGAAGTCCAGTTTTTAACTGTCAGCTCATGACAGAGGTCTGAGTGAGGGATCTTTGTGATAGATCTTTTCGAATAGGGGAACAGGGTGGTGTGAAGAATATTGGAGATAAAATTTGATGCCAATTATTTGTTTCCTATCTGGCATGGGATTATAAAACCCCCTTCAGTGTGCAGCTAGCCCAGCAGGGGGGTAAGCCCCAAAGGCTATGAGTGACAGATCTCACACCTTGAGTCAGCTCAGAGCAGAACAAAAGGCTTGCCAGCCATGTGGATACCATGTGGTCGAAACTGCATTGTTGAGTCAGCTATGATGCTATAAGGAGTTCTGGAGATACTATACGTCCCAGCCATACATAGTGTATATTTCCGAGATCCCAAGAACATGGCTTACGGCCGCCGGGGTCTAGACCAGTTCTAGCACTCAAGGGTATGACAATACATAGAACAGCCAGTAGAAACCAGATAGCCAAGTTGTGCTAGGTATTTACATGTAGCATGGGCCCCGGCTGGATCTGCCGCCCTATCACTGTCCAGAAAGGAGTTATGATCTTTCATAGGTTTTGGAGTTTGCAGCTGCAAGGGGAGGGGATTTAGGTTCAGACCAGAGGGCAGGAGGGGAGTGACCCAAAGGAGATAAAGGCTAGTTTACTGCCATATGGTCCCTCTCTCTGTTCTGCATGTGATTCACTTCAGAAGTGGGGACATTGTTAAATAATGTGCTGAGAATGACCAAGAAGACAGCTGGCAGCCCATGCCCCCTGTGACCCAGCGTACCCATGATCTAATATCATCTGGTAATTGACATATCTTCTACTGATATCTTTTGTCCTACCACTATCTGTATTTGCACATCTGACCATTGTATACGTGTAACCATTGTGTATATAATGTATTGTCTAATGTGCCCTTAAAGCAATTAAATCTATATTTTAACCTTGGGCTGCTCTTTTATCTCGATCCACTAATCCATACGACCGTTTCTCAGTTTAACTTCCCATGCTAGATGTAAGATGTATGCCCATCCCTTTGACGGACTGGACTTATATCTAATGAGGAACTGGTAGCAGTCCTACCGGGCTGGCAGCACTCTGTTTCACTGGTGCTAGTGGAAGGGTCCTCTCAGCCGGTCAGAATTGTGAGCAAGTGCGGTGCCACATCAGTGACTGCGTGGGCCACATCATCTCACTCCCCGTGCCTACCTGGACCCGTGTGGACAGGGGTGTATGTGTAAAGCTGTGCAGTGCTGACCTTACGTGTCCACAAGGGGTGTGAAACATCACAATGGTGCAAGTGAGGAGACCACGTGATCTCGCTGACGTAATTCTGATGTCAAGCGGGGTGGCGAGGTGTGGATTTGTCACATGTGGTGGCAGCTAGGGACTCTGTGTGATCTCTCTGGTGTCATCCTTCACAGGTGGAGGGTGTCCAAAGATAACTATCCCCATACTTGCTCCAGTTTCTTCATGTCTTTTTTTAAAATATGGTGCCCAGAACTGGACACTATTCCAGATGAGGTTTTCTTGAGTATACAAGGGGAGTCAAAGGCTTATATAAGGATTTAGGGAATGCATAGCAGACGCTGAATAAGGTGATATTTTTAGCTACTATTTCACACAACTTCCCTTTAATTATCTCACTATTCATTATGGAGTTTAAATCCAGAAACTCCATTAATTTTCTCCTATCTTTATTTTCCAGGCACAACAGTCTCCACTTCTCCCGGTACAGGTCAGTCATTGCAAAAATTAGGGTTATTTACTCACAAAAGCTGTTGGACATATTCCAAACAAATTTTGCATTAAAAGGGATGTTCAGTTCTGAACTGTCAGCTCACGACAGAGGTCTGAGTGTTGTGACCATTGTGATCAATCCGTTCTAACATAGGAAGAGGGTACGGGGGTGTCCAAATATGGCTATCCCCATAAATGCATGTATCACAAAACTATAATGATAGAGTATACATTTACCATTTCACTGATTTCCCTACAGCTCCCCCACAGGAGAAGTAAGGAATTACACAGCTCTTATTGAAATCAATGGTCTGCCTTTGTAATGAACGGATGTGACTGGTCCTCTATAATGCTCTAACTAATAAATTAGGATAATGAATGAGGCACTGCTCTTTATTAATATCCAGATTTCCTGTGGATTTTATATACTCCATATACCCAATTAATTTTCTCCTATTTATTTTCCAGGCACAACAGTCTCTACTTCCCCTAATACAGGTCAGTCCTTACTATCAATTTCTAGTAATGATCAGTGATACTACTAAATTCTTCAAAACCTCGATACTCCTACAAATCTGCTTAACATTCATCTGGATTCTCCTGGTTCTGTTGTTTTCTATCTTTTTTTCATGTAAAATAAAAATTCTAGACAATAAACTCCTTCCACAAGGATCTCCAGCGATCAACTGTAATCTGAATTCTCTAATACAACTGCAGTGCCCCCGCTGGACTAATAAAGCATTACACAATTCTTGTTTAGATCAACGGGCTGTCTGTGTAATGCACAAACGTGCCCGGTCCTCCGGAGTAAAAGGCACTTTTGTTACATTCTCTGGCCAATAAATGATCATTCTGAATGGGGGATCCCTCTTTATGATCTCGGTATTCCCTACAGTGTTGTAAACCAGACGCCCCATTAATTCTCTCTTATCTTTATTTTCCAGGCACAACAGTCTCTACTTCTCCTGGTACAGGTCAGTCGTTGAATAAATTAGGGTTATTTACACACATAATTCATATTTTCCATTAAATGGGTTGTTCAGCTTTGAAGTGTCAGCTCCTGACAGAGGTCTGAGTGTTGGGACTCATGTGATCGATCCGTTCAAACAGGGGAATGGGGTGAGGGGTGTCCAAAAATGACGGTCCCCATAAATACATTTATTAAAAAAACTATAAAGATTAAAACAATGGAGTATAGATTTACAGTGAAATTCATTTTAAAATTTACACAAATTTCCCTGCAGCTCCCCCACAGGAGAAGTAAGGCATTACACCGTCCTTACTGAAATCAATGAGTTGTTTTTGTTATCAGCGGTTGTGCCCGGTTCACTACAATGCTTAAACTAATAAATCAGGATCCTGAATGAGGCACCGCTCTTTATTATCTTTGGATTTCCTGTGGATTTTATAAACTACTGTAGAAACCCCATTAATTTTCTTCTTTTATTCATTTTCAGGCACAACAGTCTCTACTTCTCCTGGTACAGGTCAGTCATTCGATAATTTCAGGTTATCTAAACACAAAAGTCATTAAACATATTCCACTCATATTTTCTATTAAAGGCGAAGTCCAGTTTTTAGCTGTCAGTTCCTGACAGAGGTCTGAGTGTTGGGATCTGTGTGATCGATCTTTTCGAGTAGAGGAAAAGGGTGGTGTGAAGAATATTGGTGATAAAATGTGATGCCAATCATTTGTTTCCTATCTGGCATGGCATTATAAAACCCCCTTCAGTGTGCAGCTAGCTCAGCAGGGGGTAAGCCCCAAAGGCTATGAGTGACAGATCTCACACCTTGAGTCAACTCAGAGCAGAACAAAAGACTTGCTGGCCATGTGGATACCATGTGGTCGAAACTGCATTGTTGAGTCAGCTATGATTCCATAAGGAGTTATGGAGATACTATACCTCCCAGCTGTACATCGTGTATATTTCCGAGAACCCCATAACGTGATGTACGGCAGCTTGGGTCTAGACCAGTTCTTGCACCTATGAAGACCTAGAAGCAATGTCAAATTTCCCTACAGTGCCTCCAGAGGAGAAATAAGGCATTACACATTTTTTATTGAAATCCATGAGCTGTCATTGGAATGATTGGATGTGCCCGGTCCTCTAGGAAGCTCTAACTACTAGCTGAGGATCCTGACTTAGGAACCGTTCTTTATTATCTCCAAATTTTCTGTGGATTGTACACCCCATAAGTTTTCTCCTTCTATTTATTTTACAGGAACAACAGTTTCTACTTCACCAAATACAGGTCAGTCTCTACTATCAATTTTTCGTATTAGTAACAATACTAAATTCTTCCAGATCTCTTTTCTCCTGCTATCTTGCATAAGATTCAAAAATTTCTAGAAAATAAACTGATTACAGGGATCAGCTGTAATCTGAACTGTCTAATTCAACCACAGTGCCCCCGCAGGGGAAATAAAGCATTACATAATTATTATTGAATTCAATGGGCTGTCTGTGTAAAAACACAAATGTGCCCGGTCCTCCAGACAGGTCAGTCATTAGATAATTTAGGGGGTTGTTATACACATTTGTGATTGGACATGTTCCACTCATACTGTATTTTCAATTTTTGAACTGTCAGCTAAGAACAGACTTCAGGGATCAATCCGTTCTAATAGGGGAAAAGGGTAGGGAGTGTCCAAAGATGACGATCCCTATAAATGCATTTATTAGAAAACAATGAAGTATTGATTTACCATGAAATTCATTTACAATTGACACGGATTTTCCTGCAGCTCCCCCAGAGGAGAGTAAGGCATTACACAGTCTATACTGAAATCAATGGGCTGTCCTTGTAATGAGCGAATACTATAATGATGGAGCATAGATCTACTATACAGGCTTCGTTAAGAGCCTCGGCCACAGATTCTTCTGGAAATGCCTGATGAAATAGCGTAACTATTTTGCCAGGACCATTACGATTTTTTTTTTGGAAACAGTCCCAAATTTTGAGATGTCATAAACGTTCCAACCCTGCCCACAAGGTTTGACAAGGAAAAATGGCACAAAAATCACCAATATCAATGTTGGTTAATACATTTAATCTAATGCATATGTGTGCTTTTACACTTGGCTTTCAGATGTCTTATAAGGGTCAGTTCAGATAGGGAAGCCAATCCATGCCTAGGAGATTACATTAAAGAGTATTTTCCTTTTTTACAATCCCTATTTCTTAGAAAGGTTTTTGGCAAATCACAGGTCGTCCTGCTGCTGTGATCTCCAGCGATCAGCTGTGATCGATGTAGAAATCCAGCTTCAACTGATGAATTTATCTTCACTGCCTCCGCAGGTGTGATGAAGTATTACACAATGCCCAATGAAATAAGTGGGTTATGTGTGCGATGCTGAGTCCTCCAGCATGAGAGAGGCTCTTTGTAGCTCTTTTCTGCTCTGGCTAATAGATGAGGGTCCTGAAATGTTGGACTCTCTTTATTAACAGGCTAAGGTCTGTGAAAACAGGGTGACAGTCATCCCTTATTACTGTTCATCTAATATCCTGCAGGAGCTGCCGTCATGCACAGACCTGTCCATGACGCGATCATTCAGGGCGTGAATTCCGACGAACAATATAACATTAATCAGGATTTCATCACATGAGAGGTGGAAAAATCAGTCGAGATCTCTTATTACTTATCACACTAACATTAGGGTGACAGAGAGGTCATAGGACTGCTTATAACTCACTGCTTAAAGGGATTGTCCACTATAGATTCCCCTTCATTATTTTGGGGGAAAAGTACCAATGATAAATCGGTACATCAGCCCAGTGATCGCTCTTTTACCCCTCTGCTACAATGCCATCCATTTCCTGTTGACGGGAACTTGTGACCATGACATTGCCGTCCAATCTACCGGCAGTGAGTGCGTCTATTCTCAGTTTCAACCAGACAGTGCCCCTATAAACAGTTTTAGACAGAGAACACCTATATATTTAGTGTCAACCATACATCGCTCATAAATAATACCAGAGAGTTCATCTATAATCAGTGTCAACCAGAATGTTTCCCCATAAACAGTGCCAGTCAGCATGCCCCCATATAAAGTGATGTGAATACTTTTCCGTCAAATTATGACAAGAGCATTCTTAAAGTGATACCTTTATTGGCTAACCAGAAAATGATATGTTCGCAAGCTTTCAGAGCTCAAAGGCTCCTTCTTCAGGCAAGATTACATTTGGAATAATAAGAAAGACACATTAGATGCTTACTATCTTGAAAGCTTGCGAACATATAATTTTCTGGTTAGCCAATAAAGGTATCACTTTAAGAATGCTCTTGTCATAATTTGACGGAAAAGTATTCACATTGATTTTTCTGGCTAACACGGTACCACAATACAATTTATTATTGTACACCCATATAAAGTGCAAACAGATAGGGACCTTATAAACAGTACTAAGCAGAGAATGCCTCCATCAATGTCAACCAGATAGTGCTCAGGAAAAGGTGTTAAGGTACTGCCACACTAAACAATCCCGCTAGCGATCACGATAACGACGCATACTAATGCGATCGCTAGCGGGATTGTTTCTATATCGCTAAGTGCGGCCACATTTAGCGATATAGTTAACGACGCTATCGCCGTTAGCGATCTTCTTAACGACTTTAGCGGTACAAAAGTACCGCTAAATCGCTAAGAAAAGGTGCCACACAGCGATTATATACTTACCCAGCGGGAGCGCCAGCGATGAAATAGGGTCCGGAACGATTCCAGCGACGAGCGAGATCACAGCAGGAAGCTCGTCGCTGGCAGATGCCGCACTGAACAATATCGCTAACGGGATCGCTAAATAGTGACGTTTTTTAGCGATCCCGTTAGCGATATTGTTTAGTGTGGCATACCCTTTAGACAGATAGTGCTACTATAGACAGTGCCAGAGAGTCCCTCTATAATCAGTGCTAACCAGATAGCACTCCTCTAAACACTGCCCACAAATAGTGCCAATCAGAGTGCCCCCATAAAAAGTGCAAACCAGATGGCACTCTATAATCAGTGTCAACTAGACTGTGCCCATATAAGCAGTGATTAGCCGAGAATACATTTAATCAGTGCCAATCAGACAAAGCTCCTACAAACAGTACTGAGCAGAGAATGCCTCTATAATCAATGCTAACCAGATAATGCCCAGGAAAAGGTGCTAGACAGATAGTGTTAACATAAACAGCACCAGGCAGAGGGTCCCTCTATAATCAGTGCTAATCAGACAGTGCCTCCCCTAAGATGTACCCACTACAGTGCCACCATAAACAGTACCAGACAGAGAGTCCCTCTATAATCAGTGCTAATCAGACAGTGCCTCCCCTAAGATGTACCCACTACAGTGCCACCATAAACAGTACCAGAGTCCCTCTATTATCAGTGCTAATCAGACAGTGGCACCCCAAAATGTGCCCACTAGAGAGTGCCACTATAAACAGTACCAGACAGAGTCCCTCTATAATCAGTGCTAATCAGACAGTGCCTCCCCTAAGATGTGCCCACTACAGTGCCACCATAAACAGTACCAGAGTCCCTCTATAATCAGTGCTAATCAGACAGTGGCACCCCAAAATGTGCCCACTAGAGAGTGCCACTATAAACAGTACCAGACAGAGTCCCTTTATAATCAGTGCTAATCAGACAGTGCCTCCCCTAAGATGTGCCCACTAGAGTGCCACCATAAACAGTACCAGACAGAGAGTCCTGCTATAATCAGTGCTAATCAGACAGTGCCACCGCAAGATGTACCCAATAGAGTGCCACCATAAACAGTGCCAGACAGAGTCCCTCTATAATCAGTGCTAATCAGACAGTGCCACCCCAAGATGTGCCCACTAGAGAGTGCCACCATAAACAGTGACAGACAGAGAGTCCCTCTATAATCAGTGCTAATCAGACAGTGCCACCCCTAAGATGTGCCCACTAGAGTGCCACCATAAACAGTGACAGACAGAGAGTCCCTCTATAATCAGTGCTAATCAGACAGTGCCTCCCCTAAGATGTGCCCACTAGAGAGTGCCACCATAAACAGTGACAGACAGAGAGTCCCTCTATAATCAGTGCTAATCAGACAGTGCCACCCCTAAGATGTGCCCACTAGAGAGTGCCACCATAAACAGTGCCAACCAGATAGGGTCCCCATGACCAGTGCTAACCCAGTAGCACTGCCATAATGTGGCCTATGAATGGTTGTTATGATCACCTACATGTTCAGCAGGAAGCAATATGGCAGAATGGACGAGTAAAACATTTACTTAATGGTTTTAGGATGGATGGGAGGTGAGGAAACATGAGTCACAGCTCACACCCAGCCGCAAGAAGGCGATGTTCTTGAATACCAAATGTCATGGGTGGATCTGCTGAAAACAGGACTTGTTCAATCTCCCAATGACTCATTTTGTGGCAGTATTTGGAGCCGGTCATAGTCCTCACACTTTTCCGTAGATCGTGAAACCTGTGAATTGATGACTTTTGCCATTAATACCACTTATCCGAGGAGTCCTGGATTCCAGGTCCAGGTTCTGGGATTGTCCTCCAGGTCCTTCTTCCCAATGTTCAGGAGATTCATGGAAAAGGGGAAAAGTTGGCAAATCTCCTGGGCACTGCTGAAACCTCCCCGAAGCCAGCAGTTTCTGGAAGGATCTTAGTTGCTCTGTGATCAGGAGTCACAGGGTCGCTTCCCAAATTCTAGGGGTGTCGCATGGGGCATGGCCAATAAAAACAGGGCATGTTATATCTAGGACATACCTGAAATGACAGCAGTAAATGTTTGCAAGCTATCGGGGTGCAGAGGTAGAAGAGAGCCTTTGGGACCTTTAAAAATAAAATTGCTAGTGACAAAAGGGCATGGCTTATGCAAATTTCTTAATTTAAAGGGGCCATTCTTGGCAGAATTTGTGGCAGGGCTTACAACTGTTTTTGTGTTTGCTCCAAATGGCAAATATATATTTATATGTTATAAAACATCGAACAATGGCATGACGGATTCAATAGTGTGGAATAGCGCCCATGGAAATTTTATTTATTTTTATTCTAATAGGAACAACGGTGACACAGCCGCCATCGGCAGCAAGTAAGAACATACTCACTATCAATATGGGGTAGAGCGCGTCCACCCATCACAATGGGAATAATGAGGCCATTGTCTGTCTATTAGTCAAAGGACTAAAGTGACTACTCTACTGAGCGTCATCTTGTGGTACCCAATGTGATTGTCAGTCCTTTTCTCTCCACTTACGTGTCCCTTTCACCAAATTGTTCATGTTGAACTGGAAACAATGTAACAAGGAATAAAAAATTTTTTACATTTTTTAATTTCTCCTCTCCACTGAGGAGATATTAAAAATCAAAATATTTGGCACCTAATGAGTTAACTATTGTGGGTGTCGTCAGATAGTTTTCACTGGGGGGCGTGTACTTCTTCCTGTATGAGTTGCTATTGGATAATACCTACTTGGCCTTAACAAAATTTAACTCAGTAGGTGCCAAATAATTTTGATTGCGGATATCTCCGCATCAGAGAGGCTAAATTAAAAAAAATAAACTTTTATTCCGTTCTGTAGCCGCTATTACATGGTGAGCTCAGTTCAACATAAAAAAAAATTGGTGAAAGGTCCTCTTTAAAGGGGGTTGCCACTTTCATAAAAATTGGATAGTTGTAAAAAAATAAACACATGTAGTACTCACCTTCCCCAGGTCTAGTGCTGGCTCCTTACCGCTGCTCCGATCTCTGCGTTTTTGCTGCAGCGGTGATGTCACAACTGTAGAGCATGTCACCGCTGCAGCCAATCACTGATCTCAGCAATTGGCTGCAGTCATGATGTCAATGATGCAGAGACTGCAGTAGTAGTGGAGAACCGGTGCTGGACCCGGACCCGAGTAGTGGAGAACCGGTGCTGGACCCGGACCTATGAATCTGTGTTTGTTTTTTTACAAGTATTCAATCAATCATTTTTTATTAAAGTGGAAAACTCCTTTAAACAGGCTTTTCAGTCTATAGGCCTGATCCTATGATCTGCTCTCATGTATTCATACCTACCGTATTCAGTGAGCTTCATGTCTTCTTCACATTACAGGGCCAGCTACAACCAAACAAGCAGAACCAGGTAAACAGCTTTAATATAGAGGTATTACTGGGAGATTATAGACTTCTTCAGGAGATATTTTTTCTTCCTAATTGCTCGTATTTTGGACTAAACATAAATTTTGCAACCCGGAATTCATTAACAATTTTGCACCATTTGGCTTTTACCGGCTCTTCGTTTACCTGCACATTTCCATCTGCAGAATGAGTTAACTGAGAACCCGTAAGTGAGCTCAGTCTAATAGGGAGTTTGTAGCACTTATATTTGTTCCTCTACGGTCCTCTTAGCTGATTTATGACCACAAAGTTCAACTTAACTTTCATGGGGTCTCAAATAAGCTGAAAGGAGCGCACAAGAAGGAAGATAAGAGACAAGCTCACTGACGGATTCTCAGGTTACTCAATCTGTAGTCCGTTTTAGACATGGCAATATTGAGGCAATAGAAGGCGAATTGTGCAAAAATGTTAAATAATCCTAATTGCAAAAATTCAGTCAAGCCCAAAATACATTCATTTAAACAAGACTTGTCACAAGGTCAAAAGTGACCAGTTGATCTTATTTTATTTCCCCTGCTTCCCTGTGTATTGGAGGAAGGGATATATTTGTTTGTTTGTTTAATCCGCCATATGGTTCTAAAGATATAGGTCATTTTATTTAGTGTTACTTTTTATGGTCTTTACCAATGGGGCGTGGCTGCCAGGATGATAATGCAACTTTTACTAAATTCTTGGTTATGTCCTTGTTTGCCAAAAAAAAAAGTCAGCGCTCAAAATCATCAAAAATGAAAAAATAAAAAATAAAGCAACTTTAGAAATAGTCCATGAAAACCCTGCTATTGCTTTGTGTCTCCATGGTAACAGACTACAAACAAACCCTGTGTAGTCGGATCCTCCAGTCCTTTCCTGTTAGCTTGAGAATTTTTTTTTCTAAATTGTTTTTAGTAAATCAACTTTAAAAAAAGAAAAACAAAATTCACATATTAAATATCTCTACATTTCCTTACAGAATCTACAGGACTCAAAGTTTACGCCATTATACTCATTGCTTTCTTCTCGGCAGTCGGTTGCATTGGCATTATTATTGGAATATTCTTCCTATGTAGCATCGTAAGTAGCGTACTGGGCCTCAAAGTGTGCACCCATGTCATATCTGCCGCTAGTCAGATCAACCCTTTACGGATAGTCAAAATTAGTATGTACAAGACTAGACTCCTAATCTACACCCTGTTTTCCTTCTTAGGTGATCCTGTAAGAACTTGACTCCTTAGGACAAGACCACCATCATCAGCAAGAACTTATTCTTTACATCTTAATTTGAAGAAGAGCAGGAAATACCCAGTTGATCTGTGTGTTTTTTTCCCAATGTCACAGTTCTCACTTTTTTCCATAATTTCCTACAATTAGTAGTTGTCCTGCTTAGGTGGTCACAGAGGTAATGATCAAGGGACTCAGACTGTCACTTGCTAATGATCTGATTTAATGAGGAGCACTGGGCTGGTCGTAAACTTATTTTAACAGGCAAAAAGTGTCAAGTGCTGCAAGTAGAGCATGCCACATCTGTGAAAGTCAACTCTGGATGATTCGGATCTTCACTGCTTTGATTTTAGAATTAGACTTCACTTTATAGTAGATGGTCCCAACCTTCCCACATTCTCACAACTACGTTTATATTACTTTCACTCCTGACTGATGACATGTAAAGCCTTGGCAGATCCAGTGGCAAACCTAACAAGGAATAGGACCACCAATTGTGATAAGACCACCCGTATTTAACCCTTTTTATGTGGTTTGTCAGTGCAGTATTGGTCCTGTTCCTGCCTCCGTCACACCACATTGTGATAGGAGTAGCCTCTATTTATTATGTTTTACCCCCTTTCGGTAACGTATTCTGTCCGTATCATTGTTTCCTCCTGTTTATCTTTGTAATATATAAATTATTTTCAGATTTCTATTTATTTATGGTGATTTCTATGAGAGCCATAGACTCGTATACTGGTATACAGAGATGAGCTATGTACAGCTGTTGTAACCGGATTGGTTTGTACTTTATGGACTAGCACAAAAATAAATACATTAACCAGAAATGTGGTTTTTTTTTATGTGTGAATTCATATTACAATGCAATGTCCAGTAATAATACATTGGTATTTCTATTGCACCAACATACAGTATTCCACTGCATCTTACGATTCAGATAGGACGGGAACAAACTAAATAAAACATTAAATTCAGCGCATAAGAAGAGGAGTGAGGGCCTTGCTAACAAGCTACAATCTACGAGGAAATAGGGGTAACGATATAGTGTTTGACATATATTATCCATCCGTCCATGCCTGGACTGGTCCACAGGAGAACAGGAGGATCCTCCGGTGGGCCCCCCTGCAAGAATAGGCCGCCACCATCTTATATGAGCAGTACTTGGCAGAATATTCTTGAAACATTATGTAAAGACAAAGGCAGCATCTTATTCATCTTGTTCATTGTTATATAAATCTCTGATTGAAGATAATGTCACATTTGAATGAAGCTGAAAAGTGGGGCCCTGGGGTTTGTTACCGGTCAGCCCTTGGCACCCCAGTCCGACACTGCATCCATCAGTATAATAAATAGGAGCATTCAACTAACGCTGCATGAAGCAGTCACCAGCCAGTGTGGTACAAGTACAGATATAAAGTGCTACCGAGTGCGTGGAAGGGGGAACAGGGGATAGTTACTTAGATTAGTGAACGCGTTTTTAGGGCACGCTTAATAGTTATTAAGGTTGAAGGAAGACTTTAAGTCCATCTAGTTCAACTCATATCCTATCCTAACCTGCCCTAACATGTTGATCCAGAGGAAGGCAAAAAAAAACCCAAGTGGCAAACAGTAAGCTTCACATTGGGGAAAAAAATTCCTTCCCGACTCAACATACGGCAATCAGACTAGCTCCCTGGATCAACGCTGTACCTAGGAAACTAGTGAATATAGCTTGAAACTGTGAATACTGGGAATTAACCAGATTGTCTGGGATAGCGCATTCCAGAAAACTGGTACAGCACGAGAGAAGTCCTGGAGGCTCAGATTATGGAAAGATGTTAGTTTTTGGTCATTAGGGGAACATAGACGGCAGTGTGGTAGACGGAGATGAAGGTGGAGATGTAGAGCGTAACTGTGGGGAGAGCTTTGTGTGTAAGAGGGATAAGTCTACATCGGATTCTGTAGTGGATGTGTAGGGATGTGGACTGTCTTACCCCTGCAGACAACAGACGCGTCATGTGAATACTGTCGTCCTGTGTTATATGTAAAAGGGGAGGGGAGTTGGGGGAACCTCTTATGAGGACAGGTACTACGCAAGCTCGGCCTGCTGATCGGCCACTCGGAGGACGGATAAAGCTTGCAGACAGAATAACACCAGATGGCGCCAGGGAGCATACTTCAGCAGATGAAGCTTGTTATTGTTTGAATGGAGCATAATTTTTAATAACTGTAAATTTAAAAAAAACATGTGTTAGGGTCTGCGGAACGCACCAAATATATATAGTAGAGAGGTGCGTTTGCAGCCCGGGGTCCACCGTGCAAGCGAAGCCTGCTGCTAGTAGAAATGGAGCGAGAAGCAAACTCTGTTATCCCGCAGAGTTGCCCAAATAAACGCCGTAATGCGCTGTGGCAATAAGTGCGAACTCTGTTAATCCACAGAGACGCCAGAAGAGAGCCGCAGCGCTATATGGCGATGTGTGCGTACTCACTGAAACAACTGAGTCGCAAAGAAAACACGCTAGGGCGCTGTCTAGCGTTGAAAGCGAACCCTGTTACGTCACAGGGCCGCTAAAGAAAAGAACTGTGTCCTGTCAGGCTCTCAGGTACACAGTTAAGTGCTAAGCGTACATAATGTGTGATCGTGTGCTAATGTCCTCGCGGGAGTCACCCGCAATCTATGGCGTCTGAACGCCAGACCCTGAATACGGCAATCAAACTCCTCACCGGTTATGCCGGTAATCTAGGGCATCTAGGACACCGACCCTGACCAGCTAGCACACTAAACTCCTCACCGATTAAGTCGGTATTCTAGTGGCTTATTTCAGCCGGGTCCCTAACCACACACACGCATGACCACACTGGCGCATAGCATACAATGGTTGATATTAGCGCATGGCGGCCCAGCCATGCCACCCTTTTATAGCAACCGCCACAGGACCTTCCAGGAACAAGGACCAATGAGAACCTGTTCAGAAGACTAGCAGTAACAGGGCCTTCCTGGCGGGCCAATAGAAGCTGCTGCAGTACCTGAGCATGTGACCCCTGATCTCCAATGAGAGATCTCACTCTGGGCACGCTCAGAAGGGAAAATGCAGGACTTTGTCCCAAAGACGTCTGCTCCAGAACTGGCTATAATAGCAGAGCCAGGAAAAACAGCAGCAAGTCACTGCCCAGTAGTGGAGTGGGCAAGACGCCTGGAACGACGTCTCTGCTGAGGAGAATCCACTGCGGCCGGAGACAAATGGGAGACCGCAGCGGCACTGGTTCGAGACTCCCCCTGTGCAGGAGCGGGAACTCGAACCCTAACATTACCCCCCCTCCTAGGGCCCCCCCTTCTCTGGGCCTCGCTGCGTTCAAAGGCAGCGATGAGCTGCGGAGCGTGAACATGCTCGGCAGGCTCCCAAGACCTATCCTCAGGCCCATAGCCCTTCCAGTCCACCAAATAAAACTTTTTGCCCCGTACCACCTTACACCCCACGATGGCGTTCACCTCATGGTCATCTGCAGATGAACCCGATGTCCCGACAGATGACTCAGAAAACCGGGACATGAGCACGGGTTTCAGGAGGGACACGTGAAAGGTGTCGGAGATACCCAGGCGTGGTGGAAGAGCTAAACGGTATACCACAGGGTTAACCTGCTCGAGGACCTTGAAAGGACCCAGGTAGCGGGGTGCCAACTTAGTGGACTCAACTCGCAGCCTGATGTTACGGGCGGAGAGCCACACCAAATCCCCAGGAGCAAATGTAGGAGCGGGGCGCCGATGGGCATCGGCCGAAGACCTCATCCTCTCTTTGGAGGCCTGAATGGCATCCTGAGTGCGGTCCCAAATGTCCCGTGCCTCCACAGCCCAGTCTGCCACCCTGGAATCGGCGGAAGACACGGGCATAGGCACTGGTACCCGCGGATGCTGACCATAGTTCAGGAGGAATGGGGTCTGTCCGGTGGAATCAGCCACAGCATTGTTTAATGCAAACTCAGCCCATGGTAGCAAGGATGCCCAGTCATCCTGCCTGGCTGAGACAAAATGTCGTAGATAGGTGACCAAGGTCTGGTTGGCCCTCTCTACCAACCCATTCGTCTCAGGATGGTACGCTGAAGAGAGATTTAACTCAATACTGAGTAGACGACAAAGCTCTCTCCAGAACCGAGACGCAAACTGGGGACCTCGGTCACTGACAATCTTGTCCGGCATGCCGTGCAAACGGAAGATGTGCCTAACAAACAACGCTGCCAGAGCCCGTGCAGAAGGTAACCGTGGTAGTGGCACCAGATGCACCATTTTAGAGAAATGGTCGGTGATTACCCAAATGATGGTGCAACCCCGAGACTTGGGCAAGCCCACCACAAAGTCCATCCCAACCATCTCCCAGGGCCTGTCTGCCACCGGCAAAGGGTAAAGCAACCCAGCTGGCCGTTGTCGTGGAGACTTATTTTTGGCGCAGGAGACACACCCCCGAACATAGTCCCCAACATCACGGACCATATGCGGCCACCAATATGTCCTCGCCAGCAATTCAGATGTCCTCTTTGCCCCAAAGTGTCCACCCACCCTGGACGAATGTGCCCAAGAGAGTACCTCCGGTCGCAAATTAGTAGGCACAAAAGTCTTGCCCGGGGGCACAGACTCTAGCGAAACCGGGGCCACTGTTCTCAGGCTCTCTGTGGGGACGATAAGCCGAGGCTCCTCCACCTCCTCCTCCGAGGACACCACAGAGCGAGAGAGAGCGTCGGCACGAATGTTCTTCTCTCCCGAGAGGAAATGCAGTGTGAAATGAAACCGGGAGAAGAACAAGGACCATCTGGCTTGGCGAGAATTAAGCCGCTGGGCTGTCTGAAGATATACCAGATTTTTGTGATCCGTGAAGACTTGGAAGGGAAAGCGAGCTCCCTCCAACAGATGTCTCCACTCCGAGAAGGCCAACTTCATTGCTAGCAACTCCCTGTCCCCGATGGAATAATTCCTCTCTGCTGGTGTGAAGGTCTTGGAGAAAAAGAAGCATGGATGCTTCCGACCTTGAGCATCCTTTTGGAAGAGGACTGCTCCAGCACCAACAGACGAGGCATCCACCTCCAATAAAAATGGCTTATCAACATCGGGGCGATGTAGGATGGGAGCTCTAGCGAAATGAGACTTAATAGACGTGAAGGCCTTGGAGACCTCTTCAGACCACAATTTGGGATTAGCTCCCTTTTTGGTAAGGGCAACCACGGGAGCTACCAAAGTTGAGAAGTGGGGAATGAACTGACGGTAGTAATTAATGAACCCCATAAAGCGCTGCACCGCCTTTAGAGAGTGGGGTTCTTGCCAGTCCATCACCGCCTGTAGTTTGGCAGAATCCATAGCCAATCCCTGGGCGGAGATGATATAGCCCAGGAAAGGTAAGGACTCCTGCTCAAACACACATTTCTCCAACTTTGCGTAAAGGGAATTTGCCCGTAGGAGGTCGAAGACCCTGCCAACATCCCTCCGGTGGGAGTCAATATCTGGAGAGAAGATGAGTATATCATCCAGATAGACTACGACCGAGGTGGAGAGCATATCCCGGAAGATGTCATTGACAAAGTCTTGGAAAACGGCTGGAGCATTACAGAGCCCAAAGGGCATCACCAGATATTCGTAATGCCCATCCCTGGTATTAAAAGCCGTCTTCCATTCGTCCCCCTCACGGATGCGAATCAGGTTATAAGCACCGCGCAGATCTAGTTTAGTGAATACCCTTGCTCCCCGAAGCCTATCAAATAGCTCAGAGATCAGGGGCAACGGGTACTTGTTTTTAACGGTGATGGCGTTAAGACCCCTGTAGTCAATACACGGACGCAATTCTCCGTTTTTCTTCTGCACGAAGAAAAATCCCGCCCCTGCCGGTGACACCGACTTCCTAATAAACCCTCTTGCCAGGTTCTCCTGAATATATTGCGACATGGCCTCTGTCTCAGGAAGAGAGAGGGGATAGACCCTTCCCCGAGGAGGTTCTGCGCCAGGCAAGAGGTCGATAGGACAGTCATAGGGGCGATGAGGCGGAAGAGTCTCCGCAGCCTTCTTGGAGAACACGTCTGCATAAGACCAGTAGTGCTTGGGAAGTGGAGTAAGATCTGCGGGTAACTCAGTAGTGGTAACCTGAACGCTACTTCTGACACATCTGCCTGTACATGCATCACTCCAACCCAGTATCCTACCCGAAGTCCACTCTATATGTGGGGAGTGGAAACGGAGCCAAGGTATACCTAATAGGATCTCGTCTATTCCCTCGGGAAGGACGAGTAGGGAAATAAATTCCTGATGGGAAGGAGATACAGACAATGCAAGTGGGACAGTCTGGTGTGTAATTTGTGAGGGCAAAGACGACCCATTCACTACCCGAACAGTCACTGATTTATCAAGCGCCACCAGAGGTATTGCATGACGGCGAGCAAAGCTAGAGGACATGAAATTCCCCTCTGCTCCTGAGTCCACGCAAAGGTCGGCGGTGAGAATGGAAGTACCAACAGTGATTGTCCCTTTAAGTGTCATCCTGGAGGAAAATACCGCTGTCTCTAGTGAACCTCCTCCCAGGGCCACTAGACGCGATCGCTTCCCCGATCGCTGTGGACATCTGTTGGCATAGTGTCCAGTCTGCTGACAATGGTTACAGACCACGGATACTCGAACGGACCGAGACTTAGGTCCTGCATGAGGAACTACTGTGGCCTTTTGAGGTTCGGACGCCAGATCGGGGAATTCGAGAGGTTTGGCAAAGGTGGGAGCCAACCGAAACCTCTGCCTACACTGGGCCCGCTCCAACCTCCGCTCGTGAAAACGGAGGTCAATGCGGGTAGATATGGAGATAAGCTTCTCCAGTGTGGCGGGAATCTCCCTGGTAGCCAAAGCGTCTTTAACATGATCAGCCAGTCCCCGCCAGTAGATAGGAATAAGAACTTTATCAGACCAATCTAGCTCAGCTGCCAGAGTCCGAAACTGGACGGAAAACAGACTGACCAAAGACGAACCCTGTGTCAATGCCAGCAGTTGTAGCGCCGTATCGTGGGTGACCTGAGGTCCTAAAAAGACTTTTTTAAGAGCCTCCAAGAAACGAGAAGCACTCTGCACCACACGATCATCGCGCTCCCACAGCGGCGTTGCCCACTCCAATGCTCTGCCCGAGAGTAAAGAAAGTACAAAACCCACTTGTGCCCGATCCGTGGGAAAACGTGCAGCCAGAAGCTCGAGATGTATAGAGCACTGACTCACGAATCCCCGACATTGCTTGCTATCACCGGCAAACTTGTCAGGAAGCGGGAGGTGGGATAATGTAGGGGCAGAGGTAGCAGAGGACAAACTGGCTGCAGCCACGCTAGCAGCCTGAACAGCGACTGCGGTAACATCCACAGCTGAGGTTTTGAGCTCAAGAGCCTCCAACCTGCCCTTCAGCTGCTGGATGTACTGCAATAGACGCTGTTCATCCGCCATTTTACTAGCCAGACCCTGGCGCTAGTATTATGTTAGGGTCTGCGGAACGCACCAAATATATATAGTAGAGAGGTGCGTTTGCAGCCCGGGGTCCACCGTGCAAGCGAAGCCTGCTGCTAGTAGAAATGGCGCGAGAAGCAAACTCTGTTATCCCGCAGAGTTGCCCAAATAAACGCCGTAATGCGCTGTGGCAATAAGTGCGAACTCTGTTACTCCACAGAGCCGCTAGAAGGAGAGCCGCAGCGCTATATGGCGATGTGTGCGCACTCACTAGACACAACTGAGTGGCAAAGAAAACACGCTAGGGCGCTGTCTAGCGTTGAAAGCGAACCCTGTTACGTCACAGGGCCGCTAAAGAAAAGAACTGTGTCCTGTCAGGCTTTCAGGTACACAGTTAAGTGCTAAGCGTACATAATGTGTGATCGTGTGCTAATGTCCTCGCGGGATTCACCCGCAATCTATGGCGTCTGAATGCCAGACCCTGAATACGGCAATCAAACTCCTCACCGGTTATGCCGGTAATCTAGGGCATCTAGGACACCGACCCTGACCAGCTAGCACACTAAACTCCTCACCGATTAAGTCGGTATTCTAGTGGCTTATTTCAGCCGGGTCCCTAACCACACACACGCATGACCACACTGGCGCATAGCATAAAATGGTTGATACTAGCGCATGGTGGCCAAGCCATGCTACCCTTTTATAGCAACCGCCACAGGACCTTCCAGGAACAAGGACCAATGAGAACCTGTTCAGAAGACTAGCAGTAACAGGGCCTTCCTGGCGGGCCAATAGAAGCTGCTGCAGTACCTGAGCATGTGACCCCTGATCTCCAATGAGAGATCTCACTCTGGGCACGCTCAGAAGGGAAAATGCAGGACTTTGTCCCAAAGACGTCTGCTCCAGAACTGGCTATAATAGCAGAGCCAGGAAAAGCAGCAGCAAGTCACTGCCCAGTAGTGGAGTGGGCAAGACGCCTGGAACGACGTCTCTGCTGAGGAGAATCCACTGCGGCCGGAGACAAATGGGAGACCGCAGCGGCACTGGTTCGAGACTCCCCCTGTGCAGGAGCGGGAACTCGAACCCTAACAACATGTATTTCCACCTTTTCTGCTTGGTTAAATGTATTCTTTATGCTGGCACAACCCCTTTAACCATTTCCTATATTATATGCTCACCATAATATCCTTATTCTATTTCTTATGCTATATACTCACACTATGCATTAACACTTTACATACCGTACATCACCATAACACATTACATAAGATACACATTACTTTTACATATAAAACCGCAAGACAGTATTCACAGGACACGTCTGTTGTCTTCAGGGACAGGGTAAGACATTGCACATGGCTACATTACAAAGGTTCACTAGTCTCAAATTGTTTCTTCCATACTCCATGTGGTGATCCACATGTGAACAAAAACCCCAGGTTTCTACTTGCTTTAGTTTAGTTGCTTAGTTTAATTCATCTTCGATTTCTAAGTAAATGACTTGTCTCCAAATTTCACAGTTTCACAGTTTCGTGGGCGTTTCTAATCAGTAGCTCAGTCATTACTCATTGCTATTTTTTTCCAACCAATATTCATATTTCTAAACTCTCCAAGGTTAAAGATATCTGCAGTCTTAGCAAAATCGTAAGAGCGTGAAGGTGGATTTTAGCCACACTCTTGCTGGTTAGTCAGTTATTATGTAGGGCATGTGGCCCCTATGATGTTGCACTCTATGTTTCTATATACACTGGTATTTTATTCCCAGAGCATACCACTAATGGAGGAAGATGATGACGTGTAGTCTATCAGTGGTTGCGGTCAGCTGCAGGCTTCACATTCTGTCTGAGCTGGCTTTTTCTACTCGAGTGTGGAGGAACAACCAGCTCTTCTCAAATGTGGAGGAACAAACAGCTCTACTCGAATGTGGAGGAACAACCTGCTCTACTCGAGTGCGGAGGAACAACCAGCTCTACTCAAGTGCGGAGGAACAACCAGCGCTACTCAAGTGCGGAGGAACAACCAGCTCTACTCGAGTGCGGAGGAACAACCAGCTCTACTCGAATGTGGAGGAACAACCTGCTCTACTCGAGTGCGGAGGAACAACCAGCTCTACTCAAGTGTGGAGGAACAACCAGCTCTACTCAAGTGCGGAGGAACAACCAGCTCTACTCGAGTGCGGGGGAACAACCAGCTCTTCTCAAATGTGGAGGAACAACCAGCTCTACTCGAATGTGGAGGAACAACCTGCTCTACTCGAGTGCGGAGGAACAACCAGCTCTACTCGAGTGCGGGGGAACAACCAGCTCTTCTCAAATGTGGAGGAACAACCAGCTCTACTCGAATGTGGAGGAACAACCTGCTCTACTCGAGTGCGGAGGAACAACCAGCTCTACTCAAGTGCAGAGGAACAACCAGCTCTACTCAAGTGAAGAGGAATAATAAGCTCTACTCGAGTGCGTGGGAACAACCAGCTCTACTCAAGTGCGGAGGAACAACTAGCTCTGCTTGAGTGTGGAGGAACAATAAGCTCTACTCGAGTGTGGAGGAACAATAAGCTCTACTCGAGTGCGGAGGAACAACCAGCTCTACTCGAGTGCGGAGAAGCAGCCCAGCTTCAAGTGATGAGAGCATGATACTTTTTTTTTACCTCACACTAGGCTCATTCAGGAAAATTCCTTTAATAATGTCCATGACAAGGTTTTCACCATTTACAGATTGAATACACCTTGTTTTTGAGTGCACTTGACTGAGTGTCATGTGTCTAAGGAAACAGGCAAAATAAGGGGAACTGGTGAGAGTAATCAGGCGTGCCACTCCTTAGTTTTATTGGGCTTTACAGGATTAGGTTGAGTTTTTTACTTGATGCTAGACGGCAGAGAGTGTCTAAGGAGAAGTAATGTAGGTATGTGATATATACTTGAGACAAGGCCAATATTATTTAGGGGGTCAGGCTCCTGAAACTCACGGTCAGTTGCAGAGGGCATGAGCAGCAAAATGGAACCTGTGAACATCTATTAGATATGGTGTTCTGCTTAGCAAGAGTAATTTACTCATAACGCAGTTACGTATCTCCTTTCCCCTTAGGGTGCCAGTATGGTGACGCTCTGGGACTCCCAACCGGAACACTTTACTTGTCTCACGTACTAAGTCCTGTTTAGGCACGCTACCTTTATGAGATATAAACTTTGGGCCTTTTGGATGTGCGTCCTCTCCCAGGACCCATCTCTGATAGATCATTCTGTCTCTTGGGCAGTTCTGCTCTGGATCTCACTATCTTTTTCCTTCGGTCTCCTCTCACTTAGGGGCGACCTAGCCAGCGATCTCGCTTAGTGTGACACGCAGCAACGACCAGCCCCCCCTGCTGGGTATCGCTGATCATCGTTGAATGACCTGGACCGTTTTTTCATTGTTGGTCTCCCGCTGGCCAGCGCGCATCGCTGCGTGTGACAGCGGGAGACCAACGATGGGAGCTGGTATCCAATGTACATATCAGGTAACTATGCCGCGCCTAGTTACCAGATATGTACCCTGGATACCGTCTCCCAGCTTCTGCTGTAGAGCGCTGGGAGCTAGTATCCAGGGTACATATCGGGAACTAGGCGCCGCGCAGCCCTTAGTTACCCGATGTGTACATTGGATACCAGCTCCCAGTGCTCTACAGCAGAAGCTGGGAGACGGTATCCAGAGTACATATCGGGTAACTGGGTGCCACGCAGTGCTTAGTTACCCGATATGTACATTGGATACCAGCGTGCTCGCTGGTCCTGATCGCTGGTGAGTCTGCCCATGTGACAGCTCACCAGCGATCAGCTAACGATGTCCCATCGATCCCATCCAGGTCGGATCGTTGGTGGGATCGCTGGGACATTGAAGAGTGTGACGGGACCCTTACTTAGGACAACCATTGGGCCACTCTCCCGCATGTTACTTAGATTAGTTTAGTGAGCATTACTTCCTGTTTTGTGTGAGTCAGTCCTCTCAGTTTGGAATTTACTCTGGAATTTACAGCCATCCGAGTACATGTTACTGTGTTCCTAATCCAACACCAATCCATCAAGTTAGTGTAATATTTAGTTTAGCAAACAGAGGCTCTCAAGCCAACAACACAGTCCTTCCCTGTAAGGGTAGCCCTCTTCATCGCGGGCACCGCCCATTGGTCCCTTATCAGTCCGTAAGACCAGAACACAGTCCTTTTAAGCTCCATTCCTCTCCATGCGACAGGTATATAGTCCCATATAGATGTGATCCTTACTGGATAAGGCTCAGTCTTTGACTGAGGGTGTAGAATCCTCCAGTGGCTGTAGTGTCTCTGTAATCAAGCAGGGGAATGCGCAGCAGGCGCAACAAAACTGGAGAGGGGAAAATGACAAATTCAGCCATTCATGCTATAAACACGGGGGAGTCTCGTATACAGTTGGATCCTAGACCCAGTGACATTTTTTTGCCTTTGAAACACGGGTGCGACCGGCACAGTGCGGCCTTCTTAGTTTCTGACTCCTTTTCTTTCTTGGGAGGTCCTCTCCCACTTTTCTCCTGGAGAAGCTGAAGACAATCCCCTTCCTCTGAGTCATTGTCCTGAGGATGGCTCAGCCTCTGTCACTGATGGGGTTCTGGACATATGAAAATTAGCGAATGCCCCAGCTATGTGAGTCGCCCGCCAGGGCCGTGGGGTACTCGGCACCGAGCCCGTTCACTTCTATGGGGGATGTCACGGCGACACAGCTCTGTCCGTGGCCCTGGGCGCTCACTGAAAAGGGGAATATTTACAGGGGATTAAAGTTTGTAGAAATGTTCGTGACGCCACCTGTGGTGCCTGGTCAGGGCGACCAGCGCTGCTGTATAGGTCCGCTGAAGGGATGGTGTTGGGCAGCAAGGTGTTAAGTCTTCCACAGGCAAGGCTAGGGTCCTTCAGGGTAAACGGGGTGT
The DNA here is from genome assembly GCA_033576555.1 of Oophaga sylvatica. NCBI lineage: Eukaryota > Metazoa > Chordata > Amphibia > Anura > Dendrobatidae > Oophaga > Oophaga sylvatica. The sequence continues at coordinate 19,890,133 of JARQOD010000008.1, forward strand.
AGGGGTGCAGGATGGAGAAGGGGAGTTCAGCAGCAGGAGTAATAAGGTAGACACACAAAAGTCTCTTTCTGTACCTTTACTGGTGAAATTGCAGGCACGTCCCGGGGTGCTGGCAGGGTGAAGGATGCACGTCCAGTTCTTCCACTGAGTAGGTGTAGGGCCTCCTTACTTCTATAATGTGAGTCTCTGACCTGTATGAAACGAGGCCTAACTCTGTCTTCAACTTTACACGCCCGGCTGACTTTGTGGTAGGGCCTTCTCTTGGATAGAACAGTGTCTCTAATGGCGGATCCTGCCCAGACTCCTGTCTTCCTGACCCCGGTTACGTATCAACACTTGTGGGCCCCTGCGACTTGAAGTCCCGCAGGGTCTCTGGTATCTCCTACTAGTCGTGTAGATTCTAGCAAGCTCGGACCCGGTGTCCGGTTATTCAGAGTAGAGGTAAGCTATCAATGCTATTTCCACCTCTGTCACTCTCTTATTCTCTTCCACTCGCCTTTCGTCCTACTCGACCCTCACATAAGCACACTCTGGCTGTAGGTGGCTGCTTCTTCTCTTTCTTCACCGCTCTCAAAGCGTCGGCACGCTTGCTCACTGAACTGAACTCAGTTGACTCAGTTCTGACTAGGCTGGAGTGACTATCTTTCCACTTGTACTAGCCTCCACACGTTGAACTAAGCTTAGAGCTGCAGATTTCAGGTTCTTTCAACAACTGCTGTTCTCTCTCTCTTACTTCCAAGCTCTGCCTAGAACGGCTATCAGTCTTCTCCGTCTATCCTGCACCTGGCTTTGCAGACTAACTGATCTGTGCTCGCTCCTAGAGCTAACTTTCTACTTGCTTCACTCTATACAACAACTCTCACCTTCTGCACTTTCTGAGGTGACTAAGCAAACTAAACTACTCTCAGTGTCTTCACCATCCTTATATACTCTGAAAAGGCTCCCTCTGGTGGCTCTAGGGATTGGTGAAGGTGTTTGTATGCATATTGGGTCCTCTAGTGGTCATTACCTTCGGTGCATCCCTCTGGGAAATGAGATTCCAAGCGCAGCTGGGCTCTACATCCCCCCCTGGTTAAGATCAGCACTCCCGGGCTGAAAGAAAATGTTTTTAAGTTATAAAACATTAACTCTTCCCTTACGGGAGGTGAGGACTCCTTAACATTACAAACAATAAATAACACTTTTAATATTGGTAGAAAATGCAATGCAAAATACTGTACAGTTCAAGTACACATTATACTTGTTGAGGACCCGCTCCAAACCTCCCACGGTGGTCTTGGGTGGGCTGCAAGACTTCACTTTTAGCAGACCTCACTTTCGGCCACACCAAACGGGTTTTGTCTTCTTGAGGTAGTAATGGTTTACGTAAAACCAAGATGGAGCACAAAAGTGCTAACTATATACAAAGACAGTTTTTGGGCTGGCAGAGTCCTCAGCCACACAGTTCTTGTCAAAGGACATTATCACATCAATCACATTAAATCACCATTACCCAATTGGGGTATACTCTCATCATAAAAGGTAAACACTTTATAAGGCACAACATGTAAACAATAAAACTGAGATGCACCCGTCCGGGTGAAGCAACCTTTAAACTTTTCTACAGTACAGTAAACCCGGTCCGGGTCCTACTGGTCTTCTTCATCGGTTGTATCTTTGAATAAGGCAGCATCTTCCATACCTGGGGCTGGAAGCACGCAATGGGTCTTGAATCGCAACACCATGATGTCATGGCCTGCTACCGGGGTTTGGGTAGCTACAGTTCTTTTCTTTTCCATTTTCTCAATACAGCTTCCTGGAGGCCTGACAGGTGCCTCACTTAAGCTTGGGCTTTGCAGCGTGCACAGACATGGCTCGGCGGGGGGGCGCTGGCAGCCGCCGCGCTCTGCAGCGCATCAGGACGTGGCACTGGTGCGCAGACAGGCGCTGGTGTGGTTGGGGCCTGGGGCACCGAGATGCGGGCGCATTCCCTGCTTCCGGGACTGGGGCCTGACTCTGGAGACATTTAGGGCATACCACCCCTTAAGGCCCCAATCCCGGGTGTAGGTGACAATGTCCCCAATTAGCAGGTCCCTATCCGGGTGTCCCTCAGGCAGATGAGCCTCCACATCCTGGCGGTTCACGAACACTTCCTGATACAGGCCGGGTTCGTAGATAAAATCCCAGCCTCCCTGGAGCTTGAAATCTCGTATCGCCCCCTGGCGCCACGGTTCCCGGAGCGTACCTTTGTCTCACCGCACGTTCTCCTTATCGGCGAGATCTCTCTCCCGGTACCTCTGGCGAAGCCGCTGCGCCTCACGCTGCTCCCGTTGCTGCTGCGCCTCCTGTTCACGGCGTCTCCATTCGTTTTCTCTCTGGGCGGCGTACTCCTCATCGTCCAGGAGCTCCATTTCCTCCCAGTCCACTTCAGTAGCTCCGGGCAGGATTTCTTCCATCGTCCCTGCCGGGGACTGCATTCTTTATCTTCCGGTTCGGCCTCTGGTTCTAGAACTGGCTGGCATTCCGGTCCGGACAAGGCCTCCGCAGCCTCCTCTCCTCTCGCCGCGTCCTCGGCGGGGTGAGGTATGGCTCTTCTTGGTTCGGCCTCCGGTTCCTTCTCAGCCACTGGCTCCAGTGGTGGCGCGGGTGGCAGTCGTGCATCCGGGGGGGAGAGCGGTCGGTCCCGCTGCAGCCGCAGCTTCAGGGCCCGCCAGCTCCGCTCCATCGCCTCCATCTCAGCGCGGTGCCGGGCCAGATCCAGCAGCACAGCGTCCACCTCCTCCACACGATATGGCTCACCATCTCCTTCCCGACCTGGGGATGGTTCGGGCACAGGCTGCGCCTCTTCAGGGGAACAGGGTCTGCGCACCTCCATTCCCCCACACAGCGACTCCTGTCCTTCAGCCATCTCTCTCCAGACCAGACTGTGTTTTCCATCCGGAACACTCTGGTCTTTTCCGTGGAGGCGGGACCTTCGCTTTCTTTTCCTCCCACTGAGGATGAAGAGGAGGCGGATCTCCTTTGCTGTGGGGCACGATCTGATGTTGTAGAAGCATTTGGACAGGGCGGCCATAATTTTCGCGCCACAGGGGGGTACGTCCACGAATGCACGCCCCCCTTCTTCACCAGCGCCTCAGGGCGCGTACATGGCGGTAAAATGGCGGCAAAATGGCGGCAAAGTCACAAAAATAGCAATACAGTCTTTTTGCACAAAACAGTCCAATTCAGGCACACAGGACTCGCTTATAGCGAGCTTCGGATCCTGTTCGTGACGCCAAAAGATGAGTCGCCCGCCAGGGCCATGGGGTACTCGGCACCGGGCCCGTTCACTTCTATGGGGGATGTCACGGCGACACAGCTCGGTCCGTGGCCCTGGGCGCTCACTGAAAAGGGGAATATTTACAGGGGATTAAAGTTTGTAGAAATGTTCGTGACGCCACCTGTGGTGCCTGGTCAGGGCGACCAGCGCTGCTATACAGATCCGCTGAAGGGTTGGTGTTGGGCAGCAAGGTGTTAAGCCTTCCACAGGCAAGGCTGGGGTCCTTCAGGGTAAACGGGGAGTTCAGCAGCAGGAGTAATAAGGTAGACACACAAAAGTCTCTTTCTGTACCTTTACTGGTGAAATTGCAGGCACGTCCCGGGGTGCTGGCAGGGTGAAGGATGCACGTCCAGTTCTTCCCACTGAGTAGGTGTAGGGCCTCCTTACTTCTATAATGTGAGTCTCTGACCTGTATGAAACGAGGCCTAACTCTGTCTTCAACTTTACACGCCCGGCTGACTTTGTGGTAGGGCCTTCTCTTGGATAGAACAGTGTCTCTAATGGCGGATCCTGCCCAGACTCCTGTCTTCCTGACCCCAGTTATGTATCAACACTTGTGGGCCCCTGCGACTTGAAGTCCCGCAGGGTCTCTGGTATCTCCTACTAGTCGTGTAGATTCTAGCAAGCTCGTACCCGGTGTCCGGTTATTCAGAGTAGAGGTAAGCTATCAATGCTATTTCCACCTCTGTCACTCTCTTATTCTCTTCCACTCGCCTTTCGTCCTACTCAACCCTCACATAAGCACACTCTGGCTGTAGGTGGCTGCTTCTTCTCTTTCTTCACCGCTCTCAAAGCGTCGGCACGCTTGCTCACTGAACTGTACTCAGTTGACTCAGTTCTGACTAGGCTGGAGTGGCTATCTTTCCACTTGTACTAGCCTCCACACGTTGAACTAAGCTTAGAGCTGCAGATTTCAGGTTCTTTCAACAACTGCTGTTCTCTCTCTCTTACTTCCAAGCTCTGCCTAGAACGGCTATCAGTCTTCTCCGTCTGTCCTGCACCTGGCTTTGCAGACTAATTGATCTGTGCTCGCTCCTAGAGCTAACTTTCTACTTGCTTCACTCTATACAACAACTCTCACCTTCTGCACTTTCTGAGGTGACTAAGCAAACTAAACTACTCTCAGTGTCTTCACCATCCTTATATACTCTGAAAAGGCTCCCTCTGGTGGCTCTAGGGATTGGTGAAGGTGTTTGTATGCATATTGGGTCTTCTAGTGGCCATTGCCTTCGGTGCATCCCTCTGGGAAATGAGATTCCAAGCGCAGCTGGGCTCTACACATGACCTGAATGATGACTGACCCACGGGCCTGTGAAGACATTCTCCAGCATTCCGTAGTTGGGGCTCCGGGATGACTGGCCTCAAAGGCCCTCTCCCAGGCTCTCTCCACTCTCCAAAATGGCCTCGGCAAAGCCCCTGACCCTCACGAGGCACACAGACCGCATACCACCGGTGGCGACCATCCATCTTTAGAAATCTGACCAGTGTGCCAATCATGAGGTCATGTAGCCTTCGTATCAGGTGTTCTGCATTACACATTCTCTTTTTCCACATAGACATTATGGTTGGTCCCGAACTCTTGACTGAACCCATGCCCCCGCTGCAGGTCATAGTTAACGACTACTCCTCTGGATGCAAGCTCCCAGTATCTTTCAGCCAGGGAACCTATTAGCGTGTTTCTGGACCTATCATTGGCCCGTTTCCTCTCCTCTGTTGACTCTCTTAGCCTTTCCTCCTTGGTCCTTAGGAAAACTTAGGAAACTGGGAGACATAGGCCGCATCTTACCTTCAGGCCCTGTCTGACTGGTGGAACCACCCATTCCCAGACCCCAACCGCTAGCTACTGCTTCTTCCGCAAGGTAGCTAACCACTCCGGGTCACCAACAGTGGAGTGAACGGTTTATTTCCACCATTATCACTTTTGCTTTCAGTTTCTCGCAGTATTGCTCTTTGTCCGACTTCAAACATGCAAATAATGCCATTTCCTTTGTCTCTTGATGCCCGTCGCGACTCCACCTTTCACTGGGTGGAGTCTCCTCTGGCTCACCATCCCATTTCTTGATCTTGTCCACCCATTTTCTTGGGTCACACCATACTGGACGGGTCTTTTCCTTCCACTCCATTTTGCTCCAACTGCCACTCCACGCTGTAGGCTGGCACTTCCAGGTCAAACACTCCCTCCAATATGCATAACCTCTGAAGAGTTTGACACCACTTTGCGCCCTTCTGTTCCTTCTACGCTCACAATAGGTGGAACCTTTTCATTGCTCTGCGCCACTAACCACCATGACAGAGTCCATGTTTGGCACCATCTTAGACCGTGTGACCATCACCATCCTCCAAATAACTCAACTTTTCCCCGCATTACTTTGCCCCTCCAGCTGCAAGACTCGATCCTACCGACTATGCCAGGTATAACGTGGCGAGGGCGGTAGCCATGTTTCATGATAGTGGGACTCCTGACTGGGTGTGAGGACCCATGTGTAAGGAAAGGGACGTCGCCATTTTGTATAGGGCCTGTACCAGCCTCCATTTTGTTGGTTCACAGAGCCACAGATTGCTAACTACACAGGGCCTATTAGCATATTCAGTACGACCAGTTTTGATGTCCACTATGAATCAATAGGGCTTTAACATGCTAATTGGTTTGGGCCAGTGTCTGAATAAGATGGTCAGTCATATGCTAAATAGCTCAAACTCAAGCCAGTGTTTCCTGCTCCATATGAATTGCAGGCCAGTAAATATGCGTGCTTCAAAGCAAAGGGGAAGGGCCTAGCAGTTTTAAGAACTGTAACCATGAACAGGCAGGGGCATTCCATTTTCTCTCAGCAACCAGAAGCACAAGACACAGATTTGATTTGCCTTGCCAAATGGAGCAGCAGCACATGCTGTGGGGACTGTCCAGCAACTGAAGACTTACCTGGGGATGGCAGAGCTCCCGCCTCCCCATGACCATACTACCCGGTAATATTGATCTATAGCTTATACCTTTAAGCCTTGTACATTATCGTTGTATTTTTTCTCTGACTGCAAATCCATTGTAATTACGTTGTATAGCTTTACTGTATATTTCTGTAATTATCTAGTGCGCCCTTAAGGCGATTAAACCATAAAATTAATCTTGGGCTGATGCTTTTACTCTGATCACGAATCTTAGAATACCCAGTGGGTAACAGGACAACCTCCCCGGTGGCCATTTGCTCTAGGTGCAGTTCCCTTACTGACCTGAGACAAAGGGGGCGCCGAGAGCTGTACCTGTGGAGTTACGTCCCATTGGTGACGTGGAGGAAAGGGGATCGTCCGTCATATTTGGTAGCGGCGGTGGTATCAGAAGCTGTGATACCCAGGCTACCGTGTGGCGGTCGGCTTAGTTCCCCACACCATGCAAGCAGCATGTAACTGATATTACTGGTTTGCCAGGACCAGGTGTTGGACAGTTTAATGAGGAAGACCACCAGTCAAAAATAAAGAGACAAAAAACCTGACTGGCACTTCCAGACTAATGTGAACTAGGTGCAAACCAAAGGGAGCTACCCTCATGTAAAACATCCAAAAAAAGGCTGCACTCAAGCATACTAAAGCATGACAACATAGAATATATGAAATTTTGAATAGCAATATGGCTTTGGAATATAAGGAACAATTTGAGACGCTTAGTATAAACATTTGGCCAAACATTTTAAAGCCCAACAACCATCGTCAAGGTGGTCTCAATTCTGTTGGGTCCCTAACCTAATGTGAACATACCTCTATTAGGCTGATATCTGAATTTCTGGGTGAATATGCACCTCTGTCAGCAATGCCTACATTTATGGGTAAAGTAGGGACCTGGTGTAATTAAAATCACCACCTGGTGGGGGCGGAGTGCTCGGTCAGCAAGCTAACATTCAAAAGACAAAAAACCTGACTGGCACTTCCAGACTAATGTGAACTAGGTGCAAACCAAAGGGAGCTACCCTCATGTAAAACATCCAAAAAAAGGCTGCACTCAAGCATACTAAAGCATGACAACATAGAATATATGAAATTTTGAATAGCAATATGGCTTTGGAATATAAGGAACAATTTGAGACGCTTAGTATAAACATTTGGCCAAACATTTTAAAGCCCAACAACCATCGTCAAGGTGGTCTCAATTCTGTTGGGTCCCTAACCTAATGTGAACATACCTCTATTAGGCTGATATCTGAATTTCTTGGTGAATATGCACCTCTGTCAGCAATGCCTACATTTATGGGTAAAGTAGGGACCTGGTGTAATTAAAATCACCACCTGGTGGGGGCGGAGTGCTCGGTCAGCAAGCTAACATTCAAAAGACAAAAAACCTGACTGGCACTTCCAGACTAATGTGAACTAGGTGCAAACCAAAGGGAGCTACCCTCATGTAAAACATCCAAAAAAAGGCTGCACTCAAGCATACTAAAGCATGACAACATAGAATATATGAAATTTTGAATAGCAATATGGCTTTGGAATATAAGGAACAATTTGAGACGCTTAGTATAAACATTTGGCCAAACATTTTAAAGCCCAACAACCATCGTCAAGGTGGTCTCAATTCTGTTGGGTCCCTAACCTAATGTGAACATACCTCTATTAGGCTGATATCTGAATTTCTGGGTGAATATGCACCTCTGTCAGCAATGCCTACATTTATGGGTAAAGTAGGGACCTGGTGTAATTAAAATCACCACCTGGTGGGGGCGGAGTGCTCGGTCAGCAAGCTAACATTCAAAAGACAAAAAACCTGACTGGCACTTCCAGACTAATGTGAACTAGGTGCAAACCAAAGGGAGCTACCCTCATGTAAAACATCCAAAAAAAGGCTGCACTCAAGCATACTAAAGCATGACAACATAGAATATATGAAATTTTGAATAGCAATATGGCTTTGGAATATAAGGAACAATTTGAGACGCTTAGTATAAACATTTGGCCAAACATTTTAAAGCCCAACAACCATCGTCAAGGTGGTCTCAATTCTGTTGGGTCCCTAACCTAATGTGAACATACCTCTATTAGGCTGATATCTGAATTTCTGGGTGAATATGCACCTCTGTCAGCAATGCCTACATTTATGGGTAAAGTAGGGACCTGGTGTAATTAAAATCACCACCTGGTGGGGGCGGAGTGCTCGGTCAGCAAGCTAACATTCAAAAGACAAAAAACCTGACTGGCACTTCCAGACTAATGTGAACTAGGTGCAAACCAAAGGGAGCTACCCTCATGTAAAACATCCAAAAAAAGGCTGCACTCAAGCATACTAAAGCATGACAACATAGAATATATGAAATTTTGAATAGCAATATGGCTTTGGAATATAAGGAACAATTTGAGACGCTTAGTATAAACATTTGGCCAAACATTTTAAAGCCCAACAACCATCGTCAAGGTGGTCTCAATTCTGTTGGGTCCCTAACCTAATGTGAACATACCTCTATTAGGCTGATATCTGAATTTCTGGGTGAATATGCACCTCTGTCAGCAATGCCTACATTTATGGGTAAAGTAGGGACCTGGTGTAATTAAACTGGCACTTCCAGAATAATGTCATGCTTTAGTATGCTTGAGTGCAGCCTTTTTTTGGATGTTTTACATGAGGGTAGCTCCCTTTGGTTTGCACCTAGTTCACATTAGTCTGGAAGTGCCAGTCAGGTTTTTTGTCTTTTGAATGTTAGCTTGCTGACCGAGCACTCCGCCCCCACCAGGTGGTGATTTTAATTACACCAGGTCCCTACTTTACCCATAAATGTAGGCATTGCTGACAGAGGTGCATATTCACCCAGAAATTCAGATATCAGCCTAATAGAGGTATGTTCACATTAGGTTAGGGACCCAACAGAATTGAGACCACCTTGACGATGGTTGTTGGGCTTTAAAATGTTTGGCCAAATGTTTATACTAAGCGTCTCAAATTGTTCCTTATATTCCAAAGCCATATTGCTATTCAAAATTTCATATATTCTATGTTGTCATGCTTTAGTATGCTTGAGTGCAGCCTTTTTTTGGATGTTTTACATGAGGGTAGCTCCCTTTGGTTTGCACCTAGTTCACATTAGTCTGGAAGTGCCAGTCAGGTTTTTTGTCTTTTGAATGTTAGCTTGCTGACCGAGCACTCCGCCCCCACCAGGTGGTGATTTTAATTACACCAGGTCCCTACTTTACCCATAAATGTAGGCATTGCTGACAGAGGTGCATATTCACCCAGAAATTCAGATATCAGCCTAATAGAGGTATGTTCACATTAGGTTAGGGACCCAACAGAATTGAGACCACCTTGACGATGGTTGTTGGGCTTTAAAATGTTTGGCCAAATGTTTATACTAAGCGTCTCAAATTGTTCCTTATATTCCAAAGCCATATTGCTATTCAAAATTTCATATATTCTATGTTGTCATGCTTTAGTATGCTTGAGTGCAGCCTTTTTTTGGATGTTTTACATGAGGGTAGCTCCCTTTGGTTTGCACCTAGTTCACATTAGTCTGGAAGTGCCAGTCAGGTTTTTTTGTCTATTGAATGTTAGCTTGCTGACCGAGCACTCCGCCCCCACCAGGTGGTGATTTTAATTACACCAGGTCCCTACTTTACCCATAAATGTAGGCATTGCTGACAGAGGTGCATATTCACCCAGAAATTCAGATATCAGCCTAATAGAGGTATGTTCACATTAGGTTAGGGACCCAACAGAATTGAGACCACCTTGACGATGGTTGTTGAGCTTTAAAATGTTTGGCCAAATGTTTATACTAAGCGTCTCAAATTGTTCCTTATATTCCAAAGCCATATTGCTATTCAAAATTTCATATATTCTATGTTGTCATGCTTTAGTATGCTTGAGTGCAGCCTTTTTTTGGACACCAGTCAAAAATAAACCTTTTTTATTGAACGAGAACTTGGTAGGGAATACAGTATATACAAATGAATGCAGGTACAAAGTTTTATGAACGTTAATGCTGGTGCTCTGGAACTCCCACCCGAGACACTTTACTCACCTCATATATTCAATCCTGTTTAGACCCGTTACCTTTAGGAGTTATAAAATCTGGGCCTTGTGGCTATGCGTCTTCTCCCAGGAACCGTTTCAGATAGATCACTCTGTCTCTAGGTCGCTTCAGCTCCAAATTTCGCTATCTCTTTCCTTTGGTCTCCTCTCACTTAGGGACACCCAAAATGCCGCACTGCTCACTTTGGATCTTAGGTCCTATCTCTATGCACACTAGGTACTTTCTGCCTTTCTACTAGGAAATCGTCATTTTCCCTTCAACTTAGCACTTCCCACTCTGGGCTAGTCCCAAACATTAACTCTCACTATCCCTATTGTCAAACTACACACATTGTCAATGTCACAAACATTTTTAACACACATCACAATTCACGTTATACATCACAATTCACATTACATCACACAAAATTAAACTTGTTTCTTCAAGGGGGAATGTGGGCAATATCTCCATCTACTTACACCATGATTCTGCTAAACCTAGAGAAGGGAATTCCTATTGCTAGGTCCAAGCTGTATTTCTTTAAGAGGTTTCACACCAGCTGGTACTCCCATTACGAGTAACCACCCTTTTCACCCCAAAATGATGGAAAGGGTTCCCAAGCATGCATTATTTTGGGAGAATGGCTAAGCGTGTTTTCATACTTGAATGTGTTAATTATTTACTGTCAACATAATTTAGGCATTTTTCATGTTGCGTTTCAGCCTGATCCACCTAAAAATATTGCCCTGGCAGCATATATTAATATTGTTCTCGGCAGCACATTGTACCATGTAAACAGGACTTGTGCTGTCAAGTAAAACAGCAGCTTGTGCACACTGATCGAAGCATTACAGATTGTTGGGTGCGTGTCTGCCTACGAATACAAGCCATTACACGACTGCCAATCAGTAAACAAGTAGTCGATCAATGATCGTGTAGTGCTGCAGCTTGGCAGGTCTGAACATACACTTACAGTCACTGGCTTGTGCCATTGTTTTCTGTAATTATCAATGACTGGAGAAGTTCAGAGGCTTTGTCTTTACTTGATAGGCATGGCTCCACCCTCACGTGCACCTTGAGCAATCATTGTGCCGTCAAACCTGTGGCGTGGAGTTATTAACTGTGTAATCAGCTTCTGTCATTCCGGGGTTTTTTTAGGACAGTTCTTATAATGATCACAGTCAGGAATTACGGAACAGGAGTGACACGTAGTATCTGCAACAACCACAGGTGAGTAGTCTATATACTACATATATTATAACAGGTACCAGTTTCCCAGCCTTACCTCATATGACAGGGTTCTCTTCTGTCACTGCATTACTTGGTAGATCGCTCTTAAGAAGAAGTACGCAGCATGCTGTGCTTACAGCTTTACATGACAAATGTTTCCCTAGACGTATTTTAGCATCATTAAAGGGATTCTCCCATCATGGTAATTTATGGTAGATCCAGGGCCGGACTGGCCATCTGGCGATTCTGGCAAATGCCAGAAGGGCCTGTCTGGTCGTGGGCTGCCTTGTTTGCTGCTTTGTTAACAGAATCTGTGATCTCAAGACACCCATACTGTTAAGAGTTGAGACGAAGCACAAAGTCGCTGACTCCGTCACTTACCCCAGCAGGTCACAGGTGTCATTAGAAATATTGGTCTTGTAGTAAATCTTGCTTTCCTCCATGCAGGGTAATATTAGTAATATATCCCATCTGGTGCTTGGGGACGGGGACACCATGGGCCTGTGTGATTTCAAATGCCAGGGCTGAATTTCACCCCCAGTCCGTACCTGGGTAGATCTATGATAGATATATGTCTGATAGATGAGGGTACCTTCCACCTCAGCAGCCTGTACCTATCTGACGTCATCTGTTTCTGTATGCGCTGGAAAGGTGTCCTTGATTGTAACCCTTGTACAAAAGGTGGCTAACGATGTAGGTTAGGGTATTCCCAGAGGGTTGGGGGAACTCTCAGTAGGGCCAGGGTTTAGGGGTGTATTTCAGATTCAAGTCTTTCTTAAGGATCCACCATCATTACCAAAGCACATTAAAGGAGTTCTCCAAAAATGTGATAAAATGGCTGTATCATGTAATTCTAACTGCAGCCTGCCCTCGTCACATGTCTGAAGAAACACAGTTTCCAAGACATGTGTCTCAACTGACAGAGGCACTATATCATAAACACACATACCTCTGTTAGCTGAGGAGAATGGCTGTGACATCAGACGACTGTGTACTGAGGACTGAGGCTGTAGAAACAAATCCTCATTCTCAGTCTGCCGAGGACAAGATTTAGTTCTTCTCCTATCACAGCCCTTCTTTGTAGTGCAGCGGGGTTGGAGCAGTGTGACAGACAGGCAGTGACCCAGGAAAGTTCGGAACAAAGTCTCTTTTAATAGTCAGCGTACTCACAAAACAGAAAGTAAATAGGGTCCTCCGGATCACAGCCGGGAAACAAGAAAGTCCATAACATGCCACAATCACGCCTATCCTTAAAAAGCCAACCTTCGACCCAACCGCTATGTCCAGCTATCGCCCAAAATCGCTGCTCCCATTCGCTTCCAAACTCCTGGGGCTGCACGTCCACGCTGAGCTTTCCTACCACCTCTCTTCTAACTTGCTCTTTGACACTCTACAATCTGGTTTCCGCCAGAAGGGAAGGTACCAGAAGTTAGTGATAGGTTGAAGAGGTTGGTTAGGGATGGGATAATTGTGGTGGTGAGGTTGGGGAGGAGGTGGGTTAGGATGGGGTTAAGTGCACAGGTTGTGAGGTGCGATTTGGAGAGGAGACAATTAAGCTCCCCTTCGGTTATGTTGGAGAGGAAGGTTATGGGGTTAGGGCATTGGTCTGGTATACAAAGGGGTTGTAGTGATTGAACAATGAAGACTTGCCTTGTTTGGTCGATCTTATTTTTGAAGTGTGTGGCAAAGTCCTCAGCAGAGATGAGGGAGGGAGGTAGGAGGGGGCAGTGGTGGGCAGAGGAGGGAGTTAAAAGTTTTGAATAACTGTTGGGGTTGTAGGATAGGGAAGATACGAGGGTTGTGAAGTAGGCCTGTTTAGCAGAGGTGAGGGCAGATTTGAAAGAGAGTGTTGCTTGTTTGAATGCACTGAAGTCATCTTGCGAATTTGTTTTCTTCCAACGCCGCTCTGTAATCCTGGACACTTGCCGGAGCTTTTTAGTGGTGTTATTGTGCCAGGGTTGTCTGTTGGTACGTCGCACTCTGCCATGAACGAGACCGTGTCAATAGCCGATGCAAGAGTGGCATTGTAGAAAGCAGTGGCACTGTCTGTGTTGTGGAGTGAGGATATGGATGCCAGTGGTAGAATAGAGTCAGAGAGTGTGTGAATGTCTAGGTGTGCAAGGTTTCTGCAGGGGTGCACGTGTTGCTGGACATGGGTGACAGTAGCGGAGGACAGGGATGAGAAAGTGAGTAGATGGTGGTCAGATAGGGGGAGAGGGGAGGTGGTGAAGTTAGATAGAGAGCAAAGGCGGGTGAAGACCAGGTCTAATGTATGTCCGTCCATGTGGGTGGCTGAGGAGGACCACTGAGTAAGTCCAAAGGATGAAGTAAGGGACAAGAGTTTGGAGGCTGCTGACTGAAGGGTATCAGTGGGGATGTTGAAGTCACCCATGATGATGGTGGGGATGTCAGTGGAGAGAAAGTGAAGAAGCCAGGTAGAGAATTGGTCGATGAAGGCAGTGGTCGGGCCTGGAGGTCGGTATATGACGGCCACTTGGAGGTTGGAGGGAGAGTAGATGCGGACAGAGTGGACTTCAAAAGAGGGGAGGATTAGGGAGGGAAAAGGTGGGATTGGGTTAAAGTTGCAGTTAGAGGAAAGGAGAATACCCACTCCTCCAGCATGTCTGTTTCCAGGGCGAGGAGTGTGGATGAATTGGAGGCAACCGTAACACAACGCAGCAGGGGAGGCAGTGTCAAAGGGTGTCAGCCATGTTTCTGTGAGGGCGAGGAAAGCAAGATTGAGAGCAGATGGAGCGAGCATGCCAGAGTGCTCCAGAGAGAGGGAGCAGGGGGGTGGGTGTCAATGGCACGGGTTTTACGTTGGAAAGATTGCGGTAGTTCTTATTAGATAGGGAGTGGTAGGAAGGAGTACTAATGGTGGGTATGAGCTGTGGAGGTCCAGAATTGGGAGATATGTCACCAGCAGTGAGGAGAAGCAGAGAAAGGGAGAGCAGGTGGTGAGGAGAGAGGGAAGCTTGTTTTGTGTTTTATTAGGACAGATTTGAGGTTGAGGAGCAGGTCAGCAGAGGAGGTCAGGTGGGGGGGCAAGAGGAAAGGGGAGATGATTATTTGGTTAGAGGGTGCTGGGGTTTGGGGATAGCAAAGGAGAGAGAGGATTAACGGAGCAACCACTGTGAGGGCATATGTAAACATGGTGAAAGAGTAAGATGGGTGTAAGGAAAAGGTTGTCGCCATTTTGTATAGGGCCTGTACCAGCCTCCATTTTGTCAGTTCACACAGCCACAGACTTTTAGCTACACATTGCCTATTAGCATATCCAGTACGACAGGTTTTGATGCCCACTAGGAATCAATAGGCCTTTACATGCTAATTAGTCTAGGCCAGTGACTGAATGAGATGTTCAGTCGTATGGTAAATAGCCCAAGCTCAGGCATTGTTTCCTGTTCCATATGAATTGCAGGCCAATTAATATGCGTGCTTCAAAGCAATGGGGATGGGCCTAGCAGGTCTAAACAACTAGCCATGACCAGGCTGCTGGTCTCATTCCATTTCTCACACAGAAGCCAAGAAGATGGTCTAGGAAAGACCAAAGGACTATTCAGGAACTGAAGAACTGTACCTGGGAATGGCAGAGCCAAGGCCTTCCCAAGACCATAATACCCGGTAATATTGATCCATAGCTTATACCTTTTAGCCTTGTACATTATTGTTGTATTTTTACTCTGACTGCCATTCCATTGTAATTACGTTGTATAGCTTTACTGCATATTTTTGTAATTATCTAGTGCGCCCTTAAGGCAAATTAAACCATAAAATTAATCTTGGGCTGATGCTTTTACTCTGATCACGAATCTTAGAATACCCAGTGGGTAGCAGGACACCTTCCCCGGCGGCCATTTGCTCTAGGTGCAGTTCTCTTACTGACCTGAGAGACAAAGGGGGGCGCCGGAGAGCTGTACCTGTGGAGTTACGTCCCATTGGTGACGTGGGAGGAAAGGGATCGTCCGTCACATTTGGTAGCGGCGGTGGTATCAGAAGCTGTGATACCCGGGCTACCGTGTGGCGGCCGGCTGAGTTCCTCACAAATTGGTGGCAGCGGTGGGATCAGGGTAATAGTGTGCGTGGGACCCCTACTCCCAGACACTAGAGACTACCAGCAGTACTTTCACTGCTGGGGTCTTAAGATCAGCCCAGCACTAGACGGTCAGAGTGTAAATATAACAAGTTGTGTGCAAGGTCAGGGTTGCAGCTGTGTTTCAGTGACCAAAGGTTCCCAAGATGGCGGAAGGCACCAGGAGTAGGGCAAAGGGGGAGGCCAATGCTGTGGTCTATGATGAGTTCGATACCGATGGAGGCGAGGGGAGCTCAGCCAGGGCTCCCCAAGGAGCCCGACCCCCGTGCTCAGTCTCACAGTGGACTGCCCACCCCCTGCCCGTCCCAGCCTGTCCAGATCGGAGACCCTCTTCCAAGCGGCTATGGCGCAGCTCGAGGCTGGTAATGACGCCGCCTATGAAAGACTCCTGGTGGCGGCAGAGACAGCAGCAGAGCGTGAGCGAGCAGAACGCCGTGAAGCTGCGGAGCGTGCGCAAGCAGAACGCCGTGAAGCTGCGGAGCGTGAGCAAGCAGCGGCAGAGAGAGCAGCGGAGCGGGAGCATACAGAACGCCGTGAAGCTGCGGAGCACCGGCACCGACTGGAGATGGCTCGGCACGGGCCCCCACTGGATGCACCAGGCCCACTGGAGACAAGGGCTCCCAAGGTCCGGGCGGAGGACTTTCCCTTGCTTGAAAAGGATGGAGACCTGGATTCCTTTTTGCTGGCTTTTGAGAGGACATGCCTCCAACATCATCTGGCCCCGGATCAGTGGGCAAGGTACCTGACCCCCCGTTTGAGGGGTAAGTCCCTGGAAGTTTTGGGGGACTTACCTGCCGGGGAGGAGCAGGACTACAACAGCATCAAGCGGGCCCTGATCCAGCACTACAACCTCACCCCGGAGTCGTACCGCAGGAAGTTCAGGAGCCTGCAGCGGGGTTCAAAGGACACCTGGACCGACCACATGCGGGCCCTGTTGAGAGCTGCGGAGCACTGGACCTCGGGTCTAGAGCTCACTACCCGCCAGGAGGTCCAGGAACTGTTTGTCGTGGAGCAATTTTTGTGGAACTGCCCAGAGGACCTCCAGCAGTTCCTCCGTGACCGGAAACCAAAGGGGGCTTCTGCTACAGCTGCCCTGGCAGACGAGTATGCCAACAACAGGGCGCCGGAGCCAAAGAAGCCTGCCAGCAGCACCTGGAGAGGGGGTAAGCCCAATCCTGCCCCAGCCCCATATCCAGCCCCCAGAGTGCAAGGGGCGTACCCCCCTGCTGCCCTCTCCAGGCCAGGAACAGACCCCAGACGTTGCCATAATTGCAATCAGCCAGGACACTTTAAGGCTGCATGTCCCCAGCGCCAGAAGGCCCCATCCCTGTCCCAGAAACCGTCCACTGTTTTGTGTGTGGGAGGGGGTGGTGGGAGGTCCCTAGACAATTACCAACCCGTCACCATCGGCCGCTCAGCGGTCATGGGACTGCGGGACACAGGCGCTGAACGAACCCTGGTACGCCCTGAGGTGGTGTCCCCTCAAGACTTGGTACCTGGGAAAACCTTTCCGTCTCCGGAATTGGAGGCGTTGAACCGGCGCTGCCCGTTGCCAAGGTGTATTGGATTGGGGTGCCGGGAGGGGGATGCGGGAGGTGGGAGTAACGCCGAATATTCCTGCAAATGTGTTGCTTGGGACCGATTTGGGGCGGCTAGTGTCCCAGTATGTGGCCACTGAACCCCAAGTCCGGCTCCCCAAGAATGTCATGACTCTACTGTGAATGCTAATGTTAATGTATTGAATGTGCCTCCACCAGTGGAGGAGGGAGTGAAACCTGATGGTAAGCCATGCACTGACACTACACACACAGGGCTCACAGTGAGGACAGGTGAGGAGGCTGTAGGGGAGAGCTCAGAGGTGGAGGGAGGGGCTGCTATGGGCAGTGTAGGGCCCCTAAGTGAATCCAGCCTGCTGAGTCTAGAGCCCCTGCAGGAAGAGGAACAGGCCATGGGGGGAGGGGGTGTCCCGGGAGAGGAGCCACCAGGTAGGACCCCAGGTCAGGAGTTCCCCACATCCGGGATGTCAGGAAGTCAGGGAAGTCTGCCTGACCCGGCGACTTGGTCAGAGGAGGAGGGAAAGCAGGCGCTACCCGTGGTCTCAGCGGTCGTGGCCGCTGTTACCAGGAGTGGGAGCGCTGAAGCCCAAGGAGCCTCGCGGAGGTCCGACGGTTTTCCCCCTCTCTGACCAAGTGGCTACCGAGTCAGACAGTAGCCAGGAGACAGATCCCGGGGAACTGACAGAGGACAGGGCAGTTTCGTCAATTCTTGCCATATCTAGTCAGGGATTTCAGGCAGCGTTGGAAGCTGACCCTAG
The DNA here is from genome assembly GCA_033576555.1 of Oophaga sylvatica. Taxonomy (NCBI): domain Eukaryota; kingdom Metazoa; phylum Chordata; class Amphibia; order Anura; family Dendrobatidae; genus Oophaga; species Oophaga sylvatica. The sequence continues at coordinate 19,908,051 of JARQOD010000008.1, forward strand.
CCTGAAGACTCTCAAGGAACAGGCGGCACAGCCTCCCCTGGAGTCCGACCGCGAGCGAGTGGTCTGGGACCAGGGACGGCTGTACCGGGTAACGGTCCAGCAGGGTTCACCGGAGGCGTGGCCCAGGGACCGACAGTTAGTGGTGCCCCATCCGTTCAGGGCGGAATTGTTGCGGATCGCACACGAGATTCCAATGGCCGGACACTTAGGGATCACTAAAACCAGGGCCAGGCTAGCTCAGCATTTCTACTGGCCTGGAATGAGGACCGAGGTGATAGCCTACTGCCGTTCATGTGACACCTGTCAGAGGGTGGGGAAGGCGGGGCCGCGCCCCAAAGCCCCACTGGTAACTCTGCCCATCATCGAAGAGCCTTTCTCGAGGGTGGCTGTGGATCTCATTGGACCTCTGTCCACTCCCAGCCGCTCCGGGAAATGCTTCATACTAACGGTAGTGGACTATGCCACCCGGTACCCGGAGGCGGTAGCTTTGTCGTCCATTCGGGCCGACAAAGTGGCCACTGCCTTACTGGAGATTTTCTCCAGAGTGGGGTTTCCCAAGGAAATGCTCACCGACCGAGGGACCCAGTTCATGTCGCAGCTGATGGAGTCTCTCTGTAAGCAGGTACAGGTGCAACATCTGGTGGCCAGCCCGTATCACCCACAGACCAATGGCTTGTGTGAGCGGTTCAATGGCACCTTAAAGCAGATGCTGAGGATGTTGGTCGACTCCCACGGGAGAGACTGGGAGCGGTATCTCCCACACCTGCTGTTTGCCTACCGGGAGTTTCCACAGGCCTCAACGGGGTTCTCCCCCTTTGAGCTCCTGTACGGGCGACGTGTACGGGGGCCCCTTGCTCTGGTGAAGGAAGCATGGGAAGGGGATTTAGCCACCCCTGGAGGGTCGGTCATTGAGTATGTCGTGCGCTTCCGGGACCGAATGATGGCCTTGATACGGCTGGTGCATGACAATATGGCCCAAGCTCAGGCTGACCAGAAGCGATGGTACGACCAGAATGCTTGTGAGCGGACCTACCAGGTGGGTCAAAAGGTGTGGGTACTGGTCCCCGTACCACAAAACAAGCTTCAGGCGGCCTGGGAGGGTCCATACCTCGTGCACGAGCAGCTCAACGCCGTCACCTACCTGGTCACCCTGGACCACGCCCGTGGAAGGAGGAAGGCCTTCCATGTGAACATGATGAAGGCCCATCATGAGCGGGAGGCTTATGCCCACCCAGTGTGCAACCTTCCAGAGGAAGGAGAGGCAGAAACCCTCCTCGATCTGCTCACCCAAGCCAAGGCGGGTGGATCCATCGAGGATGTGGGGGTTGGCCACCAGCTCTCGGAGGACCAACGTTCCCAGCTGGGGGCCACCCTACACCCCTTCCGGGAGCTGTTCAGCAACCTGCCCGGAAGGACTGAGGCAGCAGTCCATGACGTGGACACTGGTAACCACCCCCCAATCCGGCGTTCAGCATATCGGGTCTCTCTTGAGGTGCAGCAGCAGATGCGCCAAGAGATAGACGAGATGCTGAGGCTGGGGGTGATCCAAGCGTCCAACAGCGCGTGGGCTTCGCCTGTAGTCCTCGTCCCTAAAAAGGACCGAACTACGCGGTTCTGCGTGGACTACAGGGGCCTCAACGCTGTGACGGTCACCGATGCGTACCCAATGCCGCGCATCGATGACCTGCTCGACCAGCTGGCCGGGGCCAAGTACCTGACCATCATGGATCTGAGCAGGGGGTATTGGCAGATTCCCCTGACCCCTAGGGCACGGGAACGCTCTGCCTTTATCACCCCATTCGGACTGTACGAGTCCACGGTGATGCCCTTCGGCATGAAGAATGCCCCTGCCACTTTTCAGCGGATGGTCAACACGCTGCTCGAGGGACTGGAAGGGTATGCGACCGCGTACCTGGATGACATTGCCATCTTCAGTCCCACCTGGGAGGATCACCTAGAGCACCTGGCGCAGGTGCTCGGGCGGATCCAGCGAGCAGGCTTGACCATTAAGCCGGAAAAATGCCAGCTGGGTATGAGTGAGGTCCACTACCTGGGACACCGGGTAGGTGGGGGAGCTCTGAAGCCAGAGCCCGGGAAGGTGGATGCCATCGCATCCTGGCCCACCCCCAGGACCAAGAAGCAGGTGATGTCCTTTTTGGGTACTGCGGGGTACTATAGGAGGTTTGTTCCGCACTATAGTGCCCTGGCCAAGCCCCTAACGGACCTCACCAAGAAAAGGCTGCCCGTCGCAGTCGACTGGACAGTCGCCTGCGAGACAGCTTTCCAGGCGCTCAAGACCGCCCTTTCTAGTTCTCCTGTACTACAGGCAGCCGACTTCACGCGGCCATTCTTAGTGCAGACCGACGCCAGCGACTTCGGCCTCGGTGCTGTGCTCAGCCAGGTTGACACTACGGGCCATGAACACCCCATTTTGTACCTGAGCAGGAAGCTCCTGCCGAGGGAAGTGGCCTATTCCACGATGGAGAAGGAATGTCTGGCAATTGTGTGGGCCCTGCAGCGTCTGCAGCCATACTTGTACGGACGCCAATTCACCGTGGAAACAGACCACAACCCCCTCAGCTGGTTACACACGGTCTCTGGGACGAATGGGAGGTTGCTACGCTGGAGCCTCGCTCTCCAACAGTACCATTTCACCATTCGCCACAAAAAGGGCAGTGACCATGGTAACGCTGATGGGTTGTCCCGGCAAGGAGAGGGTGCGGTAGGGCGCACGGGGGAACACAGGAATGTGATACCCCCTAGCGCCCTCAAAAGCAGGGAGGTTAAGGAAAAGGTTGTCGCCATTTTGTATAGGGCCTGTACCAGCCTCCATTTTGTCAGTTCACACAGCCACAGACTTTTAGCTACACATTGCCTATTAGCATATCCAGTACGACAGGTTTTGATGCCCACTAGGAATCAATAGGCCTTTACATGCTAATTAGTCTAGGCCAGTGACTGAATGAGATGTTCAGTCGTATGGTAAATAGCCCAAGCTCAGGCATTGTTTCCTGTTCCATATGAATTGCAGGCCAATTAATATGCGTGCTTCAAAGCAATGGGGATGGGCCTAGCAGGTTTAAACAACTAGCCATGACCAGGCTGCTGGTCTCATTCCATTTCTCACACAGAAGCCAAGAAGATGGTCTAGGAAAGACCAAGGGACTATTCAGGAACTGAAGAACTGTACCTGGGAATGGCAGAGCCAAGGCCTTCCCAAGACCATAATACCCGGTAATATTGATCCATAGCTTATACCTTTTAGCCTTGTACATTATTGTTGTATTTTTACTCTGACTGCCATTCCATTGTAATTACGTTGTATAGCTTTACTGTATATTTTTGTAATTATCTAGTGCGCCCTTAAGGCAAATTAAACCATAAAATTAATCTTGGGCTGATGCTTTTACTCTGATCACGAATCTTAGAATACCCAGTGGGTAGCAGGACACCTTCCCCGGCGGCCATTTGCTCTAGGTGCAGTTCTCTTACTGACCTGAGAGACAAAGGGGGGCGCCGGAGAGCTGTACCTGTGGAGTTACGTCCCATTGGTGACGTGGGAGGAAAGGGATCGTCCGTCACATTTGGTAGCGGCGGTGGTATCAGAAGCTGTGATACCCGGGCTACCGTGTGGCGGCCGGCTGAGTTCCTCACAATGGGTAAATAGAAAAGTCAGGTACAAGTAATTAGAAGTGCTTACTCAGCAGACATACCCAAAAGAGACATAAGGGTATGCCACACTAAGCGAGATCGCTAACGAGATTGCTAAAACGTAACTATTTAGCGATCTCGTTAGCGACCTCGTTGTGTGTGGCATGTAGCAACGATGTGGCCCCTGCTGTGATGTCGCTGATCGTTCACTAGCGTTCTGGACCGTTTTTTGATCGTTGGCGTCCCTCTGGTGAGCCTATATCGCTGTGTTTGGCACCTTTTGCGAACGACGAGCGACCTCGTTTGTGACGCATATGAGTTTTTAGCGTCACGGAGTGGATCGCAATATCTGTAAGTTCTCTTTTGCGTCACAGAGAGGACCGCAGAAGTTGCAAAGCAGGCTAGCAGGACGCAGAGAGCAGGAGCGATGCTGGAAATTCCTATGAATCAGAAGCGCTCAGTACATGCTAATAATAATAATAATAATAATAATCTTTATTTATATAGCGCCAACATATTCCGCAGCGCTTTACAGTTTAACAGTTTCAAAACACAAGTCATAGGTAACAACGTTAACAATACAATAATTAAAGCAAAATAAGCCGCCCCTGCTCGTGAGAGCTTACAATCTACAATGAGGTGGGGGAGATACAAAGTACAGATGTGTATATACAATGGTGCATTTACAATAATGGTCCAGCCATCTTGAGGGAGTGAGGCATGGATGGAGATAGTGAATGGGCTACACATACACACTTACACAGAGAATGACTTTGATTAGTGAATGTGATAGGTCGCTCTGAACAAATGTGTTTTGAGGGAGCGCCTGAAACCATGCAAATTGTGGATAGTCCTAATTTCTTGGGGTAGAGCATTCCAGAGGATTGGCGCAGCGCGGAGAAGTCTTGGAGTCGGGAGTGGGAGGTACGGATTAGTGCAGAGGTTAGTCGAAAGTCGTTTGCAGAGCGCAGCAGTCGGTTAGGCCGATAGATAGAAATGAGGGAGGAGATGTAGGGGGGTGCTGCACTGTGGAGAGCTTTGTGGGTGAGAACCAGTACTTTGAATTGGATCCTATAATGAATGGGCAGCCAGTGTAAGGACTGGCGAAGAGCGGACGCGTCCGAGTACCGATTAGCCAGATGGATGACCCTGGCTGCTTCATTAAGGATGGACTGGAGAGGGGATAGTCGAGTAATGGGGAGGCCAAGTAATAGAGCGTTACAGTAGTCCAGGCGGGAGTGGATCAATGCTACAGTGAGGGTTTTTGTTGTTTCCATGGTGAGAAAAGGGCGGATTCTAGAGATGTTCTTTAGGTGTAGACGGCAAGAGCGGGCAAGAGATTGTATATGGGAGGTGAAGGAGAGATTGGTGTCAAACATAACACCCAGACAGCGAGCCTGCTGCCGGAGTGTTATTATGGTGCCGCCCACAGAGAGGGAAATGTCAGATTTAGGGAGGTTAGTAGACGGCGGGAGCAGAAGAGTTCAGTCTTGGAGAGGTTAAGTTTCAGATAGAGAGCAGACATGATGTTGGAGACTGCGGACAGACAGTCGGTGGCGTTCTGTAGTACAGTGGGGGTAAGGTCGGGGATGACGTGTATAGTTGTGTGTCATCGGCATAAAGATGGTACTGAAAGCCAAATCTGCTGATGGTCTGTCCAATTGGGGCCGTGTAGAGAGAGAAGAGAAGGGGGCCAAGGACTGAGCCCTGGGGTACACCGACAGTGAGAGGGAGAAGAGATGATGTGGAGCCAGAGAACGAAACACTGAAGGAGCGGTCAGAAAGATAGGAGGAGAACCAGGAGAGAACAGTGCCCTTAATACCTAGTGACTGGAGCCTAGAGAGTAGGAGACAGTGGTCAATCGTGTCGAAAGCTGCAGAAAGGTCGAGTAGAATGAGCAGAGAGTGGTCGCCGTTACGTTTTGCTGTAAGAAGGTCATTGGTCACTTTGATGAGTGCAGTTTCAGTCGAATGCTAATGGCAGATCCTAACGACCGCCAAAGTCTTTAAAGAGATCGCTGACCGCTGATGTGTCGTTTATGAGATCTCCTGTTTGCCAGCTACTAGCGAACTAAAAGCGATCACACCAACGATCTCGTTAGCTTGCGTCGTTATCGTGATCGCTAACGAGATCGCTAAGTGTAGCAGTACCTATAGTGTGGGGTCCTGACTCCTGCCGTGACTAACAGCCATTGAAATAACTGCAGCTTCATGATACTTAACACAATAAAGCGCAGCGGATCTGTATGGCTCTGCCTCACTCACAAAGTTTCTTATATCTCCTTGTACTATCAGTTTAAGCAAAGTTTGTTAAAAAGACATTCATCATTTAAAAAGTCTATCCCAAAATGTAATAAAAAATATATAACAATTTTGCACACATCCTCAATTCTTAGAAACCTGTACTCATTAGACTTTAAGATTTTCTATTAATCCTTTGGCCGTAGAAGGAGGGTGTGACAAACAAACATCATTAGTCTTTATTATTGTCAATGTTGAAACTGCAGGAATGCAAAGTATTCAAAGTCACAGCGAAGTGTCCCACAACCTGGATGAACAGCTGTCTTGTAGCCACACATGGATTTTAGAAGAGAAAGTCAATTTTATGATGGTATTTTTACTGGTAGTCGTCATTTGTGATGGTACTGCTGTCATATAACCTGATAGCTATCAGAGGAGGAGAGACCAAGGAACAGGTAATGATGTTATGGGCACTACATTAGCTGGCAATTCTGTATTATTATTATTATTATTATTATTATTATGTGGTTGGTATGCTGACCTCCTATGGCCTCTTATGGTCATGGATAGTCTATGGATACTGTGTGACTACTAAAAATCTGTGGCCCACTATAGCCACTATGCGGTGAATGGCCTATGGTCATTACAATGTTCCTGGCACTTATCTATAGCCTCCTATGGTCACTATTCCATTGTTAGTGTATGATCATTACAATGAGGCTGGCAATAATCTATGGCCCCCTATAGTCACTATTCCATGGTTAGTCTATGGTCATTACAATGAGGCTGGCACTTATCTATAGCCTCCTATGGTCACTATTCCATTGTTAGTGTATGATCATTACAATGAGGCTGGCACTATCTATAGCCTCCTATGGTCACTATTCCATTGTTAGTCTATGTCATTACAATGTTCCTGGCACTTATCTATAGCCTCCTATGGTCACTATTCCATTGTTAGTCTATGGTCATTACAATGTTCCTGGCACTTATCTATAGCCTCCTATGGTCACTATTCCATTGTTAGTGTATGATCATTACAATGAGGCTGGCAATAATCTATGGCCCCCTATAGTCACTATTCCATGGTTAGTCTATGGTCATTACAATGAGGCTGGCACTTATCTATAGCCTCCTATGGTCACTATTCCATTGTTAGTGTATGATCATTACAATGAGGCTGGCAATAATCTATGGCCCCCTATGGTCACTATTCCAGGGTTAGCCTATGGCCTCTACAATGTGGCTGGCACTCATCTATGACACCTTATGATCACTATTCCATTGTTAGTATATGGTCATTACTATGTGGCTGGCACTAATCGGTGGCGCCTTTATAAGCACAATCTTGTGACTGGTTTATGGGCACTACTGTGTGGCTGATACTAATCTGTGGTCACTATGGCCACTGCTTTATGGGTAATACTATGTGACTGTGCCCCCATTATGGAAACTATCTTTTAATTGGTCTTTTGGAAATAATATGTGGCCCCTTATGGTCACTATACTATGGCTGGTCTTTGGGTACTAATTTGTTACTGGTTTTTAATCTGTGCCCCCCTATGATCACTATCCTGTGGTTGGTCTTTAGGCATTACTATGTGGCTGATACTATTATGTGGCCCCTTAGTCACTATCTCATGTGTGGCCTATTGGCAACACTATTCCACTGGCAATAATCCGAGTCCCCTTTAGGGCCACTAAACTCTGGGTATGGCTTAATATGTACACTTCGGTTTCTGTTTTTTGGCAAAATTGTTTAATCAGTGGAAGTCCACCAACCATGTCCGATTTATAATACTAATTTCACCTTATGCGACAGACGAGCTCGTGGGTCACTTCAGGCTCTAGGACAAAAGATGTGACAATCCTCCATGTGCGGCCCACTCTCTGCTGCAATCGGGGAACACTAGACATTGAATTCCGAAATGCTGCCATTGGACAGAATCAAGGGTCACATCTGGGGCCCATAAAACGTGGCCAGCTTCCAATCACCGGTTCACACGTCGTGATTTCCTCATATTTAGGTGTGCATTGATGTGACAGGTGACTACCTAAGGATGTCAAAAATTTGACTGCAGGCTAATATTACCGGTGCCACATCACCCATGCTGAATATTACATATGGTATCAGCCTATTATTAGCTGACAAATTCTCCCAAGGTAATTGTATGGCCTACATTTGTGTCCTCTGTACATTGCGGCATTTCAAAATGTGGACAAGCACTGGTCGATTTATTATGTCCCATAAACAACGGGTTCTAATATGGAAAATACATAAAACTGATATATTGGGGTGCTTCGTAACAAAATTTTAAAAAGGGGGTTCTGCCCCTTTAAATTAAAATAAAATTATGCTAACATAATTTTGTCTTTTTACTTCAATAAAGATATAGGTGCCGATTTAGTAAAGTTCGGAAAGTTGTAATAACTTTCGTCATGTGTCTTCCTCCTCAGACCGTAACACCAAGAATGTCATCAACATCATCCGCGCTCTTGATATTTCAGCTCCTCCTCGGCCTTTTCAATCCATACCTGTCGACTTGTCAAAAATGGGAATCTTTAAGAAAAACCAGATCACCAGCTCTGCGGTGACCAACTGCGCTGCTGTCATGGCAGGAGAATGTCTGGAGACGCAAAGCTTCATCTACACACATCCGGGAATCCTGGAGAATGTCTGCAAATATATCACCGGACAGAAAAACGTCAGCAAAAGCAAAGAATTCAGCGTCAGTACCTGTACGAAAACGCCAAACACGTCCTGCAGCTACGGGAACCCAGATGTCCAACTTGGGGTGATATGTCTGACCTGCCGAAACAGGAAACCGGTCCAATTTGTTAAAATGGGAAATTGTTAGAATCGGCTTTAATTCTCGCAATGTTTGACTTTGGGTAAAATATGGTATCAATAAAAACCTCCGCTGACCATATACAAATGCAAATAAAAAGAAACATTACAGGTCTCAGAAAAAAACAACACGCTAAAACCATTTTTTACCTTCCTTTTTTAGGCCGTGTTCACACATGGCACAAGTGCTGTGGCTATTCTTCTTCATATCCGCCTGTTTTTTTAGATGTCCACATCAAAACACACAATAAAAATCTTTTCTGGTTATTATAGTTTTACTGCGCTTCTTTGATGCTTTTTCTTTTTGCTATCTTTTTAGCGCTGATTTAAACCAGGTTATTTATGCATTTCTTTTAGTACTGAAACATTTAGATTTTGTTACTGTGGTTTTTTTTAAGCAATTATAGATCTTGGGAGGAGAAAAGGAAAAAAAAAAAATAAACAAGCGCATAAATTAAAATGCCCGGTCCTGCAAGGGTTAATCTATGATGCCATGTACTGAAAAATGGAAATAAAAAAATCTTCATATCAAGGGCGGACATACCGCCGGTGCAACCGGTCGTTCTAAAGACCATGCAGAAAATAAGCTTGGACTGTTGTCATTTTACATGCAGTGTTTGGAGGTGACATCACTGCTGTATGGGGTAGTTACATTATTGAAACTGGGCCTGGTGACCTCACTCTTATACAGGAGGCTGGGGCGAACATACCGTTGGTGCAGCCGATGCAGCTGCATCACGGCCCGAAGGTGGAGGGGGGGCCCTTGCAGGCCCGGGACCGTCAGGGACACCAGCACGCCATGGGGCCCATGAGTCGGGGGCCCTGTGCCAGTCACTGGGCCCCCCCTTGCTATAAACTGAAATACTTACCTCTCCCTGTTCCTCTGCAGCTCCAGTGTCCATGACTCTCTGGTGTCTCAGGGCAGAACGCGTGATAACTTAACTACAGCGCGCCCTCTGCACTGTGCACTGCAGAGAGTCATAAGACGCTGAGGAGCCCGGAGCAACGGAGCCTGGAGCAGTGGGAGAAAAGACAGAGGTAAGTATTTCATTATTTTTATTTTTTTATGTATGGAGCATTATATGGGGCCCATTATACTGCATGGACCATTACATGAGGTCCATTATTCTGTATGGAGCATTATATGGGCTTATTATACTGTATGGAGCATTATATGAGGTCCATTATACTCTATGAAGCAATATATGAGGTTCATTATACTGTATGGAGCATTATATGAGGTGCATTATTCTGTATGGAGCATTATATGGACTTATTATACTGTATGGAGCATTATATGAGGTCCATTGTACTCTATGAAGCATTATATGAGGTCCATTATACTGTATGGAGCATTATATGAGGTCCATTATTCTGAATGGAGCATTATATGAGGTCCAATATTCTGTATGGAGCATTATATGGGGCTTATTGTACTGTATGGAGCATTATATGTGGTCCATTATAACCATATGAAGCATTATATGAGGTCCATTATACTGTATGGAGCATTATATGAGGTCCATTATTCTGTATGGAGCATTATATGGGGCTTATTATACTGTATGGAGCATTATATGAGGTCCATTATACCCTATGAAGCATTATATGAGGTCCATTATACTGTATGGAGCATTATATGAGGTCCATTATACTGTATGAAGCATTATATGGCATCCATTATTATGTATGGAGCATTATATGAGGTCCATTATACTGTATGGAGCATTATATGAGGTCCATTATACTGTATGAAGCATTATATGGGGCCCATTATTCTGTATGGAGCATTATATGAGGTCCATTATTCTGTATGGAGCATTATATGGGGCTCATTATACTGTATGGAGCATTATATGGGCCCATTATACTGTATGAAGCATTATATGGGGCCCATTATTCTGTATGGAGCATTATATGAGGCTTATTATACGTATGGAGCATTATATGAGGTCCATTATACTGTATGAAGCATTATATGGGGCCCATTATTCTGTATGGAGCATTATATGAGGTCCATTATTCTGTATGGAGCATTATATGAGGTCCATTATACTGTATGAAGCATTATATGGGGCCCATTATTCTGTATGGAGCATTATATGAGGTCCATTATTCTGTATGGAGCAATATATGGGGCCCATTATACTGTATGAAGCATTATATGGGGCCCATTATTCTGTATGGAGCATTATATGAGGTCCATTATTCTGTATGGAGCAATATATGGGGCTCATTATACTGTATGGAGGACTATACTGTTCGGTTTCTTAACTATTGTAGAATTTGCACTAGATATCACTCATCTAATGTAAGAAGTAAGTGAAATCTTTGGCATTGTACTAAACCTATATTTCTTATCTTTGCATTATGAATTGTGGTATGTGTTAAAGGAGCCACTAGGAGACTCTTTCATCCGTGGCTCATGAAAACCTGGAGTCGACCCTGTGTGACTGTCTGTACATGTGTTAGTCACCATATAATCAAGTTTTCTCTGATCAATAGGATCCAACCACTGCCTCTCCCTCCGAGATTCTGAGAACAGGGGTCTGCGGACTCATCCTGGATGGAGCAGAGTTGTACATGCTCGGCCTCTGCTCGCCACTATCTATAGAGATGCTGAGCGCTTCGCTCGGCTGTTTCCATCAGTTCCATAGACAATGAATAGATCAGAAGTAGAGTTGAGCGATACTTTCCGATATCCTAAAGTATCGGAATCGGAATGGTATCGCCGATATCACTAAAATATCGGCGATACCCGATACCGATACCGGAAGTCCCATGTAAGTCTATGGGAACAAAATATCGCAACAAAAAAAAAACCCATTCTTTCCTTGTAAACACTAAATATACACACATAGAATACATATATATATATATACATGTCATTGTGACATATATATATACATATATGTATAGTTTATACACTTCTACATAGTAAAATATCCTCTCATTCAATTGCCGGGTAAAGCCGGCTTCAGTGAAAAGACAGAAGCACCCGACATGAAATGACACTTGGTGTACATAGGGTTAACCATGTCTTTTCATGTCGTTTGCTATCTGATTTGCACAAACAATTAAATCAGACTATGTGTGCAAAATTTCACACCTGTAGGGGTTAATTAAAGGTGTAAATTCGTTGTAAAAAAAACGGACTTTTTTTGCTACGAATTTACACCTTTAATTAACCCCTACAGGTGTGAAATTTTGCACACATAGTCTGATTTAATTGTTTGTGCAAATTAGGCTGGAGTCACACACAACCACAAAAAATCGGTCCGTTTAGACGGTCGACAATCGGATCAAAATAAAAACATCACACATCCTTCTGGCATCCGATTTTCCTTCAAAGATGCGATTTAATCGCATGTGTGTGTACCTTGTAACATCCGATTTTCATCCGACTTGCGAGATTTTCTCGCAGGCTTGCAAAACTGACATATAATGGATCCAAAAGAATAGTATTTAAATGCCAAAAGAAAGAATAGATATATACACATAGAGCACATATATATATATATATATATATATATATACATATATATATATATATATATGTCATTGTGACATATATATATATACATATATTTATAGTTCTTACACTTCTACATACTGTTATAGCCGCTAATTCAATTGCCGGCTTCAGTGAAATCACAGAAGCCGACATGAAATGATACATTGTTTCCACACATTTAACCATGTAATTTCATGTATTTTTATATATGTTTGAAACATACAATTACATGAGTATATGTGTGCTAAATTTCAGACATGTAGGGGTTAATTAAAGTGTAAATTCGTTAAAAAAAAATGCGTGGGCTCCCGCTGTATTTTCTCCACCAGACAGACAAAGCAAGCGAGTGGGGCAGATAATAATAGCCTAGGGAGGGTACATTTTTTTTGTGCCCCCCCTGGCTACTAACATCTGCCCCCAGACACCCCAGAAAGGGCAAATCTATAATTAGATTCGCCCTTTCTGGCACTTTGCCCGTCTAATTCCCATTGCCCTGTAGCGGTGGCGAATGGGTTAATAAGGGGTTAAAATGACCTTGCAATTGAAAGGTCACTTTAAGCCAGGTTAATAATTGATAGCTGTCAATTAGGCAACTATCAATTATTAATCCTATTGTATGAAAGAAAAATCAAACACACACACTTTAATAAAAAATAAGTTTAATTAAATAATCACACAGTTTTTGACCATATTTTATTTTCCTGCTAAAACCATTTCCTGTAATAAAAATAAAATAAAAAAGCAAAATTATACTTACCAATCCGATGTACAGTCAGGTCCCACGGTGTAATCCATCAGAAAGGGTTAACAGGTTACAGGTCGCAGAGAGCTAATAATGCTGTCTCAGACCTGTATTCCCCTGAATGAATAACTTCCTCTCCCAGTGAAAGTAGAGGAATAGATTCATGAATGGAGCTTAATTGATTTCTTGCCAATTTAACTGTAGTGACCTGACCTAAAGGGAAAGTGGACACAATCAATTAAGCTTCATTCATGAAACACATCCTCTCCTGTCGCCAGAGAGGAACTTATTCATTCATGAGCTTTGAGCTGAGCATGCAGGATTACTTGCACTGCTTGGCTCAAAGCTAGTTAACCCTTTGTGAAGGATTACAGCGTGGGACGTGACAGATCGGCGGAATAGGTAAGAATAATGTTGTTTTATTTCTTTTTCTTTATTTTAGGAGATCAATGGCTTCGCACGGATTTAGTGTAAAATAAAATATGGTCAAAAAAATGTGTTTTTATTTCATTAAAATTATTTATTCTTAAAGTGTGTGTGTTTTTTTATTTACTTCAATAGGATTAATAATTGATAGTTGTCTAATTGACAGCTATCAATTATTAACCTGCCTTAAGGTCACCTTTCAATTGCAAGGTGACAGTAAGGGAGATTAACCCATTCGCCACCGCTACAGGCAATGGGAATAGACGGGCAAAGTGCCAGAAAGGGCGAATCTAATTATAGATTTGCCCTTTCTGGGGTGTCTGGGGGCAGATGTTAGTAGCCAGGGGGGCACAAAAAAATGCACCCTCCCTGGGCTATTATTATCTGCCCCCACTCGCTTTGCTTTGTCTGTCTGGTGGAGAAAATACAGCGGGAGCCCACGCATTTTTTTTCAACGAAATTACACCTTTAATTAACCCTACATGTCTGAAATTTTGCACAAATACACTCATGTAATTGTATGTTTCAAACATATATAAAAATACATGAAATTACATGGTTAAATGTGTGGAAACAATGTATCATTTCATGTCGGCTTCTGTGATTTCACAAAACCCGGCAATTGAATTAGCGGCTATTACAGTATGTAGAAGTGTATGAACTATAAATATATGTATATATACATGTCACAATGACATGTATATATATATGTATGTGTTCTATGTGTATATATCTATTCTTTCTAGTCTTTATTAAAGCTGTCAGTGTGATTTTACAGTATAGCCGGGGATGAATTGCCGGCTTTTCTAAAGGACACCGATGCGATTTCATCGCAAGTCACACAGTGTGGTCCGTTTGTAATCAGATTTTTCATCGCTCCCATAGACTTGCATTGGCGATTGTCGACCGACAATCGGTGACAATCGCAGCATGCTGCGATTGTACACGGACGTTTAAAACGGACCACAAAAAATCTGATACTGGGAGCTGCTCCATAGATTAACATAGGTCCGACTGCAATGCGATATTTCATCGCATTGCAGTCGTCCGATTTTGTCGCCAGTGTGACTCCGGCCTTAGATAGCAAAGGACATGAAAAGACATGGTTAACCCTATGTACACCAAGTGTCATTTCATGTCGGGTCACCCGACATGAAATGACACTTGGTGTACATAGGGTTAACCATGTCTTTTCATGTCCTTTGCTATCTAATTTGCACAAACAATTAAATCAGACTATGTGTGCAAAATTTCACACCTGTAGGGTTAATTAAAGGTGTAAATTCGTTGTAAAAAAAACGGACTTTTTTGCTACGAATTTACACCTTTAATTAACCCCTACAGGTGTGAAATTTTGCACACATAGTCTGATTTAATTGTTTGTGCAAATTAGATAGCAAAGGACATGAAAAGACATGGTTAACCCTATGTACACCAAGTGTCATTTCATGTCGGGTTCTGCATTTTCACAAAAGCCGGCAATTGAATTAGCGGCTATTATACTATGTAGAAGTGTATGAACTACAAATATAAATATATATATATGTGTCACAAATTCAATGACATGTATATATATATATGAGGTGTAAAATTGCTGAAAAAAAATGCGTGGGCTCCCCGCCCTATTTTCGCAACCAGACAGACAAAGCCAGTGAGTGGGGCAGATAATAATAGCCCAGAGAGGGACCATTATTTTTGCCCCCCCCGGCTACTAACATCTGCCCCCAGACACCCCAGGAAAGACAAATCTATAATTAGATTCGCCCTTTCTGGCACTTTGCCCGTCTATTCCCATTGCCCTGTAGCGGTGGCGAATGGGTTAATATGGGGTTAAAGCCACCTTGCTATTGAAAGGTGACCTTAAGCCAGGTTAATAATTGAGAGCTGTCAATTAGACAACTATCAATTATTAATCCTATTGCATGAAATAAAAATAAAACACACACACTTTAATTAAAAATCATTTTAATGAAATAAAGACACATGTTTTTGACCATCTTTTATTTTACTGCAAAAACCATTTCCTGTAATAAAAATAAAATAAAAAAGCAAAATTATTTTTACCTATCCCATGCACAGTCAGGTCCCACGGTGTAATCCTTCAGAAAGGGTTAATGTTTACTGCAGGGACCGCAGCTAATGCTGCAGCCTCACAGTAAACCCCAAATGATTGAGTTCCTCTCCTGCCTGACAGGAGAGTAAAGGCTGGGTGTCACATAACGATACACCAGCGATCCCGACAACGATATGCACTTGTCAGGATCGCTGGTGTATCGCTACATGATCGCTGCTGAGCTGCCAAACAGGCAGCTCAGGCAGCGATCTGGGACAGCGACACTGCGGGTAACATCGCTTAAGGGCCCGTCTCACATAGCGATATCGCTACCGAGATCGCTGCTGAGTCACTAGTTTTGTGACGCAGCAGCGAGCTCACCAGCGATATCGCTGTGTGTGACATTCAGCGACGATCAGCCCCCTGCCGGGTATCGCTGATCGTCGCAGAAATGTCAGGACCTTTTTTTGATCGCTGGTTTCCCTCTGACAGCACGCATCGCTGCGTGTGACAGGCGGGAGAACCAGCGATCCGCTGGTAACCAAGGTACACAGCGGGTTTCCAGGCACCGCGCAGCGCTTGGAAACCCGCTATGTACCTTGGATACCAGCTCCCTGCATCAGGGCGCTGGTATCCAAGGTACACAGCGGGTTTCTAGGCACAGCCCCGCGCCTGGAAACCCGCTGTGTACCTTGGTTACCAGCGGATCGCTGGTTTCCCGCCTGTCACACGCAGCGATGTGTGCCTGTCAGCGGGAAACCAGCGATCAAAGGTCCTGACATTTCAGCGACGATCAGCGATACCCGGCAGGGGGGCTGATCGTCGCTGAATGTCACACACACAGCGATATCGCTGGTGAGCTCGCTGCTGCGTCACAAAACTAGTGACTCAGCAGCGATCTCGGTAGCGATATCGCTATGTGAGACGGGCCCTTAAGTGGAAAGCTTAATTGATTGCTTTCCACTTTCACTTCAGGTCAGCCAGGGACACAATCAGTGACGTCAGAGGGAACTGATTAACAAAAATAGGGGTTCCCTTCGAAAAAAAAATGGCGTGGGGTCCCCCCTATTTTTGTTAACCAGCCAGATGAAGCAGACCGCTGAGGCCTGGATTTTCAGGCTGTTAAGGAGCCAAGATCCATGGACCTTGCCAGCCTGATAATACCAGGCCACAGCAGTCTGCATATCTTGGCTGATTAACAAAAATAGGGGATCCCCTCGAAAAAAATTGGCGTGGGGTCCCCCCTATTTTTGTTAACCAGCCAGATGAAGCAGAACCGCTGAGGCCTGGATTTTCAGGCTGTTAAGGAGCCAAGATCCATGGACCTTGCCAGCCTGATAATACCAGACCACAGCAGTCTGCATATCTTGGCTGATTAACAAAAATAGGGGATCCCCTCGAAAAAAATTGGCGTGGGGTCCCCCCTATTTTTGTTAACCAGCCAGATGAAGCAGACCGCTGAGGCCTGGATTTTCAGGCTGTTAAGGAGCCAAGATCCATGGACCTTGCCAGCCTGATAATACCAGGCCACAGCAGTCTGCATATCTTGGCTGATTAACAAAAATAGGGGATCCCCTCGAAAAAAATTGGCGTGGGTCCCCCCTATTTTTGTTAACCAGCCAGATGAAGCAGACCGCTGAGGCCTGGATTTTCAGGCTGTTAAGGAGCCAAGATCCATGGACCTTGCCAGCCTGATAATACCAGGCCACAGCAGTCTGCATATCTTGGCTGATTAACAAAAATAGGGATCCCCTCGAAAAAAATTGGCGTGGGGTCCCCCCTATTTTTGTTAACCAGCCAGATGAAGCAGACCGCTGAGGCCTGGTTTTTCAGGCTGGTAAGGATCCAATATCCATGGACCTTGCAAGCCTGATAATACCAGGCCACAGCAGTCTGCTTAGCTTGGCTGGTTAACAAAAATAGGGGATCCCCTCGAAAAAAAAACGGCGTGGGGATCCCCCCTATTTTTGTTAACCAGCCAAGTAAAATGCAGACTGCTGCGGCCTGGTATTAAAAGACTGTCAAGGCCCATGGATTTTGGCCCTCAACAGCCTGATAATACCAGGCTACAGCAGCCCCACATTTGGCGCATCAAAAGATGTGCCAATTGTGGCACTTTACCCGGCTCTTCCCACTTGCCCTGTAGCGGTGGCAAGCGGGGTAATAAGGGGTTAATGTCACCGTTGATTGCACGGTGACAATAAGCCCGGTTAATAATGGAGAGGCGTCAATAAGACACCGATCCATTATTAATCCCAAAGTTATTAAATGTTTAAAAAAAAGACACAGCAAGAAAAAAGTCTTTTAATGAAATAAAAGAGACAACACAGTTTTTCATTCATTTTATTATACGCTCATTCCTGCGACGCCATCGATCTCCTGTAAAAAAATAAAAAAAACAAACCAACAGTATACCACCTGTCCGACGCAGTCCATAGTAACGACAGTCCCACGACGATCCAGCTCTGCTACATCGCAATGACAGGCAGAGCCTAACATCCCGACGCAGCACAGCTGATTACCTGCTTCCCCGGCGGTGACGTCATCGGACTGACTGCTTTACGGCCGCGATTACCCAGCAGTCACTGCAGTTATCGCGAGAAACTGCATGTGACCGCCAGGGAGAAGAGGATGGCGGCCATGAAGCAGTGCAGGACGTGACCGCCGGAGATCTTCTGCCGGGTAAGTGCCGCTGACTCCTGACAGACCCGACCGACGGACACTGACAGTGACAGTGACAATCCCGATTCCGGTATCCGATAAGACGAAAATATCGGAACTCGGAATCGGAATTCCGATACAGCCAATATCGGCCGATACCCGATATTTGCAGTATCGGAATGCTCAACACTAATCAGAAGTGAAGAATGCGCACCTCCAATCTATTCATGGCTGAGCTGCAGTCCTGTTCTGAGGATTGCTGGGGTCCCAGTCAGTGGTCAGTCCTCCAAAAGTCAGTGAGTAATCCCTTATCATCGGGACTGGGGATAACGTGATTTATTTGGGAATAACCCTTCATCAGACACCAGACGGTATACATACCGGACATATAATATAATGTATACATGGTTGGGCTCAGCAGAACCGAAATAGACCTTTTTTCTATGGTGCCGTGTGAACTGTGATAATGAGGGCAATCTGGCCTTTTGCTCAGAGCCCGAAGCTCCGGGGGTTCCATAGTCAGATTCAAGCGACATGCCAGGCAGGAGAGGGCCCCGACATATTTCTTCCACAGGGCCCCAAGCTGTCAGCTGCTTCATATAATAGTAAAATGGCCGGTCTGGAACTTTTCATTTGGCTGCCATAGTATCCATCTGCATTAACCAAATGCTGCAGTTGCTATTGGAATATAAAATTACGAGTATTTCAGGAATTTTTTATACTTCAGAATTTCTGCACCTATTAGCTAAATTATGTTACTTGCAGTTTTTTCTTTTTTTTCCATTGTATTTTTGAGTGTTTTTCTTTATACAGTTTTTGTCTCTGGTTGGGCATAGGTCGCCTCCCTCCCTTCATCTCGCAGCTTTAAGTCTCCTAAGAAGACTATTGAAGCTAGTAAAAAGTTTAAAAAAAAAGTTTTAATATATATATATATATATATATATATATATAAAAGTTCAAATCACCCCCTTTTTGCTACATTGAAAATAAAACAATAAAACAAAAATAAAAAATGCACGTTTGGTACCGCTACGTTCAGAAATGTACGATCTATCAAAATATAAAAAGAATTAATCCGATCGGTAAACGGCTTAACGATAAAAAAATCAAACGCCAGAATTACGGTTTTTTTTGTCTCCGCAACATTGCAATAAAATGCAATAACGGGCGATCAAAAGATCATATCTGCGCCAAAATGGTATCAATAAAAATGTCAGCTCGGCGCTCAAAAAATACGTCCTCACCCGGCCCGAGATCACAAAAAATGGAGACATTATAGGCCACGGAAAATGGAGACGTTATAGGCCACGGAAAATGGAGACGTTATAGGTCACGGAAAATGGCGCCATTTTTTTTTCACCACTTAAATAAAAAAGAACCTAGACGTGTTTGGTGTCTATGAACTCGTAATGACCTGGAGAATCATAATGGCAGCTCAGTTTTAGCATTTGTTGAACATGGTAAAAAAAAAAAAAAAAAAGCACAATTGTGTAATTGAACTTTTTTTTTGCAATTTCACCGCCCTCGGAATTTTTTCCCAGTTTTCCAGTACTGTATGTGGTGTCATTCAAAAGTACAACTCGTCCACGCAAAAAAAAAAAAACAAGCCCTCATACAGCCATATTGACGGAAAAATAAGTTATGGCTCTGGGAAGAAGGGGTGCAAAAAGCGAAAATGCAAAAAGGGAAAATCCCGAGGTGGTGAAGGGGTTAAACAATGCTGCTTTGCTTTTGGTATCTGCTTTGATAACACTTTATTGATGCAGTCATGTGCGGATTGCCCGTGTTTTTAGTGCATCTCCGCAGCAAATGTATTTTTTACCTGTGGATTTTCCACACCTAATGCAATTCTATGGGGAAAATCTGCCCGTGAAGCTCCGCATACGCGCAAGAGACGCTGACACGTGGCGGAATTTAAACACGCACCGCAGGTCAGATTAAAAAAAAAAAAAAAAACGTAAAAAAAATTGAAATTTCTAGAAATCCTAACCACTATGATGGATCTGCGGCTGCAGATTTTTTTTGCACAACTAAAATATCAAAAAGTCGTTGTGAGAACGTAACCTGCGAGGATCGGGCTGCAGGGTGTGACGTGATCTGGGATTGCGGCAGCGGCAGGTCGGTGTCGACTGTCTTAACACGTCCGGTGCACACGGACACACGATGTATATGTACATCACGTATTGAAAAGGGTTAAAAAAAGACGAAGGTTCCAGAATTTAGGAGAAAAGTTGGGAGGATCCATGTCTGCAAAAAAAAAAAAAAAAAACACAGCGCCCAACGTGGGCTCGAACCCACGACCCTGAGATTAAGAGTCTCATGCTCTACCGACTGAGCTAGCCGGGCTGCTTGCTTCTAAGCCTGGCCTATGTTGACATCTGCGTAATCGAGCCACCTCCCCTCCCCTCCCCTCCCCCTCACTGTCCTCCGCAGGACACTACATTCCACATATGGGGGTGGAGCACGGATCGGTGTTTTTAGTCATGCAGTCAAATGCCTTTTATTGTGAGCCAGAGGAAATGATAATGACGTGACAGAGAAGACGGTCATCCCTTTAAAAATTTACAGAGGCCTAGCAACGCATATAGGCCTGGGCTGACTTCGTTGCTCATAGCAACCAATCACAGCACAGCTTTCATTTTTCAAGAGCAGAATATGAAACGAAAGCTGAGCTCTGATTGGTTGCTTATGGGGAACAAGGAAACTGTTTTCTACCAGACAGTTCTGTTTTCAGCCCATAGACGTGAACAGGATTTAATACTTAATTCTATCGCTCGCTAATGTGTATTTGTTCCATTTTTTTGCTGTCATCCGTATTATCACGTCTTTAGAGAAACTGTTAATGGTTAAGAAGCACTGAAACCGGCCGAAGGATACGTTCACACATTGCTTTTCTGCTGCATTTTTTTTTTTTCACACATGAAATAAGCAAAGTGTTAGCAGGAAACATGCTGCATACGTTACACACGTTTTTTGATGTGTTGTTGTTTCTTGCACATTTTTAAGTGCATTGTCATGGCTAGTTTCACATTAGCGTTCGGCGGGGCTGCGTACCTCCTCCGTCAAGCCCCGCTCACTGCGGCACCTCTTCCTTTCAGCTCCACCTACCTCTGCATGCATCCGGCGTACCCTATCTTAACATTGGGTACGCAGTCCATGCGGATATATGCAGATGCCTCCGCATGCATCGTTTTGACGCTGCCCCGAACTGCGTCGAACGCAACATGTTGCAGTCGGTGCAGCGTCAAAACGACGCATGCGGAGGCATCTGCATACATCCGCATGGACTGCGTACCCAATGTTAAAGATCGGTACGCAGGACACATGCAGAGGTAGGCAGCGCTGAAAGGAAGAGGTGCCGCAGTGAGCAGGGCTTGACGGAGGAAGTACGCAGCCCCACCGAACGCTAATGTGAAACTAGCGTAACTCTTCCGATCTTAGAAACGCCCGTCTAAGGGCAAAAACCCAACAGAAAAACATGAAAAACTGATTTTTTTTTAAGACACTCATTAACCTCAATGGTACAAAACGCTACAAAGGATAAAAGACAAAAAAGTACTGCATGTAAAACAAAAACGATAGAAGAAAATACCAACACAGGAATGTGATTTTAGAAATCTCATTCATTTTTGCTACTGTAAAAATGCTGCACAAAGATAGAAACAGAAAAAAAACATCAACTATGCTAGGTGTGAATGTACCCTGAGGGCGTAGGGCATGTGCACACATGCCCACAACAAAATATGCAGTCTTTTTCGGTGCATTTTTTTTAATCGAAAAAAAAGCGGTGTTTTATAGTACCAGCAATGTGAGTACTTTTCCGTCAAATTATGACAAGAGCATTCTTAAAGTGATACCTTTATTGGCTAACCAGAAAATTATATGTTCGCTAGCTTTCAGAGCTCAAAGGCTCCTTCTTCAGGCAGGATTACATTTAGGAGCCTTTGAGCTCTGAAAGCTTGCGAACATATAATTTTCTGGTTAGCCAATAAAGGATCCTTTAAAAATGTCTTTTATTAAAATTTACGGGAAAAATATTTACATCGATTTTTCTGGCTAACACGGGTACCAAATATAAATTTTT
>JARQOD010000008.1:19930370-19951452 GCA_033576555.1 Oophaga sylvatica
GTAAGGTCTTACCAAAATCCGTCTTTCTCTGATGCACTGAACCAAGTTTGCAAATTGTTACAGAAAATTATGTCCTGCCGTGTGGTGTATACAGTCCCCACGCAGAGCTATGTGTCTCCATGGTTACAGACCCAGTTAGTCTGATTCCTCAGTCTTGTGTTTGCATTAACAGGATACATTAGAAATTACAAATTCCGCCTGTAGTCTGAAAATCATGGAAACACATAGATGTGCATTGGAGCTGTATACACAAAACGGCAGGTTATGAATCTAGGCACAGCTCTTCTTTTCCTGTCTTAGATGGATTAGTGGAGGTCTACTTTTCTGTATGGGAGGGTCAGAGGCACTATTGTATGACATCAACGGCCGATTGTACACAAGAGCTTACAATCGTCAGTTATCCCGCACGCACCCGCAGCGCCTCCCAATACCTGGCAAGTGGTCGACGACACTACATCAGCAGCGACTCTCTCCTCCCAATACGAAAGTGGAAAAACTCTTGATAACTGGTCCACGTTTGCCCCCTACTGGTGCACGGCTGCCTGAAATCCGATCCCAGGACTAGTGACTGATCAGGCTGGTCAGGTGTCTGATCGTGGGTTTGTTTTTTTTCCTCTTCCCCCATTGAGAGCACATGTCCCGAAATAATAAAATGTCCTGGTACCTCTTACATTGAATATAAGTCTAATTTGAGTTTATTTAGTTTTTTTCTCGCCTCCTCCTGCCCTCAGTCCCAGCTCTAGTGATCTATAGATGGATATTGCGCTTGCTCTGGGGTTGCCACGGAGATTAAATGTGTATGCACATCCACTGTATTATGTCCTTGTAAGGGCAAGTCACATGACCGGTTGTGTACCTGTTGAGGCTGCTATGACAACCCCAGAGCGAGCTCGAGTACGTGTTATTTTTGCCCCCATTCCTGTCCTGTTATAAGAACATGTTTTATAGATCTGGTTTCTTGTAGCCTCTAGAGAAGGACATCTTGTCGTGGGCTGCTGACGTCATTTGTCTCTTCATTTTCTGCTCTCTGCACATTTTATATCACTCCACTTTCATTTCCTGCCGTCTTCTGTCCATCCTCCGCTCCGTCCTTGCCTCCTTTCCCTCTTTTCCTGTCGCTTTATCTCTCAGCGGTGTGAATCTCTCCCGCGGACTGATGGCGCAGAGGAACTGCTACAGCCGCCACTCGTGTGTCTCCCCTCCGCTTCTCTCCAGGGCGCCACCTACAGGTACGTGCAGCTATATGCTCAACTACACCACTCACAAAACCATCAGAGTTTTCTTGCAGAACGATGACCCGAGTTGCCATTATCTAAGCTCCAAAATATGTAGTGATGGGGGTCACCCGGTCAGACCCGTGGGTCATCAGGTGGGTTGTGGGACCACCACTCTCCACAAAGGTTGGGCCCCCGTCTCTAAGACATTTTTGGCCCATCTCGTGGATTTCCTTTATAATCTTCTCCCACCGCTCGTGATTGTCCATCAATATTCTGATACTGGAAAACCCTGTTAAAATTTATCTTTGGTAAATTAAAACGTAAAAAAAAATTAAACTGACTTATAAAAAAAAAGTTGCACTTCATATTTTTACCTTTAGATGGCGATGTAGAGTATTGTCACATGTGGCTAAATTAGAGTTAGTTTAACAGCGCATCGTGTGGTCAGCCGTGGTACTGCAAGTAAAAAGTTATGCCGCGGAAGTGCCCCTATGTCCGTGTCACCTGGTGTACTACACCTACGAAGCGTCACAGTGATGACGCTTCTCTCCTGCGGGTCCAGATTTACTGTAGTTAAAAGTGATTTTTGTTACTGAAATGTTTTGGGGGCTCATAGGACCCTTGTGACCTATTTATTTGGGGATTTTCTGGGTTTAGGGACCCCCGTAATGTTTTTCTTTGCTTTATATTCTCTGTATTAAGAGTTGTGTTATATTTTTCTTCCTCCAGTCGACGATGGAGAAGAGCAGGATGAAGGCGCTAAAGGGTAAGAGTCGCTCCATGTAATAGTTCTACGTGTAGGTCAGGAGCAGACGTGAGTGTTGTCTTCAGGCAGACGGCAGCACTACGTCTGTGCACGTCGTACGTCCGTGTTCACTGTTCCTCTACTTTTGTAGCCAGTGAGCCGGGAAATTAGGGACCCAGGTGCTGTTCCTTAGGCAGCAATTGATACTACAGTAGGGCACCAATAGTAGTTGTTGGACATATGCTAATCTGTTGGGTGTAGGGCAGAGAAAGGGTTCATGTATGTATGCCTGGCGGGCTCTCAGGCTGCTGGCCGTGCCCCTCCTCTCTGCCTCGCTCAGGCTGCTCCCTGTGCCCCTCCTCTCTCTCTCGCATAGGCTGCTGGCCGTGCCCGTCCTCTCTGCCTCGCTCTGGCTGCTCCCTGTGCCCCTCCTCTCTCGCGCAGGCTGCTCTCAGTGCCCCTCCTCTCTGGCTGCTCCCTGTGCCCCTCCTCTCGCGCAGGCTGCTCGCCGTGCCCCTCCTCTCTGCCTTGCTCTGGCTGCTCTCCGTGCCCCTCCTCTCTCTTTCGCTCAGGCTGCTCGCCGTGCCCCTCCTTTCTGCCTCGCTCAGGCTGCTCGCCGTGCCCCTCCTCTCTGCCTCGCTCTGGCTGGTCTCCGTGCCCCTCCTCTCTCTTTCGCGCAGGCTGCTCGCCGTGCCCCTCCTCGCTCTGGCTGCTCTCCGTGCCCCTCCTCGCTCTGGCTGCTCTCCGTGCCCCTCCTCTCTCTCGTGCAGGCTGCTCGCTGTGCCCCTCCCTCTCTCTCTCGTGCAGGCTGCTCGCCGTGCCCCTCCTCTCTGCCTCGCTCAGGCTGCTCACCGTGCCCCTCCTCTCTCTCCGCAGGCTGCTCGCCGTGCCCCTCCTCTCTGCCTCGCTCAGGCTGCTCACCGTGCCCCTCCTCTCTGCCTCGCTCAGGTTGCTCGCCGTTCCCCTCCTCTCTCTCTCCGCAGGCTGCTCGCCGTGCCCCTCCTCTCTGCCTCGCTCAGGCTGCTCACCGTGCCCCTCCTCTCTCTCTCTCCGCAGGCTGCTCGCCGTGCCCCTCCTCTCTGCCTCGCTCAGGCTGCTCACCGTGCCCTCCTCTCTGCCTCGCTCAGGCTGCTGGTCGTGCCCCTCCTCTCTGCCTCGCTCAGGCTGCTCGCCGTGCCCCTCCTCTCTGCCTCGCTCAGGCTGCTCGCCGTGCCCCTCCTCTCTGCCTCGCTCAGGCTGCTCGCCGTGCCCCTCCTCTCTGCCTCGCTCAGGCTGCTGGTCGTGCCCCTCCTCTCTGCCTCGCTCAGGCTGCTCGCCGTGCCCCTCCTCTCTGCCTCGCTCAGGCTGCTGGCCGTGCCCCTCCTCTCTGCCTTGCTCAGGCTGTTGGCCGTGCCCCTCCTCTCTGCCTCGCTCAGACTGCTTCTTGTTCTTCGCTCACCAGTCAGTAGTAGGACGCTGATCACTGCTTCTAGCTTCTTGCTTGTACTGATCAGAATGAAGGGACAGGCGACTGGGCAGCTACTGAACAGGCTGTATTCTGTGTGTAGGCAGAAAGTTTCATCATTGCTCTACCTGGTAATTAAAGGAGTTGTCCGGCCATACGCTACAAGTCTGCAGTTACTCTACCTGACTGCAGACTTATAAATCACCATAGTGTGCTGTGAGGATTCTCCAGTGCCAGGTGTGTTACCGCAACTGTGTGATTTGCATAATGGCGGCCATGTGCCGACTAGATGGGCACAGCCTCTCTCAAATCAAGTGCATTGAGCGCGGCTGGCATCTCTAGTTGGAATGTGGCCGGCCGGATGTATGCAAATCGCATGATCGCCCACTCCGACGCCGGACAATCCTCACAATGCACGCTGTGTGACTGCAGACTTGTAGCCTAAGGTCGTGCAACCCCTTGAACGGCAGGGCTGAAGGAACATACTGTCAGGGATAGTTTTTAAATTGGTGCTTGTTATGATAAGAACAAATAATTTTGCCAGTCCAGATTTTCAGTTTCAGTTGGGTTGCATGTCTTCCTGGGTTTTTTTTTAGCAATGGCATCCCTACCACAAAAGCAGACCTTGCTACTGCCATCACCCAACCAAAAGCACATGCTTAAAAGACGGATTTTGGTAAGAACTTACCTGTAAAATCCTTTTCAGCGAAGAAGGGAGACACACTAGTCATTACTAGTGGGTAGGCGGAGCCCAGATGAGATAGACACCTCAGATTAAAAAGAGTGTTGACCGGCCCCTCCAGCTCGGGCTCCTCCTACTCAGCTCTCCAGTTGTACACAAGCTTAAGGAAGAGCAATATCACCAGCGGAGCAACATAACCCCTTCTAAAGGAATTCAGAGAAAAAAACACAAGAATACAGGTTATGCATGCATGTAGGCAAAAACCACACAGTTCCAGGTACTACTCACTGGACCTGATCACTGCGATGAGCTGGCGATGCTGGAACAGAGCCTTAGCGCGTCGACCTCAGCCCAGATAATCGCTATCAGAGAAGGGTCATGCCGCATCTGAAAACAACAACACACTTCTGCCATGGGAGGGATCTGTGTCTCCCTTCCTTCTTCGCTGAAAAGGATTTTACAGGTAAGTTCTTACCAAAATCCGTCTTTCAGCTGCAGATGAAGGAAGGGAGACACAGTCATTACTAGTGGGACGTCCCAAAGCAGTCCAAAAATTAAGGGTGGGAAAAAACCAGAAAAGGCAGAATCCCAACAACCTAGATAAAATGCGCAATAGGCGCCAAATACAAGTTAACTAGAACTTTAAGCTACGGCCGCCTACAGGACCCTAAGGCCGCAGCAGCGGAAGCACTGACGTCCACCTTATAAAACTTTATAAACGTGTGGACGGAACGCCAGGTCGCCGCTCGGCAGAGCTGAGCTGCCGAGGCCCCTTGATGAAAGGCCCACGAGGAAGCCACAGCCCTCGTGGAGTGAGCTCGAATCTTAAACGGGCAAGGTTCGCTTTTAAGTCGATAAGCCTCTAAAAAGGCCGACCGAATCCAACGAGCTATAGAGTCCTTGGAAGCTCGTTGACCACTCTGACGACCTGCTGGAATCACAGAGAGTTCCGACTTCCGAAAATTTTGAGTAATAAACAAATAGAACTTCAAAGCCCGCACCAAATCCAATTTGTGCAAGGCCCGTTCCTTCGCATTCCTCGCCTCCGGACAGAGCGAGGGCACCTTAGGTAGGAAGTCGCCCCGTGTGCGAAGTACTACGCGATCCGGGTGAAACTCCAGGAAAGGAGGCAAGCAAGAAAGAGCCGCCAACTCAGAAAAAAACTTTCTCAAAAAGGTAACCGCCACTAGAAAGGCAACCTTCCAAGATAGCAAAGAAAAGCTAGCAGAGTCCATAGGCTCAAAAGGCCCATGTTGAAGAGCTTCCAATACAAGATTGAGCCGCCAAGGCGACACAGTTGCCTCCGCAGCGGAAACTGACGGGTTACTCCGCGAAAAAAGGAACGTACGTCCCTACGCGAGGCGATAGCCTTCCGAAAAGCAAAAGCAGGGCAGAACCTGACCCTTCAGAGTGCTAACTGCTAAACCCTTGTCCAGCCCGTACTGCAAAAGGCCAACAAATTGGGAATGGAAAGAATCCTCGGGTTCCTTGAAGAACCCGAACACCACAAAAAGAAGGCTTCCCAAGACTTTGTGATAAATCCTAGTAGTAGCCGGACCTCTGGCAGCCCGCAAAGTGGCAATGATTTTGGCTGAAAAACCTTGACGGTCAATATTTCGGTCTCAAGAGCCACGCCGTCAAACGCAGAGACCTCAGGTCCGGATGACGAACGGGCCCTTGGGTTAACAGGTCCGGGCGAAGAGGAAGTGGAAAAGGAGGCGCTGTTAGAAGCGACACCAGTGTCGAGAACCACATCCTCCTTGGCCAATCTGGGGCTATCAACATAGCCGGGATTCTCTCCAGTCTGATCCGACACAACCCCAGAGGAAATAAGGGTATCGGCAGGAACACATAGATTAGCTCGAATTGGTCCAACGGAGCCACCAGAGCATCCACCGTCACAGCCTTCGGGTCCTTGTACCTGGACATGAAAGTCGGTAACTTGGCATTGAACCTGAATTCCATCAAATCCACTTGGGGAGTTCCCCAACGGGAGCACAGCAGTGCAAAAATCTCCGGATGAAGACTCCATTCTCCGGATCCATCTTCTCGCGACTGAGAAAGTCTGCCGTGATTCTGAACTCCTGAAATGTGGATCGCAGAGAAGGCTGGCACTCTGGTCTCGGCCCATACCAGGATCCGAGAAACCTCCACCATGAGCCTGGAACTCCTTGTCCCGCCTAGATGGTCGATATACACGACCGCCGTCGCATTGTCTGTCTGCACTCGGACTGGCAGACTGCTTAAAGGGACCGTCCAGTGTTGGAGGCAAAGGAAAATTGCCCTCAATTCCAGGATGTTGATCGGCAGGAGACTCCTCCGACGACAATACTCCCTGAATCCAGAGATCGTCCAGACACCTCCCCAGCCCGTCAGGCTGGCATCGGTGGTTATGACCGACCACCTCGGAGGGAGGAAAGACGTCCCCAGGGATAACGCTTCCGGACGTAACCACCATCCTAGAGACTCTCGCACCCTGTGGGAGATGATGACACTGCAATCCAGCGAAGTCTGCGATCGATCCCAACGGGTCAGAATGAGCCTTTGGAGGGCCCTGGAATGAAACTGCGCAAACTTAAGTGGCTCCATGGACCATCATCAAACCCAGAAGGCGCATACACCCTCGAAGAGACATCGCTGTCGAAGACTTCATAACCTGTACATGTCGAAGGAGACATGCTTGCTTGTCTGGAGGCAGAGACACCACTGCTCGTACTGTGTCGAAATGCATCCCCAAAAACAGGATTGACTGCGACGATTCCAGAGACGACTTCTCCCAACTGACCAGCCACCCGAAGTCCTCCAGGAGCTGAAGGGATAGATTGCAAGCAGTCACTGCCTCCTCCTTTGAGGGCCACAATCAAAAGGTCGTCCAGGTGGGGAAGAATCGAAACCCCCTGTCTTCGAAGAAATGCCATGAGAGGTGCCAGAAATTTTTGTAAAAACTCTGGGCGCTGAGGCCAACCCGAATGGCAGAGCCACAAACTGGTAATGGTCCTGACCTATGGCAAAATGAAGGAAGCGTTGGTGGGCCCTTCCGATTGGGAAGTGCAAATAAGCGTCGCGAATGTCGATTGACACCAAAAAAGCGTTCTGCGACAGGGCCGCCAAAACGGAGCAAAGCGACTCCATGCGGAATTTCCTGGCGTGGACATGCCGATTCAATCTTTTGAGATCCAGAAAGGGCTGAAATGTGTCCTCTTTTTTGGGGACCACAAAGAGGTTAGAATAAAACCCTCTTCCCCGGCCCTCCGGCGGAACCGGCACCACCACACCTTTCTGCAGAAGGGAATCTACCTCCCGCAGCAGAGCGGCAAAAAGCTCGGGCTCTGACGGAACGCGAGGTTGACAAAAAAACTGTCTGGGGGTCAAGAAAGAGACTCTATGAAGTAGCCTGCCAACACAACCCGTGTCACCCAGGCGTCCGACATGCGGGAAGCCCCAGTCGGTTTGAATTGGAGTAAACGACCCCCCACTCGAGAGCGCTCGAGTGAGACCCAGGCATCAGTCCGCCTTAGCGGGCTTTCTACCAGCTTCCCGCTTGTCTTAACGGAAGTTCTGTTTCCAGGGTATGCGGAATTTCTGAGAATTCCCCTTTTTTTTTTTTTTTTTTTAAAAAGAGAGGGACGACCCGAACCCCAGAGGGCTGACTGAATCATCCCCTGGACCGAAAGGACCGCCGACAACTACCGGCACTAGTCCTGCCAGACGCAGAAGTCACAGCTCTGCGCTGCGGTAAAGCTGTTTCTTTTGCCTTTACCTTGGCAATTAGCTCCGTGAGGTCAGGTCCAAATAGCTGACCACCTTGCAAGCTAAAGATAGCAAACCCTGCTTGGAAACCGCATCCCCGGTCCACTGTCTAAGCCACAGTGCTCTTCTGACTGTGACTGCCGAGGATTGCGCCCTGGATAGCAGTGACGCAGTATCCTCCAACAACTGGAAAAGCCCATCTACCTCGATAGAGGAGATCCACCTTGCCACGCCGTCCGTAAACGGTCCAACCGGCTCAGGGAAACTTTACAAGCACACATGGATCCTTAATACTGAATCCATGATCCGCGGCCTCGCAGATGGATTTTTCTGCCATCTACGTTTTTTGTCCAGCGGGTCCTGCAGACTCGCCTTCCCCTTAACAGGAGGATTTTGTTAAGCTGGGATAAAGGAACATCCACTTCAGGAGAAGGATCCAATTATCATCACTCCGTAGAACACGGATACGATGTCTCAATTTTTTGGACACAGGCGCTCCTTCTCCACTGCCCCATTAAGCTCATCCAGTGATGGTAAAGCTTGATCGTGATTGAAAACATCCGGCCGACTTACCAGGACGTCCAGATACCTCCTCCGGTAACTGTAACGCCTCCAATAAAAACCTCTTTACGGCCCAAGAGAGAGGCAGAGTGTCCCTGCCGATCCTCCTTGTCCGAATCGGACATTTTCGTTACGCGGGAAGGAAGGCACCGGCTTGTGTCGCTTCCTGACATGAGAGGATCTAGCTGACACTCAATATAGAAAATCAGACAGGCCATCAATAGAAACTAGTGAGGGCCTCCATTCTGACACCACTGGAAGCCTCCGACCGCTGCGCTTGACGCCGTCGAGGTCTGCGCGTCAGATACGCGAGACTGATCCTGTAGCGGATCTGGGAGACGGTTGCACAGTATATGGCAGGTTAAACCTGTCAGTAATTAGAAAGTGTGGTTTCTTAAAGAAAAAACGAAACGCTGAAGGGTTAAAGCTCTTAAGGAGAGAGCTACCCCAGCTGTCCCCCATTAATAGTTAACCGCCTAAGAAGGGGTTAAAGTCGCAGACTCCCCACAACCTTAATAATGAAAAGGGTGTGCGAGCCCCAAGTGCCTCTTATAAGGCAGCAGCTATAGGACAGCTATGCCACACTTAACAAGAAAACGTTCACAATATCGCTAAAAAATTGCGCTGTTTTGTAAATCGCAATGACCGCCAAAGTCATTAAGGGGGATCGCTAACCGCCTATGCGTTGTTAATGAGATCGCCCAGATTGGCAGCTACTAGCGACATTAAAAATGATCACACAAACGATCGCATAGTATGCGTCGTCGTTAGCAGGAACGTATAGTGGCAGTATTACTGTCGCAGACTCCCCACAACCTCTTATATTGAAAAGGTGTGCGAGCTTTGAGATAACAGCTGCAGGCAGCGCAGTCTGCCACCCATTTGTGCCTCAGAAAGGCACCCGCGCTGTGGGGGTGAAGGGGTTAAGCTTCTGCCCTAGACGGGTAGAAGCGACTCACCCAGCTGGTCGCGGTGCAGCGCTGCCGAGAGGGGAGGAGAGCGATGTCCGAGGGAGCTTTCAGCCTGTCAGCATTACTCGGCTAATGGCTGCCGCGCTGTGCCTCCGTGTGCTTCATGAGGGAAGCCGGAAAAGGAGACTGCCGTAAAGCGCGCGCTCAGAGCGGCGCGAAATTCAAATAAAAAAGGCGCGCAGCTCCTCTCTCCCCCGTTCCTGTGTCCTGCAGGCATCCACCTGCGGACAAAAAACACACAGTCACCACATGTATACTGTAACAGCGACTGCCGCAGCAGTCGCTGAAAACACTCAAACACATATTAAATGTGGAGTACTCACCAGCCGAAAGCGCCACAGGGACCCCCCAGGGGTTTCTGGCGCTATGCCCATGCTTCCCCCCAGGGCGGGGATCGCAGTGACCCCTGCAGCGCGGTTTGCGCCCCCGCCAGGGAAGCCATCCTCATCCCCCCGGGCCGGCAGGGTTCTGCAGGGACCACCATTAGGGTAATACAGATCCGCCAAGGGAGAGGTTGGGGTCCAGCAGCGCTGAGACCTCTAGACCACATTTGGTGATCCAAGTCTCTTGTCCGATAAAAAATAATAAAATCTTCTGAGGAGCTGCTTCCAGCAGCGACTATCTTCTCTGACCTCAAATTGAAAACTGGAGAGCTGAGTAGGAGGAGCCCGAGCTGGAGGGGCCGGTCAACACTCTTTTTAATCTGAGGTGTCTATCTCATCTGGGCTCCGCCTACCCACTAGTAATGACTGTGTCTCCCTTCCTTCATCTGCAGCTGAAATTCTGTTTTATACAGTCACCTCTAGAGGGAGCTCTCTGCATACAAATGTATACAGTCACCACTAGAGGGAGCTCTCTGCATACAGATGTATACAGTCACGACTAGAGGGGGCTCTCTGTATACAGATGTATACAGTCACCACTAGAGGGAGTTCTCTGTATACAGATGTATACAGTCACCGCTAGAGGGAGCTCTCTGCATACAGATGTATACAGTCACGACTAGAGGGAGCTCTCTGTATACAGATATATACAGTCACCGCTAGAGGGAGCTCTCTGCATACAGATGTATACAGTCACCACTAGAGGGAGCTCTCTGTACACAGATTTATACAATCAACCCTAGAGGGAGCGCCCTGCTTGACAATTTATACAGCCTCCACTAGGTAAAGCTCACTGCATACAGTTGTATACAACCACCAGTAGAGGTAGCTCTCTACATACAGATTTCTACAACCATCGCAAGGGGAGCTTACTGCATACTGCTTTATACAGCCACAGTTAGAGGGAGCGCAATGAATACAGATTTATACAGTCACCAATAGGGGAAGCTCGCTGAATACTGATTTATATAGCCATTGCTAGAGGGAGCTCACTACATTCAGATATATACAGCCAGCACTAGAGGAAGCTCACTACATACAGATATATACAGCCACCACGAGTGGGAGTTCACTGCATGCAGATATATACAGCCACCACTAGAGGGAGCTCAATAAATATATATATAATATATATGTGTGTGTATGTATGTGTGTGTACATATATATATATATATATATATATATATACATACAGCCACCACTAATGGAGCTCACTACATACAGATATATACAGCCAGCACTAGAGGGAACTCACTGAATACAGATTTATACAGCCACCACTAGAGGAAGCTCACTACGTACAGATATATACAGCCAGCACTAGAGGGAGCCCACTGCATACAGATTTATACAGCCACCACTAGAGGGAGCTCACTGAATACAGATTTAGGCCTCTTTCACATTTCCGGCGGGCGCCTGGCGGCGCCCCCGGCACTTTGCCGCATCGCCGCATCTGAAAATCTGATGCGCCGCATGCGGCTTTTTTCGCATTGACATGCATTAGCGCCGGACGGCGCCGCATGTCAATGCGTTGCATGCGGTTTTGTCCGGATGCGGCGCAAATGTACATTGCGGCGTCCGGAAAAAACGCTGCATGTAACATTTTTTGTTTTTGCCGGATGGTTTCTGATGTCTCCAAGCATCAGAAACCATCCGGCAAAAAAACGCATTTTGGCCGCCGGAAGTGTGAAAGGTTTTCACATGCGGCGCTGCGGCAAAATGCCAGGGGCGCCGCAAGGCGCCCGCCGGAAATGTGAAACTAGCCTTACACAGCTCTCAATGATTTCAATGAAGCCTGTTTATGTATCTAGTTGCACAGATCTCAGCAGAGAAGTAAGGTACCAGACATTGGTTGTCACATTTCTGATGTGCAGTATTATAGCCGGGCCGTAGGAAAATCCAAATACTCTTTACCTTCCCTGTAGGATATTTTGGGACTCTGTGTGTCTTGGGGTGTTTTTAATAAATCAATGTTTTCCTTCCCATCATCACAAACAGGGGTAACAGAGTTGCGGCCGGAGAAGCCCACCACAATGAGAATGTGCAGCCCAAGAGCAATCTGCCAAAACCAACGTCATTCAGCACCCGGCCGCCAGGAGGAATTAAAAGACCAGTAATAAGTGAGGGACAGAATAAACCCTGCCGCCTGGACGATCTCACGGCTCCTTGGTTGGAGACTCCGTCATGGACGGTGCTGGGAACAGTCGTGAACGCGCAGTGGGTGAAGCGGAAGCAGGAGATGCGGGGGACTCGTCCGTGGTGACGCAGGACACCGCAGCAGATACCACTCAGCACTGACACTTTTATTATAAATTTGTTTCATAGCAGGGTATTTTTTTATATATAATAAATGACATAATGTCCCATCAGCCGACTACAGAGTCTCCAAAATTCTGCCGTAATACTTCTATAGAGGCTGTAGAAAGTCTGCACAGCAGCTCCCCCTAGTGGCAACTGCAGGCAGATGGAATTTTATTATTTAAAGGGATAGTCCAGTTTAGACCCCTACCTACAGTGAGAGAGGTGCCTTGTGCTGACGTGGTGTTGGCTTTACTGGCCGGATGTTGTGCTGTAATCTGTGCTGCACGGCTCTGATCGAGGCATCCATATATGCTTACACCGACACTTTCTGTAGGGTGAGCTCAGCTCCTGAGCCTGCTCTCTACACCCACATGTTATGTACATGTCCGAATAATGCAAATGGTGGCATAAAGATTTCTGTTTTGTATGACGCCAATATAGGACAATTACAGAGGTGTGTGCTTTTGTTCTTCACGCCGCACCCTACGCAGCGCGGAGGTAGGGAGCTCGCTATTGGTCATACTGTCGTCCTTTACTAACGTGGAGCACAGCTCATTGGCCGACCTAAGGCTGCGTCCACACTCGCCCATTAGGGTATGTTTATTTTAAATCTTGTTGCAGCAAAAGAAGGCGCTGCGGCCGTAATGTGTGAACACAACCAAAGACCATGTAGATTAGCGCTCGATCACATGAGCTTATAACCCAGCCGAGCGCTGAGATATTTTGTCCGACAGCACTCAGACCAGTGTGGCAGTGCAGATCTATGATTTTTTTTTTCTCATGCTGATTTAGTATGAGAAATAAATCGCAGCGCGCCGCGAGCGGCTCCATATATGTAATGCACCCATACCAGTCTATGGTGCGTGTGAAACATCGGACTGCACTCGGATGTCATTCGAGTGCAGTCCGATGTGCGCACACAGAGAAGGTGAAGAAATTAAATTCTCCATCTAATCCGCACCTGTGATCCGATTTTGTCAGGCGAGAGAATCCGATCACACCAAGGTCATTAGCATCATCGCCCGGATCCCCTCGCATGAGGTAATCGGCGGCCGTATGACCCCGACCTTATTCCTAAACTCTCAGCGCTCGTCTGATAGGTCCGTGTGCGCCGCTGACTGAACGCTGAGAGCACTCGGCTCTGTAATATCCACTGCGCCATTGTGGTCTGTTTTATGTGTGAATTATGTGACTGCGGCTCCAGCTCCCGCTGCAGTGTTCCTGTAGGGCCTCGATACCCGGCCTCAGGCTCATTGGATTCTTTACTTTTTGCTATTGTCTTAATGGCGGCTCCTCTTCCTTTCAAATGTGAAGGAGGAAAATCCTCCCAGCCGGACCCCAGATGTAGAGATGTCATATGCAAACTACAGCAAACAAGAAGGGGCTTTAGGATCCCACCATCAAAGGAAGCCATGATGATTTCCCAGGAGTCAGGGGAGTCACCACTGCACCAGGAACAATGACACAACCGGCCCCCAAATTCCTGCATAGAAATGAGGTCAGAGCCCAGGGGGCACCACAAGTCCCAGATGCTTGTAGCCCCCACTAATGTCCCATCTGCCTGACCACTACTGCCATCAGGATGTAGTCTGGGCCCGTCCTGTTCTGTGCAGGTGGCGGCTCTTCCGTTACCGTTCCCCTATTATTAGTGCAGGGGGCGGCTCTCACATTACCGTTCCCCCATTATTAGTGCAGGGGGCGGCTCTCAGGTTACCGTTCCCCCATTATTAGTGCAGGGGGCGGCTCTCAGGTTACCGTTCCCCCATTATTAGTGCAGGGGGCGGCTCTCGTTACAGTTCCCCCATTATTAGTGCAGGTGGCGGCTTTCTCGTTACTGTTCCCCCATTATTAGTGCAGGGGGCGGCTCTCAGGTTACCGTTCCCCCATTATTAGTGCAGGGGGCGGCTCTCTCGTTACCGTTTCCCCATTATTAGTGCAGGGAGCGGCTCTCAGGTTACCATTCCCCCATTATTACTGCAGGGGGCGGCTCTCTCGTTACCACTCCCCCATTATTAGTGCAGGGGGCGGCTCTCGTTACCACTCCCCCATTATTAGTGCAGGGGGCGGCTCTCTCGTTACCACTCCCCCATTAGTGCAGGGGGTGGCTCTCATGTTATCGTTCCCCCATTATTAGTGCAGGGGCGGCTCTCACGTTACCGTTCCCCCATTATTAGTGCAGGGGGCGGCTCTCCTGTTACCGTTCCCCCATTATTAGTGCAGGGGGCGGCTCTCTCGTTACTGTTCCCCCATTATTAGTGCAGGGGGCGGCTCTCTCGTTACCGTTCCCCCATTATTAGTGCAGGGGGCGTCTCTCACGTTACCGTTCCCCCATTATTAGTGCAGGGGGCGGCTCTCGTTACTGTTCCCCCATTATTAGTGCAGGGGGCGTCTCACGTTACCGTTCCCCCATTATTAGTGCAGGGGGCGTCTCACGTTACCGTTCCCCCATTATTAGTGCAGGGGGCGGCTCTCACATTACCGTTCCCCTATTATTAGTGCAGGGGGCGGCTCTCACATTACCGTTCCCCCATTATTAGTGCAGGGGGCGGCTCTCTCGTTACCGTTCCCCCATTATTAGTGCAGGGGGCAGCTCTCTCGTTACTGTTCCCCCATTATTAGTGCAGGGGGCGGCTCTCACGTTACCGTTCCCCCATTATTAGTGCAGGGGGCGGCTCTCTCGTTACCGTTCCCCCATTATTAGTGCAGGGGGCGGCTCTCCCGTTACCGTTCCCCCATTATTAGTGCAGGGGGCGGCTCTCTCGTTACCGTTCCCCCATTATTAGTGCAGGGGGCGGCTCTCGTTACCGTTCCCCCATTATTAGTGCAGGGTGTGGCTCTCGTTACCGTTCCCCTATTATTAGTGCAGGGGGCGGCTCTCCCGTTACGGTTCCCCAATTATTAGTGCAGGGGGCGGCTCTCACGTTACCGTTCCCCCATTATTGGTGCAGGGGGCGGTTCTCTCGTTACCGTTCCCCCATTATTAGTGCAGGGGGCGGCTCTCCCGTTACTGTTCTCCCATTATTAGTGCAGGGGGCGGCTCCCTCGTTACCGTTCCCCCATTATTAGTGCAGGGGGCGGCTCTCCCGTTACCGTTCCCCCATTATTAGTGCAGGGGGCGGCTCTCCCGTTACCGTTCCCCCATTATTAGTGCAGGGGCGGCTCTCAGGTTATGGTTCCCCCATTATTAGTGCAGGGGGCGGCTCTCTCGTTACCGTTCCCCCATTATTGGTGCAGGGGGCGGCTCTCTCGTTACCGTTCCTCCATTATTAGTGCAGGGTGCGGCTCTCACGTTACCGTTCCCCCATTATTAGTGCAGGGGGCGGCTCTCTCGTTACCGTTCCTCCATTATTAGTGCAGGGGGCGGCTCTCCCGTTACGGTTCCCCCATTATTAGTGCAGGGGCGGCTCTCTCGTTACCGTTCCTCCATTATTAGTGCAGGGGGCGGCTCTCCCGTTACCGTTCCCCCATTATTAGTGCAGGGGGCGGCTCTCAGGTTACCGTTCCCCCATTATTAGTGCAGGGGGCGGCTCTCAGGTTATGGTTCCCCCATTATTAGTGCAGGGGGCGGCTCTCTCGTTACCGTTCCCCTATTATTAGTGCAGGGGGCGGCTCTCTCGTTACCGTTCCCCTATTATTAGTGCAGGGGGCGGCTCTCTCGTTACCGTTCCCCTATTATTAGTGCAGGGGGCGGCTCGTTACCGTTCCCTGTTGTGAGTGGGCTTGGGATGAGTTCTGAGCAGAGGCTCCCTCTGGTGGTTACAAGCGGTGCTGGTCTGTCCAGTGAGGATTGGGAATCAGGTGTTACTGACTGGTCTTATATAAGGGAGTCACCTTCCCATCAGGGTTGCCGGTGATCAATTGTTCTGGTCTCTATCCTTGAATCCTGTTTCCCTTGTAGCCTGCTGTGTCGTGTCTGCATCTCCTGCTAATAGATAAGACATTTTCTTCTTTTTGTTTTTGTGCTTGATTTTTGCATTTTGTCCTGCACTTCTGTGGGGGCCTTCAGGGTCCCCTCCGGGGGCTTTTGCCCTCTCAGTTTAGTTCAGCCACTGATGTTTGTACTTTTGCTTTTTCCAGTTTTTTCAGTGGCTGCTGTTTTGATTTTGTTACACCAGAGAACTAATTTAGGTGGTAGAGGTCGTGTGATCTCAGGTGTTTTTGAAATTAGTAGAGTTTTTGCTTTTCAGGGTTTTCTGGGATTGCAGTAAGTACCCTTCCTATCCTTTTCTATTTAGTTAGTTTGGGCCCCAACGTTTGCTCATACTCTTTTCTGTCTGTGTCAGTATTTCTACATGTTTGGGGGCTTTCTATTATCTTTGGGATTCTGCTCCGGGGCAGATAGCTTTCCTATATCTATCTTTAGGTGTAGTTAGTTTCTCAGGCTGTGACGAGGCGTCTAGGACCAACGTAGGAACGCTCCACGGCTGCCTCTAGTTGTTGTGGTTAGTCAGGGTACTGCAATCTCATAGATTCCAACTGCTCTGGTGTATTGCCTTTTTTTGCCTGCACTCCTCAGCTACCGAAACATAACAGTATCACCGGCCCAAAATTTTAAATTGTATGGTACTCACAGAAGGGAAAAAATTTGTGAAAGAAAAAACGGTTGTCAGAGTTGTCAGAGATATTTTTCTGTTTGTTGCATTTTTTTTCCCTCTGTATCTCTGGGTGCTGGGGAGGATTTTTTTCTCTCAATGGAGTTTGCACAGTTGTCTGGCCGTGTGGATCAGCTTGCCACTGAGGTTCAGAGTATTGCTGCATATCTTGCTAGGTTGCCTGTTGTGGAACCTAGGATTCCCATGCCAGATTTGTTTTTGGGGGATCGAGCTAAGTTTCAGAATTTCAAAAATAATTGTAAATTGTTTTTTGCCTTAAAATCTAAGTCCTCAGGGAACGCAGCGCAGCAGGTTCAAATTGTCATCTCTCTCCTGCGCGGCGATCCTCAGGATTGGGCTTTTTCCCTGACACCTGGGGATCCTGTTTTGAGTGATGTTGATGCATTTTTTCAGGCTTTGGGGTTATTGTACGATGAGCTTTATGTCACTGATCAAGCTGAAAAAGCCTTGTTGGCATTAAATCAGGGGCCTTATGACGCTGAGTTATACTGTCAGAGATTCCGTAGGTGGGCTGTCCTGACCAAGTGGAATGACGACGCTTTGGCGGCCCTTTTTCGGAAGGGTCTGTCAGATAATGTAAAGGATGTTATGGTGGGATTCCCTGTCCCCTCTGGTCTCAATGATTCTATGTCATTAGCGATTCAAATTGACAGACGTTTGCGTGAGCGGAGAAGTATGCGTGGAATAGTGTTGCCTTGTGAACCAGCTTCTGAACCCATGCAGTGTGATAGAGTGGTGTCTGGGGCACAGCGTCATGAGTTTCGAAAGCGCAATGGGTTATGTTTCTACTGTGGTGATGCCTCTCATGCTATTTCAGTCTGCCCTAAGCGGGGAAGACGTTTTGCACGCTCAGTTGTCTTGGGTAGTGTTCAGACTAAGTTTTTATTAACTGTCACTCTGATATGCTCTCTGTCCTCATTTTCTGCTCAGGCTTTCGTTGATTCTGGAGCAGCTATTAACCTGATGGATTATGATTTTGCTAAACGTTGTGGGTTTCCCTTGATACCCCTACAGAAGTCTATTCCCCTACTGGGGATCGATTCTACCCCTTTGGCTGAGAATAAACCTCAGTTCTCTACTCAGGTGATAATGAGGGTTGAACCTGATCATCAAGAGTGCTGCAAATTTTTGGTTCTGTATAATCTGCATGATATTATCGTACTGGGTTTCCCTTGGTTACAGTCTCATAATCCTGTTTTGGATTGGAAATCTGTGTCTGTGGCCAGTTGGGGCTGCCAATGTGTTAATACCAACACTCCTGTTTTTTCTGCCTCCCCCAGGCTCAGGATGTTCCTGACTTTTTGATTGATTTCAGCTGCAGATGGAAGGAAGAGAGCCACAGTATTCATTACTGATGGGTAGGCGGAGCCCCAGATCAGGATGTCACCTCAGATCAAAAGAGGCTGACTGGCTGGCCCCTCCAGCTCGGGCTCCTCCTACTCAGCTCCAGTCTAAGATTTGAGGTCCAGAAGGATGGTCGCTGCTAATGCAGCTCCTCAGAAGATTTTATTATTTTATATTCGGACAGGAGACCTGGATCACTACTTGGTCTAGAGGTCTCAGGGGTACCAGCGCTGCTGTACCCCAACCTCTCCCTTGGCGGATCTGTACTTACTCAAAGTCCCTGCAGAATCCTTGCCGGCCCTGGGGATGAGGAGAGCTTCCCTGGCGGGACGCAAACCACACGTGCGGTCACTGCGTTCCTCGCCCTGGGGGGAAGCATGGGCATAGCGCCAGAAACCCCTGAGGGTCCCTGTGGCGCCTTGGCTGGTGAGTACTCCACACAAAATTTTATTATTAATGTGTGAGTGCTTTAGCGTCTGATGACAGCGCTATTACATGTATATCAGTATGCTTCAGCGCTGCGGTGACAGCGCTATTACATGTTTATCAGTGTTTTTTCACCAGCCTCTCCCTTGGCGGATCTGTAATTACATAATGGTCCCTGCAGTATCCTTGCCGGCCCTGGGGGATGAGGAGAGTTTTCCCTGGCGGGGGCGCAAACCACACGCTGGGTCACTGCGCTTCCCGCCCTGGGGGGAAGCATGGGCATAGCGCCAGAAACCCTTAGGGGTCCCTGTGGCGCTGAGCTGATGAGTTTTCCACACAATTTTTATTATAATAATGTGTGAGTGCTTCAGCGCTGCGGTGACAGCGCTACTACTGTATGTCAGTATGCTTCAGCGCTGCTGTGACAGCGCTGTTACATTGTAGACGTGGTGATCTTTTGTCCGCAGGCAGATAGCTGCAGGACAGAGAGGGAGCAGGAGCGGGGAGTTCGCGCTCAACATTTGAGCTAGCAGGGGGCGTGGCCTATCTATTCCCGGTCTTTTGAGCAGGAAGACGCGCGCTCTGGCGTTTCTCCTGCGACTCCCTCACTGTGGCGGCCATTACACAGGCTCCTGGGCTCCTCAGACCGCTCCTCTCCTCATAAGACACCACGGCCAGCTGGGTGAGTGCTGATTCCTCACCCTGCAGCGCAGCGATCGCTATCCTGCAGCTGCAGTCTCATTAGAGACATAAAATTGGCTGGGACTCACACTTCATATATATATGTTGTGGTGAGTTTGCAATATTGACCCTTCTGAGGGTTATTTCTGCCAGAAAAATTTTTTTTTTTTGACTGAATACCGCTGGGGTAACCCTGCCTGGTGGAGCGTTAACCCTTCAGCATATAAAAAAAAAAAAAAAAAAAAGAAAAACCGCATAGTTTTTGCTGGTATTACCGCTTTGGCCTGTTCATACAGGTGAGACATGTCTGAACAGAGTTCAGATGCCGCGGATCACGTCCCAGTGCCATTGCGGCAATCAGATACGCAGACCTCCACAGCGTCTAGCGCTGCGGTCGACAGCGGTGAAAAATTGGACGATATCGCTCGATCGATCAACAACTTGTCTGACCTTTTAGGTCAATATGTGTCTGCTAATTCTTCTCAGAGGAAGCGACGCAGGCCGTTACCGGCCTCTACACGGAGCGAGTCAGACGTATCTGATATTGGGCAGAGTTCCCCTTTAAATTCGGATGGAGAAATATCCGATTCAGATGCGGACGAGCCGCAGGGGCGTTCCTCTATGGCGAAGCGTACGGAGGCATTAATTGAAGCCATGAGAGATATATTACAGTTACCGGAGGAGGTAACTAGTCGTCCTGGTAAATCAGCACGCATGTTCCAGGAGTCCCGTGCTTCGCGTACAACATTGCCAGCTCTGGATGAGCTTAATAGTGTAATAGAGGAGGAACGTCTATGTCCAGATAAGCGTTTCCATGGAACGCATTTCTTGGATACACTTTATCCTTGCTCTGCGGAGTTAAAGGCTAATTGGACTTCTGCTCCTGAAGTGGATGTGTCTTTATCTCAGCTTAATAAATCCTCATTACTCCCTATTAAGGGAAAAGCGAGCTACAGAGCCTTTGGATAGAAAAGCAGAATTGGGGGGCAAAAGCAAGCTATGAGGCTGCGGGTCATGGATTCGAGCAGTGCTAGGATCCATGTGTGCTGCAAGAGCTTCTCTAAGTTGGTTGGCACGTCGAAGACGGAGTTCACAATGAATCTCCGTTATCTGAGATACGGGAAACTTGTGAATGGTTAGAAAACGCAGCCGTTATATCTTTGATGCCGGTTTTGGATACGGCATCTTGCTGGCCAAAGGCAAGCTTCAGCGGTCACAGTCAGAAGAGCTTTATGGCTCAGACAGTGGGCCCGGGGGCGCAGTTTCAAACAAGGGTTGTTGGCCTTACCCTTACAAGGGTGGCCACTTTTTGGATCTGACCTCACAGAGTGATTTCCAAGGCTAAGGCGAAGGAATCAGCATTACCACAGCGTAGGGCCATGGCCTCGGGTTCCAGTAGCCTGGTGTCTATAGTGGTCGGCGGTCCTTTCGGGGCGAGGGCGATCTAGTCACTCCTCGTGGGATCGGGGTCGTCCTTCTTCTCAGGAAAGAAATCCTCTCAAAAAAAATCGTAATTCCTGGAAGCAAGTTTCCGCAGGACAGCGGGAACTTGACAAAAAGCCCGCAAAGTCTAATTGACGCCAGGGGCCCACTCGAGGATTCTGAGTGGGGGGTCGCCTGCTTCTTTTCAAGGCGACTTGGATGGCTCGCGTTCCAGATTCCCGGGCAACGCGATTGTGTCGGCAGGCTATTCATAGAGTTTTTCTTCTCGACCCCCAAATTTTTTTGTCAGTCTCGCGTTCCGTCGGAACCCGAGCTTGTTGTCGCTCTACAGAGAGGTCGAATCTCTGCTACAAAAGGGTTTTTAGTGATACCGGTTCGTCAGAGGCCGAGAAAAGGTTTTTATTCCAACCTTTTTATAGTTCCAAAAAAGGGGAAACAAATTTCGCCCGATTCTGGATCTCAAGGATTAAACCGGCATGTCATGCCCCGGGAAATTTTGCATGGAGTCGCTTCGCTTTGGC
>JARQOD010000008.1:19951552-20007186 GCA_033576555.1 Oophaga sylvatica
AGATCATAGTCTCGGTGAGACCCTTAGGTGACAGTGTGCCCAATTATGGATCCAATAGGCCTCACGGCGTTTTAGTTGCCGTATCCGATCACCACCCCCTTCTGATTGGGGTACCTGTTCCAAAATTTGGGAACCTCAGTTGAGCTATTTATGACCCGCGGAAATGAAATGAACGGAACAGGCAGAAGTGTATTTTGCAGCGGATAGTAATTTATGTTTTGAAATACGTCCTTTGCTGGTTGAGTCGTTCGCCAATATATAAAGGCCGCATGGACACTTGATGGCGTATATGACATAAGGGGTATTACAGGTAAAATAGCCCCGAATTCTGAATGTTTTGCCAGTATAAGGG
Organism: Oophaga sylvatica; assembly: GCA_033576555.1. Lineage (NCBI taxonomy): Eukaryota > Metazoa > Chordata > Amphibia > Anura > Dendrobatidae > Oophaga > Oophaga sylvatica. The sequence continues at coordinate 19,951,905 of JARQOD010000008.1, forward strand.
TGATGAATAGTCTCACCCTTTAAGACATTAGAGCATTGGGTGCATTTAAGGCAAGGGAATGTGCCATATCTAGTTTTTTAATGAAACCTTGTGTTGTCCTAGGTTTTGTAGACCCTAGGTCAGCTCGAATTAAGGAATCTCTCAGATTAGGGGCACGGCGAAAACAGGGAGGAATGGTTTTGCAAATTCGAGATATCGGGATGGGCTTTTTGTAGAAGGGGCCAATGTTGGCGAATAGATCTGTGGAGAATAATGCAAAAGGGTGATAGGAATGTACAAAAGTTATTCTGCCTGTATTATCCTCTCTGTTATGGGTTCGTGTAGACAAAGAAAGATCCAAGGTACGCTGTGGTAACCCCTCTCTATGAACTTAGCATTCATCTCCGTTAAACGTTTATTCAGAATGGTAGGGTTAGAAACAATTCGTTTCACCGGTGAAACTGTGACCTGGGGATTGAGTTTTTCATAGTAGTGGGATGAAAGCTGGAGAAATGAAGTAAGCCATTGCGGTCAGTTGGTTTTGTATATAGATCCGTGGTCAGTTTGCCCTCAGGATCTTTGACGACCATTGTGTCCAAGAAATTAATTTTGGACGGGTCGTGGGAGATGGTGAAGCTAAGGCCCGGCCATGATGTATTAAGGAATTGATGGAAAGAGATGAGAGACTCGAACGTGCCCCCCCAAATGCAAAAAACGTCATCAATGTAGCGTTTCCACGTTATCCCTAAACAGGGGACTACTGTAGATGACTGTTTCTTCAAAATGAGACATGTAGCAATTAGCATATGGGGGCGCTACGTTCGAGCCCATTGCGGTCCCGCGTATCTGGAAAAAAAATCATCCTGGAACATGAAGTAGTTTTTGGTTAGTACGATAGTCAGAAGGTCAATACAAAGGTTGATGTGTGTACTACTGAAATCAGAGATTTCAAAGATGTCGTATTTGACTGTATGCCATGTGAATGAGGTATAGAAGTGTAAAGATCCTTTACATCAAATGTTACCAATAGAGAGTCTCTAGGGACGTGATCAATTGAACGAATGATGTCCAGAAAGGATCCATATCCAGAATAAAAGAGCGGCTAGTCTTAATCAGGGGGGTCAAGATTTTTTCCAAATAAATCGCAATGGGAGATAGAATCGAGTCAGATGCTGCGACAATAGGTCGGCCTGGGGGTGTTGGAGATTTTTGTGAATTTTAGGTAATAGGTAAAAAACCGGAGTTACTGGGTTTTGAGATATGAGGAAATCATATGTTTTCTGGTCTATGATTCCAGCTTCACAGTATCCCCCCACTATGTCCTTGATGTAGTGTCTGGTTGTATTAGTGGGGTCATTGCTTAATTTGCGATAGATGGTGTCATCATTAAGTTGACGGAGGGCTTCTGAGATATAATAGGAGCGGTCCATGACCACAATGGCTCCCCCTTTATCGGCGGGTTTTATGATTATGTTGTTGTCTGTTGAAAGAGATCTGAGTGCATGGTGATCTACTGCTGACAGATTCGTTGAATAGTGTAATTTACCTCGGTATATGTCTGATTTAAGGGCATTAAAGGAGGAATCGATAACATCAATAAACGTTTCTAGGGCATTGGAACCCCTTGGTGGTCTAAATGTGCTCTTGCTCCTAAGACCCAAAGTAGTGACGGAAAGGCGATTCGTGTCTGTAATAGAATCTCGTATAATAGGTGTTTCATTCATAGGTTGTGAAAAATACACCTTAAGTCTGAGTAGTCTGTAAAAACCGTTGGAGATCCATTTCTAAGTCGAATGTTCTGTATTTATAGGAGGGGCAGAAACTCAGTCCCTTCTGTAGGACATTATATTCTGCAACGCTTAGTGTCCGTGATGAAATGTTTATGACCAGAGGGCACGTACCTGGGATCGTGTGGTCCGTTGTTGCTCGTAGTTGCCCCTGCGGTCTGTGCCCCCGTCTGGTCCTCTTCTTCGTTGTGTTCGTCGTCGTTGGCCTAAAAAAGAGGTTGACAATGTTGTTTGGTCACTGCGGTCTTGTTCTGAGCCAGAGGTGGATACGTCCGTGGATGATCTTTGTGCAGGTCTGGAGAAGGTGCGCCATGAGGGTCGTTTGTCCTGCCACTTATAGACGCGGTCAAGATCGTAATCTTCCTGGTCCCTTGCAAACTTCCGTCTCTTCCGGTCTTCAATGTCCTTTCTATGTTGACCAATATTGTTGCTAATTTGTGTTTTAAGTGTGCAACTTCCTCAGGGTGCCAGTACTTGATAGTTGTGTCTCGATAGATTGGTAGATTCAGAGCTACTGGTGATAGCCTTTTGTAGATGCTCTACGGTTAGAAGCATAAGGTCAAACGAGCATTTGTTCAATATTTGTTCATATTTATGACAGAAATCGGGGGAATCGAAAAGAGGGTGGGGCGGAGGGGAACCCGTAAGCCACGGGGTATTCTCTGTACACGAAGATACTCTGTTAGAGTTGCACAATGCAGTTCTAGATTCGTGTGGTGGCGCAGCTCCCTCTCTAGATCTCGTCCACGGGTTTCCCTTGGTGGGGCCCTGAGGAAGTCACTGGAAAGGGTAGTCTGTGCTAAAATATTTGAGGTTTGGTCAGCATTATATGAGAAAGTCTGAGAAGAAAGTGACATGACCACAAGGCGTGCGACACGGATAGGTACTCAGTGTATAAAGATAAATTGTGTGCACAGCCTGAAGGTGCCAGAGTAGGTTCCTACACCGTGAAGATAATGAAAAGAGAACTCGGCACTCAACTTAGCGAAAAGGGTAAATATTTATTGTAGTCCACGGTAGTGAAACGTTTCGGTCCTAAATTTCGGACCTTCATCAGCCACTACATATATGTAATACAAAAACAAAAAGGATTTTCAAATTCTTACAATAAAGATAAAAGTAAAGTTGCAAAGAAAACATAATAATATAACCAAGGTATGTACAATAGTATAATATGAACGTGGTTTACTAGAGAAAATCATCTTTATATAGAAGTATGCTAGTCCTCAAATAGTTAGGGACAGACTCTTCAGACCAGATGAGACGTGAGGGTGATATAGCACAGAAAATAAGACGTACCATTAAGTACCGGGAGGGGGTAGAAATACCCAATTCAGAGGTAAGCAGTAGATACTGTTGGGATCTGGTGGGTGATAAGACATAATGAGAAAAAGTGACAGCGGCCCGTGATCAAAAATATCAAAGGTATGACATACTGCTTACCTCTGAATTGGGTATTTCTACCCTAGCATACTTCTATATAAAGATGATTTTCTCTAGTAAACCACGTTCATATTATACTATTGTACATACCTTGGTTATATTATTATGTTTTTTTGCAACTTTACTTTTATCTTTATTGTAAGAATTTTGAAAATCCTTTTTGTTTTTGTATTACATATATGTAGTGGCTGATGAAGGTCCGAAATTTAGGACCGAAACGTTTCACTACCGTGGACTACAATAAATATTTACCCTTTTCGCTAAGTTGAGTGCCGAGTTCTCTTTTCATTATCTTCACGGTGTAGGAACCTACTCTGGCACCTTTCAGGCTGTGCACACAATTTGATCTTTATACATTGTTAAACCATTAACTGATTTGACCAAAAAGGGTTCTGATGTGGTGAATTGGCCTCCTGACGCAGTCTCTGCATTTCAGGATCTTAAGCAGAGATTCACTTCTGCTCCTGTTCTACGGCAGCCTGATGTTTCTCTGCCATTTCAGGTGGAGGTTGATGCCTCTGAAATTGGGGCAGGTGCCGTTTTGTCCCAAAAAGATCCAGAGACCTCTAAAAGTAACCCTTGTGCCTTTTTCTCTCGAAAATTTTCTCCTACTGAACGTAATTATGACGTGGGTAATCGGGAGTTATTGGCCATGAAGTGGGCTTTTGAAGAGTGGAGACATTGGCTGGAGGGAGCCAAACATCAGGTGGTGGTCCTTACTGACCATAAGAATCTGGTTTATCTGGAATCTGCCAAGCGACTCAATCCTAGACAGCCAGGTGGGCCTTGTTTTTTCACACGTTTTAATTTTGTGGTTTCCTTTCTTCCTGGCACTAAGAATGTTAAGGCGGATGCCCTCTCGAGGAGCTTCCTTGCGGACTCTCCTGAGTTATCTGATCCTTCTGTTATTTTGAAAGAGGGTGTAGTTCTTTCCGCCATCTCACCTAATTTGAGACTTGCTCTGGAGGGGTGTCAGGAGGATAGGCCCGAGCGCTGCCCTGTTGGAAAATTGTTTGTCCCGGACCAGTGGAAAAAGAGTGTGATGTCTGAGATTCATTGTTCCGCGTTGGCTGGGCATCCCGGAATTTTTGGTACCAGAGACTTGGTTAGTCGGTCCTTTTGGTGGCCTACCTTGTCTCGTGATGTCAGGGAATTTGTGCAGTCCTGCGGGACTTGCTCTCGCTCCAAGCCTTGCTCTCGCTCTAGTGGTTTGTTGATGCCATTGCCTGTGCCCAAGAGACCATGGACCCATATCTCTATGGATTTCATTTCCGACCTTCCTGTTTCTCAGAGAATGACCGCCATCTGGGTGATTTGTGATAGGTTTTCCAAGATGATACGGTACATCTTGTGCCATTACCTAAATTGCCTTCCTCCTCTGAATTGGTGCCGTTGTTCTTTCAGCACGTGGTTCGTTTACACGGCATTCCTGAGAACATAGTGTCTGACAGAGGAGTCCAGTTTGTTTCCAGATTTTGGAGGACTTTTTGTTCTAAACTGGGTGTTCAATTGTCTTTCTCCTCGGCATTTCATCCTCAGACTAATGGTCAAACTGAGAGAACAAACCAGACATTGGAGACTTATCTAAGATGCTTTGTGTCTGCTGATCAGGATGACTGGGTCTCTTTTTTGCCTTTGGCTGAGTTTGCTCTTAATAATAGGGCTAGCTCTGCCACTTTGATGTCTCCGTTTTATCTGTAATTCTGGGTTTCACCCTCGATTTTCTTCAGGACAGACGGAGGCTTCTGTCTGTCCAGGTGTTGACTCTGTTGTGGAGCGTATGCAACAGATTTGGGACCAGGTAGTGGAGAGGTTGTCCCTCTCTCAGGAGAGGGCCCAGCGGTTTGCTAACCGGCATTGGACTGATGGTCCTCGGTTTAAAGTAGGGGACTTAGTCTGGTTGTCCTCAAAAAATATTCCTATGAGAGTAGCATCTCCTAAATTTAAGCCTAGGTTCATTGGACCTTATAAGATCATGGAGATTCTTAATCCTGTTTCTTTTCGTTTGCTTCTTCCAGGGACATTTAAGATCCATAACGTGTTCCACAAGTCCTTGTTGAAGAGGTTTGTTGAGCCAGTGGTTCCTGCTGCTGTGCCTCCTGACCCTGTTTTGGTTGAGGGCAATCTGGAGTATGTGGTTGAGAAAATATTAGATTCTCGTTTTTCTAGACGGAAACTCCAGTATTTGGTTAAGTGGAGAGGTTATGGTCAGGAAGACAATTCTTGGGTGTTTGCTTCGGACATCCATGCTAGGAGACTCATCCGTGCGTACCATAGAGCTCATCCTGACCGACCTGGTTGCTCAAATGAGGGTTCGGTGACCCCTCCTCAAGGGGGGTACTGTTGTGAGTGGGCTTGGGATGAGTTCTGAGCAGAGGCTCCCTCTGGTGGTTACAAGCGGTGCTGGTCTGTCCAGTGAAGATTGTGAGAATTGGGAATCAGGTGTTACTGACTGGTCTTATATAAGGGAGTCACCTTCCCATCAGGGTTGCCGGTGATCAATTGTTCTGGTCTCTATCCTTGAATCCTGTTTCCCTTGTAGCCTGCTGTGTCGTGTCTGCATCTCCTGCTAACAGATAAGACATTTTCTTGTTTTTGTGCTTGATTTTTGCATTTTGTCCTGCACTTCTGTGGGGGCTTTCAGGGTCCCCTCCGGGGCTTTTGCCCTCTCAGTTTTGTTCAGCCACTGATGTTTGTACTTTTGCTTTTTCCAGTTTTTTCAGTGGCTGCTGTTTTGATTTTGTTACACCAGAGAACTAATTTAGGTGGTAGAGGTCGTGTGATCTCAGGTGTTTTTGAAATTAGTAGAGTTGGTGCTTTTCAGGGTTTTCTGGGATTGCAGTAAGTACCCTTCCTATCCTTTTCTATTTAGTTAGTTTGGGCCCCAGCGTTTGCTCATACTCTTTTCTGTCTGTGTCAGTATTTCTTCTTGTCTAACCGCCATTACATGTTTGGGGGCTTTCTATTATCTTTGGGGTTCTGCTCCGGGGCAGATAGCTTTCCTATATCTATCTTTAGGTGTAGTTAGTTTCTCAGGCTGTGACGAGGCGTCTAGACCAACAGTAGGAACGCTCCACGGCTGCCTCTAGTTTTGTGGTTAGTCAGGGTACTGCAATCTCATAGATTCCAACTGCTCTGGTGTATTGCCTTTTTTGCCTGCACTCCTCAGCTACCGAAACATAACAGTTCCCCTATTATTAGTGCAGGGGGCGGCTCTCTCGTTACCGTTCCCCCATTATTAGTGCAGGGGGCGGCTCTCTGTTACCGTTCCCCCATTATTAGTGCAGGGGGCGGCTCTCTCGTTACCGTTCCCCTATTATTAGTGCAGGGGGCGGCTCTCTCGTTACCGTTCCTCCATTATTAGTGCAGGGGGCGGCTCTCCGTTACGGTTCCCCCATTATTAGTGCAGGGGGCGGCTCTCTCGTTACCGTTCCTCCATTATTAGTGCAGGGGGCGGCTCTCCCGTTACGGTTCCCCCATTATTAGTGCAGGGGGCGGCTCTCGTTACCGTTCCTCCATTATTAGTGCAGGGGCGGCTCTCCCGTTACCGTTCCCCCATTATTAGTGCAGGGGGCGGCTCTCCTGTTACGGTTCCCCAATTATTAGTGCAGGGGGCGGCTCTCTCGTTACGTTCCCCCATTATTAGTGCAGGGGGCGGCTCTCAGGTTACCGTTCCCCCATTATTAGTGCAGGGGGCGGCTCTCAGGTTATGGTTCTCCCATTATTAGTGCAGGGGGCGGCTCTCTCGTTACCGTTCCCCCATTATTAGCGCAGGGGGCGGCTCTCTCGTTACCGTTCCCCCATTATTAGCGCAGGGGGCGGCTCTCAGGTTACGGTTCCCCCATTATTAGTGCAGGGGGCGGCTCTCAGGTTACGGTTCCCCCATTATTAGTGCAGGGGGCGGCTCTCAGGTTACCGTTCCCCCATTATTAGTGCAGGGGGCGGCTCTCAGGTTACCGTTCCCCCATTATTAGTGCAGGGGGCGGCTCTCAGGTTATGGTTCTCCCATTATTAGTGCAGGGGGCGCTCTCTCGTTACCGTTCCCCCATTATTAGCGCAGGGGGCGGCTCTCTCGTTACCGTTCCCCCATTATTAGCGCAGGGGGCGGCTCTCAGGTTACGGTTCCCCCATTATTAGTGCAGGGGGCGGCTCTCAGGTTATGGTTCCCCCATTATTAGTGCAGGGGGCGGCTCTCTCGTTACCGTTCCCCCATTATTAGTGCAGGGGGCGGCTCTCAGGTTACGGTTCCCCCATTATTAGTGCAGGGGGCGGCTCTCAGGTTACCGTTCCCCCATTATTAGTGCAGGGGGCGGCTCTCAGGTTACCGTTCCCCCATTATTAGTGCAGGGGGCGGCTCTCTCGTTACCGTTCCCCATTATTAGTGCAGGGGGCGGCTCTCTCGTTACCGTTCCCCCATTATTAGTGCAGGGGGCGGCTCTCTCGTTACCGTTCCCCCATTATTAGTGCAGGGGGCGTCTCTCACGTTACCGTTCCCCCATTATTAGTGCAGTCACCACAGACGGGGGCTCCCGCCACTGTCCGCAGGTTTTCTACTTTTGCTGTTATGGGACAGGAAATCATAGTTCCATCCGGTGACGGATCGGTCGTGGACACAAATGGCTCCTGGTGACGATGGGGCTGCGCTGCACTGAGTGACAACCTGTGTGGCCGCCAGCAGCTTTCCTGGAGGTTGTCAGCCAGTTTTCCTGTACTGTTTGCTGTCGTGGTAGCTGAGGGAGTCGGAGCTGGGGCGGCTCTCTCATATTAGAGGCGGCAGCTTATTTCCTATGACTAGAGATGAGCAGCTCTGGTCTCTACTGCCAGTGTCTATGGCGCTGGATCTAGCAAGGGTTAACAGCCCCTCCCCCTTCACACGTCTTCCGCAGGACACTACATCCACTCAGTGTCCTCTCTGCTTGTATAGTTGAAGGACATGTGCTTTGCCCTCAGTAAAGATGGCTGCCAACAGCAACACGCACCATTCTGTCGACCAATCCATCACAGGTTAGACGGTCACGTGACACAGTAACCAATGCAAAGCGGGCTACGGGGTGAGGTTTACTTTGAAGCGCTGGAACGCAGACCACGGAAGTGCCCTCGAGAGCCCCATGTCTATTGGTCAGGAGCTCTGTAGGGCGGATACCTGGCAGCTACAGATTTCCTAATTGGACGCTATACACACACCTCTGCCCCCTGATTGGTTGGTTAGACTTTTCCTGCAGTTTCATTGGCTGATGCTGATTTCCGTCTTCTTCCGCAATTGGATGTCGGTCACTCCTCGGGTGCGATCTGTCCTCGGCGGTTGCCGGGTTTAGTTGAGTGACGTCACGCCCGTTTACCGGTGGAGCGCCATGGCGCTGTGTGTGAGGCGGCTCCGCGGAGCTCCTGGGATCGGGAGTCGGTGGAAGAGCGGGATACGCAGCGCTGGAGGAGCCACGGGCAGACTGCGGGAGAGTATGCGGGTGAGTGCAGGGGATGAGCGGGTATTGCTGCACGTCCAGTCAGCCGTCACTGCGGGACAACGTCTAATAATATCTTCCCCTTCAGCCTCCAGCATTTTATATTAACCCCTCCTCCCTGACTGTGAACCACGTGTAGAAGGAATAAGTCTTGTTGCCTATAGCAACCAATCAGGATGCGCCTTTCATTGTTCCAACGTTCGTTTAAAAAAATGCAAGCTGAGAGCTGACTGGTTGCCAAGAGCATTATAACGGCCTAGCAACCAATCGCAGCACTGCTTTCATTTATTAGAGTGCTTTTGAAAAATGAATTCTGAGTTTTGATTGGTTGCCATGATACCGATTAGATACCTGGTGACCAATCACAACACTGCTTTCATTTATTATGAAAAGTAAAGGCTGAGAGCTGATTGGTTGCCTCAGTCTGCATACCTAGTGACCGACCAATCGCTTCACGGCTTTCATTTATTATAGTGCTGTTGAATAATGAAAGCTGTGCTTTGATTGGTTAATTTGGTCCACAATGGCAGTTTTTGTTCTTCCCATAATGAAGGCCGTGCTGCGTCTCGTTGTGAAGCTGCAGCTCTGCTGTCACGGGACGTCGTGGGAAATGTGGAATTACTCAGATCAATAGGGCCTCCCACTCCCTGGTGACTGTGTGATGCCCATATCTCTCATGTTTGCTCATATCTGCCCTCACCCGTCTCATATTCCTCTTGTTTTGTCCCAGGCTCGAGACGCCATCTTGTACCAGGATCTGCGCCCCTGTCCTCGCCTGGCCGCTCCTCTTAGACAACCATCTCCGGCCCCGACGCCCTCGCTGTCTGTACGTGTCCGGCCCTCGGGCCCCCAGATGTGTTTACCGCCAGCGCCTGAGCTTGGCCTGGCCCCACGGGACTTTTTACTGCAGAAGTTGCCTCCACAGCCGATACTAGCATGTCTCCCCTGTGCCAAGCCCGTTATCGGGCCCCGCCGCCCCGAGGACGAGTGCCGGCACCTCAGCTCTTCCCAGCTGGACTGTTTTAGAAGCTTGTTTGAGCCTGGAGTTTGCAGGACCCCGTACCAGGCTCTAGTGTTACCCCTGCCTCCAGGACACGAAGGGTTATTAGCGTTTACACCCAGCAAGAGGGTCCGCGCCAACCAGGCCCCCGGCAGCGACAGATCGGACATGGAGCAGCACCTGGCGGCGATGTATGAGAAACTGAGGGATGAGGTGAGTGCGCAGAGAGGGATCAGCCCCTTCCAAACATGTGCCGATGGGCTGCGATGGCCGAGGCTCTGGAGTCGGTAAGCCAAACCTGCGACTCCGACTCCTCAATTTCCCTTACACCGACTCCGACTCCGACATATATTGCTTATATTTAGGTGAAAAATTTATTGTAGTACAATGTGAACATCAGACATTTAATCATTTTTATGTTACAATAATCAAGATATTTATACAGAACATAATATATATTTATATGAATACAACTTTAGGGGGTGGCAGAACGTCATACTGTTCCGCAGAACCTCATACTGCACACCTCAGCTGCTGCAGAACCTCATACTGCACACCCCTACACTTGAAAATAAAGCACCTTAAGAAGATGTGATGAATGCAGTCTATTTATTCCAACTATCAACTGATGTTGATGTGTTACTGAAGACAAGCAATGCCTGTCCTGGGCGTCCTTTTGGACAGCTATGAGGTGTACCTGACTGGTGCTGAAAAAAAAAAGGGGTGTTAAGGCCCCATCTCACATAGCGAGATCGCTAGCGAGATCTCTGGTTAGTCACAAGTTTTGTGATGCAACAGCGATCTCAGCAGCGATCTCGCTATGTCTGACACGTACCAGCAATCAGGCCCCTGCTGTGAATCGCTGGTCATGTCAGAAATGCCAGGAATTTTTTTTGATCGCTGGTCTCCCGCTGGCAGCACGCATCACTGCGTGTGACAGGCAGGAGACCAGCGATCTACTGGTAACCAAGGTACACATCGGGTTTCCAGGCGCAGGGCTGTGCCTGGAAACCCGATGTGTACCTTGGTTACCAGCTCCCTGCATCAGCGCGCTGGTATCCAACGTACACTGCGGGTAACTACGCGATGTTACCCGCAGTGTCACTGTCCTGATCGCTGCCTGTTTGGCAGCTCAGCTGCAATCCTCTCCCCTCTGTATCAGTCTGTCATTGTTAGTTTGTTTACTGTAAGTGATACCTGTAAGGGTGAGTTTCCACGATCAGTAAACGCTGCGTGTTTGGCGCTGTGCGCTGGCGCAGCGCCAAACACGCAGCGTCCAGATGTTACAGCATAGTGGAGGGGATTTTAAGAAATCCCGTCTCCACTATGCGTAACAACACGCAGGTGGCAGACCTGCGTAAACGGACATGCGGCGCGTCTTTTCAGACCGCAGCATGTCCTCGCGATCCTGTGTTATCTACTGTATATAGAGGTGTTATCAGTCATTATACAGGAGGAGGAGGTGAGCTGTGATATCACCTATTGTGAATGGTGGATCATGTGTTATCTACTGTATATAGAGTTGATATCAGTCATTGTACAGGAGGAGGAGGAGGTGAGCTGTGACATCACCTATTGTGAATGGTGGATCCTGTGTTATCTACTGTATATAGAGATGATATCAGTCATTGTGCAGGAGGAGGAGGAGGTGAGCTGTGATATCACCTATTGTGAATGGTGGATCCTGTGTTATCTACTGTATATAGAGATGATATCAGTCATTGTGCAGGAGGAGGAGGTGATCTGTGACATCAGCTATTGTGAATGGTGGATCCTGTCTTATCTACTGTATAAAAAAAAAAACAGGCACAAAAAAAGAAATATCCAAAAATGAAATAAAAAATCTTTTTGCAAAAATGCATGAAGGTAGTAATAATCATAAGGGTATTTAGTAAACATAATTTTGATCAAAATAATGTACAAGCCATCCCGCCACGTCAAGGCAACCCTCTGTGGGACAGTCCTACTCTAATATTGAAAACCTTTCCACTTGTCAAGTGACTTAAATGTGAACAAGGGCAGAGGGACTGAACCCACCAGTTGAAGCTCTGGCCAGACAGGATGGATTTTCTCAACTCAGAAAACAGGGCGGTCACACCCTTATATGCACGGAATGCACTATGAACTACATAGAAAACTAGATCTGAACTGAAAAAGTAAGTTAATGTGTATGCAAAATGTAAATGCATATTAACACATGACCATTACACAGAAAAACAGGCACAAAAAAACAAATATCCAAAAATGCATGAAGGTAGTAATAATCATAAGGGTATTTAGTAAACATAATTTTGATCAAAATAATGTACAAGCCATCCCGCCACGTCAAGGCAACCCTCTGTGGGACAGTCCTACTCTAATATTGAAAACCTTTCCACTTGTTCATAGTGCATTCCGTGCATATAAGGGTGTGACCGCCCTGTTTTCTGAGTTGAGAAAATCCATCCTGTCTGGCCAGAGCTTCAACTGGTGGGTTCAGTCCCTCTGCCCTTGTTCACATTTAAGTCACTTGACAAGTGGAAAGGTTTTCAATATTAGAGTAGGACTGTCCCACAGAGGGTTGCCTTGACGTGGCGGGATGGCTTGTACATTATTTTGATCAAAATTATGTTTACTAAATACCCTTATGATTATTACTACCTTCATGCATTTTTGCAAAAAGATTTTTTATTTCATTTTTGGATATTTGTTTTTTTGTGCCTGTTTTTCTGTGTAATGGTCATGTGTTAATATGCATTTACATTTTGCATACACATTAACTTACTTTTTCAGTTCAGATCTAGTTTTCTTATCTACTGTATATAGAGGTGTTATCAGTCATTGTACAGGAGGAGGTGAGCTGTGACATCACCTATTGTGAATGATGGATCCTGTGTTATCTACTGTATATAGAGGTATTATCAATCATTGTACAGAAGGAGGAGGAGGTGAGCTGTGACATCACCTATTGTGAATGGTGGATCCTTGTTATCTACTGTATATAGAGGTGTTATCAGTCATTGTACAGGAGGAGGAGGTGAGCTGTGACATCACCTATTGTGAATGGTGGATCCTGTGTTATCTACTGTATATAGAGGTGTTATCAGTCATTGTACAGGAGGAAGGAGGTGAGCTGTAACATCACCTATTGTGTATGGTGGATCCTGTGTTTTCTACTGTATATAGAGGTGTTATCAGTCATTGTACAGGAGGAGGAGGTGAGCTGTGACATCACCTATTGTGAATGGTGGATCCTGTTATCTACTGTATATAGAGGTGTTATCAGTCATTGTCAGGAGGAGGAGGTGAGCTGTGAATCACCTATTGTGAATGGTGGATTCTGTGTTATCTACTGTATATAGAGGTGTTATCAGTCATTGTACAGGAGGAGGAGAGTGAGCTGTGACATCACCTATTGTGAATGGTGGATCTGTGTTTTCTACTGTATATAGAGGTGTTATCAGTCATTGTACAGGAGGAGGAGGTGAGCTGTGACATCTATTATGAATGGTGGATCCTGTTATCTACTGTATATAAGGTGTATCAGTCATTGTAGCAGGAGGAGGAGGTGAGCTGTGATATCACCTATTGTAAAAGGTGGATCCTGTGTTACTACTGTATATAGAGGTGTTATCAGTCATTATGCAGGAGGAGGAGGTGAGCTGTGACATCACCTATTGTGAATGGTGGATCCTGTGTTATCTACTGTATATAGAGGTGTTATCAGTCATTGTACAGGAGGAGGAGGTGAGCTGTGACATCCCTATTTGAATGGTGGATCCTGTGTTATCTACTGTATATAAGGTATATCTGTCATTATACAGGAGGAGGAGGTGAGCTGTGACATCACCTATTGTAAATGGTGGTCCTGTGTTATTACTGTATATAGAGGTGTTATCAGTCATTTACAGGAGGAGGAGGTGAGCTGTGATTCACCTATTGTGAATGGTGGATCCTGTGTTATTACTGTATATAGAGGTGTTATCAGTCATTGTACAGGAGGAGGAGGTGAGCTGTGACATCCCTATTGTGAATGGTGGTCCTGTGTTATATACTGTATATAGAGGTATTATCAGTCATTGTACAGGAGGAGGAGGTGAGCTGTGACATACCTATTGTGAATGGTGGATCCTGTGTTATTACTGTATATAGAGGTGTTATCAGTCATTGTACAGGAGGAAGAGGTGAGCTGTGATATCACCTATTGTGAATGGTGGATCCTGTGTTATCTACTGTATATAGAGGTGTTATCAGTCATTGTACAGGAGGAGGAGGTGAGCTGTGACATCACCTATTGTGAATGGTGGGTCCTGTGTTATCTACTGTATATAGAGGTGTTATCAGTCATTGTACAGGAGGAGGAGGTGAGCTGTGATATCACCTATTGTGAATGGTGGATCCTGTGTTATCTACTGTATATAGAGGTGTTATCAGTCATTGTACAGGAGGAGGTGAGCTGTGACATCACCTATTGTGAATGGTGGATCCTGTGTCATCTACTGTATATAGAGGTGTTATCAGACATTGTACAGGAGGAGGAGGTGAGCTGTGACACTGCCTATTATAAATTATCCTAAAGTGATTGCACCAGGCCTGATCTTCAGACGTTGATACATCGGGGAGGTAATTTGATAATATCATGATCATGGCAGGTTTTCTTGCCTCGTCCCTTATATTGTCTGTGTTGAAAATGAGACTTTTGAAAAATCTTTTTGTAAATGACAGGAAGTGTGGGTCTGAAATTGTAAAATGTCTATTCTTTTATATATACAGAGGGTTTTTTTTTTTTTTTTTTTTTTGCAGTTGCCGAATTTCCTATGGAAGCCGGCAAATTATTCTTTATACAGGAAGGACATGGAGTTCGTCAGTAGCGCGCTGCACCTGCACTTACGGTAAGAGCGGAGCAAACCTTTTTTTTTTTCCATACTTCCATCGTGTCAGTAACATCTACCACATGCAATGGCTGCCTGTGATGACCTCCCCTGCCTTGTCCCCCCGCAGCGGCCTGGTGAAGTACCAGCTCTTCCTGACCGTCAGTCGCCTGCTGCTCCTCTGTTATTTCACCAATGCGCGGATCTCGGTGCTGAAGATGACGTCTCATCCGGAGAACAACACCATCCAGGCCCGCTGGTCGCTCACCGGCCTCCCGCTGCACACGCTCTTCCTGCACTTCTTCCGCAGGGACAAGAGTGAACTGCACAGGTGATAATATCTCCGCTCCCGGACTAGTGTGGAGTGGTAGTAGCCAGAAATGTCAGATGGGCGGGAGCCAGTAATGTGACGCTTGACGATGAGGGTGGTCTCGGTGTTTGCAGACTGCCAGTCCGGGGGAGCACTGGCCGCTGCTCAGTCTGAATAATCCACACGAACCCCAAATATATGATTCTTACAACATAGTTTGTTCGCATAAATGTAAGCGCCGTGTTTCAGGGGATGTCACCGATCCATTTTGTCCACAGGGTCAGACTGTCTATCTTTCTCGTTTTCAGGAGCTACGATGCGTTCTCCACTTTCCAGCTAGCTCCGGATGGGTTAATATGTCTACATAAGGTGGAGCAGGTAAGTGTTGTCACAGACCCAGTGCTGATATGTGGCCCCCAGGACGGTGCGATGATGACCTTTGTACCTGTGGGTCTTGCAGATGATGCCCTCTTCCCCCATCGCTGTCACCAAGAAGACTGTTTTGGCCGCCACTCTGCTCGCTCTGGGGCTGGGAGAAGAACGACCCGCTCTCAATCTCCTCTCCAGCCCTAAAATGCCCCATGAACTGTGACCCCCGCTCATTGCCCTGCTGCAAGCCCTACATGATATGGCCTAGAGACGGAGAAGCCCAACACCGAGCACGGGTAGGACGAGCTGTGCCCGTAGTCCGATCTACCGTCCACAAGTCGTAGTCTTACCTGAAGCCGAGCTCCACCGGAGACTCTGAAATACTCTGCACTGCTGTGTCTGCATGCGCAACCCTGAACTCGCCTGTGGATTTGTAACATATAATTGTACATAATTAAATTATAACTAAAGTGTCCGTGTGTCCAGAAATGATTCACTATGGAGGGAAATCTGAGCCGCGATCACTATAAACAACTGTGTCTGGAATCTGAGTGGGGAATGAAAAGGTTAAAGGGAATCTGTCACCCCATTTTTGCCCTATGAGATGTGGCCACTGCCATCAGGGAATGCTGTAGATAAGCCCCCGATGTCACCTGAAAGTGAAGAAAAACAAGTTATATTATACTCACCCAGGGGCGTTCCGCCGTCCGGTTCGGGGCCTCCCATCTTGTAGCGAAGCCGGCCTCTTCTTTCCGTCCCGTCGCGGCTCCTGCGCAGGTGCACTGATCTGCCCTGGTGAGGGCAGAGCAGAGTACTGCAGTGCGCAGGCGCCGGACCTCTCTGACCTTTCCCGGCGCCTGCGCACTGCAATACTCTGCTCTGCCCTCACCAGGGCAGATCAGTGCGCCTGCGCAGGAGACGGGACGCAGAGAAGAGGCCGACTTCGCTACAAGATGGGAGGCCCCGGACCGCGACGCCCATCGGACCCGACCGGACGGCGGACCACCCCTGGGTGAGTATAATCTGATATGGAAATTTAATTAGGATAAAAATATCCTGTGTTTGCTGCTTGCCATGTCCAAATCTCTATATAATGTCTTTTTGAGCGCTCAGAACGAAATGAGGACTGTCCACAAAGCAAGTGTCAGTATAACAGTTCGTCAAAGACATACATTTATTATTGTTTAAAGTTTTTATACGTTTACAAAAAGGGGCTGGTTAGTCAATTAACATACAATTAAAAGCTGCTAGATTATTGGCTGTTCTAGTGTAAATATGATAATTATGATTAAAAGAGCTGAAGTTGCAGAATTATTGTTTTATATTCTTGTGACCTAGTTGCCTTGCATAACTATAATGTAAACAACAGATATCTAATAGGACATTTTGTACTTCATGCATTTGTTCCTTTACGAAGGTCTTATGGAGGCCAGATTTCTTTAAAACGACTGATTATAGCTGGCCTAGAAATATGTGAGCACAGGGTTTTTTAGCAAGTGAGATCTATCTAACTGTGAACTGTGAATACATATATGTGAATATACTTTGAATATATGGAATACATATATATTTCCATGACAGTCCCCCCTTAGATACCACTTGCCCTAAAAACCTGCTCCTGGCCCAAAGCGCTGCAACTCTTTTGTGCTGCCGGTGAGTTGAGACACCCCTAGTACATGCCTCCCCCACCGAATACAGACTTTTCGCAAATGGGCGGTAAGGAGGACTGTCCCTGTCGGGGGTTTATGTGTTTGCAATCATAATCTCATAGTTGATATGATGTTTCATCAAGGATGTGTATTCTCAGTCTGGAGGTAGTTCGGAGATCTGGTCAAGCCAGGCAGTTCCATCCGGACTGGTGCGAGGTCCAAGATGGTGAGTGGCATCAAATTGGTTGTCTCCTGAACAGTTTTTTACATTATCCTGCGGATACAAGGAATAACACAGCAACCAGTAATTAATGCAAAAATGAGAACCCCCATAATGGCTGTCCCAACCTGTGCCAACATTTTCTGCCACCCACTCATCCACCCAAAGTATCGATCCCATGGGTCAGTGACACCTGAGTTCTGTTTC
Organism: Oophaga sylvatica; assembly: GCA_033576555.1. NCBI lineage: Eukaryota > Metazoa > Chordata > Amphibia > Anura > Dendrobatidae > Oophaga > Oophaga sylvatica. The sequence goes on from JARQOD010000008.1 coordinate 19,969,178, forward strand.
AGTTCCTCTGATAACTCAGTAAGTTTCTGTATTGCCATTGTGACTTTACCATTTGGGCCAGTGTTGTCTGGGATGTAGGTGCAACAGGTGTCTTTGATCATTTTGTAAACACCTCCTTTCTCAGCTAGAATCATATCCAAAGCCATTCTATTCTGGAATGCCATAATGGAAGTGGGGCCTAACTGTGCTGCCAAACCTTTTACAGCATCTATGGTGAAGTTAACAAATCTCTGCTGGTTATAATAGATGTAATTTATCCAATCAACATTTTTGTTTATAGTGACTCAAATCCTGCTTTAACTTGGTCTCTGGCCTTGAACTCATCAGGTAGGTCATCTGGTCATCTGTCTGGTCAGTCAGAGCATCCACGACATCCTTCATGGCTTAGGTGTCTCTCCTGGTACGGGAGCTTCCTTGCAATGCGATACATGGATCCAAACAGGCTTTCCCTCTAGTTACACAGAGGTTGATGTCATCTGGGGCTCTTGGACAGGATCATCAAATCTGGCAGTGAGGAGAAAAACTCGAGAATGGACATTAGTTTTTGACCAATTCAATTACATAAGTGTTATGATTTGGTAGCTGAGGAGAGCAGGCAAAAAAAGTAATACACCAGAGAGGTTGGGATCTATGGGATTGCAGTACCCTGACTAACCACCACAACTAAAGGCAGCCGTGGAGCGTTCCTACGTTGGTCCTAGACGCCTCGTCACAGCCTGAGAAGCTAACTACACCTAAAGATAGAAAAAGGAAAGCTATCTGCCCCGGAGCAGATCCCCAAAGAACATAGGAAGCCCCCAAACATGTAATGGCGGTTAGACAAGAGGAAATACAGACACAGACAGAAAATAGAATGAGAAAACGCTGGGGCCCAATCTGTCTAGATAGAAGAGGATAGGAAAGGCACTTACTGCAACCCCAAAAAACCCTGAAAAGTACCAACTCTACTAATTACAAAAACACCTGAGATCACACGACCTCTACCACCTAAATTAGTTCTCTGGTGTAACAAAAACTAAACAGCAACCACTGAAAAAACTGGAAAAGGCAAATGAACAAACAGTGGCTGAACTAAACTGAGAGGAGCATAAGCCCCCCGAAGGGGACCCGGCAGACCCCCACAGAAGTGCAGGACAAAATGCAGGCACCAAAAAACTAAAAGAAGAAAATGTCTTATCTGTTAGCAGAAGATGCAGGCACGAAACAGCTTTTTCTGGGTCTCTGGGAGTGTGCCTTACGCTAAACAGTGCAATTAGGAGTGTGTCATGCCATGGTTTGCGTGTCTCTTGGGCAATTTTTCAGCATTCTATTCTTAAGTGTTTCGTTCAGTTTTTTTACCTTCCTGCTGCTCTGGGGGTGGTAAGGAGTGTGTAGGCCTAAATCTGACCCTACTGCTAATCGGGTCTTGTGTGTCAGATTTTCTGTGAATGCGGGTCCCTGATCACTTTCTATCATTTCTGGAACCCCGTATCTGCACACTATTTTCCGAAAGTAGCTTCGTTGCAGTAGTCTTTGCTGACTTGGAAGGCTTCTGTTCATCTTGAAAATACTTCTTTTGACCACAATGGCGTATTTGAATCCTTCACTTGGCGATATCTGGATGTGGTCTATCTGGATCCTTTGAAGCTGGTAGAGTGGTCTTTCCAGATGAGGTGAGGGGGTCTTTCTTCCATACGTCCAGGCTTGCATTTGCCGCAGGTCAGACAGCTGCTGGTGAATTTGGCTGTTAGGGTGGAGATCCCTGAAGCGAACCAGTAAGCACCAATCAGATCATTCATCTGAGTCTTTGATATGTGGATGTGGGTCCATGTACCCATTGGACCACCATAGGGTGCATACTTTGTGGTGGGCAGAGTTTGAAGTCTATTATTGATAGCCTTCCTTCTTCACGTGTTGCTTTTTTTTCGCATTCAGCTCTTCTTCTCCTTTTGAAGCTTGGTCTTGTAACTTCTTGAGCAGATCCCAGGACGTCTCTTTGTCAGGTTTCTTGTCTTCAGTCGTCATGTAGTAGCAGTCCGGCTCTACGACCTCTCCCACTTCTCCATATTGTCTTCCTTTGGCTGCTTCTTTGGCTGCCATGTTATTGCCTCACGCCTCTTCTGTTCTCAGTTTTCCATGCACTTTGATTTTTCAAATTGCCACCATTTTGGAAGTTTGAGTATACCCAGTAGGTCCCTGAAGGCTCCATGATGCTTCACGGTTGTCCCGTTTGCTGTGATGAAGTCCCTTGTAGCCCAGATGGGTCTAAAGTCGTGTGCTATGCCATGCGAGTACCTGTAGTCCGTGTAGATGTTTGCAGTCTTGCCTTCTGCCATCTGGCAGGCCTTCGTCAGCGCTATCAATTCTGCTTCCTGGGCTGACAGGCTAGGTGACAGACTTCTGGACCACAGGATTTCTTGATTGCTGGTCACTGCACTTCCTGTGTTGAAACTTCTTCTGGAGCCATCCAAGTATCCCCCCTTGGGAGTGGGAGTAGAGTGGCCAAGCTGAGGACTGTAGGTCTGGAGACAGTGACATTATGAGACAAAGGCAATAGAGGCGCCACAAAGATGCCTGGCGGTGGAGAGATTACTGTTGGTTGAGCTTGATTGAAGATTGCCAAGATGTCATGTGGAGTGAGAGTTTCCAGTGGCTGTCCAAGAGTGATTTCAGCAACCTTGTCCAGGAGGGTGTGTGCTGCAGATACTGCCATCAGGCAGGAGGGTGCTCTTCTTGCAACTGGATCCAAGCGGGCTGAGAGGCAGCCTAAAAGTCTCTGTTTTCCCCGTGAATCCGTGCCAGGACTCCAGTAGCATGACCTTCTTTCTTCCATCAGGTAGACGGAAAGACTTTTCATAGTCAGGTAGGCCTGGTATTGGCGCTGAGACTGTGGAGTTCTTCCTATCTCCTGAATGGGTTGAAGGCTGCGTCTGATAGAAGGAGCGGGGTTGCGTTGATGCAAGCGCACAGAGGCTGCATTAGGTCTGAGGCATCAGGGATCCAGGTTCTGCAATATGACACTAGACCAGGGAAGTCCTGCAGCATTCTTGGAGTTGTTGGGGGAGCCATCTTCTCCACAGTGGTCTTCCAGTCTTTTGACATGTGTTTCGTCTGGTGGGCAATACAGTGTCCCAGGGATGTAACTTGCTTCTGGCATCACTGGACTTTGTTCTTCCAGACCTTGCGTTGCTGTTCTTCCAGGTAGAGTAGGAGAGATAAGGAATAGGCTGTGCAGGTGTCGATGTCAACCACACAAAAGAGAAAGTCATCCACGTGTTGTAGAAGAGTGACTCTTGCATATTCTGCAATCCAGTTGACGAAGATGGAGGACATTGTCTTGGTGAAACTTGAAGGGCTTGTTTTGAGCACCTTGAGGCAACATTGTCCATATGCACTGCACTGGTGCGTGAAAGCAGACCTCCAGGTGGAGGGGAAACACTGAAGAAGGTACTGGCCAGGTTGATCACCGTGAATACCGTTGCGGTGACTGGGACTCTTGAGAGCAGAGTGTGATGGTTCAGCACTGTTGGGGTTTCAAATACCGTAGCCTCTTTCGCGGCCTCCAGGCCTTGCACCATTCTGAACTCAGTGGGGTTTACAGTCTTTTTCTTCACTGTGGAAAGCTGGGATTGATTCCCATGGGCGAGGCAGCCCAGTTTGGCCTTGTCCTCCAGTATGCAGCAGGGGACTCCCATCTGCTGGTGCAGAGCTGGCGGGAAAACAAGCCGTCTACTAGGATCCACATCATGAGAGATGACGACCAGCTGGCTTTCTTGTTCTCCACCAAGACAGTTACTGTGTTAGCACCTGTTCTGGTCACAGGGGGTCTTCTTGTTGGGACGTCTCCTTAAACAGCTGCTTTTTTTTTCTCAGCACGGGCCATCAGTAGTTTCTTTTTCTCCAGCTTGGTCTCAGGTCAGTATTTGTGCACAAGTTTGAAGAGCTGAGTGGCCTTTTTCCGGTCTAGGGCCTGGGTGAACTGGTTGATTGCAGGGGGCACCTCCTGGTGCTTGCAAAAGATGAACCTCTGGCGTTAGAGCTGGATGAGGTGTTGCCATTCCATGAAGCGAGTAGAGTCCTTCTTGAGTTGAATATCCTGGCCAATGTCAAAGTTCTCAGGCCGTCTTCTTAGGCGAGCTCACTTAGACCTTCAGTTGGTCAGAGACATCTTGACCCTGGGTGATGGAGTGTTTTTTTTTTCTGGTACTATGTCCAGCACCTCCTGTGATAGGTCTGCAGTGTGGTTGTTTGAGGTTCCTGTTTCTTCTTGGGTCAGGGGTGAAGAAAGTGTCATGGTCCCATCTTCCTGGAACACTCTGGTCGCTTTCAGCTTCTGCAGTAGGTCCACTCCCAATAGGTTGAGGGTGCAGGTTTTTTACACAACAAACTGGGACATGATGGAGTGTTCTGGCTGAGTCCACACGCTCAGGGGCTTCATAATCTGGAAATATCTGACTTGACCATCAATTCCCATGCAGGAAGCAGAAGATTCTGATAGGTAGGTGAGGTTGCGGAGTTCCACAAGAAAAGATATGACTACGCCATCCACTCTCAGGATATTGGTCCCACTGGTGGGGTTCCTTGTGGACTTGGTGTGCTCTTGTCCTATGCAGGGCCGGATTAACGTAGGGGCTGATGGAGCTGCAGCTCCAGGCCCCTTGTTAGAAATAGGCCCATCCGCGGCCCAGCCGGCCGCGCCGATGTCTCGGCTGCCGGGCCGTGCTAGTCAGGGCCGCCATCAGGGCATTACAGCCCTGACTGGCGTATGGGGCCCGATCAGCAGAGGGGGCCCGCACCGGGCCCCGTCACCTACCGATCGGGCCCCACAGCCCCGCCCCCAGCGGCAGGATTCTGCCGCTCAAGTAACTGAACCTGCGTACAGGACGCAGGTTCAGTTACTCTATTACCGTGCGGGCCCGCACAGTAATAGTTAACGCTGCCAGCCAATCGGAGGCTGGCAGCCCACGTCAGCGCGCACGTCGCCGGCACCTGACGTCATTGTCAGTTGCCGGCGAGTGCGCGCTTTCTCTTCAGTGTGGATCCCTCGCCGCTGGAACACGGCAAGGTAAGGAGAAAGGTTTTTTTTTTTTTTTTTTTTTAATGTTGCAAGCGGCAAAGCTGGAGCCCGGCAGAATGAAGACGGGGCAGGACTGGGGGCAGAATGAAGACGGGGCAGGACTGGGGGCAGAATGAAGACGGGGCAGGACTGGGGGCAGAATGAACACGGGGCAGGACTGGGGGCAGAATGAGGACGGGGCAGGACTGGGGGCAGAATGGAACGGGCAGGACTGGGGGCAGAATGAAGACAGGCGGACTGGGCAGAATGAAGACGGGGCAGGACTGGGGGCAGAATGAAGACGGGGCAGGACTGGGGGCAGAATGAAGACGGGGCAGGACTGGGGGCAGAATGAAGACGGGGCAGGACTGGGGGCAGAATGAAGACGGGGCAGGACTGGGGGCAGAATGAAGACGGAGCAGGACTGGGGGTAGAATGAAGACGGGGCAGGACTGGGGACAGAATGAAGACGGGGCAGGACTGGGGACAGAATGAAGACGGGGCAGGACTGGGGGCAGAATGAACACGGGGCAGGACTGGGGGCAGAATGAAGACGGGGCAGGACTGGGGGCAGAATGAAGACGGGGCAGGACTGGGGGCAGAATGAAGACGAGGCAGGACTGGGGGCAGAATGAAGACGGGGCAGGACTGGGGGCAGAATGAACACGGGGCAGGACTGGGGGCAGAATGAACACGGGGCAGGACTGGGGGCAGAATGAAGACGGGGCAGGACTGGGGGCAGAATGAAGACGCGGCAGGACTGGGGGCAGCAGAATGGAGACCGGGCTGGACTGGGGGCAGAATGGAGATGGGCAGGACTGGGGCAGAATGGAGACGGGGCAGGACTGGGGGCTGACTGAAGATGGGGCAGGACTGGGTAGAATGGAGATGGGCAGGATGAAGACGAGGCAGGACTGGGGGCAGAATGGAGATGGGGCAGGACTGGGGGCAGAATGGAGACTGGATGGGGAAGGATGGAGACTGGGCATGAATCAGAATGGAGACTGGGCAGGAATCAGCATAGAGACGGGGCAGGACTGGGGCAGAATGGAGATGGGGCAGGACTGGGGGCAGAATGGAGACTGGATGGGGAAGGATGGAGACTGGGCATGAATCAGAATGGAGACTGGGCAGGAATCAGCATGGAGACGGGGCAGGAATCAGGATGGAGACTGGGCAGGAATCAGAATGGACATGGGGCAGAATGGAGACTGGGCAGGAATCAGCACAGAGATGGGGCAGGATGGAGATGGGGCAGGATTGGAGACACTGGGGGCAGGATGGAGACGGGGCAGGATTGGAGACACTGGGGGCAGGATTGGACATACAGACAGGGGGCTGAATGAAAGACATGAGGCCAGAATGGAGACACTGAGGGCAGAATGAAAGTCATGGAGGCATTATTGGAGACACTGGGGGCAGGATGGAGAAGGAGCAGGATTGGAGACACTGGGGGCAGGATGGAAAAGGGGCAGGATTGGAGACACTGGGGGCATGATTGGAGACACTGGGGGGCATGATTGGAGACACTGGGGGCATGATTGGAGACACTGGGGGCATGATTGGAGACACTGGGGGCATGATTGGAAACACTGGGGGCATGATTGGAGACACTGGTGGCAGAATTGGAGACGCTGGGGGCAGGATAAAAGACATGGAGGCAGGGTTGGAGACAGATGGGGCAGGATGGGGAGATCATATGGGGCAGAATGGATACTCATGAGGGCGGGATGGGAGAACATATGGCTGAAGCCAGGAATGAGACACACAGGGCCAGGATGGGGGATATTATTACAATACGGGCTAATTAAGGGATATTATTACTGCAGTGATGTATTTTATTTTTTTTGAGTATACTGTTTTAAATGGGGGAAGGTACTGTTACTGTGCAGAGTGACACTATGTCACCTTTTTTTTCATCTGGTGTAGTTTAGAAGTTGGGAAAAAAATAAGTAATGTGTTCTGCAATCGGAGCTCTAGATAACTGTGTTATTTCCTGCAGAGACGAGCCCTGGCAGGAAGAAGTGATGGCGGTCTATGCTGGATGAAAGATGAAAAGCAAAGATGAAGGACTTCACCTAGAGACGTCACTGGTGAGTCAGTGTTACTTGTACACTGACACTATACACTGTATACAGAGCTCCTGTGTACAAGGTCACCGGTGATTACTGTATTACCTGTACACAGACACTGCATACTAAGTACAGATCTCCTGTGTAGAATGGCACTTATGGTGATAGTATTGTGTTTTTTTTTTTATTACTGATCAGTATTGTAGTATTCAGTCACTATGTGATGGTAATATATGGTCTGGTCATGGTGTGGCGGTATTTGTTCCTTGTATGTGCTATTATTCGGTCACTGTGTGGTGGCAATATGTGGTCTGGTCATGGTGTTGCGGTATTTGTTCCTTGTATGTGATATTATTTGGTCACTTTGTGGTGGTATTATATGGTCTGGTGGTATTTGTTCCTTGTAGGTGATATTATTCGATCACTGTATCACATGTATCATATATTTACTTTGTTTATATCTTTTACGTTACATTTTTGGCCTTTGTGAATTGCCGTGTTTGGCCCCACCCCTTGCCCGCCCCTTGCCCGCCCCTTCAGCTCCAAGCCCATCATGTTCTTAATCCGGCCCTGGTCCTATGGACGGGGTTCTTCACTGCTTTCTGTGTTTCTTCTTTTTCTGGGTGAAGTCAGTGTTCTGCACTTGTTCCGGAAATGACCAAACTCGCCACAGTTGTAACACTTGACATTCCTTCTGTCCCGGCGGGACTCAATCCTTTTTGCTACTGTGAGCAGGGTGTCCATTGCTATTGACGTGTACTCAGGCCTGGCTGCTACCAGTGGCTTCCTGATTGGTTCTCTCAGTCCATGCACAAAAGCCTGTGCCAACATCCGTCTGTGTGTCTGATCATGGGTAATGAGGCCCAACTCTTGAAACACTTGCATTACTCTGTCATGGAACTTCCCAACAGACTCTGTCTTGTCTTGACTCGTGACATGTAGGCTGAGAGTTTGTCCTGTCAGTCTGCTTTTGGCTCATTCTCTGAGTTGCTCAATTAGCTTTGGTCCTGTCTCCCAGGCATACGCATCTAACTCTGCTGGATGCTTGAAGTGTTCTCTCATAATTGACCAGAATGTATCACCTGCTTTTATTTCCATTTCGGTCCAGAGATCAATCCAGGCTGCTGTATACGTTTGCTGGATCTGCTGCATTTTTTGGCAAAATAGCATGGGGTGTATCCCTGGGTCTGGCAGCATACTGATCACCTGGCTTGGGATGAAGGGCTCATAGGATGGTGCCTCTACCTGTCCCTGCTCTATTGGTGCTTGTGTGTTTTCTTCCCTAGTATTGGGCAGCATGTGTGACGTTGCATCTTCATCTTCATCAGATAAGAAGTGACATGGTGTACTTGGTGCATACACTGGGTGAGATTTGGGCTTTAAAGTTGTCTTGCTGCATGGGGATTTCCCACTTCCTTGCTGAGGCTGCGGTGGATCAGTGTCATGGTTCCATGCTAGCAGCCCTGTAGCTATACCACTCCCCTTTGAAGCCCTAGCAGTGGACTGTTGTGTCTGGGGGCTACATGTAGCGTTTTGTGTAGGGAGATCTGTACTTTCTTCTCCTGATATAATGACTGGCAATGTTTGTACTGTGCTTGGGATAGACAAAGTGCCCTGTTCTGGAAACACTGAATACAGGGACACCACATTGCTTGGATTGGGCGTTGACACAGTTGATGACGAAGTAGAAAAAAGAGGAAGAGAAGGGAGGAGCGAGAGAAAGAGGAGGGGAGGGAGAGAAGAGTGAAAGGGGGAAAAGAGAGAAAGATGGAGGAGAGAGAGAGAAGAAAGATGGAGGGGGAGAAGTAGAAGAAGATGAAGAACAAGATTTGAGAGTTGGAGAGGAAAAGATAGAAGAAGAGGAAGATGAAGAAAATGGATGTGTCAGAGATGTGATGGAGGGAAAAGAAGGAATGAGAGGGATGGCAGCGAGGAAAGAGGAGAAAAGTCTGAAGAAGAAAGGGACTGAGAGAAGAAAAAGAGAGTCCCCCCTGTGACTCTTGAGAGGGGATGGTTGAAACAAAAATGCCTTCCCCCTGTGGAGAGAGGCAGGGAGCGTTTTTCCCTGTACGAGGCTCCTTACTCAATGAGAGCAGCCTACACCTGTCCCGTGTCTCCACATGATGGACATGTGATGTGTGTGACTCTGAATTCTGCTCTTGTGACATGTCAGTGATCTTTTTCTCACAGATGATTTAACACCTTTTCAAACTTATTCACATAAAAAAAAAAAAATCACTTCCTGGTCCGTTCAAATTAACTTGCTGTATCTTTTACACGATGCACCGCTGCTCTTTTATAGCAGATGGTAATCTATTAAACTTTCCCGTTACCTTTCAAATAACAAAAAACAAGAAAAAACATTTCATTATGCAGCGTAAAGGCTGCCTGTCTATTTGCTTCTCACGTACTCTGACATTCTATTCACATGCCTAGCCCTTCGATTCTTACGTACTGTGTCTATTCCAAAAACATATTCAACAAATTTCCTCGCCGAATGCCCGACGGGTGGGGCTACTCAGACCACTGCGTAGTTTGTGTCTGCTCTCTCCCACAGCCTGTAATTCTCCTTATCTATGTGACCTTGTTCTAAGGCAAGCTTGTAGAAAAAAAAATGGCTGGAGAAATAAAGCTCTAAAATAAATTGCTTATGCTTAGAGAAAAAAAAAATAAAAATTTCCAAAATCATTTAAAAATGTACTTAAAAGAATTTTTTTTTTTTTTTTTTAAAAAACAAAAAGTTAGATTTAGTAAAAAACTCTAGAAAAAGTAAACATAAAAAAAAATAAATTCACCAAAAAGGGGAGAAAAGAAAAACCGTATTAATCATAAAACTCTGAAAAACAACCCTTGTTACTAAAACAGCTAATTAAAAATCTCTGGAATGTCAGCTGGCTGCTTCCCCCCTCCCTTCCTTATATCTCTGCTTGCTGTCTCTATAGGCACTGAAATCACGTAACAAAAAAAAAAAAAAAATTATTATTCCTCAGAATAGCAAAAAATGAATATAGTTCAGTCTGAATGCCTGATAATTCTCACGTTAAAACCTGTAGCCAAAAAACTAGCTTAAAAAATAAAAATCAAAGCCAAGAAACAGAATGCCTGATAACGTGATTAGCAGAGGAGGGGGGTCAAAGGGGTTTTCTCGCTGCTGCAGCCAGCACACTGCTCTGAATGAGATACTAACAGAGCGCACGGAGATGTGATTTAAAGCGACAGTACCTGATACAGACAGTTGACAGACACCCGGGAGAATACGAATCCCTCTTTTGATGATCTGTGACACATACAAGCTGCTCTGGTAACTGATAACTCACCAATTGCACTGAGCGCGGCGAAGCTCAAGGTTCTATCGCTCTGTACCGTAGCCCTGGCCGGTGCGCCGGTCACAGTAATCTGCAATAGCCTTCATCAAAATTCTCACTATCCACGTCTGATTTGACTGGGATGGCCTCCCGGTGCGTGGACAATTATTGTGAGAACTTATCCAAAACAAAGCTTCTGCCCTTCACGTCTGATTTGACTGGGATGGCCTCCCAGTGCGTGAAAGTTTACTGCAGAAACTTAACCGAACAAAGCCCTCGCTTCCACAACTGGATTTTTTGGGATAACCTCCCTCCAATGTGTGAAGAATATCTCCCGGTGCGTGAAAGTTTACTGCGGGAACTTATGCAGCAATTGTCTTTTGCTATACAGCCCCAGAGATCAGCAAGCAAAAACACAGTCACCGTTCCAACTTTCTCCCGGTTCACATAAAACATGAAACATATACAGCACAGCAGCAACCAACTCGGCTTATATCCCAGGGCTTTTGGATAAGGGTATGGACTTTTTACACAACCTGGGAATGCGGTGATGACCACGTCCGACCGGCTGGAAGTGTAGGCTAGGACTAGGCACAGGGAACATTCAGGTAAGATGACAAAGTTTTCTTACCTTACTTATGGAGCTGCAGTCTCCGTCCCGTGTGCCAAGGCCAGGGCCAACGCCCCCGTCTCTCCGGTCGGCCGAGTCCTCGTGCGTTTCGTCCAATGCCCCGCGTGCAGGCGCCAACTGATATGGAAATTTAATTAGGATAAAAATATCCTGTGTTTGCTGCTTGCCATGTCCAAATCTCTATATAATGTCTTTTTGAGCGCTCAGAACGAAATGAGGACTGTCCACAAAGCAAGTGTCAGTATAACAGTTCGTCAAAGACATACATTTATTATTGTTTCAAGTTTTTATACGTTTACAAAAAGGGGCTGGTTAGTCAATTAACATACAATTAAAAGCTGCTAGATTATTGGCTGTTCTAGTGTAAATATGATAATTATGATTAAAAGAGCTGAAGTTGCAGAATTATTGTTTTATATTCTTGTGACCTAGTTGCCTTGCATAACTATAATGTAAACAACAGATATCTAATAGGACATTTTGTACTTCATGCATTTGTTCCTTTACGAAGGTCTTATGGAGGCCAGATTTCTTTAAAACTACTGATTATATCTGGCCTAGAAATATGTGAGCACAAGGTTTTTTAGCAAGTGAAATCTATCTAACTGTGAACTGTGAATACATATATGTGAATATACTTTGAATATATGGAATACATATATATTTCCATGACAAATCTAACTTATTTTTCTTCACTTTCAGGTGACATCGGGGCTTCTGTAATGCTGTAGATAAGCCCCTGATGGCGGTGGCCCTATCTCATAGGGCAAAAATGGGTGTGACAGATTCCCTTTAAAAATAATGGTGGAAAGATGGAGCAAAGTTGATCAGTAACAGAGCATAGGATGTAACAGGCCAACGATGAGCTCAATGGTATCTGCAATGATTGGAGTGATGCTTCTGTTTTCTTTACCTATTGGATCTCAAGTCGTTACTGCTTCCGCCTCATTCAAGAAAATTTTATGTTTTCCCAACTTCTTATTTCTCCTTCATTGGGGGGACAGGAAACCATGGATGGAGGCTGACTCTAGGCAAAAGTCCTCCTCTCCAGCAGTGTACACCCCACCGACGGGCACAAAGTTAATCGGTTTTAGCTTCGTGTCAGTGGAGGCGCACACCGGTCTGCACTTGGTTCTGTTTCTACCTTTTTAGATTTTGTTGTGTTTTATTAATCATTTCCCATTGAATTTCAGATACAGCTTGTGGGGACGACAGAGTGGAGATGTGTCACTCTGATCGTCCATCTACAGCCCGAGAGCACTGTGGATCTTTCACTATTTTATCCTCTCTGGTATAAAAGGCCGGACCCTAGCACAGCAAGAGTGTTTGGGGCTCCCCGGTGGACGCTCCTAGCCACTATTCACCATCTTGCTTGCCCCCCAGAGCCAGACAGTGCAGGGAGGGAAGACATCAGTTATCTTCCAGTCGCCCAACATACAGCATCCGAGATGTCTGATGGCAGTCTTCCATTACCAATCTGCAACGAAGGATTCAGGATCTTCAGGACAAACATAGATCTTCCCAGGCTAACCTCTTGGCAGTTAGGGGGGCTTCAAACAAAGAAGAAAAAGAAGCCCCTCGCTTTCCCTCCTCTTAGTTTTGTTTCTCTGGACATGGTCTGTTCATCCTTTTGGAAGGCCTCCTATCCCACCATTCTGCGTTCCTCCCTAGACCAGCTGCAGCCTCTGCGCTGTCCTTATTCTCTTTTATGGCTACGCATAAAAATTTAGGCCCCGGCTTCGGTCTGGACCTTCTCTGGTGGCCAAACCATGCCCCGGTAGCCCGGCCAATAGGTTGAGAGCAGTGGGAGCTGGCTTGTGCTATTAGGGTGTTCCTCTCATTTAGATGCGCGAGAACTCTGCGCTCGCTTTCTGACAACGCCTCTTCCCCCTCTCCTTCATGGAGGCATCTACTACTTGGCGACTCTGCAGCTCTTACATACTCAGCAGCTCACCGCTTAAAAACACTGAGCCACCATTGTCACCAGTTTTATCCAGGTCCACAGGATCCAGGACCTGAGTAAGCTCTGCCACCGGGGGGCAGCTGTCTATCCACAGCAACGCATTCTCTGACACATTTCTCACTGTTTATGCCTAACCCCAGGAAGACTTTCTCCCATCCTCCGGCTATTGTCCTGCACTTTGCATGTTTTTCCTGTAAGAGGAAATTTCCCTCTGCCCTGATTGCAGTCCACCCACCATATCGCCCCACACTCTCTCAATGAGAGCGCACCCCTCCCCACTGCTCTCAATCAGTTGCCGACCTAACCAAAGTGTACCAGACCTTGGTCTCGGTCATAGAACGACTGCCCAATCCTCTACTGCCCAGGATGTCCTAACCGCTTCCCTGGGTGTTCCGGACACTCTGTTTTCCCAAACCCACCATGGTAGATCCTGCAGAAGTTCCAAATGGCATGTCCACACTAGCTCATCGGCTAGTTCTCCATCGCCTTCAATGTCCTCCAGGATAGCATCGCTCTCTCACTCTCCAACGATACGGCGGTTCAAGAGTCAGACTCCCATTCCGAGTCAGATTCTGATCTGGACTGCAAACAAATCAACTACGGGCCATAGTGGATAGTCTGCTGGCTGTTAATCCGGCTCTTAACATAAAGGACGTGGAGCCCTTAACCTGTGAGCAGACCGTATCCTTCAGGAAGACAACTTCCCCGGGCTTTCGTCAACCACAAAGAATTCAACAGAATCTTTACTAGGGAATGGGAGCACCCAGAAAAAGAAAACTATTTCAGAGAAGAAAACGCATGGAGGTCTTGTATCCATATTATTTGCGTCTACCTGGTGCAGAAATGGGCATTCTTCCTCAGTGGACCTCTGGTCTCCCGGCTCTCGCCTTGCTGAACGATCTCTCCAACAGTCACACTGAGGCACTCGCTGACTCTGCCTTCAAGGCTGCAGGTTTGGCCATTTGCCGCAACTTGTGTATCCAAGTGTGTTCTAGTACTGAGAAAAATGATGTGCACACTGTGTATTAGGAAGCTGGTGCAGGCTGAACAATAAGTGTGTTCTGGCCTGAGCAAAACTCCTTCACCAACAAGTTTTGTTGGGTGCTTCCACTACCGAATTAGCCGAACTAGAGAGCCAGATTAGACATGCAGTGAAGTACCTCCTGACTGCTTCTCTCAACTCAGCCGCTTGCTCATCCCTTGTGGCTGGTAACATCGTCACTATCCGCAGGGTCTTAGGCTGAAGGCATTGAACGCGCACTCTGTCTCCAAGAAGTCCCTCATCAACCTCCATTTCCAGAGCTCCCGGCTTTTGGGAGAAGAGCTACACAAAATATTTTCAGACACCATGGGGGCAAAGAATACTATCCTTCCGCAACATAGCGCCAAACGTTCTCCTTTCAGGAGATGTATAATCCACTTTTGTTCCTTTCGGAAACTTTCAGTCCAGAACAACAACTGCTTGGAAAAATCTCTGGTCCGCCAGGAAGAAAAGAGACCCTCCTTCAGGCCAGACCCTTCCTGGCGTCCACAAACCCACCAGTGCCAGATCCGACAGGTTTTCTACACCTCTACCTGGGAAGCCTCTCAGGGTGGGCAGCTTTATTCTTCAGTTCCAGGACCAGTGGTTCTCTGTAGTCGATGATGCTTGGGTCCGGGATGTAGTCTCTTACGGCTACTAATAAAAACTTTCCACTCTCCCACTTTCGTTTTATTTTTAGTCCTGCCCTCTCATTCCTTGCTTATTCAATGCTATCGATTTGCTGTTCAAGACAGGCATCATCTTTCCTGTTCCTGATGTCAGAAGTGGATCAGATCCTGTCATGGCCCTAATGGAACGTACCAGCAATCTTAGCGGTACACATCCTGTGAGTGGACAACTGGGCTGCCGACATCCTCAAGCTAAGAGCCTCGCCGTGGGCGAATGGTCCGTGAACCAGTCAGTCTTGGACAAGATCTGCCTCAGATGAGGAACTCCTCACGTTGATCTGATGGTATCCAGATTGAACTACAAGTTTCCCAGTTTGTGTTCAGATCCCAGTCCCCTAGCAATCAACTCAGATGCGCTGGTGATCTCTTGGTGTCAATTCTTACTCCCATAGCAGTTTTCTCCGCTGCCACTGATCCCCAGGGTTGTCAGTAAGATCAAGGTGGAAGGTGTGCAGTCATACTCATCGATCCAGACTGGCCCAGGAGATCTTGGTACGCAGATGTAATCAATGTCCTTTCGGACACTTCATGGAAAGCTCCAGATCTTCTCTCGCAGGGCCCTTTCTTCCACCAGAATTCTCAGTCTCTCAATTTAATGGCATGGCAGTTGAAGCTGCAGTACTGAAGTTTGTTGGTTTCTCAGATCAGGTTATTCAGACCATGTTCAGGGTGAGGAAGCCACCTTCCTCTCGCATTTACCATTGTGCATAGATGACCTTCTTCCGCTGGTGCAAAGCAAACCCCCCCCCCCTATGGTTTTTGCAGTCAGTCATTGAATCGTGCCTGTCTCTGAGTTCCCTTAAGGGGTCAGGTCTTGGCGCTTTCCGTTCTGTTTCAGAAGAATCTGGCACATCAGCATCAGATCAGGTCGCACACTCTCTGTTCCACCTTACCAAACCCTGGGTAGGGCCTTGGGACCTCAACTTAGTATTGGATGTCCTTTAGGAGTCCCCATGCGAAAAGCTATGAGAAATTTCTGTCCTGGAAGGTTCCCTTACTGGTAGCCATCACCTCAATCAGATGAGTGTCCAAACTCACAGTGCCCTCTTGCCATTCGCCCTACCTGGTGTCCCACCCGGTGGTCCTGTGTCCAATTCCATCCTTTCTTCAAAAGATGGTTTTCTTGTTTCACCTCAATGAAGACATAATCAGAAGCAGTTAACTAAACTAACTGGACCTGGAGAGAGCTTAAAGACTGCTTCTCCAGGACGGCATCCTTCAGATGAGTGGACTCAGTCCTTGTGTGAAATTATGTTGGATCTGTTATGCTTGTTTCGGCTATGTTTTTGCCTTTATGTTGCTTCTCCTACTGCTTTCGCACTTGTTGATTAGCTCCTCCTGAGCAGTATATATTCAGCAGGCAGATGGCTTTTTTGCTTAGAGGCAGCAGCTTACACCCATGGTTTCCTAATGACCCCCAATGAAGACTCAGTGAGAGATTTTACGTTGAGTACCCAAAATCTTCATTTTAACATGTGGCTTTAAGCCTACACGGTTTATTTTATTTTTTTAATGGTCACTGTTTTGGGCGTGATTTTTATCTTCAAGACTTTTACAACCAATGCAACACAATTTTTCAACTATATAAAAAAAATTAATAATAATATTGTACAAATGCATTCAAGTGCCCACCCCTCCATTTATACAACTCTGGAGCTAGATTCTGGATTTTTACATAATTTTTAGCAAAACATGCAAACTTTTTGCTCTTCAAGGGAACCAGGCAGCAAGATTGTGCTCAGTAAACTACAAACAGTGTAAGGTTGGCGCCGTTATACTGATTACAATGATAGGTTATTGTTTAACCCTTGTTTGCAGCTTTCAGTTAATGAGATTCTCGTGCTTCAAGGCGGGGCAGCGAGGGGTGCGGGGTGGGGTCTTTGTGGTGCTCTGGCCTCATTGTCATCCGCTTGTGGGCGGGGCTTGTGTAGATTGAGCGCATTGCTTGCCAATAGATGGTACTGCGCGTGCGCCATTTTGTTGTAGCAAAGACAAAAAAAATCGTCTCCAGCAAAATTGCGGAGCGATAGGCGCCATTTTGCTGTTAATTCTGTTTTTTATAGGCTCCCTCTCTAAAAATGAAATCAGGGACTTGGAATTTTTTTTTCCTTTCGAGAACATGTTCACGAGCATCATAGACATGCGGCCCTTGACATGACATGAATAAACATAAGCTGCTCCTCTGGACCCTCGGCCATCAGGTGATCACCATATTGGTTTAGGATTGAAGACTTGCAGTTTTTAAACCTACGGTAGATACTGTACCTCCCTCACAGTATACCTACATATGGACCTGCTTGGAGACAGGACACAGGACATTTAAAAGTATTGCGTTTTGACCACTGAAAAGCCAAAGATCACCAGAACAAGTGTACTTTTGTCTCTCTGGTAAATGACTTGCTGGTGTACACACACGTACCACAGCTCCGATCGTTGTTTTGACTGAGATATCGCCAAGACCTGAACGTCGCCATTTCCCACCATCCCATTGAGAATGTTGGGGCAGCGGGACGCATGTAGCCAGACTTAATCCTCACATTATCCTCTATGCTAATGACACCCAATTATGCACCTCTTCTCCTGACCTCCCGTCCACCTTAAGGCTATGTGCACACGATGCGGATTTCTTGCAGATCCATAGCATTTTTTTCTGCGTGGAATTGCGCCAAATATGCAAAGGATTCCTAAAGCAAGGTTCGTTATTGAGAAACCAGAATTATTGTGCACATGATGCGGAAATTTCCGTCCTTATTTGCAGCGTTTTATTTTCCGCAGCGTGTCAATTCTTTTTGCGTTTCTGCACACATTGACTTCCATGGAGTCCCTCAAATCCGCAGTAAAACAGCAGGTGTCAAAAGGTTTGCGGATTTACTGCGGATTTGGCACAAACGCGTGGAATTTACACTGCGTTTTCTGTAAAAATATCCTTAAGTAAATCGGCAGTGTGCGCACATAGCCTAATACAAAATACCAGGGATTGTCTGGAACATCATGTCCTTACCTACGCCAGATACTGCAGTTGCCTTGGGTGGCACAAGAGGCACGCTCACTGTCTTGGTCATATTTGACATGACTCTGGTAAGGTCGATTCCTGGTTAACCCGTTCCCCTTACTCCTTCTCACACCCTCTCACTTAATAAAGACCAGCACAACCGTTCTTGGGTGTAAAAAGGCCACAGCAGCCAATTTATTGATAATTTGAAAACTAAACGACCGCTGGTGAGGTCCTCGAAACTAAATGGGGGAAGGGGTCTGGTGGTTCAACATTGCGGGGCATTGCCTCTCCCTCCCAACCTTACTTCTGGCGGCGAGACCCCGAATCACCAATAATCCGAGGGAGAGGTTGCCCTCTGCCAATGTGATCCCGTCATTCAACATTTCAGGGCATTGCCCCTTCCCTCCCAAGCTTCTGGCCGCGAGACCCTGAAGCACCAATAACCTGAGGGAGAGGTTGCCCTCTGCCTAGTGTTGTGACCCCGGCGCGCAGTCGCCGGGCGTCACCCAATGTTCCATTAATGTGAATCCGACGCTCCACCGCCGGCTATCAACCAATCTCACCAGACCCCCATCAAAACCCCATCCAATGAAGGAGATCCATGTCTTCCAGGAGTCCCCCAAAACTGTAAATTTAGCCAACTTCCACGCCGAGAGCACCCAGGCCTCTTGAGTGCTCGAGAAGCATTGATGGATAGGCACTCCAACACCAACTGACGTAAAACTCTGATGACTGGAGGGGAAGAAGCTGAAATATTAATTGCCATTACCACCCCCATGTTGTCACACTTAAAACGAACCCTACTGTTCTTCAGTCCGTCCCTCCACAAAGACACCGCAACTAAGGTAGGGAAAATTTCCAGTAACGCTATGTTCTTTACCAACCCCTCGCGGACCCAACTCTCCGGCCATCTTTCCGCGCACCATTGTCCCTTGTAGTATGCTCCAAAACCTGAGCTGCCCGCTGCGTCTGTGTAAAGATCAATGTCAGCATTGCTACATAGCTCCTCCATCACCAGAGAACGACCGTTGAACCTCTCCAAAAAGCTTTTCCAGACCAATAGATCCCCTCTGATTTCGGCTGATAGCCGGATGAAATGATGTGGCGATCTGACTCCCGCCGTTGTCCCTGCTAGCCTTCTTGAAAACATTCTACCCATGGGCAATACCCTTCATGCAAAGTTTAGACTGCCCAGCAAGGACTGAACTTCCCTTAGCCTCAGTTTTTTAAGCTTCAGTGCCCTATCTATCTCGTCCCTAAGCGCCGTCACCTTCTCTTCTGGAAGCCGACATTCCCATTTCACTGTGTTGATTACAATACCAAGAAAGGAAATACAAGTCGTCGCACGAACTGTCTTCTCGGGCTAGTGGGACCCCAAATTCCTTTGCTACCCACTCCAAACTCCTCAAAATGTTTTCGCACACTTGCGTCCCGGGTGGGCCTATACACCAGAAATCATCCAAGTAATGGATCAGTGAATCCCCCCGGGATACTCTTTTCACAACCCACTCCAAAAAGGTGCTAAAAGTTTCAAAAACCGCGCAAGATAACGAACAACCCATGGGCAAACACCTGTCCACAAAGTATTCCCCTTCCCAATAGCAGCCGAGCAGCCTTTGACTCGACGGATGCATCGGCAACAGCCGAAAGGCTGATTCCACGTCCGTTTTCGCCATTAAGGCCCCTTTTCCACATCTCCTAACCCACTTCAGTGCGTCGTCAAAGGATGCATATACTACCGAGCACAAGCCCGATCAATACCGTCGTTCACAGATTTGCCGCTTGTATAGGACAGGTGGTGAATCATGCGGAACTTATTTGGCTCCTTTTTTGGAACAATACCCAGCGGTGAGATTCCAAATTTGGGACGGGCGAGGAATTAAAAGGACCAGCCATTCAGCCTAGCAGCACCTCTTTTTGTTATTTCTCCTTCACCACATCGGGGTGCTGATAAGCCGAACGTAAGTTTTTTAAACCGTGTTGTATATGGAATGTAGGGGAAGGGATTCTAAAACCGTCTGTGAAGCCCTGGATTAGTAGTGCAGCCTTGGTCTTATCAGGATACTTATTTAGGTAAGGGAGCATCGCGTGCAGATTGATTGGTGTTAGCCCCTTGACCATGCCCGTTTCCTCCTGACCTGCCACTATTTCTTCGTAAACATTTGTTGGCCCCATGGGTGGCACTGCTACACAGTGATCAAACGTGTCTGAACTTGCAATTGTTGGGGTTGAATCTGCAGTGGCTATCGTTAAATGACCAACACACTCCCCCTTTTTGTCCACTCCCTCGTGCCAAGCTCCCTGCGCTGTTTCCTGTCTGGCCGGCGTTACCGGCCCAACCCTGAAAGGGGGTAACATGCCTGTTATTATTAGGGCCCATACACTTCAACCAGAGAGCAATATCCTTTTGGTCTCATCTCATGGATGGGAGAAGAGCCTTACGCTGTTTAAACTGCTCATCGTATCGTAGCCACCCTTGTCCGCCCCCGGCTCTGTAGGCTTCCCCAATGGAGTCCATGTAGCAGAACATTTGCGAGCAGTCTTGCGGTGCCTTTTCCCCTATGACGCTAGCCAGTATCACAAAAGCCTGCCACCAGTTTGAAAACGTCTGTGGCACTGCCTGAGCTCGACGCCATTCTTCATCATTCTTTTCCGCACCCCCTCTTCCAAATCTAGGCAAACCCGACCTGTCCATTGGTAACAATGAAAATATCTCAATGTACTCATTTTTCCAAATATTTTCTTTAACCTCCTGTTTAAGGAGACCGCCGAGGGGGGGATTAAAGCAAATGTATACTGCCCCCCGCGCCCTGTCGTCTACATGACCATTCCCTGGTTTCACCACTGTTACTGTTTCCGGCACCGCCCTTTCACTTACACCTGCGTTCCCCCTTTGCCCTGCGCGGGGGTAGTCCAGGCTGCCAAAGGACTTGGCCCAGACCCTTCCACGCGTTCCAGCCCATCCTTAAGGCTGGTTAGCAGGGCTATCAGCTGTCTGCTGAGGGAGTCTGTGTGCGATGTAGAGGTGTTGTGTGCTACCGCCGTTGCTTGTGGGGGTCCCTGTCTGTCTCCCCTCCCCGCGCAATGTCACTCAGTAAGGACGAACATAACAGATTCATAATTACCGAGCCGCACGGGAGATGAACTCCCTCCGGCCGCTGCTGTTCCGGAATCCGAGTTCCCTCGCTGCCCCCTCTGTATCTGCCTGGGGTATCCACTGAGGGGCTACTGGGACGGCGCTGCCGCGAACAGGCATGTCCATAGACAGCCTTTCAGGGGGCCTTGTACTCTTTTTGGGCCTGCCTGCAGTGTCCTTTTCTACAGGCTCTTCATAAGCCGGCCCCTTTTTTTGCATTTTTTTTTTAGCAGGCGCCGCGCTGGACGACCTGCTCTCCGAGGTCCTCACTAAAGAAGCAAGATGGTGGCGCCGTGAGATGCTGGCCGGCCGTGCAGAGAAAGCGCCGCTTCGGGGTCGCTGGTTTGCCCCTCCTTCCCTCTGCGCGCCGGAGCATGCACTTTCTCCTGTGCTCTGCTCTCCCCGCCGCTGTGCAGGATTGTTTGAAATTGGCGCCACCGCCGCCCGTCTCCTGCTCTGCCCTGCTGCCGACCGCCTCCTGGCTGAGCGTGGGGACTTGCCGCGGCTCCCCACGCTACCCTGATAATACCTATTAGGCCGGAGTCACACTGGCGACAAAATCGGACGACTGCAATGCGATGAAATATCGCATTGCAGTCGGACCTATGTTAATCTATGGAGCAGCTCCCAGTATCAGATTTTTTGTGGTCCGTTTTAAACGTCCGTGTACAATCGCAGCATGCTGCGATTGTCACCGATTGTCGGTCGACTATCGCCAATGCAAGTCTATGGGAGCGATGAAAAATCTGATTACAAACGGACCACACTGTGTGACTTGCGATGAAATCGCATCGGTGTCCTTTAGAAAAGCCGGCAATTCATCCCCGGCTATACTGTAAAATCACACTGACAGCTTTAATAAAGACTAGAAAGAATAGATATATACACATAGAACACATATATATATATATATATATTAATCATGTCATTGTGACATGTACATATACATATATTTATAGTTCCTAGACTTCTACATACTGTAATAGCCGCTAATTCAATTGCCGGGTTTTGTGAAATCACAGAAGCCGACATGAAATGATACATTGTTTCCACACATTTAACCATGTAATTTCTGTATTTTTATATATGTTTGAAACATACAATTACATGAGTGTATTTGTGCAAAATTTCAGACATGTAGGGGTTAATTAAAGGTGTAATTTCGTTGAAAAAAAATGCGTGGGCTCCCGCTGTATTTTCTCCACCAGACAGACAAAGCAAAGCGAGTGGGGGCAGATAATAATAGCCCAGGGAGGGTGCATTTTTTTTGTGCCCCCCCTGGCTACTAACATCTGCCCCCAGACACCCCAGAAAGGGCAAATCTATAATTAGATTCGCCCTTTCTGGCACTTTGCCCGTCTATTCCCATTGCCCTGTAGCGGTGGCGAATGGGTTAATCTCACCTTACTGTCACCTTGCAATTGAAAGGTGACCTTAAGGCAGGTTAATAATTGATAGCTGTCAATTAGACAACTATCAATTATTAATCCTATTGAAGTAAATAAAAAAACACACACACTTTAAGAATAAATAATTTTAATGAAATAAAAACACATTTTTTTGACCATATTTTATTTTACACTTAATCCGTGCGAAGCCATTGATCTCCTAAAATAAAGAAAAAGAAATAAAACAACATTATTCTTACCTATTCCGCCGATCTGTCACGTCCCACGCTGTAATCCTTCACAAAGGGTTAACTAGCTTTGAGCCAAGCAGTGCAAGTAATCCTGCGTGCTCAGCTCAAAGCTCCTGAATGAATAAGTTCCTCTCCTGGTGACAGGAGAGGATGTGTTTCATGAATGAAGCTTAATTGATTGTGTCCACTTTCCCTTTAGGTCAGGTCACTACAGTTAAATTGGCAATAAATCAATTAAGCTCCATTCATGAATCTATTCCTCTACTTTCGCTGGGAGAGGAAGTTATTCATTCAGGGGAATACAGGTCTGAGACAGCATTATTAGCTCTCTGCGACCTGTAACCTGTTAACCCTTTCTGATGGATTACACCGTGGGACCTGACTGTACATCGGATTGGTAAGTATAATTTTGCTTTTTTATTTTATTTTTATTACAGGAAATGGTTTTAGCAGGAAAATAAAATATGGTCAAAAACTGTGTGATTATTTAATTAAACTTATTTTTTATTAAACTGTGTGTGTTTGATTTTTCTTTCATACAATAGGATTAATAATTGATAGTTGTCTAATTGACAGCTATCAATTATTAACCTGGCTTAAAGTGACCTTTCAATTGCAAGGTCATTTTAACCCCTTATTAACCCATTCGCCACCGCTACAGGGCAATGGGAATAGACGGGCAAAGTGCCAGAAAGGGCGAATCTAATTATAGATTTGCCCTTTCTGGGGTGTCTGGGGGCAGATGTTAGTAGCCAGGGGGGGCACAAAAAAAATGTACCCTCCCTAGGCTATTATTATCTGCCCCCACTCGCTTGCTTTGTCTGTCTGGTGGAGAAAATACAGCGGGAGCCCACGCATTTTTTTTCAACGAATTTACACCTTTAATTAACCCCTACATGTCTGAAATTTAGCACACATATACTCATGTAATTGTGTGTTTCAAACAATATAAAAAATACATGAAATTACATGGTTAAATGTGTGGAAACAATGTATCATTTCATGTCGGCTTCTGTGATTTCACTGAAGCCGGCAATTGAATTAGCGGCTATAACAGTATGTAGAAGTGTAAGAATTATAAATATATGTATATATATATGTCACAATGACATATATATATATATATGTGCTCTATGTGTATATATCTATTCTTTCTTTTGGCATTTAAATACTATTCTTTTGGATCCATTATATGTCAGTTTTGCAAGCCTGCGAGAAAATCTCGCAAGTCGGATGAAAATCGGATGTTACAAGGTACACACACATGCGACTAAATCGCATCTTTGAAGGAAAATCGGATGCCAGAAGGATGTGTGATGTTTTTATTTTGATCCGATTGTCGACCGTCTAAAACGGACCGATTTTTTGTGGTTGTGTGTGACTCCAGCCTTATCGTGGCTTCCAGCCATCCCGGAGGGTGCAGGCTGGACGCCGCCTGGAGGTCCTGGAACAGCGCTTCCATACCGGTGAGACTGGGGGTAGCGTCCAGGGCCGGGGGTCCTTTGTACAGGCTGTGGCTGTGGTGCTGCGGCTGGAAATTTCTTCCTCCTTGTAGGGGCGGTTGAGGGCAAAGAGGGTTAAACGCCCTTTGCCCTGTCCTTTTGTCTTCCCTGACCCCATCTCCCTAGGTCATTTCCTTTCCCCCCCCTATCCCCTTATTCGTCGTCCCCTCCTAAACAACCCCCCCTTGCAGTCTTATCGTCCCTCCCTCCCATCATCATGTCAGCCTCCCCTCTATCACTCCGTTTTCATGTCCGGCTGATACTTAACTTTCCTATAACAGAAGCACTCGCTCAGGTCTCCTGCATCTGAAAACCATCTCCAGAATCCGACCGTTTCTCACCTTTTGAAAGATGAAAAAAACAACTCAACCCTTATTCATTCTCGTCCGGACTACTGCAACTCTCTATAATGATCGGTCTCCCTCTAAGGGCCTGTGAACACATTGCGGATTTGCCTGCAGATTTTTCCGCGCCGAAACCGCACCTCTTGGCACAAAAACGCAGGCGCGGTTTTGACGTGGTTTTTTACGCGGTTTTTCATGATTTTTCTCATGCGTTTTTGTATGCGGTTTTTACAGCTAAATAAAGATATGTTGTTTAACAAAAAAAAAAGATTTGTGATGTAATTTCTTGTCCAACCTCCTCTTTTACATTTATCCAACCCACACTCCATTACACACACACAGATAGAGATAGATAATAGATAGATAATAGATACAGATAGATAGATAGATAGATAGATAATAGAATACATAGATGGATAATAGTTAGAAATATATATAGAAAGATAGATATATAGATAGACAGAAAGATATATAGGTAGATAGATGATAGATAAAATGGTACATAAATAGTTAAAGACACACACACGCGCACACACACACAAAATCTTAACGCAATATAGTTAATAAAAAAAAAAATAGGAAAAAAAAATGGCGTGGGCTCCCGCGCAATTTTTTGCGCCAGAGAGGGAAAGCCGACAGCCGGGGCCAATATTTCTAACCTGGGAAGGGGTAAATACCCATGGATCTTCCCAGGCTATGAATATCAGCCCGCAGCTAGCCTTCACTGGCTATTAAAATAGGGGGACCCCCCCAAAAAAAAATGAAGTGGGGTCCCCCTATAATTTATAGCCAGAAAGGCTAGGCAGACAGCTGCGGGCTGATATTCATAGCCTAGGAAGGGGCCATGGATATTGGCGCCCCCCCCCCGGCTAAAAATACCAGCACCCAGCCGCCCCAGAATTGGCGCATCTGTACGATGTGCCAATTCCGGCACTTAGCCCCTCTCTTCCCACTCCCCTGTAGAGGTGGGATATGGGGTAATAAGGGGTTAATATTACCTTGCTATTGTAAGGTGATATTAAGCCCGGTTAATAATAGAGAGGCGTCAATAAGACGCCTCTCCATTATTAATCTTATATTAATAAAGGGTTAAAAAACAACACACACATAAGAATAAATTATTTAAATGAAATAAAACACAACACGGTTTTCATATCTTTATTACACGCTCAGATCCATGCGACGCCCTCGATCTCCTGTAATAAAACAAAAAAATATAACAACCGTATACTCCCTGTCCGAGGCAGTCCAATTAATAACGAGGGTCCCACGACGGTCTCCCCTATAGAACGGTGACATTAGGTGATGCCACTGCTCTGTAGGGCCTCCCAGTGATGCACTGACAGGAGACAATGGCTCCTGCACTGCATCCCTGAGGTTACCTGAGTTCATTGTCTCACTTTATGGCAATGCTGCGTGGGAATTTTCTCACCCAGCATTGCCGTGAGAGAATGAACTGTAGTAACGTCATTCTCTCCCGGCAGCAGAGCGGTACACAGATGGATGGCGTTGGGGAATAGGTGAGTATATACTCTGTGTTGTATGTCATGTGTATGTTATATGTTCTGTATGTCATGTATGTGTCATGTGTGCATTGCCACGAAGATCGTCGCGGTTGCACATTTTGACTTCTCACAGCTGATCTGCTGTTTCTTTGTGTTTGGCAGCTAGGGAGTTAATTCTGTCTGTGCTCGGTGCTGGGACTGGGTGCAGTTTCTCCCGGCTGCAATTGATTATTTGTTGATTGGTTTCCTTTAAATTCCTGGTTGTCTGCTTGGGGAGTTGCCAGTGAAACCTTCATGCAGACCACAGATAGGAATGAATCTGTATAGACTTTAGTTGTGAGCTCCTTAGTTGTTTTAAGCTCAACTTGGTTAGAGTTTATTTCCCAGACCATTTATGTTCCTTTGGTGTTTGAGTGTGTATGCAAGTGAGTGTTATCCTGTCTGTCTTATATGTCTAATCTGTGTATTTAGCTGAGATCAGCCCATATCCCTTTGGTGGTAATCAGGATCCTTCTTAGGACTGATTACAGGGTTCAGGGTCTTATAGGAGACAGGGTTAGGTTGGAGACTTGGACCTCTGAACCATTATCAGTACCTCCAAGGTGAGGGATTAGTTAGGACCCCAGTTTAGGGTCAGGTTAGATCCCGGTCCACCTCTTTCCTGTTTCAGCTCATCAAGTCCTCAAGATTAACCCTGAGTTCAGCAGATATCGTGTCAGGTAAATCTATTCTATACTTACATGCTGATGTTGCTATACTAGTTGTTGTATAGAGTGTTGTTCCTGTATTAATAGTTTACTGACATTGTATACATATCTTTAGACAGCGTGACAGTATGTGGTTTTTTTTTTTACATTCAGCACATTAGCCGGATGATGGGACTGCTACTGTCCCATCATTGGCTAATGTGTCAGTCACTGTCACTGTAGCAGGCATCGCCGGATGGAACTTGTAGTCCCATCCGACGATGCCTGCATACACGGAGACACACCACCGCACATACACCGATCACACACACAGGCCCGCACACCGCCGCACATACACCGATCACGCACACAGCCCCGCACACTGCCGCACATACACCGATCCCGCACACAGGCCCACACACCGATCACGCAGACTCCGGCACACAATCACCGCCCACACACATAGCGCTGCACACTATACACACTATAGCCGCTCACACTCAGCCCACACACTTCCCTCCTCCCGAACTGCAGCGGTTTCACCCGCAGCAAAACCGCAGATCTTTTTTAGACCTGCGGTTTTGCTGCGGAAGTGCCCGACTCAATGCAAGTCAATGGGCGCCGAACCGCTGCAGTTCCACACAAAGAATTGACATGCTGCGGAAAATAAAGCGCGGCGAAACCGTGCGTTTTTTCCGCAGCATGTGCACAGCAGACCTGCGGTTCCCATTGGTAATCCACTGTGCTGTGGGTTGGATGCGTTTCCGCACGTTAAAAACCGCAGCGGAAACGTATGTAGAAACGCAAAGTGTGCACAGGGCCTAAGGCTGGAGTCACACACAACATATAGAAAAATTTTGCGCCGTATTTTACGGACGAGAATTACACAAACAGTGATCCGTGTGCGATGCGAGGATAGAATTTCCTCGCATCAAAATATCCGTGTGTCATCCGTATGGTGAGATTTTCTCGCCGGCTTCCAAAAC
Source organism: Oophaga sylvatica (assembly GCA_033576555.1). Taxonomy (NCBI): domain Eukaryota; kingdom Metazoa; phylum Chordata; class Amphibia; order Anura; family Dendrobatidae; genus Oophaga; species Oophaga sylvatica. Next base: position 19,996,687 of record JARQOD010000008.1, read on the forward strand.
GACATATAATGGATCCAAATGATTGTTTTTAAATCACGAAAGTGTATATATATATATATATATATATATATATATATATATATATATATAGACACACACACACACATATATACACACACATACCTAACACACACACACACATACCTATACACACACACATATACACATACACACAATATATATATATATATATATACATACTTGCACACACACATATACACGCACACACACACATATAATGAGCTAACAGAAATTGCCTAACGGCAAGAACAAAAGGTGTACTGGTCCATGAAATAGATTTAAATAGCAGGTTTATTATTAAAATACATATATCAGATTTTATCTCACAAAAAAAGACACAGGGAAAACAACACAATGAAGAAAAAATGAAAAAAACAAATTATGTGCAAATGTATCAATAGTATTGCTATAAAGACAAAGGAGCACTACCCAGACTGGATAAGTCCCAGGAGCAAAAAAGACGGATTTTGGTAAGAACTTACCTGTAAAATCCTTTTCAGCGAAGGAAGGAAGAGAGACACACTAGTCATTACTAGTGGGTAGGCGGAGCCCAGATGAGATAGACACCTCAGATTAAAAAGAGTGTTGACCGGCCCCTCCAGCTCGGGCTCCTCCTACTCAGCTCTCCAGTTGTACACAAGCTTAAGGAAGAGCCAATATCACCAGCAGAGCAACATAACCCCTTCTGAAGGACTTCAGAGAAAAGACAAGAATACAGGTTATGCATATAACAGGAAAAAACCACACAGTTCCAGGTACTACTCACTGGACCTGACCACTGCGATGAGCTGGCGATGCTGTAACAGAGCCTTAGCGCGCCGACCTCAGCCCAGATAATCGCTATCAGAGAAGGGTCACGCCGCATCTGAAAACAACAACACACTTCTGCCATGGGAGGGAGCTGTGTCTCTCTTCCTTCCTTCGCTGAAAAGGATTTTACAGGTAAGTTCTTACCAAAATCCGTCTTTCAGCAGCAGATGGAAGGAAGAGAGACACACTAGTCATTACTAGTGGGACGTTCCAAAGCAGTCCAAAAACTAAGGGTGGGAAAAAAACCAAAAGAGGCAGAATCCCAACAACCTAGATAAATGCGCAACTGGAGCCAAATACAAGTTAACTAGAACTTTAAACTACGGTCGCCTGCAGGACCCTACGTCCTAAGGCCGCATTAGCGGAAGCACTGACGTCCACCTTATAAAACTTTGTAAACGTGTGGACGGAACGCCAGGTCGCCGCTCAGCAGAGCTGAGCTGCCGAGGCCCCTTGATGAAAGACCCACGATGAAGCCACAGCCCTCGTGGAATGAGCCCGAATCCTAATCGGGCAAGGTTCGCTTTAAGTCGGTAAGCCTCCAAAACAGCCGACCGAATCCAACGAGCTATAGAGTCCTTGGAAGCTCGTTGACCACGCCGACGACCTGCTGGAATCACAGAGAGTCTGACTTCCGAAAACCTTGAGTAACAGACAAATAGAACTTCAAGGCCCGCACTAAATCCAATGTGTGCAAGGCCCGTTCCTTTGCATTCCTCGGGCCCGGGCAAAGCGAGGGCAACACAATATCCTGGTTAACATGAAATTGCGACACCACCTTAGGTAGAAAGTCGCCCCGTGTGCGAAGCACTACTCGATCAGAAGTTTCCGATGGATTCACCCGGCTCCCGGTCTGTAAGGAGGTCCGTCTTTTCGGGAGAAGTTGAGTGAGGAATGATCCTTCGTACGTAGCGGAGACGCCAAGGATTTGGGAAGCTTTTGTGTCCGGCTGTGGCGGAGACTGGAAGCGGTATGTATATATGGGTCGTGTGTGTACGCTTGGTCATAATGATGGAGGGTATATGGTCCGTCACGGCCACGACGTAGGAAAGCTGAGGAATCGAGAGTCTAACGTAGCGTCCGCCCCATCAGTATAGTATATATGTCGTGATTTTATATATATCTCTCTTGTGACTAACTTTCCTTGTACGCTGTTCACGGTCCGTCTCCGTAGCTCGGATTTCACACGTCGGCCCGTATACACGGCGGTCTATATGGCCGTATGTGTGGACAGCTGCGCCTTTGTCTCTCCATTGTCTCCAGACAGGAACCTCGACTCTTAACTGTTCATCTCTCGCACTTCCATCTATCTTGACTGAGGTTTCTGACTGGTCTGATGATGTCTCGTTTCACTGTACGGTCTCTCCACCATCTCATTGTTTTGGGATGCTATATCCCCGCCTCTCCCCCCTCATCAGTCTGTCTAGGCGCCCCCAGATTTATTGCAATGTATGGTGTTACCCGTCTGGTGATCCCATTGTGTGTTTCTTGATCATTGCATTGTGCTGTCTCGTTTTACTGTCACTGCACTTGCTTGGACATTGCATTACACTGTCTCACTCTATTCTCACTGCACTGTGCTGTCTCATGACACTGGATAGGCTGATTCCTATGACCCAACTTACCCCCTCCCACCCCCCGTCACCCTCACCTCCCGTTCCCTCCCTTGCTATTGGCCAAGAAACACGCGACAACCGTATTTTGGGTAATAACGGCCACAGCAGCCTTTTTATTTAAATTGATTGTTAATCAAGCACTTGGTGAGGTCCTCGAAGTTAGAGAAGGTCTGGCGGTCTTATTTACCGGGCCTTGCCCCATTTTACCCCCCAGCCTTACTCCTAGCCGCCCACTGACTCAGGAGCACCATGAACCGGGGTAAGGGTGGCCTTCTAGCTCCATGCGATCCCGGCCTTCCATCGCCGGGAATCGCCCAATGTAATACAGCTGTGAACCCGACGTTCCATCGCCGGGTATCACCCATCCAGTTAATGTGAATCCGACGTTCCATCGCCGGGAATCACCCAAATGTCCATTTACCTGACCCCGGCGTTCCATCGCCGGGTATCACCCACAAAACTCACCAGACCGCCACCACCTCAACATCCAATGAAGGGGGACCCCCGTATCTAACGAGTCCAGTCCCCCAATCCTCCTTCTTTTACCAACTTCGAGGACCCACCAACGCCCCAAGAACATTCATACCCATTGAAGCAGAGGCCTTTACTCACTAGGAGCTATCCGACAGCTCTGGGGAGGAAAAACCCCCATTTTTTTTTTTTTTTTTTTTGTGTTTGTGGTGGAAACCTCCAGGGAACCACGACTGTCGATTGCCCTTCCCCTGGGCTTACGAGGCCAATGCAGTTAAATTCTCTTTCGTAATAATATATACATGCATATTTTTTTTTTTTTTTTTTTTGGCATAGTAAAAAGCAAAAACATAATTGACAACATTTTACATGACAGCTCCTCGGTAATCGCCGCTGTGACCCGATTTTTTTCTCCTTTTTCCGGGTGGGTGGGTGGGTCTTGTCCGTCCTGGTGGTCCCGAAGAGAGAGGCTTCTCTCCTTGGTCAGTGCCTTTTTGTCCCTTTGACCCCACCTCTACCTATGTCACGTCCTCTTTGTCACCGTCCAATCGTCCAGTCCCCTCCTGGCTCACCTTACCCCCCCCCCCCTTTCCCGTCCCTGTTGTCACTGCCTCCCAGCGTCATGCCAGCCTCCCGCTATCCTGCGCTCCTACGTCCGGCTGTTACTTGACACTGGATAGGCTGATTCCTATGACCCAACTTACCCCCCTCCCACCCCCCGTCACCCTCACCTCCCGTTCCCTCCCTTGCTATTGGCCAAGAAACACGCGACAACCGTATTTTGGGTAATAACGGCCACAGCAGCCTTTTTATTTAAATTGATTGTTAATCAAGCACTTGTGAGGTCCTCGAAGTTAGAGAAGGTCTGGCGGTCTTATTTACCGGGCCTTGCCCCATTTTACCCCCCAGCCTTACTCCTAGCCGCCCACTGACTCAGGAGCACCATGAACCGGGGTAAGGGGTGGCCTTCTAGCTCCATGCGATCCCGGCCTTCCATCGCCGGGAATCGCCCAATGTAATACAGCTGTGAACCCGACGTTCCATCGCCGGGTATCACCATCCAGTTAATGTGAATCCGACGTTCCATCGCCGGGAATCACCCAAATGTCCATTTACCGTGACCCCGGCGTTCCATCGCCGGGTATCACCCACAAAACTCACCAGACCGCCACCACCTCAACATCCAAATGAAGGGGGACCCCCGTATCTAACGAGTCCAGTCCCCCAATCCTCCTTCTTTTACCAACTTCGAGGACCCACCAACGCCACACCGAGAGCCCTTGACCCCCTCAAGGGCTTGAGACCCACCATTCGGCAATGCTGTGGCCTGCTCCATCCCTTTTCGCAACCCCAACAACCACAGGTCAGTTCCCCTTCCGTTCAGATGTACTCCGTCCGCTAACCAAAAGTCATCATTTATCTTGTCCAATCCCGCATGGGTATCGCCAATCCCCCGTTCTGCACCACGAATTTGGATACTGCCTTGTTTATTTTTATTCGTGCCCTGTTAAATCCCAGCCACGGATCTTGCTCCCTCCATACTTTTCTGGGTATCATGTCAGACCATACTATCTTCAGCTTCGAAAGGCCCCCCATAGTTGCCTCAAGTCGATTGTGATGTCCCTGAACAGCGCCTTTCCTGGCCGGACCGCCAGGTCGTTACCACCCACGTGTAAAACCAATATGTCCGGTGCCCCGTGTCGTCTCACCGCTAGGTGAAACTCGTCGACTACCCGGCTCCATACCAAACCCCTGAACCCCAACCACTTGATCAATGCCTTGTTCTTGCTGAAGCCTAGTTGTCTCCCCTCAGTCCGTGTGTGGGCTCGCTTTTCTCCCCAGTGCACGTAAGAGTGCCCTAGAATCCAGATTAACAATGGGACCCGGCCTGTAATGAAACAAATAAAAGTTAGTGCTCCAAGTTTTCTGGGGGTTGGCCACCTCGTACCTGTTTGGTCGTATGTAGGACCGGTACCGTTGCGATTCCCAACGGCCTATTCTCTTTACCACTTCAGACTCAAACCTCCTACCGCTGCTTCTGTAGCAGCACCGATGCGAAAGGAATGACTGCCGTAGCTCCGAGCATCCCTGCCCGTTGCTTCCAGGCACTTCCGGAACACTGCGATAAACTGGTATCTTGACAAGTATGACCCATCCTCGTGGCACAACAAGGGCCCCTTTTTCGTGTGTCTCCCAGCTATAAATACCTGAAGCATAGTAATGGGCACATGCTAGACTCTTTCACACTACCCAGACGTACTCGCCTACCCCTTCCCCGCTGGTCCGTTTTGACTTTCTAATCCAAAATTCTAGCTCCCCCTTTATTGGCCGCTATGTCTTCCGCCATTATGCCCCCGCTTTCGTTCTTTCCCGGCGCCACCAACTCTCCTATTCTCATTGCCCGAAAAGGCTAACGAGAAGGCCAACCTGAACAAACCGGCCTCGAACTTTGTCCTGCATACTATGTCCAACTGCTTACCAATCACCTCTAATAGCCCGATGACACCGGTCTCCTACCATCCGATTGAACCTTGTCCTTACGATACCCTTTGAGTGCTTGCCTCACTAAAAAGTTCTTTGTTAGGTCTTTTTTGTTACGGAGTTTTGAAACCAAACGCCAAAACCGGAAATCAACCGGTTCATCCTGGCAGCTGACCAGTTGCCATCTGCCCCTCTCCTAATACCCATTAGCATTATTCCCACCTGTTCTCCTCCGCTAATTGCAGGTTCCCCTGCCCTAACCATTCCTCCCATAGTTGCCATGCCCGCTGATACGCTGTCCATGTGCCGCTAGCTAATGAAGACCTGATTAGAGGTTCGGCAGCCCTTATACCACCTTCCAGAGTCCGGGAGGGCAGGCCAGGCCCACTCATTCCGCTTCCGGGGCTAAGGCCCTGAACCGCTCCCACTGAAAACGAGAAAGTGCGTCAGCTATGGAATTATTTACGCCCGGCACATGTGTCGCAGTACAATGAGCGTTGATAGACAAGCATACCAAAACCAACTGTCGTAGTACCCTGATTACGGGGGGGAAGAAGCAGAAATGTTTATTTATTGCCATCACCACGCCCATGTTGTCGCATTGGAAGCGGATCTTTTTGTTTCTAAGTTTGTCCTTCCACAACGACACAGCCACCAAGATGGGGAAAATCTCCAGAGAGCTATGTTTTTTACCAAGCCTGCCGTACCCATTCCTCGGGCCACTTTTCTGCGCACCATTGCCCTTGTAAGTAGGCCCAAAACCTGAGCTTCCCGCTGCGTCTGTGTAAAGATCGATGTCCGAGTTACAACACAAACATCCATCATCAGAGACCGCCCGTTGTATTTACTCAAAAATGCCCCCCAAACCTCCAAATCTTCCCTGTTTTCCGCCGACAATCGCACGTAATGATGTGGCGACCTCACCCCTGCCGTTGCTCCTGCTAACCTCCTTGAGAATACCCTACCCATGGGCATCACCGGCAAGCAAAATTCAAGCTGCCCAGCAAAGACGCACCTCCCTTAATTTCAATTTTTTATGCTGCAGTGCCCTGGCTACTTCGGCCTTTAGCGCCATTACCTTTTCCTCCGGCAAGCGGCACTCCCACTTTACCGTATCTATCCGATTCCCAAGAAATGAAATGCATGACGTAGGCCTACGTTTTTTCGGGGGCCAGGGGCACCCCGAATTCCCCGGCTACCCACTCCAAAGTCCGCAAGATGGTCTCACAAACCCGCGATTCGGGCGGTCCTACACACCAAAAATCATCCAAGTAATGTATTATTGACTTGCAGCCGGAAATGTACTTTACAACCACTCAACAAACGTGCTAAAGGTCTCAAACAGTGAGCATGACAGAGAACAGCCCATAGTAGACACCTGTCCGCAAAGTATTCATCCTCCCAATAGCACCCGAGCAGGCGCTGACTACTAGGGTGTACCGTAATAGCCTAAACGCTGATTCTACGTCCGTTTTTTGCCATTAATGCCCCTCTTCCACACTTCCTCACCCACTGTAAAGCCTCGTCAAAGGCGCGTACACCACGGCGCATAACTCTGGCGAGATGCCATCGTTAACTGACTGGCCCCGTGGGTAGGATAGATGGTGGATCATGCGATATTTATTTGGCTCCTTTTTTGGGACAATGCCCAACGGGGAGATGACTAAATCGGGAACAGGGGGGGATTTGAACGGCCCAGCCATTCGGCCTAGCAACACTCTTTTTTTGCTTGTCTTTCACAACCTCCGAGTGTTGATAGGCCGAACGAAGGTTTTTTAAACACTTTTGCATTTGAAATGGTGGGGCGGGAATGATAAAGCCGTCTCTAAAGCCTCGTGTAAGTAGGTCCGCTTTGGCTGCGTCGGGGTATTTATTTAGGTACGGGAGCATCGCGTGGAGTTTGATTGGCGTTAGCCCTTGACCATAGCCGGTGTTCCCCCCTTTTGCGCCGTTCCCTGCTGTAACATCTGCGGACCCGTGGGTTGTCCCGTTTCAAGTTGCGCAAAGTTTTGAACTTGCAGCCGGGGCCGTAATTTGCACTGGCTGTCGTTGAACTGCCAACACAGCCCGCCTTTTGCCCACCCGCTCTGGGCCTGAGGACTGCCTGTCGACTGACCCCCGCCCCATACCCCCCTTGGCCGGAGTTACCGGCCCCACCCGTGAAAGGGGGTCCCGTATTGTAATTGTTTTGATTGTGGTACATGAACTTAGCCAGAGGTGATGTCCTTTTGATCCCATCTAATGGGGGGGCGAATGGCCTTACGCTGGCGGAACTGCTCGTCGTAACCGCAACCATGCGTACCCCCGTAGTCCGGTACGCCTCCCCGATAAAGTCCATGTAGCAAAATAGCTGCGAGCAGTTCCCCGGCGCTCCCCTATGATACGGCCAGGATAGCGAAGGCTTGCAACCAATTTGTAAATGTCTGTGTACTAAGGCCCCCGCCGCGCCTCCTCCTCGTCCTTTTTGTTCCCTACTTTCCCCATTCTCTCGAGATTCGCTTTTCTCCAGGGGCAATAGTAAAATATGTCGACTATTCATCCTTCCAAAATTTTTCTTTTACTTCCTTCTTAAGGGGCAACCTAAAGGGCCCGCGAAGCAGATGTATACCTCCCCCCGGGCCTTGTCATCCAGCCCACCCTGTTCGACTTCACCAGTCGGTACAGCCTCAGGCTGTTCCCAGCCTCTACCGCCCTGCTGGGCCCCCTTTTTGAGTGGTGTATGGGCTAGTCCATGCTGCTAAGTGTCCCTGACTGGGCCCTTCCAGGGGGTCCACTCTGTCCCGCAATGTTGTTAGCAACGTGACCCATTCATTGTTGCGGGAACTGGGGGTTGATGTAAGGGGAAATGTCTGGTCACTATGTGTCCCCGGACTAACCCCCCTCCATTAGATGAGCGCACTACAACCCGACGGACATAACACAGAGTCATAGTTACCAGGCCGCCAGGGCGTTGATGTCCCTCCGGCCGTCTGGGGTATGATTCTCGATGTCCTCACTGTCTGACTGGTCCTGGATGGGGTGCCACGCGGGTTCTGTGGGTCTTGTTATCCTGGGCCCGGTCTGCTGTGAATCGGACTCGTGGTATGCTGGACGCCTCTTCTCCGCTTGCAGCCCCGGTAACGCGTTCCTTGCAGCGCCCCCCGGTTGTACTGCCACTAATTCTAGGGACTGACCTGCTGGGGGCTCCCTCCCCTGCCGTGACCTCCTTCTTCTGGCCCCCCCCCCACCCCTGCGGTCCCCGGTGGGCTTCTCACCCTCGCTGCCCTCTAACGGGCATGTCTGGGGATAGCCGTTCTGGGGGCCTAGTGTTCCGCGTGGTCTAAGGGTCTAGGGGGTCCATCCTCCCCGCAGGCAAATCCACAGCCAGCCCCTTGTCAAGCTTTTCTGTTCAGGCATGTCGCTGGCCAGCCTGCCCCCGGGGGCCTGATGGAAGGACCCCGGAAACAAGATGGCGGCGCCCATGTGCTACATGCGGCGTCGCCTCCTCGTCGCTCCCCTGGTGGTCCTGCCCTGCTTTCTCCAGCCGTGGGGGCCCAGCGCCGTCCCTCCTGCACCGCGGGGGGCCACCGCCGGCCGCGCTCCCTTGCTTCCTGGCGGTTTCCCCCCTCATGCTGCCGCTCGGGATCATCGTGAGCCTGGTGTAGTGAGGTCGGACCCGGGGGGGGTACCGCGGCTGCTGCCGCGCGCTGGAGAGATCATACAGCTGCGTGGGCATATCTCTGGGGAAGCGCGCCCTGCCCTTGCCCTGCGAACCCTGTGCTGCTGTTTTACCCCTCCCGAGCCCCCTGCTGTACCGGGGGCCGCTACTCTTCACCGGTGTTCGTTGCAGCGCGAACCCGCTCCCACCCGCCTGGCTGTGCCTTCCGTACCCTTGTGGGACCCCCACTGCTGCCTAAAATCCCCTTAATGGATTCTTCAAGCCAGCCGGCGGATGCAGGCTGGCTCCTCCTGGGGCTGTGCTAGCAGGGCTTCCATACCGGTAAGTTTCTGGCTGGGGGGGGGCTGCTGTCTTCTTCTTGTCCGTCCTGGGGGTCCGAAGAGAGAGGCTTCTCTCCTTGGTCAGTGCCTTTTGTCCCCCTTTTACCCCACCTTACCTATGTCACGTCCTCTTTTTTCACCGTCCAATCGTCCAGTCCCTCCTTGCTCACCTTACCCCCCCCCCCCTTTCCCTGTCCCTGTTGTCACTGCCTCCCAGCGTCATGCCAGCCTCCCGCTATCCTGCGCTCCTACGTCCGGCTGTTACTCTCTTCTGTCACTGCATTGTGCTGTCTCGCTCACTGTCACTGCACTGTGCTGTCTCACTCATTCTCATTGCAATGCGCTGTCTCACTCTCTGTCACTGCATTGTGCTGTCTCGCTCCACTGTCACTGACTGTGCTGTCTCGCTCCACTGTCACTACACTGTGCTGTCTCGCTCCACTGTCACTGCACTGTGCGTCTCGCTCCACTGTCACTGCACTGTGCTGTCTCGCTCCACTGTCACTGCACTGTGCTGTCTCCTCCACTGTCACGCACTGTGCGTCTCGCTCCCTGTCACTGCACTGTGCTGTCTCGCTCCACTGTCACTGCACTGTGCTGTCTCGCTCCACTGTCACTGCACTGTGCTGTCTCGCTCCACGTCACTGCACTGTGCTGTCTCGCTCCACTGTCACTGCACTGTGCTGTCTCGCTCCACTGTCACTGCACTGTGCTGTCTCGCTCCACTGTCACTGCACGTGCTGTCTCGCTCCACTGTCACTGCACTGTGCTGTCTCGCTCCAACTGTCACTGCACTGTGCTGTCTCTCTCCACTGTCACTGCATTGTGCTGTCTCACCCTACTGTCACTGCATTTCATTGTCTTGCTTAACTGTCACTGCACGTGCTGTCTCGCTCCACTGTCACTGCACTGTGCTGTCTCGCTCCACTGTCCTGCACTGTGCTGTCTCATCCACTGTCACTGCACTGTGTTTTCCGCTCCACTGTCACTGCACTGTCTGTCTCGCTCCACTGCACTGCACTGTGTGTTCGCCCACTGTCACTGCACTGGCTGTCCGCCCACGTCACTGCACTGTGTGTCTCGTCCCCTGTCACTGCACTGTGCTGTCTGCCCACTGTCACTG
>JARQOD010000008.1:20007286-20085400 GCA_033576555.1 Oophaga sylvatica
AAAGGACAAGTCAGCTCAGTCAGCCAGCGGAGTCCTTAGAATTTGCCTTGCTGAGACGCGTCTCGTTGCTGTCCATCCAGTTAAGGGCCTCCTTTGCATCCGGGAAGAAATGGACAGTGTCCCCATAAATCGCAGCGCTTGATGCCGTCGAAGTCTGCGTATCAGATACTTGCGACTGATCCTGTAGCGGATCTGGCAGATGGTCCGCACCTTCCGGACCCTGAACCGACATGTCAGCAGTAAATGGCAGGTCAAAACCCTGTTAGTAACTGGAAACAGTGTGGTTACTAAGCAGACTGAGCAAGTACGCTGAAGGGTTAAAGCTCTTAAAGAAGAGAGTTACCCCAGCTATCTCTCAGTATATAAATAACCTCCTCCGTTCTGATCTCTACCGGGTAGAACCTGCGGCGGTTGTTGCTGAAAGGGTTAACCCTTCATAGGGGTTAATGCCGCCAACTCCCCACAACTCCCTATATAAAATAAAAGGAGTGTGCGAGTCCCAGGTCTCTATAAGAGAACGCGGCTGCAGATAAACGCTATCTGTCACTTGGAACACAGATAGGTTCTGCGCTGTGGGGTGATGATATTCACTCACCCAGCTGGCCTCGGTGAAAGTATACCTTAAACAGGAGGAGCGGAGCATGAGGAGCCCGGAGCCTCTGTAATGGCCGCCGCGCTGAGAGAAGCCGGAAGAGAAGGACAGTGAAGCTGCAGTCTCCTCAGAGCGATTCCTGTCACAAAAAGAGCGGGAAGCGTGAAGCCACGCCCCCCTCCGGCTTCAAAAATGAGCGCGAACTCCTCGCTCTCTGCTCTCCTCTGTCCTGCAGGTATCTGCCTGCGGACATAAAATACAGTCACCAAACATGTCATCTAATACATGTACCAGCGGCTGCCGCAGCAGCCACTGAGAGCACACACACATTCAGCATAAAATGCGGTACTCACCAGCCGAGCGCCACAGGGACCCCCAGGGGTTTGTGGCGCTGTGCCCATCGCTTCCCCCCCGGGCGGGGAACGCAGTGACCCCCGATGTGCGGTTTGCGTCCCCGCCAGGGAAGCAATCCTCATCCCCCAGGGCCGGCGTGAAACTGCAGGGACCACCATACAGGGTATTACAGATCGCCAAGGGAGAGGTGGGGGTCCAGCAGCGCTGAGACCCCTGAGACATCTAGACCACTTCTGGTGATCCAAGTCTCTTGTCCGATAAAAATAATAAAGTTTTCTGAGGAGCTGCTTCCAGCAGCGACCATCCTCTGGACCTCAAATTTTATACTGAAGAAGCAGGAGTAGGAGGAGCCCGAGATGGAGGGGCCGGTCAACACTCTTTTTAATCTGAGGTGTCAATCCTATCTGGGCTCCGCCTACCCACTAGTCATTACTAGTGTGTCTCCTTTCCTTCCATTCTGCTGCTGAAAAAGAACCTTACATTACTCCCCCCTTAGGGACAACCTCCGGATGACCTCAGACCAGGCTTGTCAGGGTACCTCTGATGAAACTGGCGGAGCAGGCGAGGAGCATTTACATTATTGACTGGTTCCCATGAGTTGTCCTCCACTGGGTAGCCCTGCCATTTAATCAAATATTGCAACTGATTTCTGTACAACCTGGAATCTAGAATCCTTTCCACCATAAATTCTTCCTGACCATCGACCAGCACTGGGTCAGGGCAAGGAGAAGAACGTCCAGGAAACGTATTGGGTGTTGCAGCCTTTAGTAGGGATACATGAAAGACAGGGTGGATTCTCATAGTTCTGGGCAGTTGAAGACGACAAGCAACAGCACTTATAATCTTATTGATCTTATAAGGTCCAATGTACTTATGTCCCAATTTAGACGATGGAATCTTTAATTTAAGATTTCTGGTTGACAGCCAGACCAAATCTCCTACCTTGAAAGCTGGTGCAGGTTTACGAAATTTATCTGCTGCTTTCTTGTACCTTTCCTGAGCCAATTCTAGATTTTCCTTTAGAAGATCCATATTCTTTTGTAAAGAAGTGATTCTTTCAGCCACTGCCGGCAAGGGCGTATCTATGGGAAATCGAGGAAGAATGTTAGGATGATAACCTAGATTGGAGTAAAAAGGAGACTGCTTAGTGGAGGCGCTCTGAGAGTTGTTATAAGAGAACTCAGCCAGTGGAAGTAGATCCACCTAATCATCCTGTAGGTGGCAGATAAAACAGCGGAGATACTGCTCCAGGGTCTGATTGGTTCGTTCTGTCTGTCCATTAGTCTGGGGATGAAAAGCAGAAGAAAGGTTTACTTTAATGTCCAATGCTGCACAGAAATTTTGCCAAAACCTTGAAGTGAATTGCACCCCTCGATCCGAAATGACCTCATCCGATACTCCATGTAAGCGAAACACATTCTTAATCATTAAGTCTGATGTCTGTTTTGCAGTGGGTAAGCCGACACAAGGGATAAAATGAGCTGCCTTTGTTAGACGGTCAACCACCACTAGAATGGTGTTCTTCCCTTGAGAGGTTGGTAACTCCACAATGAAGTCCATAGAAATGGATCCCCACGGGCGGGACGGGGTGGGAAGAGGTTGCAACAGACTAGTTGGTGAGGAGCGAGGTGTTTTGCATCTTGCACAGACCTCACATGAAGTGACATAATTCAAAACATCCTTCCTGCAAGTGGGCCACCAAAAGAAACGAGAAAGAAATTCCTGTGTCTTTAGAATTCCTCTATGCCCAGCTATCTTGGAATCGTGAATGAGTTGCAATACTCTTAATCTGACTGTTTCAGGAATATACAGACGTTGTCCCTGAATCCACACACCATTCTTAAAGACAAGACTTACGTCCCTTGGGGGTTGTGCCAAAAAGGAATCCGCATGGTATGCTTCCTTGATGTCCTTAAGTAGGTCTTGATTATGAATTACTCCTAGGAATCTAGAGTCAGGAAGAATAGTCTTAGGAGGAGTAATTGGATGTGTCTCTGCTGAGTAAATCCTAGAGAGTGCATCAGCCTTTCCATTGCGCGATCCTGGTCTATAAGAAATGACAAAATTAAATTGGTTTAGGAAAAGATTCCAGCGAGCCTGGCGAGGAGTCAGGCACTTAGCCGACCTGATAAATTCAAGGTTACGATGGTCTGTCAGGACGACTATTTGCTGTGCAGCTCCCTGAAGAAGGTGTCTCCATTCCTTGAAGGCGGAATAATGGCCAACAATTCTCTATTGCCCACATCGTAGTTCCTCTCAGCCGAAGACAACTGCTGGGAAAAGAAGGCACAGGGATGCAAGACATTCTTCTCACCTGTTCTCTGAGAGAGTATAGCTCCAACGGCACAGTCTGAAGCATCCACCTCTATTATGAAGGCAAGCTCGGGGTTGGGATGTACTAAGATAGGTGCGGTGGTAAATTTATCCTTTAAACAGGAAAATGCTTCCTGAGCTTGCGGGGTCCAGGAGAACCTAGACTGTTTCCGGGTAAGTTGGGTGATAGGTGACACTACCTCAGAAAAATTCTTAATGAAACGTCTATAGAAGTTGGCAAACCCGATGAAACGCTGCACCTCCTTCACATTTCTAGGAATTGGCCAATCCTTGATGGCTTGGGTCTTGCTTCCATCCATACTAATCCCTTGCGTAGATAGTACATACCCCAGAAATTGAATTTCGGTCCTATGGAATTCACATTTTTCAAGTTTGATGTAGAGATGGTTTTGTCTTAGGCGTTCTAAGATCATTCTCACATGTCCATGATGTTCCTCTGTGGAGTTAGAAAAAATTAGAATATCATCCAGATAAATCACCACAAATGTATCTAGGAGATCCCTGAAGATATAATTCACGAAGTGTTGGAAAGTGGCTGGGGCGGTACTCAGACCAAAAGGCATAACTAGATATTCAAAGTGTCCATAGCGTGACCTGAAAGCAGTCTTCCATTCATCCCCAGGTCTAATACGGACCAAGTTATAGGCCCCACGGAGATCCAGTTTAGAGAAAATTTTGGCATGCCCACTCTCTCCAACAACTCAGGGATTAAAGGCAATGGATAACGGTTTCTAATAGTAACCTTATTGAGTTCCCTATAGTCTATGCAGGGTCTCAGAGATCCATCTTTCTTCTTCACAAAGAAGATGGGTGCACCTGCGGGAGATGAAGAGGGGCGTATGAACCCTTGGCTAAATGTTCGTCTATATAATCCTTCAAAGCTTTTAGCTCGGGCCCCGCTAGGGGGTAGATCTTACCAAAAGGTATCTCGGCTCCAGGCAATAATTCAATTGGACAATCATATGGACGGTGAGGAGGAAGCTGATCAGCATTCTTTTTGTCACATAAATCCACATAGTCCTGGTATACAGCTGGCAGTTCAGGGACTGACATGGTTCCTTTAGGAACAGAGCAAGCTGAAACTCCTTGACTCATCTGTTTCTCCGGAAAGTGTAATTCCTTGGTCTCCCAGTTAATCGTAGGATTCTGCGCCTGCAGCCATGGTAGCCCTAGAATAATGGGAAAGTGGGGAGAAGAGATAAGCAAAAAAGACATTTTCCTCCTGATGATCTTTACCCATAAGGACCCTCAAAGGCTCTTTTTCTTGATCCACTGGTCCAGAAGTCAGTAGAGAGCCATCCACAGTCTCCATCTGTACTGGAGTAGCCTTCTTCACTGAACGTATCCCCTGTTTCAGAGCAAAGGAGATATCCATAAAATTTCCACTTGCTCCTGAGTCGATCATAGCAGAGCTAGACACCCAGACTGAGTCAACCCAGAGTTTGATGGAAAGGAAGCAATGAGAATTGTTTCTTTTACAACTCAGCTGGGACACCGCTGAGGAAACTTGAAAAATTGCAGCGTTTATACCGTCATCGTCCCCAGAACTAACAGAGGTTAAGTCCGAGAAATCAAGATCTCTTGCAGCAGATCTCTCTGGAGCCTGAGGCTCGGACATGACAGAGCTCCTCTCGCAACACTCACAGTGAATGACTGCTGCAGTAGTCTTACGAGAACGGCTGGGGCAGTTTATAATGAAGTGCCCTGACTTACCACAGTGGAAACATAGATTTTCCTTTATACGATGTTCTTTGCGTGCATCACTAACCCGTCTTTGTAAAGAGTCCACCTGCATGGGTTCAGGTTCTGGTTCCCTTGTGATCCTACTCAAAGGTTCCTTAGCTGAGGAGGGAGGTAGCAAAAGGTTAGTGCGATTATTTTCGAACCATCTCTCTTGTCTGCGTTCAGTCAGACGAGCATCAATACGGATACAATAGTTAATAAAGTCACCTAACGCAGTGGGAGGGTTGGCACGAGCAAGTTCATCCTTAATCAGTGGAGACAACCCTTTCCGAAAAATAGATTTTTTAGGGGAAGTGTCCCAAGTGGTATCAAGAGCCCATCTTCTGAAATCCAGGGCATATTCGGCTACTGAACGCTTACCTTGGTGCAAAGTTAACATGGCTGCTTCAGCTGTTGCACCTCGATTGGGGTCATCAAACACCTGCCCCATGGCTGAAATAAAAGCATCAAGGTGATTCAAACAATCATCCTCAGTCTCAGTCAGAGGGTTTGCCCACATCAAAGCCTTATTGGTAAGCAACATGATTATAGTAAGCACTTTGGATCGTTCAGTGGGAAATTGTGAAGCATGTGCAGAGAAAAATAAATTGCATTGATTAATAAATCCCCTGAATTTCTCACGTTCACCGCCAAAACGAAAAGGAGGTAATTTGGGGATCCCAGAACTCGGGGTTATGGCAGGAGCCTGGGCTCGTTCCTCTAGAGCCTCAATCCTGGCTCGCAATTCCTGGGTAGTCTGTCCAAACACTTGCAAATTATGATTAGTGAGGTCCTGTAGGCTTGCAAAACGGGTTTTTAAAGTCTGTACATCTGAAAGGATTGTATCAGTCACTCCGCAAAGTTCCTTTATGCGGGCCTCCATCTTCCAGATCTTTTAAGGCAGAAGTGCTGGAAGAGGAAAGGAAAAAAAAAAAACAATAGTGTTTACCTGTGGTAACACTCCAGAGTAAAATTTTAAGGGAATGCGCTCACCTGGAATGGTTGTGAGAAGTCACAACCACTGTCATCACATAAGGTATTAAACGGACATCTGATATCCACAGTCACAGCAGACACGGCTTTCCCAGACCCAGCAGACACTAAACATTGGCTCCTGAATCTTGTCATGTATAGAGTACAGTTCCTATAGCGTCTTGTGCTTGGGTGCGAGGAAAACACAGGAGACATAGGTTGAAATGAAATTACTTGTATTACTTCATACAAGCATGCTGAAAAGTTCACACAATTTGCAGGAACAGCGACAGGAGACACAGCAGGCCAGAGTAACTTCAAGCACTACAATAAATCTCCAAAGCAGGTTCAGGATCTCTTCTCTGTACCGTAATTCCTCTGCAAACATGGATTCACCAAACAGCAGGTTTCCAGAGTCCAAAAGTGTTCCAAGGTTCCTCAGTAGGGAATAGCTGGAGTACAAGTCCAAGGATTCCAGGAGTCAGGTCACAGACTGACTGAGGCTTGATTCAGGAGCACTGATTGTTCAGCTGAGGCTGCTTAAGAAGCAAGAGGGAAGAATCAGGGCGGGAACATGAAAACTGGAAACTCCATATTAACTGAGGGCAAGAGCTGCAGAAAGACAGAAAGCAAAATGGCCGACGGAAAACTGAGTTTCAAGGAACATGTCAACAGAGACAAAGAACCTTACACACGTCCTCCTTGGCCAATCCGGGGCTACCAACATAGCCGGGACTCTCTCCAGTCTGATTCGACGCAACACCAGAGGAAGTAAGGATATCGGCGGGAACACATAGATTAGCTCGAATTGGTCCCACGGAGCCACCAGAGCATCCACCGCCACAGCCTTCGAGTCCTTGTACCTGGACATGAACGTCGGTAACTTGGCATTGAACCTGGATGCCATCAAATCCACTTGGGGAGTTCCCCAACGGGAGCACAGCAGTGCAAAAATTTCCGGATGAAGACTCCATTCTCCGGGATCCATCTTTTCGCGACTGAGGAAGTCCGCCGTGATATTCTGAACTCCTGGAATGTGAATCGCAGAGATGGCTGGCACCCTGGCCTCGGCCCATACCAGGATCCGAGACACCTCCATCATAAGCCTGAAGCTCCTCCTCCCACCTTGATGGTTGATATACGCGACCGCCGTTGCGTTGTCTGTCTGCACTCGGACTGGTAGACCGCTTAAAGGGACCGTCCAGTGTTGGAGGCAAAGGAAAATTGCCCTCAATTCCAGGATGTTGATCGGCAGGACAGACTCTTCCGACGACCATACCCCCTGAATCCAGAGATCGTTCCAGACCCCCCCCCAGCCCGTCAGGCTGGCATCGGTGGTTATGACCGACCACCTCGGAGGGAGGAAGGACTTCCCCAGGGATAACGCTTCCGGACGTAACCACCATCCTAGAGACTCTCGCACCCTGTGGGAGATGATGACACTGCAATCCAGCGAAGCCTGCGATCGATCCCAACGGTTCAAAATGAGCATTTGGAGAGCCCTGGAATAAAATTGGGCAAACGGAAGTGCCTCCATCGACGCCACCATCAAGCCCAGAAGGCGCATACACCTTCGAAGGGACATCGCTGTCGAAGACTTCATAACCTGTACATGTCGAAGAAGACTTGCTTGCTTGTCTGGAGGCAGAGACACCACTGCTCGTACCGTGTCGAAATGCATCCCCAAAAAAAGGATTGACTGCGACGGTTCCAGAGACGACTTCTCCCAATTGACCAGCCACCCGAAGTCCTCCAGGAGCTGAAGGGATAGATTGCGAGCAGTCACCACCTCCTCCTTCAAGGACGCCACAATCAAAAGGTCGTCCAGGTAGGGAAGAATCGTAACCCCCTGTCTTCGAAGGATCGCCATGAGAGGTGCCAGAATTTTTGTAAAAACTCTGGGTGCTGAGGCCAACCCGAATGGTAGGGCCACAAACTGGTAATGGTCCTGACCTATGGCAAAACGAAGAAAGCGTTGGTGGGCCCTTCCGACGGGAACATGCAAATAAGCGTCGCGAATGTCGATTGACACCAAAAAGTCGTTCTGCGACAGGGCCGCCACAACCGAGCGAAGCGACTCCATGCGGAATTTCCGGGTGCGGACATGCCGATTCAATCTTTTGAGATCCAGAATGGGGCGAAATTTGTCCTCCTTTTTGGGGACCACAAAGAGGTTGGAATAAAACCCTCTTCCCCGGTCCTCCGGCGGAACCGGTACCACCACACCCTTCTGCAGAAGGAAATCGACCTCCCGCAGTAGAGCGGCAAATAGCTCGGGCTCTGACGGAATGCGAGATTGACAAAAACTGTCCGGGGTTCGAGAAAGAAACTCTATGAAGTAGCCTGCCGACACAACCCGCGTCACCCAGGCGTCCGAAACGCGGGAAACCCAAGTCGATTCGAATTGGAGCAGGTGACCCCCCACTCGAGAGCCCTCGAGTGAGGCCCTGGCGTCAGTCCGCCTTAGCGGGCTTTTTGTCAGCTTCCCGCTTGTCTTGACGGAAGCTCTGTTTCCAGGGAGTGCGGGATTTCTGAGAGGTCTTTTTTCCTGAAAAAGATGGACGACCCGATCCCCAAAAGGGCTGACCGAACCGTCCCCTGGACCGAAAGGACCGCCGACTACTACCGGCACTAGGCCTGCCAGACGCAGAAGTCACAGCTCTTCGCTGCGGTAAAGCCGTTTCTTTTGCCTTTGCCTTGACAATCAGCTCCGTGAGGTCAGAACCAAATAGCTGACCACCCTTGTAAGCTAAAGATAGCAAACCTTGCTTGGAAACCGCGTCCCCGGTCCACTGTCTAAGCCACAGTGCTCTCCTGACTGTGACCGCCGAGGATTGCGCCCTGGACAGCAGTGACGCAGTATCCAAACCTGCATCACTGCCATATCGGGCTGCATCCTCCAACAACTTGAAAAGCCCATCTACCTCGGATAGCGGGGATCCATCTTGCCACGCCGTCCGTAGACGGTCCAACCAGCTCAGGGAAGCTTTACAAGCACACATGGATCCTAGTACTGCTCTGAATCCATGACCCGCGGCCTCGTAGATGGATTTCGCCGCCATCTCCGTTTTTCTGTCCAGCAGATCCTGCAGACTCGCCTTCCCTTTAACAGGAAGTAATGAGGATTTGCTAAGCTGGGATAAAGGGACATCCACTTCAGGAGAAGGAATCCAATTGTCAATCAACTCCGTCGAACACGGATACAGAGTCTCAAAAAACCGTGTCCCCTGAAAACATTTATCTGGACATAGGCGTTCCTTCTCCACTGCCCCATTAAGCTCATCCAGAGATGGTAATGCTGATCGCGACCTATGCGACTCCTGAAACATCCGGGCCGACTTACCAGGACGTCTAGTTACCTCCTCCGGTAACTGTAACGCCTCCCTCATGGCTCCAATAAAAGCTTCTGCACGGCCCAAAAAAGAGGCAGAGTGTCCCTGCCGATCCTCCTTATCCGAATCGGACATCTCCCTATCCGAGCTTGAAGGGGAACCCTCCATGCCCGAGATCTCAGAGTCGCTACGCGGGAAGGATAGTACCGGCCTTTGGCGCTTCCTGCCATGAGATGATCTAGCTGACACCCAATAACCTAGAAGGTCAGACAGGCCATCAATAGAACGAGTGAGGGCCTCCATTTTGACATCACTGAGACCTCCGACCGCTGCGCTTGACGCCGTCGAGGACTCCTGCGTGTCAGATACGCGAGACTGATCCTGTAGCGAACCTGGGAGACGGTTCGCACCTCCTGGACCCTGATCTGACATGCCCTCACACAGTATATGGCAGTTTAAACCTGTCAGTAACTAGAAAAGTGTGGTTTCACAAAGGAAAGAAAAAAAAAACAAAAACAAAAAAAAACGAACGCTGAAGGGTTAAAGCTCTTAAAGAGAGCTACCCCAGCTGTCCCCCAATTAAGGGTTAACCGCCTATTAGGGGTTAATGTCGCAGACTCCCCACAAACTTTCTGTTAAATGAAAAGGGTGTGCGAGCCCCAGACAAAAAAAGGCCTCTATATGAGGCCACAGCTGCAGGACAGCTCAGTCTGCCACCTAATTGTGCCTCAGAAAGGTGCCCTGCGCTGTGGGGGTGAGGGGGTTAAGCTTCTGCCCTGATAGGCAGGAGCGACTCACCCAGCTGGCCGCGGTGCAGTGTTCCTTCGGTCTGTTGCGAGGAGCGGAGAGTGAGGAGCCCCAAGCCTTCAGTAATGGCCGCCGCGCTGTGAAAGAGGGAAGCCGGAAGAAGAGAGGCAGGAGAAATCGCGCGCTCAGAGCGCTTCCTGCCCGCGAAAGACCGGGGAAGCGCGAAGCCACGCCCCCCGCCGGCTTCAAAAAAACGCACGCGAATCCTCCACTCTCCGCTCCTGCCCCGCTCCCATGTCCTGCAGGCATCCACCTGCGGACAAAAAAACACATCACCAAAATGAACACATGTAGCAGCGGCTGCCGCAGCAGCCGCTGTAGCACTCAAAACACAATTAAATGTTGAGTACTCACCCAGCTGAGCGCCACAGGGACCCCCAGGGATTTGTGGCGCTATGCCCATCGCTTCCCCCCAGGGCGGGGAACGCAGTGACCCCAGAAGCGCGGTTTGCGTCCCCGCCAGGGAAGTAACCCTCATCCCCCGGGGCCGGCAGGGTTCTGCAGGGACCACCTTAAAGGGTAATACAGATCCGCCAAGGGAGGGGTGGGGGTCCAGCAGCGCTGAGACCCCTGAGACCTCAAGACCACTGGGATCCAAGTCTCTGTCCGATAAAAATAAAAAAAATTTCTGAGGAGCTGCTCCTGCAGCGACTATCCTCTGTGACCTCAAATTTTAGACTGGAGAGCTGGAGTAGGAGGAGCCCAAGCTGGAGGGGCCGGTCAACACTCTTTTTTAATCTGAGGTGTTCTAACCTGTGTGGGCTCTGCCTACCCACTAGTAATGACTGTGTTTGTTGCAAATGTATTCACGGCCTTCCTCTCCATTACGCACCTTCTAGAATAGCAATATGGCTTGTCTCACCCAGACACCTCCTAATTCAGATGCATGAGAAAAGGAGCGCCGCCGGCACACACAGACACAGATCTCGTCATCATCGGCCTTTTTATTGATCCAGTCAAGTAAAATAGTGACCCATAAGTTATTCCTAGGGTGCACGCAATCTCCGACAGATCACGGGCCGCCGCCGCAAGTGGCGCCGGCCTCTTCCACTGCGCGAAGGCAACAAGCACGGTAATAAACCGCTCATCCTGGAGGATCGAAGAGGTGCAGAGAGCGGAACATTGTAAAAGTGTATAAAATGGCGAAACCTATAAAACCCCACATTCTGAAAGGACAGGAGTCACCGAGGTGTTACCTGTCAATGGTGATTCAATGAGTCAACAGCGACCCCTACTGGCAAGAAAAACACGGATTTTGGTAAAAACTTACCTGTAAAATCCTTTTCAGCGAAGGAAGGAAGAGAGACACAGTATTCATTACTGATGGGTAGGCGGAGCCCCAGATCAGGATGTCACCTCAGATCAAAAGAGTGCTGACTGGCTGGCCCCTCCAGCTCGGGCTCCTCCTACTCAGCTCCAGTCGTATCAAAGCTTTTAGGAAAAGAGCCAAGATCACCAGCGGAGCAACATAACCCCTTCTGAAGAAACTTCAGAGAAAAAACACAAGGATACAGGTTATGCATGCAAAGAAAGCCAAAAACCACAGAGTTCCAGGTACTACTCACGGAACCTGACTACTGCGATGAGCTGGCGATGCTGGAACAGAGCCTTAGCGCGCTGACCTCAGCCCAGATAATCGCTATCAGATAAGGGCCGCGCTGCATCTGAAAACATCAACACACTTCTGCCTTGGGAGGGTGCTGTGTCTCCCTTCCTTCCTTCGCTGAAAAGGATTTTACAGGTAAGTTTTTACCAAAATCCGTGTTTCAGCTGCAGATGGAAGGAAGAGAGCCACAGTATTCATTACTGATGGGACGTCCCAAAGCAGTTCAAAAATAAGGGTGGGAAAAACCAACAAAAGGCAGAAACCCAACAACCTTAACAACAAAGCGCAACCAGCGCTAAACACAAGTTCATCCAGAACTTTAAACTACAGCTGCCTGCAGGACCCTACGTCCGAGGGCTGCATCAGCGGAAGCACTGACGTCCACTTTATAAAACCTTGTAAACGTGTGGACAGAGCGCCAAGTTGCCGCTCGGCAGAGCTGCACTGCCGAGGCACCTTGATGAAAAGCCCACGATGAGGCCACAGCTCTCGTGGAATGGGCTCGAATCTTAATCAGGCAAGATTCACCCCGAAGGCGGTAAGCTTCCAAAATAGCTGACCGGATCCAACGAGCTATAGAATCCTTGGAAGCTCGTTGACCACGCCGACGACCTGCTGGAACCACAAACAGGGAGTCCGTCTTACGAAAACCTTGAGTAATAGATAGATAAAACTTCAAGGCCCGCACTAAATCCAATGTGTGTAAATCTCGCTCTTTCGCATTCTTCGGATCCGGACAGAGTGAAGGCAACACAATATCCTGGTTAACATGAAATTGTGACACCACTTTAGGCAAAAAATCACCCCGAGTGCGAAGCACTACACGATCCGGAAAAAACTCCAGAAAAGGAGGCGAACAAGAAAGAGCTGCCAACTCAGAAACTCTCCTCAAGGAAGTGACTGCAACAAGGAAAGCCACCTTCCAAGAAAGTAAAGAAAGGCTAGCAGAAACCATAGGCTCAAAAGGTTTATGCTGAAGAGCCTCCAAAACAAGGTTGAGCCGCCAAGGAGACACGGGTGCCTTCCGCGGCGGAAACTTACGAGATATACCTCGGAAAAAGGAGAGCACGTCTCTATTTGAAGCAATGGTTCTCCGGAACAATAAGGACAGAGCAGAAATCTGACCTTTCAGAGTGCTGACTGCCAAACCCTTGTCTAGCCCATGCTGCAGAAAAGCCAACAGGTTGGGAATGGAAAATTTTCTCGGGTTCCGAGAGGACCCCAAACACCACGAAAAGAAGGTTTCCCAAATTTTGTGGTAAATCCTAGTAGTAGCCGGACATCTTGCAGCACGAAGGGTAGCAATGACCTCGGCTGAGAAACCTCTACGGGTCAAGATTTCGGTCTCAAGAGCCACGCCGTCAAACGCAGGGACATCAAGTCCGGATGACAAACGGGCCCCTGAGTCAACAAGTCCGGTTGAAGAGGGAGTGGAAAAGGAGGTGCCGCCAACAGCGACATTATTGTCGAGAACCACACCCTTCTTGGCCAGTCTGGAGCTATCAAAATAGCTGGAATTCTCTCTAGTCTGATCCGACGCAGTACTAGAGGAAGTAAGGATATCGGCGGGAATACATAGATCAGCTCGAACTGATCCCACTGAGCCACTAGAGCATCCACCGCCATTGCCTTCGGGTCCTTGTACCTGGACATGAATGTCGGTAACTTGGCATTGGACCTGGATGCCATCTAATCCACTTGGGGGGTTCCCCAGCGAGAGCACAGTAGTGCAAAAACTTCCGGGTGGAGGCTCCATTCCCCGGGATCCATCCTTCTGCGACTGAGAAAGTCCGCTGTAATATTCTGAACCCCTGGAATGTGAATCGCCGAAATGGCTGGTACACTGGCCTCTGCCCAAATCAGAATTCGGGACACCTCTACCATGAGTCTGGAACTCCTTGTCCCCCCTTGGTGATTGATATACGCGACAGCCGTCGCATTGTCTGTCTGCACTCGGACTGGCAGACCGCTCAAAGGGACCGTCCAATGTTGGAGGCAAAGGAAAATCGCCCTCAATTCCAGGATGTTGATCGGAAGAAAAGACTCTTCCGATGACCATACCCCCTGAATCCAGAGATTGTTCCAAACACCCCCCCAGCCCGTCAGGCTGGCATCGGTGGTTATGACTGACCACTTCGGAGGGAGGAAAGACTTCCCCATGGAGAATGCCCCCGGACGTAACCACCATTCTAGAGAATCCCGCACCGCGCGAGAAATGGTGACACTGCAATCCAGCGATTGCGACTGGTTCCATCGACTCAAGATGAACCTTTGGAGAGTCCTGGAATGGAACTGGGCAAAAGGAATTGCCTCCATGGACGCCACCATCAGTCCCAGAAGACGCATACACTTCCGTAGGGACATTGCCGTTGAGGATTTCATAATCTGTACATGTCGAAGAAGACATGACTGTTTGTCTGGTGGTAGGGAAACTACCGACCGAAACGTGTCGAGATGCATTCCCAAAAAGAGGATTGTCCTCGATGGTTCCAGGGACGACTTCTCCCAATTGACCAGCCAACCGAAGTCCTTCAGAAACTGAAGAGACAAATCCCGAGCCGTCAACGCCTCCTCCTCCGAGGAAGCCACGATCAAAAGATCGTCCAGATAAGGGAGAATCGTAATCCCCTGTCTTCGAAGGATTGCCATGAGGGGCGCCAGAATTTTTGTAAAGACCCTTGGCGCTGAGGCTAAGCCGAACGGCAGAGCCACGAACTGGTAATGATTCTGACCTATGGCAAATCGAAGAAAGCGCTGATGAGCCTTTCCGATGGGAATATGCAAATAGGCGTCGCGAATGTCGATTGACACCAGAAAATCGTTCTGTGACAGAGCTGCCACAACGGAACGAAGCGACTCCATGCGAAATTTCCGGGCATGGACATGCCGGTTTAATCGCTTGAGATCCAGAATCGGGCGAAATTTGTTCTCCTTTTTGGGAACTATAAAAAGGTTGGAATAAAAACCTTTCCCTCGGTCCTCTGACGGAACCGGTATCACTACACCCTTTTGTAGCAGAGATTCGACCTCTCGCTGTAGAGCGACAACAAGCTCGGGTTCCGACGGAACGTGAGATTGACAAAAAACATTTGGGGGTCGAGAAGCAAACTCTATGAAATAGCCTGCCGACACTATCCGCGTTACCCAGGAATCTGGAACGCGAGCCATCCAAGTCTCCTTGAAAAGAAGCAGGCGACCCCCCACTCGAGAATCCTCGAGTGGACCCCTGGCGTCAATCCGACTTTGCGGGCTTCTTGTCAAGTTCCCGCTTGTCCTGGCGGAAACTCTGCTTCCAGGGAGTACGAGTTTTCTGAGAGGATTTCTTTCCTGAGAAGGAAGGACGACCCGATCCCCACGATGAGTGACTAGATCGTCCTCGGCCCCGAAAGGACCGCCGACCACTATAGACACCAGGCTTACTGGACACCGAGGCCATGGCCCTACGCTGTGGTAATGCTGATTCCTTCGCCTTAGCCTTGGAAATCAGCTCTGTGAGGTCGGATCCAAAAAGATGGCCACCCTTGTAAGGTAAGGCCAACAACCCTTGTTTGGAAACTGCATCCCCGGCCCACTGTCTGAGCCATAAAGCTCTTCTGACTGTGACCGCTGAAGCTTGCGCTTTGGCCAGCAGAGATGCCGTATCCAGACCGGCATCAAAGATATAACAGGCTGCCGTTTCTAACCATTCACAAGTTTCCCGTATCTCAGATAACGGAGATTCATTTTGCAACTCCGTCTTCAGACGTGCCAACCAGCTTAGAGAAGCTCTAGCAGCACACATGGATCCTAGCACTGCTCGAAATCCATGACCCGCAGCCTCATAGCTTGCTTTTGCCGCCAATTCTGCCTTTCTATCCAAAGGCTCCTGTAAGCTCGCTTTTCCCTTAATAGGGAGTAGTGAGGATTTACTAAGCTGAGATAAAGACACATCTACTTCAGGAGCAGAAGTCCAATTAGCCTTTAACTCCGCAGAGCAAGGATAAAGTGTATCAAAGAAATGCGTTCCATGAAAACGCTTATCTGGACATAGACGTTCCTCCTCTATTACACTATTAAGCTCATCCAGAGCTGGCAATGTTGTACGCGAAGCACGGGACTCCTGGAACATGCGTGCTGATTTACCAGGACGACTAGTTACCTCCTCCGGTAACTGTAATATATCTCTCATGGCTTCAATCAATGCCTCCGTACGCTTCGCCATAGAGGAACGCCCCTGCGGCTCGTCCGCATCTGAATCGGATATTTCTCCATCCGAATTTAAAGGGGAACTCTGCCCAATATCAGATACATCTGACTCGCTCCGTGTAGAGGCCGGTAACGGCCTGCGTCGCTTCCTCTGAGAGGAATTAGCAGACACATATTGACCTAAAAGGTCAGACAAGTTGTTGATCGATCGAGCGATATCGTCCAATTTTCCACCGCTGTCGACCGCAGCGCTAGACGCTGTGGAGGTCTGCGTATCTGATTGCCGTAATGGCACTGGGACATGGTCCGCGGCATCTGAACTCTGTTCAGACATGTCTCACTTGTATGAGCAGGTCAAAGCGGTAATACCAGCAAAAACTATGCGGTTTTTTTTTTTTTTTTTTTTAAACGCTGAAGGGTTAACGCTCCACCAAGCAGGGTTACCCCAGCGGTATTCAGTCAAAAAATTTAGCTGGTAGAAATAACCCTCAGAGGGGTTAATATTGCAAACTCACCACAATATATATATTTGTGAGCCCCAGCCAATTTTTATGTCTCTAATGAGACTGCAGCTGCAGGATAGCGATCGCTGCGCTGCGGGGTGAGGAATCAGCACTCACCCAGCTGGCCGTGGTGTCTTATGAGGAGAGGAGCGGTCTGAGGAGCCCAGGAGCCTGTGTAATGGCCGCCACAGTGAGGGAGTCGCAGGAGAAACGCCAGAGCGCGCGTCTTCCTGCTCAAAAGACCGGGAATAGTTAGGCCACGCCCCCCGCCAGCTCAAATAATGAGCGCGAACTCCCCCGCTCCTGCTCCCTCTCTGTCCTGCAGGTATCTGCCTGCGGACAAAAAATCACCACATCTACTTGTAACAGCGCTGTCACAGCAGCGCTGAAGCATACTGACATACATGTAGTAGTGCTGTCACAGCAGCGCTGAAGCATACTGACATACAAGTATAGCTGTCCAGCGCTAGCTCTCATTCAGGCGCTAAAGCACTCACACATAATTATATCAAAAATTTGTGTGGAGTACTCACCAGCCAAGGCGCCACAGGGACCCTCAGGGGTTTCTGGCGCTGTGCCCATGCTTCCCCCAGGGCGGGAAGCGCAGTGACCGCACGTGTGGTTTGCGTCCCGCCAGGGAAGCTCTCCTCATCCCCCAGGGCCGGCAAGGATTCTGCAGGGACTTTGAGTAAATACAGATCCGCCAAGGGAGAGGTTGGGGTACAGCAGCGCTGGTACCCCTGAGACCTCTAGACCAACTGGTGATCCAAGTCTCCTGTCCGAATATAAAATAATAAAATCTTCTGAGGAGCTGCATTAGCAGCGACCATCCTCTGGACCTCAAATCTTAGACTGGAGCTGAGTAGGAGGAGCCCGAGCTGGAGGGGCCAGCCAGTCAGCACTCTTTTGATCTGAGGTGACATCCTGATCTGGGGCTCCGCCTACCCATCAGTAATGAATACTGTGGCTCTCTTCCTTCCATCTGCAGCTGAAATAAGAAGTTCTACAAGATTATTGCACTTTGCGGATTATAAAATAAAATATTATATATAAAATAATGCTAAAAACATAGAAAAAAGACAATAAATTATATTTAATGAAGCGGTCAGCAGAGGGTGGCATGGAGGTGTGACACTGCCTGATGATCGCAATACTTGCCCTACGCATACTAGCCCTGTGAAATCTCTTAGTACCCTCTATACATCCTATAAATGCCCTTATTTAAAATGCTACGCACTTATGACAATGTTCAGTTTCCCTGCAGCGCCACCAATAGAGTGAAATAAGTATTACACAGTGCCCATTCACATACATGGGATTTCTGTGCAGTACAGCACAGGTCATCCAGAGTGACAGAGGTGAAAATCCTAAACAAAAGACCCCCTCTATAGAGTATATGGAATAGGGTTTCCAATGCTAGACACCCCTTTAAAATGTGACACGACTATTGCAGGGAATGTGAAGGTTCACCACTGACATATCCCCCCCCCCCTCTGTCCATGCATTGCAGAATGATGAGGCTCCCGGTGTCCATTGCTTAGACTGAGCCCCAGGCTGCTAAAGTGCATTTCTGTTATATAAGCCACAAACGTCGTTATTGTGACATTGTAGAAGTGATGCTGCTAAACCATGAGCATGGGGTCAGCTCGGGAACTGCCTCTGTAATACGGGTGAGAAAATGCAACAGCAATATGGTCGTCCTTTCAGCCAAAGGAAAACGTCAGCAAAAAGGAGTAAATGGTAAATAAAAGTGCTCAAAATCTAAATAAATACTAATATTAGTAAATTCACTAATCTACAGGAAATCACCAAGTCACATAAAAAATAACACATCATCAATCTGTCTATGAAAAGTGTGGCAAACTTACCTTACTGCAGGTCTATAAGTAATGTCATTAAAGGGAATCTGTCAGCAGGGTTTTGCTATGTAATCTAACATCACCATGATGTAGGGGCTGAGACCCTGATTCCAGCAATATGTCACTTAGTTTCCTCTATGCAGCAGTTGTGATACAATCACAGTGTTATCTGCTGCAGAGCTCGGAATGCTGAGCTCTATATAACCCCGCCCACACCACTCATTGGCTGCTCTCTGTATGATCAGTGCTGGGGGGGGCGTGGCTGGACCAGTAGGCAGGTGACACCTAGTCCTATCGTGATAATCCCCTGCTGTTAAAACACTCTTTGTATTGAAACAGTAACACACAGCTGAGTAAGGGACACATCGCTGTAATCAGGGTCTCTGCCTCTACATCATACTAAATACCTGCTGACAGATTCCCTTTAACCAGGATCGTTACTGTGCTCTGTATTTGGCAGTATATGAAACCAGTTTATACCTGCTGGCCAGATATATGCTTTATGGCATAAATGCTCGGCTTTTGTTAAAGATTTCGGTTGGTCAAATATGGAGGTAAAAAACAAAAACTAGATCGGTGGTTATAGCACTGTTGAGACCTCCATCGATCCTGAAAATGGGGGGCACAAAATTCCAGCCTGAATGAAGTGAGCATGTGCGAGCACTGTACTAGTCACTGTCCATAGGAGCGGTGGTCGCACATGCTCATTACTGCTCACAATCACACAGGAGACATTTGGAACTTCAGTGACGCTCCCAGTAGTCAGTGGCACGGCGATCCTACACTGATCACCCGTCCCATTAACAGGCGATCCTACACTGATCACCCGTCCCATTAACAGGCGATCCTACACTGATCACCCGTCCCATTAACAGGCGATCCTACACTGATCACCCGTCCCATTAACAGGCGATCCTACACTGATCACCCGTCCCATTAACAGGCAATATAGGACGACCCTTTTAAGCATTTACATGAAAATCAGCTGAGCAAGTTTCCATAGGAAAATGAATCTTCATGTAATGATTTGCTGCCCTGCCATCTATGGCTACCATAGGATAATGGCGGGCTCATGAACACGGACTCATTTCCTCACCATTTGCAGGTAATACCTCCACGGCCTGACCTCATGACATTCATTGACCGTGGGCAGGACACCCTTTTAGAGAGACACGCACAATTTGGCTTCGTACCATAGTTAATTTTTTAGTTTTTTTGCCTCCCAAGTGAAAAAGTAAAAAAATTGTTGTGAATGACAGGGGTTCGATTTCCAATAAGAAGATGCTCTTTATCTGGGAGTATTCCCATCTCCTACATGTCCCAGTATGTAGTAGGGGGTTATAATAATAATATTAGCAAATACATTCAATTAGAAAAAAAATAGTATAGTTCTTCTGATAACCGGTCACCTTACCCCATGTGCAGGGCATTGCAGAAGCATAGGTATCCATATTCACGACCACTAACAACCAACTGTCACTATACGAGTGGTCATAATCATGGATACCTAAGCTACTGCAATGCCCTGCACATGGGTGCAAGCGACGTAGCAAATCAGAAGAACTATACTACATTTCTAATTGGAGGCATTTGCCAATATTAATATTATTATACCTACTACATATTGGGAAAGGATCTTGGAGATGGAAATACCCCATTAACTCTGCAGGTCTATGAGGAATGATGGAGGGGTTGGACCATGTACGACGGCAATGGAGATCAGACTGTAGAAAAAGTTAATGGTGAATGCTCTGAGGACGGTTCAGGGAACTGAGGGGGGAAAAGGCAGGAAACATGGAGAAAAAGGAAGGAGAGAAAAGAAGAGAAGAAAAGATCTATAGTGACAGACGAAAGGAAATCTGTAGATCGCTGATCAGAGCGCGTCACGGTCACCTGTGGTCTCTCGCTGTGTGACACATACATCGCTGCTGCTGGCAGCACAGCACCATCGTCACATGGCGGTGAGCAGCCGTTCTCAGGGTGTATGTGTGGTGTAAGCCCCCAGTACATGGCTATAGGTCGGTCCCATTCGCCTAAACAGTGCCCTCCGGACCCCTCTTGGATGGGTATATCCTTTTCTTTTACTCTTTATGTCTGATTGTTGGGATCCCCATCGCTCACTAGAACGGAGGTCCGGATCCCCCATTCCCACTCTCTGCAGTCAGGACTGGAGGAAGCGGAGGTCAGGTGTGCGACCATCTCACCCTATTCACCCCCCCCAAACAAGTAAGAAAAACACGGATTTTGGTAAAGACTTACCTGTAAAATCCTTTTCAGCGAAGGAAGGAAGAGAGACACAGTAATTCATTACTGATGGGTAGGCGGAGCCCCAGATCAGGATGTTACCTCAGATCAAAAGAGTGATGACTGGCTGGCCCCTCCAGCTCGGGCTCCTCCTACTCAGCTCCAGTCGTATCAAAGCTTTTAGGAAAAGAGCCAAGATCACCAGCGGAGCAACATAACCCCTTCTGAAGGAACTTCAGAGAAAAAAACACAAGGATACAGGTTATGCATGCAAAGAAAGCCAAAAACCACAGAGTTCCAGGTACTACTCACGGAACCTGACTACTGCGATGAGCTGGCGATGCTGGAACAGAGCCTTAGCGCGCTGACCTCAGCCCAGATAATCGCTATCAGATAAGGGTCGCGCTGCATCTGAAAACATCAACACACTTCTGCCGTGGGAGGGTACTGTGTCTCTCTTCCTTCCTTCGCTGAAAAGGATTTTACAGGTAAGTCTTTACCAAAATCCGTGTTTCAGCTGCAGATGAAGGAAGAGAGCCACAGTAATTCATTACTGATGGGACGTCCCAAAGCAGTTCAAAAATAAGGGTGGGAAAAAACCAACAAAAGGCAGAAACCCAACAACCTTAACAACAAAGCGCAACCAGCGCTAAACACAAGTTCATCCAGAACTTTAAACTACAGCTGCCTGCAGGACCCTACGTCCGAGGGCTGCATCAGCGGAAGCACTGACGTCCACTTTATAAAATCTTGTAAACGTGTGGACAGAGCGCCAAGTCGCCGCTCGGCAAAGCTGCACTGCCGAAGCACCTTGATGAAAAGCCCACGATGAAGCCACAGCTCTCGTGGAATGGGCTCGAATCTTAATCGGGCAAGATTCACCCCGAAGACGGTAAGCTTCCAAAATAGCTGACCGGATCCAACGAGCTATAGAACCCTTGGAAGCTCGTTGACCACGCCGACGACCTGCCGGAACCACAAACAGGGAGTCCGTCTTACGAAAACCTTGAGTAATAGATAGATAAAACTTCAAGGCCCGCACTAAATCCAATGAGTGTAAATCTCGCTCTTTCGTATTCTTCGGATCCGGACAGAGTGAAGGCAACACAATATCCTGGTTAACATGAAATTGTGACACCACTTTAGGCAAAAAATCACCCCGAGTGCGAAGCACTACACGATCCGGAAAAAACTCCAGAAAAGGAGGCGAGCAAGAAAGAGCTGCCAATTCAGAAACTCTCCTCAAGGAAGTGACTGCAACAAGGAAAGCCACCTTCCAAGAAAGTAAAGAAAGGCTAGCAGAAACCATAGGTTCAAAAGGTTTATGCTGAAGAGCCTCCAAAACAAGGTTGAGCCGCCAAGGAGACACGGGTGCCTTCCGCGGCGGAAACTTACGAGAGATACCTCGGAAAAAAGAGATCACGTCTCTATTCGAAGCAATGGTTCTCCGGAATAATAAGGACAGAGCAGAAATCTGACCTTTCAGAGTGCTAACTGCCAAACCCTTGTCTAGCCCATGCTGCAGAAAAGCCAACAGGTTGGGAATGGAAAATTTTCTCGGGTTCCGAGAAGACCCCAAACACCACGAAAAGAAGGTTTCCCAAATTTTGTGGTAAATCCTAGAAGTAGCCGGACATCTTGCAGCACGAAGGGTAGCAATGACCTCGGCTGAAAAACCTCTACGGGTCAAGATCTCGGTCTCAAGAGCCACGCCGTCAAACGCAGGGACATCAAGTCCGGATGACAAATGGGCCCCTGAGTCAACAAGTCCTGTTGAAGAGGGAGTGGAAACGGAGGTGCCGCCAACAGCGACATTATTGTCGAGAACCACACCCTTCTTGGCCAGTCTGGAGCTATCAGAATAGCTGGAATTCTCTCTAGTCTGATCCGACGCAGCACTAGAGGAAGTAAGGATATCGGCGGGAATACATAGATCAGCTTGAACTGATCCCACTGAGCCACTAGAGCATCCACCGCCACCGCCTTCGGGTCCTTGTACCTGGACATGAATGTCGGTAACTTGGCATTGGACCTGGAAGCCATCAAATCCACTTGGGGGGTTCCCCAGCGAGAGCACAGTAGTGCAAAGACTTCCGGGTGGAGGCTCCATTCCCCGGGATCCATCCTTCTGCGACTGAGAAAGTCCGCTGTAATATTCTGAACCCCTGGAATGTGAATCGCCGAAATGGCTGGTACATTGGCCTCTGCCCAAATCAGAATTCGGGACACCTCTACCATGAGTCTGGAACTCCTTGTCCCACCTTGGTGATTGATATACGCGACAGCCGTCGCATTGTCTGTCTGCACACGGACTGGCAGACCGCTCAAAGGGACCGTCCAATGTTGGAGGCAAAGAAAAATCGCCCTCAATTCCAGGATGTTGATCGGAAGCACAGACTCTTCCGGTGACCATACCCCCTGAATCCAGAGATTGTTCCAAAACACCCCCCAGCCCGTCAGGCTGGCATCGGTGGTTATGACTGACCACTTCAGAGGGAGGAAAGACTTCCCCAGGGAGAATGCCCCTGGACGTAACCACCATTCTAGAGAATCCCGCACCGCGCGAGAAATGGTGACACTGCAATCCAGCGATTGCGACTGGTTCCATCGACTCAAGATGAACCTTTGAAGAGTCCTGGAGTGGAACTGGGCAAAAGGAATTGCCTCCATGGACGCCACCATCAGTCCCAGAAGACGCATACACTTCCGTAGGGACATTGCCATTGAGGATGTCATAATCTGTACATGTCGAAGAAGACATGACTGTTTGTCTGGTGGTAGGGAAACTACCGACCGAAACGTGTCGAGATGCATTCCCAAAAAGAGAATTGTCCTCGATGGTTCCAGGGACGACTTCTCCCAATTGACCAGCCAACCGAAGTCTTTCAGAAACTGAAGAGACAAATCCCGAGCCGTCAATGCCTCCTCCTCCGAGGAAGCCACGATCAAAAGATCGTCCAGATAAGGGAGAATCGTAATCCCCTGTCTTCGAAGGAGTGCCATGAGGGGCGCCAGAACTTTTGTAAAGACCCTTGGCGCTGAGGCTAAGCCGAACGGCAGAGCCACGAACTGGTAATGATTCTGACCTATGGCAAATCGAAGAAAGCGCTGATGAGCCTTTCCGATGGGAATATGCAAATAGGCGTCGCGAATGTCGATTGACACCAGAAAATCGTTCTGTGACAGAGCTGCCACAACGGAACGAAGCGACTCCATGCGAAATTTTCCGGGCATAAACATGCCGGTTTAATCGCTTGAGATCCAGAATCGGGCGAAATTTGTTCTCCTTTTTGGGAACTATAAAAAGGTTGGAATAAAAACCTTTCCCTCGGTCCTCTGACGGAACCGGTATCACTACACCCTTTTGTAGTAGCGATTCGACCTCTCGCTGTAGAGCGACAACAAGCTCGGGTTCCGACGGAACGCGAGATTGACAAAAAACATTTGGGGGTTGAGAAGCAAACTCTATGAAATAGCCTGCCGACACTATCCGCGTTACCCAGGAATCTGGAACGCGAGCCATCCAAGTCTCCTTGAAAAGAAGCAGGCGACCCCCCACTCGAGAATCCTCGAGTGGACCCCTGGCGTCAATCCGACTTTGCGGTTTTCTTGTCAAGTTCCCGCTTGTTCTGGCGGAAACTCTGCTTCCAGGGAGTACGAGTTTTCTGAGAGGATTTCTTTCCTGAGAAAGAAGGACGACCCGATCCCCACGAGGAGTGACTAGATCGTCCTCGGCCCCGAAAGGACCGCCGACCACTATAAACACCAGGCTTACTGGACACCGAGGCCATGGCCCTTCGCTGTGGTAATGCTGATTCCTTTGCCTTAGCCTTGGAAATCAGCTCTGTAAGGTCGGATCCAAAAAGATGGCCACCCTTGTAAGGTAAGGCCAACAACCCTTGTTTGGAAACTGCGTCCCCGGCCCACTGTCTGAGCCATAAAGCTCTTCTGACTGTGACCGCTGAAGCTTGCGCTTTGGCCAGCAGAGATGCCATATCCAGACCGGCATCAAAGATATAACAGGCTGCCGTTTCTAACCATTCACAAGTTTCCCGTATCTCAGATAACGGAGATTCATTTTGCAACTCCGTCTTCAGACGTGCCAACCAGCTTAGAGAAGCTCTAGCAGCACACATGGATCCTAGCACTGCTCGAAATCCATGACCCGCAGCCTCATAGCTTGCTTTTGCCGCCAATTCTGCCTTTCTATCCAAAGGCTCCTGTAAGCTCGCTTTTCCCTTAATAGGGAGTAGTGAGGATTTATTAAGCTGAGATAAAGACACATCCACTTCAGGAGCAGAGGTCCAATTAGCCTTTAACTCCGTAGAGCAAGGATAAAGTGTATCAAAGAAATGCGTTCCATGAAAACGCTTATCTGGACATAGACGTTCCTCCTCTATTACACCATTAAGCTCATCCAGAGCTGGCAATGTTGTGCGCGAAGCACGGGACTCCTGGAACATGCGTGCTGATTTACCAGGACGACTAGTTACCTCCTCCGGTAACTGTAGTATATCTCTCATGGCTTCAATTAATGCCTCCGTACGCTTCGCCATAGAGGAACGCCCCTGCGGCTCGTCCGCATCTGAATCGGATATTTCTCCATCCGAATATAAAGGGGAACTCTGCCCAATATCAGATACCTCTGACTCGCTCCGTGTAGAGGCCGGTAACGGCCTGCGTCGCTTCCTCTGAGAGGCATTAGCAGACACATATTGACCTAAAAGGTCAGATAAGTTATTAATCGATCGAGCGATATCATCCAATTTTCCACCGCTGTCGACCGCAGCGCTAGACGCTGTGGAGGTCTGCGTATCTGATTGCCGCAATGGCACTGGGACGTGATCCGCGGCATCTGAACTCTGTTCAGACATGTCTCATCTGTATGAGCAGGTCAAAGCGGTAATACCAGCAAAAAACTATGCGGTTTTTTTTTTTTTTTTTTTTCAAACGCTGAAGGGTTAACGCTCCACCAAGCAAGGTTACCCCAGCGGTATTCAGTCAGCAATTTTAGCAGGTAGAAATAACCCTCAAAGGGGTTAATATTGCAAACTCACCAAAATATATATATATTTGTGAGTCCCAGCCAATTTTTATGTCTCTGATGAGACTGCAGCTGCAGGATGGTCGATCGCTGCGCTGCGGGGTGAGGAATCCACACTCACCCAGCTGGCCGTGGTGTCTATATGAGGAGGGGAGCGGTCCGAGGAGCCCAGGAGCCTGAGTAATGGCCGCCACAGTGAGGGGGTCGC
This sequence comes from Oophaga sylvatica, assembly GCA_033576555.1. Taxonomy (NCBI): domain Eukaryota; kingdom Metazoa; phylum Chordata; class Amphibia; order Anura; family Dendrobatidae; genus Oophaga; species Oophaga sylvatica. The sequence continues at coordinate 20,033,049 of JARQOD010000008.1, forward strand.
AGGAGAAAAGCCAGAGCGCGCGTCTTCCTGCTCAAAAGACCGGGATCGATAGGCCACGCCCCCTGCTAGCTCAAATAATGAGCGCGAACTCTCCCCGCTCCTGCTCCCTCTCTGTCCTGCAGCTATCTGCCTGCGGACAAAAAATCACCACATCTTCATGTAGTAGCGCTGTCACAGCAGCGCTGAAGCATACTGACATTACATGTAGTAGCGCTGTCACAGTAGCGCTGAAGCATACTGACATTACATGTAGTAGCGCTGTCACAGCAGCGCTGAAGCTTACTGACATTTACATGTAGTAGCGCTGTCACAGCAGCGCTGAAGCATACTGACATTACATGTATTAGCGCTGTCACAGCAGCGCTGACGCATACTGACATTACATGTAGTAGCGCTGTCACAGCAGCGCTGAAGCATACTGACATTACATGTATTAGCGCTGTCACAGCAGCGCTGACGCATACTGACATAGTAACGCTGACATTAGTAATAGCGCTGCTCATTCAGACGCTAAAGCACTCACACATAATTATTATTAAAATTTGTGTGGAGTACTCACCAGCCAAGGCGCCACAGGGACCCTCAGGGGTTTCTGGCGCAGTGCCCATGCTTCCCTCCAGGGCGAAGAACGCAGTGACCGCACGTGTGGTTTGCGTTCCCGCCAGAGAAGCTCTCCTCATCCCCCAGGGCCGGCAAGGATTCTGCAGGGACTTTGAGTAAATACAGATCCGCCAAGGGAGAGGTTGGGGTACAGCAGCGCTGATACCCCTGAGACCTCTAGACCAACTAGTGATCCAAGTCTCCTGTCCGAATATTAAAATAATAAAATTTTCTGAGGAGCTGCATTAGCAGCGACCATCCTCTGGACCTCAAATCTTAGACTGGAGCTGAGTAGGAGGAGCCCGAGCTGGAGGGGCCAGCCAGTCATCACTCTTTTGATCTGAGGTAACATCCTGATCTGGGGCTCCGCCTACCCATCAGTAATGAATTACTGTGGCTCTCTTCCTTCATCTGCAGCTGAAATAATGGAGGATTGGAACCCCTGTGGGTGATCAGACATTTATCCTCCTGTAGGAATCTTATTGTGCAGGTGCACTAACTTTACCACAATATCGGAAATACAATCTGATCCCGTACTGTGGTCACCATAAGAGATGGGGGGGTGGGGGAGTCTCTTGGACAACTTCAGTCCTCTCTTTTAGAGCATTTTAGGCATGCACGATGTTTAGGGGGTCTGTCCAGTTGACATATTAATGACTGATGTTGCCATAGGGTATAACCTGCAGTAAAGGACCCTTCTGATGTCCATGGCCGGTCGATATGTGGCTCCAACAACACCCTTGTGGCCCCTTTAGACAGGCGGATGCAGGCAGTAAAATGACCCTTGGTTGACTACATACTGTGGCTTGTGAAAGTATTCACCCCTTGGCATTTTTTATTTTTTGCTACCTCGCCATTTGGAATGTCACTTTTTCAGTGTGCAAAACTACTCACTCCCCGCTAAAGTCAGCATTTTGTCGCACCTCATTTTGAGGCAATTACTCTATGAGCCTTCCACATCTGCCACTGGGATTGTTGTCAATTCCTCAAGGCAAAACTGCTCCTGCTCCTTCAAGTTTGAAGTTTTCCTCTGGTGAACAGCAATGTTCAAGTCTGACCACAGATTCCCAATTGGAATAAGGTCTGGGCTTTGACTAGGCCACTCCAAAACATTTACACGTTTCCCCTTAAACCACTCGAGCGTTGCTTTAGCAGTATGCTTTGGTTCATTGCCTTGTTGGAAGGTGAACCTCCGTTCCAGTCTCAAATCACTGACAGACTAAAAGAGGTTTTACTCAAGAATATCCCTGTATTTCGCACCATCCATCTTTCCCTCGACTTGGACCATTTTCCCTGTCCCTGCGGCCGAAAAACTTTCCCACAACGTGATGCTGCCACCACCATGTTTCACTGTGGGGATGGTGTTCTTGGGGTGATGAGCTGTATTGGTTTGGCGCAAAACATAGTGTTTATTTTAGTGGCCAAAAAGTTCAATTTTGGTCTCATATGACCACAGCACCTTCCTCCATACATTTGTTGAGTCTTCCACATGTCTTTTGGGAAACTCAAATCGAGCCTTACAATTTTTGTGTGTAAGTAAAGGCTTTTTTCTGCCCACTCTTCAATAAAGGCTACCTCTATTGAGTATATGGCTTATTGTGGTCTCATGGCCAGATACACCAGTCTCTGCTTGGGATCTCTTCTTCTCCTTCAGGGTTACCTTTGGTCTCTGTGCTGCCTCTATGATTATTGCCCTCCTTGCCCGGGCTGAGAGTTTTGGTAGTCAGCCCTTTCTTGGCAGGTTGTTGTGGTACCATGTTCTTTCCTTTTGATGATAATGGATGTGATGGTGCTCCGGGAGATTATCAGAGATTGGGATATTATTTTATAACCCAACCCTGACTTGTACGTCTCAATAACTTTGTCCATGACTTGTTTGGAGATCTCCTTGGTCTTCATGGTGTTTGGTCAGTGGTGTCTCTTGTTAATGGTGTTGCAGCCTCTGTGGCCTTTCAGAAAAGGTAAAGTGTATATAGTGGCAGATACAGTACAGACCAAAAGTTTGGACACACCTTCTCATTCAACGATTTTTCTGTATTTTCATGGCTATGAAAATTGTAGAATCACACTGAAAGCATCAAAACTATGAATTAACACATGTGGAATTATACATTACACTTTACAAAAAAGTGTGAAACAACTGAAAATATGTCTTATATTCTAGGTTCTTCAAAGTAGCCATCTTTTGCTTTGATTACTGCTTTGCGCGCAGAAAAGGTGAACGGATGGACTCTACATGCCTGGTTCCCACCGTGAAGCATGGAGGAGGAGGTGTGATGGTGTGGGGGTGCTTTGCTGGTGACACTGTTGGGGATTTATTCAAAATTGAAGGCATAGTGAACCAGCATGGCTACCACAGCATCTTGCAGCAGCATGCTATTCCATCCGGTTTGCGTTTAGTTGGACCATCATTTATTTTCAACAGGACAATGACCCCAAACACACCTCCAGACTGTGTAAGGGCTATTTGACCAAGAAGGAGAGTGTTGGGGTGCTACGCCAGATGACCTGGCCTCCACAGTCACCAGACCTGAACCCAATCGAGATGGTTTGGGGTGAGCTGGACCGCTCACCGCTTCAATTTTGAATAATCCCCAACAGTGTCACCAGCAAAGGACCCCCACACCATCACACCACCTCCTCCATGCTTCACGGTGGGAACCAGGCATGTAGAGTCCATCCGTTCACCTTTTCTGCGTGCAAAGCAGTAATCAAAGCAAAAGGTGGCTACTTTGAAGAACCTAGAATATAAGACATATTTTCAGTTGTTTCACACTTTTTTGTAAAGTGTAATGTATAATTCCACATGTGTTAATTCATAGTTTTGATGCCTTCAGTGTGATTCTACAATTTTCATAGTCATGAAAATACAGAAGAATCTTTGAATGAGAAGGTGTGTCCAAACTTTTGGTCTGTACTGTATGTGACACTTGGATTACACACAGGGGGACATCCAGTCACTAACCATGGGACTTATGAAGATAATTGACTGCACCAGAAATTTAGGGGCTTCATCGCAAAAGGGGTGAATACATATGCACATGACAATTTTTAATTATTTGATCCCATAAAAGTAATTTCTGCCTATATTTTTTCCATTTCATCAACTTAGACTATTTAGCGCTGATGCATCAAACACAAAGCAGATTACAGAAACTATTAAACCAGGTTGCAATGTAACAAAATAGGTAAAAAGCCAAGGGAGTGAATACTTTCACGAGCCACTGGAAGAGCAGAGAAGCAGTTGTTAACTGGTCTAACATTCTTTATGCACAGAACGATCGTTAATATGATCGTTCTGTGTCCATAAAGTAGCATTAATCATCTGGATGAGGTTTGTCAGGTAATTGCCAGCATTGCACAAGCTGGCCATCAGCTCAGATGGACCACACGTGCCCCACGGTACCGCACGCAGGCAGACCCCTTTACCTGGTCCTTCTCCTCTGGGAAGGGTCCTCCTGTTCACCATTGGCCGCTCTTTGAAGCGAGTGCGGCCTGCAGTTTCTAAGGGACTTCACAAATTCGTCTTCTCCGGGAATAGGTCTAGAGCAGGCCCGTGTGGGAGAAGATCCAAGGCTACCGGCGCGGTTAAGGGAAGCCTGCGCCTGACTGAAGGGCCACGGAAGACCCTCCTCGTGCTTCAAAACTGGAAGTAGAAAGAGGGGAAACGTCAGGGATCACGAGGTACAACACAGATATTTTTTGATAAATCTGCCTTTGTAGTTCTGAACAACCAATCACGGCGCAGCTTTCATTTTCCCACAGCAGTTTAAAATATGAAAGCAGTGCTGTGATTGGTTCCTATGGGCAACACTGACAGTTTTGACAGACGAGGCCCATTATGTCCCCAGTTACCCCAGTCCTTACAGTCTCTCTCAGACAGGGAGTACGGTTTGATCTCTCCTTCTGCTCGCTTGGGGGGTAATTTCCTTCCCGGGACTGAAAGAAAAAAATAAAAATAGCATGAGACTTAGGAGGGGCCGTGAAAAACACATACATATAGGTCCCGTCCATGCTCCGGGGTACTATACTAGGGGAGGGAAGTATATTTTAGGAGGAACAGAGAGGGGCGTCCGGAGTCCACCCTAAGGATAGGCAGGGAATGGATTTACAGGACATGGATACTGAAAATGTACTAGGCCTCGTTTACCGTCTGAAAAGCCTCGTCACCCATAGCAACCAATCACAAAGCAGCTTTCATTTTACATGAGCAGTATAGAAAATGAAATGCGAGCTCTCATTGGTTGATATGGGCAATAAAGGCAGATTTTCTTACAAAGATCTCCCCATTATGACGTCTCTGCACTTGTTTCCATAAAAATCCTCCCAAGATGGTCCCAGGCCCCTTCTACTACCACACACCATGATGCCGACCACTCCTTCACACAGCCGGCACCACTGCCATCTTACATTTCTATTTGTACTTTGCCTAAAGTTTCTCGCTGTTGGAAGGATTTCCGAAAGGAATCCCCCTCGTCTGCATGTACCTCTGCAATCCATTTTCTGGTGCTTACATTTTGATATCTTTTTATTGCATTTCTTCGAGGGAGGTTTGAAGGGGGAGTGGCGTTTAATGGATGGGTGTGCCGCATTCCTCTCCCTCTTTAACCTCTCGTTGTGGCGTTTAGTCCTCCCCCTTTACGGTACCGATAACTAAATTTTAGATTTTGTTAGATTACAGAATAGATTGAAAATTACAGTCTTCTATGAGCCCCAGTCCTCGACCCGACTGTATATAATTAACAAGACGGGGCAAAGGGGGCTTTCAGCAGACCCTCAGCTGCCGTGGTTGCCCTTCAGCACCCTGCTAATGAGTTGAGTTAGGTGGGGGTGAGGGAATAGGAGGGTTTCTGGACAGATGGCCCACTAGGGTCTTGTGACTTAGAGGGAACCTGCCACGTGAAAAACGCAATTAGCCGGCACATATGGGGTTAATCTTCAGGGTAATAGCGTTCTGAACCTGCCCGGTGCCCGCACTTAGACCCCCGCTGCCGGGAGGAAAATAACTTTATTCCTCTTGGCAACATTTGGCACTCAGTCATGGGGGCGGCACCGGCACAGCTTCAGTCACCGCTCAGTGTATAGAGAGTGGCAGCTCTAGCCCCGCCCCCAGGGACAGATGGTGGTGTAACCACTAGGTCGCGATCTGTTTACAGTGTAACCACTAGGTGGCGATCTGTTTACAGCAACTATTAGTCAAAATCCAGCTCGCTCTCTAGTGATGGCAAAAGACGACTGCTGTGTTTCAGTAACATTTTGGCCATATTGTATTATGTATACTACGGCTTCCGCAGAAAATAGAAATTGTAAGCTGCAAAGTCACTTTAAAAGCATCCGAAGCAACAAAATCCTGCCAATGACCCCCGCAGCTTTGGTCAATGAACAATTGTAACTAACACAGAAAGGAGCAAGAAAGGAATAAAGGGGGTAAGGTGCAAGAAATGGAGAAATTTGTGGTTGGGAATGGGGGGTGGGGAGGTTTGCTTATATGCCTTACTGTCCAATTAGCAGGACGATCTCCGGGGTCCCTGTGAACAGTATCGTCGGCTGCAAGGAGTGAGGGATTGGAGGGTTATAAGAGATGGGGTCATGAGTGGAGCGGACCCTCTAATGAGACATTTCCTGCGTTAAGACGGTTATAATGAGAAATAAAGAAGTAAAAATTATAATAACCAAACATGGAAGTCACCCCCGCTGGACCGACCGGACAAAAGCATCGGGGGCTGGACAGTACGAGCCACAGTCAAGAGTTGGATGCAAGTGGTCTGCAAGTATTTAAGGGGGCCTATTACGTGGTTTTATTACCCCTAGGTCCATGGTCCGATAAATGTAAGGGTTATTCAGGGTCTAAACAGATTTAGGAGTCCTAGAAAAATGCTAACAAGACGACATCTTTTCTATTGGGATCTTCACCGGACCACAGACCACCCGGGTGGCGGAGCTTTACTGAACCTAGCTGAATCCTTCTTCAGGGGTTACTCTCAATGTCTCACTGTTTCGCCTTAATTCATGATCTTAACTTTGGCGGAATGTTGGTTTCATTTATTTCACCGTGGGGTACTCCGCTTAGAAACATTGATCATGGGTTGCGTTTCGTAAAGCTGCATTCACTTGAATGGGGCTGAGCTGCAATGCCCAACACGGCCTTCGGGACAACAGTGGCGCTGTTTATATAGAAAATAAGCAGATTCCCATTTCCTTTCTAACCTCATACAAAACACCTTCTAGACGTACCGCGTGTTTTACAATTAGCCATCTCTTACCTTTCCGATCTCTGAAAAATCCATCAAAGACGACAAAATTGTTAACCTGAAATAAAGAGAAAACGTACAACGATCCAGGAGGGGTAAAGATTGTGCAAAGTGTCCGAGCACCTGGAGGGGGCGCACATGGGACATCTTAATTTTGTTTTTAGGATGTTGACATTTTGGTAAAAAATAAATAAATTTTAATATTTTTCAATCTTGTTTTCATGGTACAAGCTCTAGATTTTATTTTTGGGTACATGTGACGTTTTCAGCTCTTCTTATTCAATTTTTGGGGATAAAGTTATAGAGAAAAAATAAATAAATTAAAGGGATACTAAATAGGTTTTTTTTTTTTTTTGATTATTGGAGAATGAACATGGCAGATATGAGGGCCTCTGGTGGGCCACTGGCTCCTATGACAATGCCATCCACACCCCACAATTGGGTTGTGGGGTGAGGAGAGTAAAAGACGCCCCAGCCTTTTTCATACCATTTGGGTGCCGACTGTACAGTACAGCCAGCGCCTGATGTTTATAGAGCAGCCTCGCCTCATCTGGACCCTCTAAACATTTAGTGTGCACATCGTCAGGGGGTTAAGCTCACAATCACCCTTTATCTCTAATTTTCTCACCTGCGGGATAGTTGAGCGAAGGTTGTAATGTTTCCGCAGGAAGGAGAGAAACTTCTCAGACGGTCGGTCAATGGCGAGATGCTGCGGCTCAACCTGCTCGGTCTGGAATAAGGCAAGGATAATGGAGATTCACAAAGAGAAGAATGAAAACGAACGTCGCGGCCGCGCCATATACAACGGCCATGGACTTACTCTGAGCATAAAGCCGAACAGTTCCTTCCCGAATCCGTGACGCTGGAGAGATTCATGGATGTAGAAATCGAGGATACACAGCGGTTCTACTTCTATGTGGGCTCCTGTGTGGTCCTAGTAGGAAACATCAAAATATCCGGAAAGGGCCCAATGTCATCACTACCGACACAGTGTGCATGAAGCCCAAAGTCATCACTACCGACACAGTGTGCATGAAGCCCAATGTCATCACTACAGACGCAGTGTGCATGAAGCTCAATGTCATCACTAGAGACGCAGTGTGCATGAAGCCCAATGTCATCACTACAGACGCAGTGTGCAAGAAGCTCAATGTCATCACTAGAGACGCAGTGTGCATGAAGCCCAATGTCATCACTACAGACGCAGTGTGCAAGAAGCCCAATGTCATCACTACAGACGCAGTGTGCATGAAGCCCAATGTCATCACTACAGACGCAGTGTGCATGAAGCTCAATGTCATCACTACAGACGCAGTGTGCACGAAGCCCAATGTCATCACTACCGACAGTGTGCACGAAGCCCAATGTCATCACTACCGACAGTGTGCACGAAGCCCAATGTCATCACTACAGACGCAGTGTGCACGAAGCCCAATGTCATCACTACAGACGCAGTGTGCACGAAGCCCAATGTCATCACTACAGACGCAGTGTGCACGAAGCCCAATGTCATCACTACCGACCAGTGTGCACGAAGCCCAATGTCATCACTACCGACAGTGTGCACGAAGCCCAATGTCATCATACAGACGCAGTGTGCAGAAGCCAATGTCATCACTACAGACGCAGTGTGCACGAAGCCCAATGTCATCACTACAGACGCAGTGTGCACGAAGCCAATGTCATCACTACGACGCAGTGTGCACGAAGCCCAATGTCATCACTACAGACGCAGTGTGCACGAAGCCCAATGTCATCACTACGACGCAGTGTGCACGAAGCCCAATGTCATCATACAGACGCAGTGTGCATGAAGCCAATGTCATCACTACAGACGCAGTGTGCATGAAGCCCAATGTCATCACTACAGACGCAGTGTGCATGAAGCCCAATGTCATCACTACAGACGCAGTGTGCACGAAGCCAATGTCATCACTACAGACGCAGTGTGCACGAAGCCCAATGTCATCACTACAGACGCAGTGTGCACGAAGCCAATGTCATCACTACAGACGCAGTGTGCACGAAGCCCAATGTCATCACTACAGACGCAGTGTGCACGAAGCCCAATGTCATCACTACAGACGCAGTGTGCACGAAGCCCAATGTCATCACTACAGACGCAGTGTGCACGAAGCCCAATGTCATCACTACAGACGCAGTGTGCACGAAGCCCAATGTCATCACTACAGACGCAGTGTGCACGAAGCCCAATGTCATCACTACAGACGCAGTGTGCACGAAGCCCAATGTCATCACTACAGACGCAGTGTGCACGAAGCCCAATGTCATCACTACAGACGCAGTGTGCACGAAGCCCAATGTCATCACTACAGACGCAGTGTGCACGAAGCCCAATGTCATCACTACGACACAGTGTGCATGAAGCCCAATGTCATCACTACTACGACACAGTGTGCAGAAGCCCAATGTCATCACTACAGACGCAGTGTGCATGAAGCCCAATGTCATCACTACAGACCAGTGTGCAGAAGCCAAGTCATCACTACCGACAGTGTGCACGAAGCCCAATGTCATCACTACCGACACAGTGTGCACGAAGCCCAATGTCATCACTACCGACACAGTGTGCATGAAGCCCAATGTCATCACTACCGACACAGTGTGCATGAAGCCCAATGTCATCACTACAGACGCAGTGTGCATGAAGCCAAATGTCATCACTACAGACACAGTGTGCATGAAGCCCAAAGTCATCACTACCGACACAGTGTGCATGAAGCCCAATGTCATCACTACCGACACAGTGTGCATGAAGCCCAATGTCATCACTACCGACACAGTGTGCATGAAGCCCAATGTCATCACTACCGACAGTGTCATCACTACAGACGCAGTGTGCACGAAGCCTAATGTCATCACTACCGACACAGTGTGCACGAAGCCCAATGTCATCACTACCGACAGTGTGCACAAAGCCCAATGTCATCACTACCGACACAGTGCGCATGAAGCCCAATATCATCACTACCGACGCAGTGTGCATGAAGCCCAATGTCATCACTACCGACGCAGTGTGCATGAAGCCCAATGTCATCACTACCGACACAGTGTGCATGAAGCCCAATGTCATCACTACAGACGCAGTGTGCATGAAGCCCAATGTCATCACTACAGACGCAGTGTGCATGAAGCCCAATGTCATCACTACCGACAGTTCAATCACCAAGCGAAGGGCTCAGACGCAGTGTGCATGAAGCCCAAGGATAATGGTGCAACTCATGGGTTCAGTTCTTACCAGCACAAATAACTTCTTATATCCGACCTTGAGGAACCCGATCACAACTCCTCGGCCGGCTCTGAGACACAAGACGATTCAAGAAAAGTAATGGAGTCAGACGTGTGTGCCCAGCAGGTACACTCAGCAATTACACCCATTATTTCAGAGAAAGACACAACTAAGAAAATAGAAATTGAGGATGAAGGAAGGACATAGCACAATGGCGGGGCCCTCACGTTTTTGGGGTGCAGTCCTTCAGGATATAGAGATGATGCTGATTGGTCTGCATCCGTGGAGCACTGGTTATGGGGGCAGGTAATCGCTGGGCCTGAAACACATGAGGCAAATGTTGTCAGGAGCGTCCTCTAGTGTAGAGAGTCAGTATTACATTGTGATGAAGTCACATTATAACAACGGTACCTTCGCGGACGCCTTCCCAATCTCATCTATGACCACCGTGATTTGTTTCTGGGCCTCCGAGCTGGAAAATAGAAGTGTAATATATTAATACACATCAGTACAGAGATCCAGTGCCGGCCCAGTAGCGTCCTAGCACATATTCCCAGCCCCGGTAGCGTACTAGCACGTATTCTCAGCCCCGGTAGCCTCCTAGCACATATTCTCAGCCCCGGTAGCCTCCTAGCACATATTCCCAGCTCCGGTAGCCTCCTAGCACATATTTCCAGCCCCGGTAGCCTCCTAGCACATATTCCCAGCCCCGGTAGCCTCCTAGCACATATTCCCAGCCCCGGTAGCTTCCTAGCATATATTCCCAGCCCCGGTAGCCTCCTAGCAATATTCCCAGCCCCGGTAGCCTCCTAGCACATATTCCCAGCCCCGGTAGCCTCCTAGCACATATTCCCAGCCCGGTAGCCTCCTAGCACATATTCCCAGCCCCGGTAGCTTCCTAGCATATATTCCCAGCCCCGGTAGCCTCCTAGCATATATTCCCAGCCCCGGTAGCCTCCTAGCACATATTCCCAGCCCCGGTAGCCTCCTAGCACATATTCCCAGCCCCGGTAGCCTCCTAGCACATATTCCTAGCCCCGGCAGCCTCCTAGCACATATTCCCAGCCCGGCTAGCCTCCTGGCACATATTCCCAGCCCCGGCAGCCTCCTAGGATATATTCCCAGCCCAGGTAGCTTCCTAGCACATATTCCCAGCCCCGGTAGCCTCCTAGCACATATTCCAGCCCCGGTAGCCTCCTAGCACATATTCCCAGCCCCGGTAGCCTCCTAGCACATATTCCCAGCCCCGGTAGCCTCCTAGCACATATTCCCAGCCCCGGTAGCCTCCTAGCACATATTCCCAGCCCCGGCAGCCTCCTGGCACATATTCCCAGCCCCGGCAGCCTCCTGGCACATATTCCCAGCCCCGGTAGCCTCCTAGGCATATATTCCCAGCCCAGGTAGCTTCCTAGTATATATTCCCAGCCCCGGCAGCCTCCTAGCACATATTCCCAGCCCCGGTAGCCTCCTAGCACATATTCCCAGCCAAGGTAGCTTCCTGGTATATATTCTCAGCCCCGGTAGCCTCCTAGTATATATTTCCAGCCCCGGTAGCCTCCTAGATATATTTCCAGCCCCGGTAGCCTCCTAGCACATATTCCCAGCCCCGGTAGCCTCCTGGCACATATTCCCAGCCCGGTAGCCTCCTAGGACATATTCCCAGCCAAGGTAGCTTCCTGGTATATATTCTCAGCCCCGGTAGCCTCCTAGTATATTCTAAGCCCCGGTAGCCTCCTAGCATATATTCCAGCCCAGGTAGCTTTCTAGCACATATTCCCAGCCCAAGTAGCTTCCTAGTATATATTCCCAGCCCAGGTAGCTTCCTAGTATATATTCCCAGCCCCGGTAGCCTCCTAGCACGTATTCCCAGCCACAGTAGCGTCCCAGTATATATTCCCAGCCACAGCAGCGTCCCAGTATATATTCCCAGCCACAGTAGCGTCCCAGTATATATTCCAGCCACAGCAGCGTCCCAGTATATATTCCCCAGTAGCCTCCTAGTATATATTCCCAGCCATAGTAGCATCCCAGTATATATTTCCAGTCACAGTAGCCTCCTAGCATATATTCCCAGCCACAGTAGCGTCCTAGCACATATTTACAGCCACAGTAGCGTCCCAGTATATATTCTCCAGCCAAAGTAGCATCCCAGTATATATTCCCAGCCACAGTAGGCTCCTAGTATATATTCCCAGCCACAGTAGCCTCCTAGTATATATTCCAGCCACAGTAGCGTCCTAGCACAATATTCCCTGCCACAGTAGCGTCCTACAATATTCCCTGCCACAGTAGGCTCCTAGTATATATTCCCAGCCACAGTACCCTCCTAGTATATATTCCCAGCCACAGTAGCTCCTAGCACAATATTCCCTGCCACAGTAGCGTCCTACATATTCCCTGCCACAGTAGGCTCCTAGTATATATTCCCAGCCACAGTAGGCTCCTAGTATATATTCCCAGCCACAGTAGCCTCCTAGTAATATTCCAGCCACAGTAGCGTCCTAGCACATATTCCCTGCCACAGTAGCGTCCTACAATATTCCCTGCCACAGTAGGCTCCTAGTATATATTCCCAGCCACAGTAGCCTCCTAGTATATATTCCCAGCCACAGTAGCCTCCTAGTATATATTCCCAGCCACAGTAGTGTCCCAGTATATATTCCCCAGCCCCAGTAGCCTCCTAGTATATATTCCCAGCCACAGTAGCGTCCCAGTATATATTCCCCAGTAGCCTCCTAGTATATATTCCCAGCCACAGTAGCGTTCCAGTATATATTCCCCAATAGCCTCCTAGTATATATTCCCAGCCACAGTAGCGTCCTAGCATATATTCTCAGCCACAAAACCCTCCCAGCATCTTCAGTACCCTGTCCTTGGGTTGTGAGTGACTTGGTAGTTGAGCCCCACGCAAGTGAATGAGGGATCTATAATTCCACACACATGTAATCACCGACCAATGAAGTCCCCTATGTGCTCGATGGAAGACAAGTCAGGAGACGCTGCAGCCATGGGATCTGGTTTAACCAAGCAAGCGGCTCACAGAAGTTTGAGGAACATGTGGCCTGGGGTGGTCGTGTTAAAAAAAAAATGGCTCCTGGGAAACTTTCACATTCCTTTGTGAAGACTTCTTCATGACGTTGCCCATACCGATCTCCTGCCATCAATGTGGCCAAGATAAAAGTGGTCAAGCAATGATCTGTTTGAGATACAGGGTCTTGTTCTCCAAGATCATATTGTGATGAGCGTGGAAAAACACCTTATTTAAAACATACCTTTCACTTCATTACTAAGAAAAATCAAATGAGACAAGGGCAGTACACAAGTGGGCTCTATAGAAACATTTTTTTTGGGGGGTTGGTACTGCCCTTGATAGGACGTAAGCAAATACATGAGGCACAACAGGGCAGAGCAGACAGTGAAGACAATTGTGTTCGTCTGACCCTGGAGTTCTACAACTGAACGCCCCTCGGCTCAAATGGGTGAGATGTCAGCTATTTATGCACTTTCTTTAATTTTGGGGTGTTTTTACCTTTAGGATTTTAGGCATTTTGATAAAAACCCTATGTGTGATATATGCTGAATCTAATAGTTCGTGCTCAGTCCACTTGTAAGTCAATGATGCAAGTTGTGTATTACTCCATGTTGCACAGAGTCATTTTTGGGTATGATATCCCGGTGGTTCAAGGTCTCATTTGATTTTATTAGTAATGAAGTAAAAGTTATGTTTTAATTATGTGTTTTTCCCCAATTATCACAAGACAAAAGTGGGAGGATAGACCTCATTTCCAACCTCCAATACTGCCTTGCTCTGCACCATGAACGCCTTTGTGAGCGGTGGCATGAGGTCAATGGAACCTATCTGACGTCTGGTTGTAGCCCAATGTCATACAAATGCTTTCTGATCGTTCCTGTGGAAGCCGCCGCCTAATGTGACGTCCAATTTTACTTGGAAGTAAAGAATAGATCACCACTGGCCATTCTTCAAATCTGACCAGACCACTTGGGGCAATGCCAAGAAGACGCCTTCACGAGGGAGCGACACAGTGGTCCTACTCTTGGGATTATGGTGGAAGATCGTGTGATGTATGATAGCTGGACCCCTTAGTCTTCATTCTAGGTCACTAACAGATCGGCGTCACATTGATTTCGTTGTGTAACCAGTAGTGTGGCCAGTTCTCCAGCGTCTCGGGAGACAATTTTCAACATGACAACCCCAGGCCGCATAGGCCTCCTGCTACTGTGAGCTGCCTGCGTGGCCTAAACCTGCTCGCACGGCTGCAGTGTCTCCAGACTTGTCTCCCATCGAGCTCATCATTGGTTGGCGATAACACAGGAGCTGCCTGCAGAGGATCTTGACGATGTGCCCAAGAGCGTTCAGTGGCAGAACCTTCCTCAGATGCCCATTCATAACCTCAGTTTATAGAGGCCGAGGCTGGAAGTGCGGGAATTTCTGCACGAGGCTCAGACTCCAGAGGTTTTAAAACGTTGCTTCCATTTTCCACCATTTGCAGATCAGCGACGTCTCCATCCTGTGATTTCCATAATTCCATGACTTTTCCTTCTTGGTGTTGCACTTTCAATGTTGAGTACTGTATAAATTACCAGAGTGGATCTTGTCGATGGCCAAGATGTGTCCTCAGTTGGCCACAAGATCACATCGAGGAGTTAAATGGAGCAGTCGGTCACCCCCGCTCCCATCCGTCTAGCATCGTATCTTCCATCTTCAGCGCCAGGCGACTTTCTACATAGATGCATGTTCTATCCAAGGTATATTGCAGCCAATCATGGTGCAATTTGATCCATTTATCATGAGAAAAAAAACACAGATTTGACCAAAGTTCTTTACTGTTTCTGCTTCCACCTCAGAAGACGGGGACAATGGAGGCTATGTCTGCCATCGGGACAATGAGGGGTACTGTTCCCCGGCCACGGTCAGTCCTATAATGAACTCTTCACAGACATCCTTATGCACAAAAAGTTATGTGCCCCCTGCAGCTGCCAGCTCCGAGACTGCATTAACACTGTGCAGTCCTATGCAAGCTCCATGCCTAGCCTCTAAAATGTCTGTGTGTCTTATGCAGGGCAGATATGGACAGACCACAACCGGGCACGGAATGAATGTTCTCGTATGCAGCTCTGGATGCGACTGGAGTAGAAAACTATGAAGTAAAGCAGAAATCTGACCGCTCACAGGTTGAAATAAATGAAATAACAGGTAGTCACATGTCTCATTAGCCCCACCTGCGAGGAACCCCTGCACTGCGCTCCTACATACCTGGAGATTAGAGGCCGTCGCTGCGGGAGAAGGCTGCTGTCCAGCTTGGTGATCGGCTCCGAGAAGATCTTGTGTATGTCGAACGTAAACTCCATCTTGGTGGCCGGGTGAAGCTATACTTCAGTTCCAGAGGATGCGTCCGGATTTAGGGTCATATCCCACCGACGCCTCCACTTATAGAAAGCCCCTGTGAGGGACAGAACAGAAGGGTGGAATGAGCCTCCATCAGAGCCAGGAGGATGGAAAATAGCACAGTGCCGGCACATACGTCACCAGAGCACGCACATGTTATACCGTACGCCCATGTTATACCGTAGTGCACCAACACAAATGTAAAAAAATACATATCTAATATATACTGACCTTGTAATGTCTTCACTTCCTGTTCCGTCCAGATCCCAGAATTCCAAGCGGCAGAAGTTCACAGACCGCCATATTGGGACACCCAAGTGATGGGTGTCTCAATATGGAAACTGCTGGTGGTACCAGCCTCTTGCGCGATACCACCAGCGGAACACCGTCGCACCACACACTGTATACACAGTACGCACCACACGCACACTGTATACGCCGTACACACCACACACACACTGTATACGCCGTACACACACACACACACTGTATACGCCGTACGCACCACACACTGTATACGCCGTACACACCACCACACATAACGCTCACCACACACATGTATACGCCGTACACACCACACACACATTGTATACGCCGTACAACACACTGTAAATGCCGTACACCATACACACACTGTATACGCCGTACGCACCACACACACACTCTGTATACCCCGTACACACACACACACACTGTATACACCGTACGCACCACATACACACTGTATACGCCGTACACACACACACTGTATACGCCATACGCACCACATACACACTGTATACGCCGTACGCACCACACACACACTGTATACGCCATACACACACTGTATACGCCGTACGCACCACACACACTGTATACGCCGTACGCACCACACACACTGTATACACCGTACGCACCACACACACTGTACACGCCGTACACACACACTGTATACACCGTACACACCACACACACACTGTACACGCCGTACGCACCACACACACTGTATACGCCGTACGCACCACACACACTGTATACGCCGTACGCACCACACACACTGTATACACCGTACGCACCACACACACTGTACACACACACTGTATACGCCGTACACACACACTGTATACACCGTACACACCACACACACACTGTACACACCGTACGCACCACACACACACTGTATACGCTGTAAGCACAACACACACACTGTATACACCGTACGCAACACACACACACTGTATACACCGTACGCACCACACACTGTATACACCGTACGCACCACACACACACTGTATACACCGTACGCACCACACACACACACACACTGTATACACCGTACGACAACCCACACAGACACTGTATACACCGTACGCACCACACACACACGGAGCATACCACATCTCTTGGGACAGGGAAGAAGCAAAAGACAATACTGACATTACAGCAGGGGATCACAGAGGATTCATTTTGTGAGGTAAAATATTTCACTGACTGTTTTTAAACAATATTTTACCTCACAAAATGTATCCTGTGCGATCTCCAGAGAGCACAGACCGGAGAAGTCAGCACATGGGGAAAGAGAGAGTGGATAGGAGGGTGAGTGCATGGGGGAGATTCTCAACGCTGCAAAGCCTGCCCCCACCGTGACATTACCGCCCTCCCGATGCGATACACATACATATACATACATATATATATATATATATATATGTATTATATATATATATAAAATGAGTCATTCGGAGCCCAAAACAACAACAAAAATAATAATAAAATAATTATAATACGAGAGCTTGTGCAAAACAAAAAAAAACTTCAATCAAAGAAATGTAGACTGTCCTAGCTCTAGGAAGAAAGAAACAAATAATATATAATGATTTCACATTTCTGAGCCCCACAATGTCAGCACACGGACCCCAACGGACGCACCACACACTGTATACGCTGTACACACCACACACACACACTGTATACGCCGTACACACCACACACACACACTGTATACGCCGTACGCACCACACACACTGTTTACGCCATACGCACCACACACACACACTGTATACACCGTACGCACCACACACACACAGAGCATACCACATCTCCTGGGACGGGGAAGAAGCAAAAGACAATACTGACATTACAGCAGGGGATCACAGAGGATTCATTTTGTGAGGTAAAATATTTCACTGACTGTTTTTAAACAATATTTTACCTCACAAAATGTATCCTGTGCGATCTCCAGAGAGCACAGACCTGAGAAGTCAGCACATGGGGAAAGAGAGAGTGGATAGGAGGGTGAGTGCATGGGGGGAGATTCTCAACGCTGCAAAGCCTGCCCCACCGTGACATTACCGCCCTCCCGATGCGATACACATACATATACATACATATATATATATATATAAAATATGAGTCATTCGGAGCCCAAAACAACAACAAAAATAATAATAAAATAATTATAATACGAGAGCTTGTGCAAAACAAAAAAAAAACTTCAATCAAAGAAATGTAGACTGTCCTAGCTCTAGGAAGAAAGAAACAAATAATATATAATGATTTCACATTTCTGAGCCCCACAATGTCAGCACACGGACCCCAACGGACGCACCACACACTGTATACGCTGTACACACCACACACACACACACTGTATACGCCGTACACACCACACACACACACTGTATACGCCGTACGCACCACACACACTATATACGCCGTACGCACCACACACACACTGTTTACGCCATACGCACCACACACACACACTGTATACACCGTACGCACCACACACACGGAGCATACCACATCTCCTGGGACGGGGAAGAAGCAAAAGACAATACTGACATTACAGCAGGGGATCACAGAGGATTCATTTTGTGAGGTAAAATATTTCACTGACTGTTTTTAAACAATATTTTACCTCACAAAATGTATCCTGTGCGATCTCCAGAGAGCACAGACCTGAGAAGTCAGCACATGGGGAAAGAGAGAGTGGATAGGAGGGTGAGTGCATGGGGGGAGATTCTCAACGCTGCAAAGCCTGCCCCCACCGTGACATTACCGCCCTCCCGATGCGATACACATACATATATATATATATATATATAAAATATGAGTCATTCAGAGCCCAAAACAACAACAAAAATAATAATAAAATAATTATAATAATAATACGAGAGCTTGTGCAAAAAAAAAAAAAAAAAAACTTCAATCAAAGAAATGTAGACTGTCCTAGCTCTAAGGAAGAAGGAAACAAATAATGGGGCCAGGGCCACTGTCACCCGGGGGCCCTGTATATATAATGATTTCACATTTCTGAGCCCCACAATGTCAGCACACGGACCCCAACTATTTCCACCACTCCCATAGTGGATGGCTGGACCCCGCACTAATAAAGGGGCGGTCAGGGTCCCCACTCCATCACTCTGTGGGGTCCACCCTTCCTGATCACCTATGATGAGTATATATAGATACAGCAGTGTGGCCATATACAGCCCTGTGCACACTTACCGCTGCCTACAGACGCACCCGGCAGTGTCCGTGCAGGGCGGCGCGCACATCAGGCCGCACTCATCCTATATGGGCCGCCTGTACACCGCGTCCATAGGCTGCGCGCCCCCGCCGACCCGCACTCTGCTGCGCGCCCCCGAAACAAAAGAAACCCGGCTCCAGCAGAGCGCGAGGGGAGAGTAGTGGGCGGGGCCACATGACAGCCGTTTCCTCCAATCAGCGAAGGCGAGTCCGCTTCCACCTAGCAACCGCTTTCCTAGCGACAGCTCATCACGCCCGTTGATTGGTTATGAATGATTCAATGTTAAAAAGGCTTTAGTATTAAAATAGTGACCACGCCCTCCTTTTGATGGTCAATGGCTCTCACGTGACCGCTTCTCTGTCAGTCACAAAAATAAAAAGAAAGGCTGTGGGGCTCCCTAGCAACCGACCAGGCCTTCCTTAGCAACAGCTATATATTCCTGCTGGGGCTCGTCTGTGTTCCTTAGCAACTGCACACTTCATTCACTGTAGAACTTGTCAGTGGTTAGATGTATCCGGTCTCATTGCACTGTGTTATCTGTAATGCATTTTTCATTCATCCAATGAACGATAAAGGTTAAATACTTAACCGATCCTCACAAACCATGACGTCTCCATGCTTGTCAACCCTCCCGAAATAACTGGGACACTGTCCCCACAAAAGAGGTGAGGCGTTGCCATGACTCCCGCGAGGCACCATTTCCTCCTTGGCTGGTCTGCTGCGCCATCAGACTCCTCCGCGCCATCTAGACGCACTGTCACGTTGCAGGAACGGGGTGGACCCGGTGTGAAGAACGGGGTGGACGTAGTGTGAGGAACGGGGTGGACCCGGTGTGAGGAATAGGGTGGATGCGGTGTGAGGAACGGGGTGGACGCGGTGTGAGGAACGGGGTGGACGCGGTGTGAGGATCGGGTTGGACGCGGTGTGAGGATCGGGGTGGACGCAGTGTGAGGAACGGGGTGGACGCGGTGTGAGGAACGGGGTGGACGCGGTGTGAGGATCGGGTTGGACGCGGTGTGAGGATCGGGGTGGACGCGGTGTGAGGAACGGGGTGGACACGGTGTGAGGAACGGAGTGGACCCGGTGTGAGGAACGGGGTGGACCCGGTGTGAGGAACAGGGTGGACGCGGTGTGAGGAACGGGGTGGACGCGGTGTGAGGAACGGGGTGGACGCGGTGTGAGGATCGGGGTGGACGCGGTGTGAGGATCGGGGTGGACGGGGTGTGAGGAACGGGGTGGACACGGTGTGAGGAACGGAGTGGACCCGGTGTGAGGAACGGGGTGGACTGGACGCGGTGTGAGGAATGGAGTGGACCCGGAGTGAGGAACGGGGTGGACGCAGTGTGAGGAACAGGGTGGACGTGGTGTGAGGAACAGGGTGGACGTGGTGTGAGGAACGGGATGGACGCGGTGTGAGGAACGGGGTGGACGCGGTGTGAGGATCGGGGTGGACGTGGTGTGAGGAACGGGGTGGACGCGGTGTGAGGAACGGGGTGGACGCGGTGTGACCCGTCAAAAGAGGCCAAATAAAATTGAAAGTGAAGATCCGTCCACACTGCAAGATCATCGTGGACGACTTTTAGATAATCTTGCAGCCTAAACAGACTGTGAATCGTCTGGAGCAAAACGTTCGTTCGTCAAGTGAAATTATCTTTCTGGAGCACGAAAGGTCATCGTTCTCGGCAGCACAACACCATGAGTAAACAGTGCTGTTCCTGTGCTGCCGAGCGCAATGGCAGCCTGTGCGCACTGAACTGTTACACATTGTTTTGTGCCTATCTGGAGAAGGGTTGGTTTGTGCAGCAAACCGAAGCGCTGTTCATTCACTATGAGTCTGATGGGGAAAGCCGAGTGGTAGCCTCATAGCGGATGAATGCAGCGCAGGTCGCACATCGGCTTCACTATAAGACAAATATGTGGATAGGCGATAACTTTTTTTCACCGCACAAACCCTTTAGTTCCGCAATTCACCATTCACCTGTGTTGTCTAAGATTCAGCGCTGGAGGCACGATGATGTCACTATGTGACGCCCCTGAGGGTTCAGTCGCCACAAAGGTACTGCACCTCAACCAGAGGTGTGGTGCTTCGCTCTCAGGTAAGGAAGGGGCACTGCCAGGACTGACACACTTACGCACAACACCAGACCTTTCAGGGCCCGGGAGGATCTAGGTAGAGGGTACAGGTGGAGAAAGTAGAGTAGGGAGGAGTCAGAGAGGCTGACAGTGGTCTGAGAGACCAGAGAGAGGGGAGTCTGCTGGAGGGAGAGGAGGAGTGAGGAGCAGAGAGTAGCTCCTGAAGAAAAGACAGACAGATATAGAGTCTACGGGTGGGCTGAAGCTGAGAGCAGCTTGCCCCTAAACGACAGACAGAGAGAGAGAGGCTCCAGAGGAGGAGAGGAAGAAGAGGTCCTAGGGGCACGAGTAGTGAGGAATCCACCCGTGGGGCCCGTATCCACGCTGACTGTAGTCAGGTGGAGGGATCAGGTCGCAGTTAGGGGACTAGCCCCAAAACTAGTGGAGAAACTAAGGACTCAGCTAGGAAACCGGAGGCTGCAGTATCTGCAAGTGCTGCAGCCACATCCAACACATTCGCTGAAAAGGCAGACATATAGGATCCAGAGGTCTGACCAACGTCGCCCGACAAGATCCGAGTCTACTGGCTCGGGACACTGTGTGTGAAGATGCAGGGGAGGTGGTAGCCAACGTAGTGAGACGGCCAGGAAAGGAACATCTAAAGGAGCCCTGGCAACGTGCACCCCAAGCTACCGGAGAGCTGTCTGGACCACTGACCCTGAGGGCACAGCACCCTGGCTGGGGATTGTAATATCAGAACTGTGAGTAAAACCTGTGAAGACTGCACCTCGCTGTGTCCGCCTGTTTATTTGCTGCGTCACCTCAGCCCTGCAATACAACAACCATTACCACCATCTTTAACATTATCACTGCCCTGGGGAATAGCTCTGCCTGTGGAGAGCTGAACCAATTCTGCTACATCAACAAATGCCCCAGTGGACTGAATCTGCAGCGTCGGCTAATACCTTATTTGCGAAAAACCATAGATGGCGTCACAAACTATCTTATAAACTTTATTCCCCTTTTATCATCATTTTTATTGGCTGCCCAGGGCCACTGACCGGGTCAATGCTGCCGTAACAATCCCCTTAAGAACCAACCCGGTACCGAGTATCCCCACAGCTCTGGCGGGCGCTCCAACTACATCATGTCTGCAGGAGGTACAATGATGTCACTACATCATGTCTGCAGGAGGCACGATGATGTCACTACATAATGTCTGCAGGAGGCACGATGATGTCACTGCATCATGTCTGCAGGAGGCATGATGATGTCACTACATCACTGTGAAGGAAACCCGGTTCCTCCCATGTCACCAATGCGACGTAACTACACAGTCTCAGCTCTCCGGCGCCCCCTTTGTCTCTCAGGTCAGTAAGGAAACTGTACCTAGAGCAAATGGCCGCCAGGGAGGATGTCCTGTTACCCACTGGGTATTCTGATATTCGTAATCAGAGTAAAAGCATCAGCCCAAAATTAATTTTATGGTTTAATTGCCTTAAGGGCGCACTAGATAATTACAGAAATATACAGTAGGCTATACAACGGAATTATAGTGGATTTGCAGTCAGAGTAAAATATAACAATAATGGTACAAGGCTTAGAGGTATTACGCTAGAGGTAAATTTCACCAGGCTGTAGGTTGCATGTGGACGCCGGGAGCTCTGCGATCCACAGGTAAGAATCTTAGTTGCCGGACAGTCCCCAAAACGTGTCCTGCTGCTCCCTTGGCAGATCTGTCCCCTGTTCCTTCTTAGATCATCATCGTCTTGTTCTTCTGTGAGAATAGAGAGAGTCTGTCATCCGCTCACAGTTCTTACACCTGCTAGGTCCCTCCCCTCGGTGTAAGAGGGTGGGCTAATAATCTCCACCCTTCAGCTCCCTGCAGAATTTATTCCCAATATCTAAGAAAGGGGTTAACTTTCTCCAGGACGATCGGATCAGGACACGAGAGGTACCAGTGAATGCAGTTTGTTTTACCTGTCGCGTGGAGATCAAACATGGCCCGATTGGCCCTTCACAGCGACCCAATCTCCAGATCTCAGGTCCTCGAGCCATCACCGACTCGGGAGTCGCACTGTCAGATGCGCGAGGTCCGCAGGATCACGCAGATATTTTGTATGAGTCTGTACCTCAAAAGGCGTGCTCAAAATTCATAAATCTAGAATGGAGTCGTAGTGGCTGGGAGAGACAATGGATGTGTTTTCTGTATCTAGCTGACAGGTATAATCTAATTGAAGCCCCCAGGCATCTCCATGCCCCATGCTGGCGTGGCTCCTGACTCCAGCTTTGAAGTCCTGTTTTGGCCTGATCTACTTAGCATACTAAAAGACCTTGTTGTTCAACAGTGCAGCACTAAACCCTGTTTTCTTCAATATGCCTACAGGCCATGGGGTTAGGAGCAGTTAACTGCCTGTGGCTCTGTGAACTCAGACAAAATGACTACCTGGGACAGGCCAAGCTCAGACATGAGGCGAGCATTATGCCCCATATCCAAGATGGTGGCTGTTCCTTCATCACAATCACGTCTGCAGGAGGCACGATGATGCCACTTCATCACGTCTGCAGGAGGCAGATGATGTCACTACATCATGTCTGCAGGAGGCACAATGATGTCACTACATCACGTCTGCAGGAGGCATGATGGTGTCACTACATGTCTGCAGGAGGCACAATGATGTCACTACATCATGTCTGCAGGAGGCACGATGATGTCACGACATCATGTCTGCAGGAGGCACGATGATGTCATTACATCACCTTTGCAGGAGGCATGATGATATCACTACATCAAGTCTGCAGGAAGCACGATGATGTCACTACATCATGTCTGCAGGAGGCACAATGATGTCACTACATCACGTCTGCAGGAGGCATGATGATGTCACTACATGTCTGCAGGAGGTACGATGATGCCACTACATCACTTCTGCAGGAGGCATGATGATGGCACTACATCACGTCTGAAGGAGGCACGATGATGTCACTATATCACGTCTGCAGGAGGCAGGATGAAGTCACTACATCATATCTGCAGGAGGCACGATGATATCACTACATCATGTCTGCAGGAGGCATGATGGTGTCACTACATCACGTCTGCAGGAGGCATGATGATGTCACTACATCTCGTCTGCAGGAGGCACAATGATGCCACTACATCACATCACGTCTGCAGGAGGCAGGATGATGCCACTACATCACGTCTGCAGGAGGCACGATGGTGTCACTACATCATGTCTGCAGGAGGCATGATGATGTCACTATATAACGTCTGCAGGAGGCAGGAAAAAGTCACTACATCATATCTGCAGGAGGCACGATGATATCACTACATCATGTCTGCAGGAGGCATGATGATGTCACTACATCACGTCTGCAGGAGGCACAATGATACCACTACATCACGTCTGCAGGAGGCATGATGATGCCACTATATCACGTCTGCAGGAGGCACGATGATGTCACTACATCACGTCTGCAGGATTCACGATGGTGTCACTACATCACGTCTGCAGGAGGCACAATGGTGTCACTACATCATGTCTGCTGGAGGCATGATGATGCCACTACATCACGTCTGCAGGATTCACAATGGTGTCACTACATCACGTCTACAGGAGGCATGATGATGCCACTATATCACGTCTGCAGGATTCACGATGGTGTGACTACATCACATCTGCAGGAGGCACAGTGGTGTCACTACATCATGTCTGCAGGAGGCATGATGATGCCACTATATCACATCTGCAGGAGGCATGATGAAGTCACTACATCATATGTGCAGGAGGCATGATGATGTCACTACATCACGTCTGCAGGAGGAACAATGATGCCACTACATCACGTTTGCAGGAGGCACGATGATGTCACTACATCGCGTCTGCAGCCTCGGGATATAGAGGCAGTACTGAAATGAGACTTCTGCTCATTGTGGGGATGGGGCTAGGTGAGATTTTTTTTCATCATGTTCCTTTTCGACTGAAGTGGAGGGGCACCATACAGGACGAGAAAGGGGTATCTTATTGTTTGGGGAGGCGTCACTGTAAGAGGGCAGCTTTGCATATAGGTGGCATCAATGTGAACTTGTGAACGAGGGTCAGGTAATATTTTCATGCAGGGGCAGGATGGAGGAAACAGAATCATGGGGCAGGATGGAGGAAACAGAATCATGGGGCAGGATGGAGGGGGCAGCATCATGGGGCAGGATGGAGGAAACAGAATCTTGGGGCAGGATGGAGAGGGCAGCATCATGGCGCAGGATGGAGGAAACAGAATCATGGGGCAGGATGGAGACGCCAGGATCATGTGGTAGGACAGGACAACATATGAGGCAGAACAAAGACACATGGGGGCAGGATGGGAGAAGATAAGGGGCCAGGATGGGAGAACATATGGCTAGGGCCAGGAATGAGCCACAAGAAGCTAATAATGAGACACAAGGGGGTAGGATGGGGGATATTATTACTATAGGGGCTAATCAAGGGATTTTATTACTGCTGCTGTAATACATTTTATTTTTGAGGATACCATTTTCAGTGGGGTGGGGGTCCTGTCACTGTGCAGGGCGGCACTGTCTCTTTTTTTTCTTCATCAGGTGTAGTGTAGAAGTTGGGAAAAAAATTGGTCAATGTGCTCTGCAAGTGGTGCTCTAGATAGCTGTTATTTTCTGCAGAGACAAGTACTGGCTGGAAGAAGTGATTGTGGTCTGTGCTGGATGAAGATGAAGGATTTCAACTAGAGACGTCACTAGTGAGTCAGTGTGTTACCTATACACTATATAGTATATACAGAGCTCCTGTGTATGATGTCACTGCAGATCACTGTATAACCTGTACACTATATACAGAGCTCCTGTGTTTGTCACTGGTGATCACTGTATTACTGTACAGACACTATATTCTGTATAATATGTACAGAGCTCCTGTGTATAATGACACTCAGGGTCATATTAGTATTGTATTTATTTTTATTAATGATCAGTATTGTAGTATTCGGTCACTATGTGGTGGCAATATGTGGTCTGGTCATGGTGTGGCGGTATTTATCCCGTGTGTAGTATTATTCAATCACTATGTGATCGTAATATGTGGTCTGGCCATGGTGTGACGGTATTTGTCCCTTATGTGTAAGATTATTGAAAAATAAATAAAAATATACCTAAAAGAGTATTGGATATTTTAACAAATGGCTCGAAAAAAAGAGTCTACCTTGTCATGGTGGCGGTTTAAAAAAATCTTTTAGCCAAAACAAAAGCTTCTGGCTACGTATGTGATCTGAGGTTAGGTGTGAAGTGTTCATGTGTGATTGGTGAGGACAAGGTGCATAAGTGGAGTTTTTCCAAGATTGGGTGATGAGACTATGGAAGGTTTGAGGGGTGGAGGTGAAGCTGGGGTGGAGACTTGGCGGAATCTCAAGGGGGCCTGAAAATTTTGCCAGTATGGGGCCCTGAAATTCCTGGTGGCAAACCTGCTCCTCACACTGGCATGCCAGACTTGCCATGTCACTCTCCACAAGGAGAAAATTTACCCATTAGATCCCAGTCTTAGCCTCTCACTTAGCCAAATCAGAGCTCATACTTTGCACTTATGAGGGGCAATATCCCGAAACACCGTGTCTGCAAATTGCAATTCTGATTTGGCTTTTATCCGAAGTCATATTGCAAGGCTTGTGTAAGGGTCGATGTTGTACGATTGCTACTTCCAATAGGTGGCACTAGCATTCAAGTCCTGTTCCTTTCTGAAGAAAACAATTTGCATACATATACCCTACAGCAGGGGTCTCAAACACGCAGCCCCTGAGGCAGGCATCTGCGGCCCGCGGTGCACCACATGCTCAGTGGGCCCCTGCAGGGCGGCTAATAATGAGGGCAATCTGGCCGGTTTCTCCGGGCCCGAGGCTCCGGGGGCCTCGGGCCAGATTGCTCTCATGTGCGGCGGGCAGGGAGCGATCCCAGCAGCTCCGCTGCCTGCAAGAGAAAATAGCAGGAGCAGAGCTGCAAGGATCCTTCCTGCCCGGCCCGCGCTTCCTGTCTCTGACACACTAGCAGCGCCGCTGGATGACGTCATCATTCAGCGGCCGGCTGTGTCAGAGCGAGGAAGCGCGGGCACCAGTGATGCTGCGGACAGGTGAGAGGTGTGTGTGTGTGATGACTGGTGGTGTGTGTGTGTGCGATGCAGGTGGAGGAGAGGGGAATGATGGGGAAAAAACAATGATGGGAGTGATGGGGAAAAAGCAGTTATGGGGAAAAGCAATGATGGAATGATGGGGAAAAAGCAATGATGGGAGTGATGGGGAATAAGCAATGATGGGAGTGATGGGGAAAAAGCAGTTATGGGGAAAAGCAATGATGGGATGATGGGGAAAAAGCAATGATGGGGAAAAAGCAATGATGGGAGTGATGGGGAAAAAGCAATGGAGCATCTTATGGGGGCATAAAATATATGGAGCATCTTATGGGGGCATAATCTATGGAGCATCTTATGGGGCATAAAATATATGGAGCATCTTTAGGAGCATAATCTATGGAGCATCTTATGGGGCATAATCTATGGAGCATCATATGGGGCATAATCTATGGAGCATCTTATGGGACATAAAATATATGGAGCATTTTATGGGGGCATAAAATATATGGAGCATTTTATGGGGGCATAAAATATATGAAGCATCTTATGGGGGCATAAAATATATGGAGCATCTTATGGGGGCATAAAATATATGGAGCACCTTATGGGGGCATAATCCATGGAGCATTTTATGGGGCATAAAATATATGGAGCATCTTATGGGGGCATAATCTATGGAGCATCTTACGGGGCATAAAATATATGGAGCATCTTATGGGGGCATAAAATATATGGAGCATCTTATGGAGGTATAATCTATGGAGCATCATATGGGGCATAATCTATGGAGAATCATACGGGGCATAAAGTATATGGAGCATCTTATGGGGGCATAATCTATGGAGCATCATATGGGGCATAATCTATGGATCATTTTATGGGGCCACAACCTTTATGGAGCAGCATATGGAGCATATTATTCTATGGAGCATTTTATGGGGCCATAACCTTTATGGAGCAGCATATGGGGCACATTATTCTATGGAGCATTTTATGGGGCCATTATTAACCTTTGTGCAGCATTGTATGGGGCATAATCTATGGAGCATCTTATGGGGCCATTATTAACCTTTGTGCAGCATTATATGGGGCATATTATTCTATGGAGCATCTTATGGGGGCCATTATTAACCTTTATGCAGCGTTATAAGGGGCTTATTTTGTATGGAGCATCTTATGGGGCCATTATGAACTGTATTGAGCATTATGTGGGGCTCCTGATTCAATATGGATATTCAAAAACATTTAACCTACTGATGTCTCAATTAATTTTACTTTTATTGGTATCTATTTTTAGTTTTGAAAATTTACCAGTAGCTGCTGCATTTTCCACCCTAGGCTTATACGCGAGTCAATACATTTTCCCATTTTTTTATGGCAAAATTAGGGCGTTGGCTTATACTCGGGTCGGCTTATACACGAGTATATACAGTAAGCTGTACATCGCAGCTGACAACTTATTTGAACGGCCACAGAGGGGGAGGTCCAGAGGGAGAGAATTGTGATAGTAGTTCAAATAAACAATTGTTTAACAATAATTTTGTACTGTATTAAGTTTGAATGTAATGCGGCCCCCCAACTTAAATTTTTTTTTATGTGCAGCCCCTTTACTCTGCTGAGTTTGAGACCCCTGCCCTACAGCAAGTAAATCAGCAAATGGTAATACTACAGTGGCTTGCGAAAGTATTCAGCCACATTGTCATTCTTCGTGTTTTGCTACCTCACAATCATTTTTTTTTGGCGGGTTTGCATCAGTTCATGTAAAGAACATGCCTACAACTGTGCACATTTGGTTTTCTTTTTTTGTGCGAAACGAAAAATAGGACAAAATAACTAAAAACTTGTGTGCATAACTATTCACCCCCCTAAAGTCAGTACTTTGTAGCTTCCTTTTACGGCAATTAGAGCTGCAAGTCGCATCGGATAAGTCTCTATGAGCTTTCCACTGGGATTTTTGCCCATTCCTCAAGGCAAAACTGCTCCAAATCCAAGTTAGATGTTTTCCTCTGGTGAACAGCAATCAAGTCTGACCACAGATTTTCAATTGGATTAAGGTCTGGGCTTTGACTAGGTCACTCCAAAACATTAACAGGACGATTGGGCCTTGGCATTTCTGGACACTGCTAAGGCTTTTGATTTGTCTGAGTGTGCCTATCTTGATGAAGCCTTTCAACAATTTGGCTTTGGACCAGGCTTCAGAAGTTGGATTGCATTCTTGTATCGCTCTCCGAAAGCCAAGGTCCTGATTAATGGTTTTATTTCCTCTTTGATTCCCTTGGGGAGAGGGACAAGACCCCGTCTCCCTTTTGTTTGCCATTGCCATGGAAGCACTAGCTGTCAGGACAGCAGGCTATCAAGGGATTGAAGTGGGTTCCTGCGAGGACCACTTGGGGTTACATGCCGATTATTTTATCCTGTTTATGGCTAGTCCAAGAGTTACGCTGCCTTTGGTAATGGATCCGATTGATGAATTTGGCTGGTTCTCAGGTCTAAAAATTAAACTGGCAGAAATCCATGTGGTTACCTCAAAGCACAATGGGATGGAAAGTAGTGGATGAATTCAGCAAGCTACAAATAGTACCCCACTTTAAATATCTAGGCATACACATACAGTGAAGGAAATAAGTAATTGATCCCTTGCTGATTTTGTAAGTTCGCCCACTGACAAAGACATGAACAGTCTATAATTTTAAGGGTAGGTTAATTTTAACATTAAGAGATAGAATATCAAAAATAAAATCCAGAAAACCACATTGTATAAATTATATAAATTTTGTTTGCATAAATTTATTTAAATGATCCTGGACATCCGTGGCACTCAGAAATGATGGATTTCTCTAACATAGTTGTCTGATGAAATTGCACAAAGTTCTGCTCAAGGATGAGTGATCTGAGAAAATGCAAGGTCTCGATTCTTAGACTCACTCCTGTCACTGCGTCCTCACTACATTCTCTTCTGGGGTCTGTCCATTATCGTCTTTTCTGTATTCTCCTGAATAAACTTTGTCCTGCCTAGCAGGAGGAGACGGGCAGAGCTCATGTTGCCCAAGTGATGCTGTGCTAAGGCATAATGGGAATGATAGAGCACAAAAGAAGAAGCAGAATGACATCTGAAATTCAAGAAGTGGACAGAAGGAAAATCCAGTGATGATGGAAAGTTGAGTTTCTGCCTTTGGTCTTCAATTAGGCAGATATTACAGCAGATCCATTTTTTACATTTTGGGAATCGTATTTCATAAATTAGGTAAATCTTTTACCATCCGATTCAATCCACCTTCTCATTAGGTTTATTTATCATTTACAAAGTATACAAAAGAGAAAAGAAAATCATGGCGTCCTGGGGGGGCTCCTACTAGGCGCCCATAAAAAGCAAGTAAACATTTAAAAAGAAATACAATATATTCTCGGACAGTTTTCACAGAAAACAAGTTTGCAGGATAGGACTCGGAGCCCGCTCCCATCCTGTGATGTCGGTGGGTACAAAAGGTCGGAGCTTGTCCTGTTAATACTGTATTTAAATATACAAGTTGTGGAGGGGGAAGAAGGAAGGGTTAATGACGAAGACCATATTGAAGTGGTATCAGAACGGCAAAACGCTGGTTGTAGACAGATTGTCAGGGATAAAGTCCTCATGTTTAGGCCCCGACAGTATAAACACTCAGCATTATCAGTATACAGATACCCTGTACATCACACAGAGCAGCATGGTCACTATATACATGGTGCAGATGCTCAGCATCATTACAATTTGACATTACACATTTTATAAAAAAAAATAATAATATAGAGGTCAAAAAATATTCAGTGGTTTTCAATGCCAGGAAAGGAGTCCATAATGATACAAAAGTCTTTAGTGTAGAGTTCAGTCATTGTAATACTCGTTCTTGCAAGGTCTGTCCTGGAGAAAGAAGCAGAGCTGAAGACAACACTGAGTTGCGTAGCACTTCTGTAGTGTTTAGTCTAAAAATATTGTATGCCGACACAGTCGCTGAGAATCGGAAAAAAGTGTAATGTGTGTGGAACCGAGGGGAAAAGTGCGGAAAACAAACAAACAAAAAATCTGGGAGGTTAGTTCTCCATCACATTTGATTTCTTTACTTGTGCAGTGGCATCCCCCCCACCCCAATGTTGTCCATATGACACCTAAGAGGAAGGATATTTCCATCCTTTAATCTGTGATGAATGGAATAGGCAGCACTCCCCCGATCACCCAGTGCTTTATATTAGGCGCTTTGTTAGCAAGTAATTCAAGTAGAGGCGTAGATAGGCAGGAATGAGCTGCTCCTTCCTCAGGTCTAGTTTTAGTGATAAAGAGATCTGGAGGCCTCACAGAAGCCATAATAAACAGAAAATCCAACAAGAATTCCCAAGTCACTTGTTCGCTTTCTGCCAGCAAAAAACACTGATTATAAAAGGTCTTTAGAGGTTGACTAGAGAGGGGGGCCGTTGATGCCTGGATGATAGAAGGCACAGCCGTTTTCATACCGGCAATTCCCTTTCAACATGAAGTGTCGGCAAACAGGGCGGAGAGACATATCTGGAAACAGAAAAGAAAAAAGTTTTATAAGGTCACAGAAATATCACACAGGTGTTAAAAGGGATATCCCCAACATAGTACGTATGCCATACATGCCCAAAAGACACGCATCCTACCTCTGGGAGCCACATCTACAGGTGCTTCTCACAAAATCAGAAAATCATCAAAAAGTTAATTTAAGTTTTTCAATACAAAAAGTGAAACTCATTATATAGTCATTACACAGAGTGATCTATTTCACGTGTTTATTTCTGTTAATGTTGATGATTATGGCTTACAGCCAATGAAAACCCAAAAGTCATTATCTCAGTAAAGACGGATTTTGGTAAGAACTTACCTGTAAAATCCTTTTCAGCGAAGGAAGGAAGAGAGACACAGTATTCATTACTGATGGGTAGGCGGAGCCCAGATAGGATTGACACCTCAGATTAAAGAGTGTTGACCGGCCCCTCCAGCTCGGGCTCCTCCTACTCAGCTTTCTTCAGTCGTACCCAAGCTTAACCCCTCTCTGACATTAGACGTACTATCCCGTCCATAAAACCCGTGCCATTCTGCCCATGGACGGGATAGTACGTCATAGGCGATCAGCTGCGCTCCTGAGGGGAGCGCAGCTAATCGCCGCCGGGTGTCAGCTGATTATCACAGCTGACACCCGTGACTGTGTGTCAGGAGCGGTCACGACCGCTCCCGGCACATTAACCCCTAGCACACCGCGATCAAACATGATCGCGGTGTACTGGGGGCACAGGGGAGGATCGCGCAGGGTGGGGGCTCCCTGCGCGCCCCCCTGAGACCCTCAGACCAGCGCGATGTGATCGCGCTGTTCTGAGGGCTTCCTCCCTCCCAGGACCCGGATCCAAGATGGCGCCGGGGTCCTGGAGGGAGGCAGCTTCCTCAGTGCCTGCTGAGAGCAGGCACTGAGAAGCCTGCAGCTATGCCTGAGCGATCGCTGGTGTGACAGAGTGCTGTGCACACTGTCACACCAGCGATTTGATAAAATACAGTGATGTCCCACCCTGGGACAAAGTAAAAAAGTTAAAAAAATAAAAATAAACATGTTATAAAAAAAAGTCCAAAATAAAAAAAAAAAAATATATATTCCCCAATAAATTCATTTCTTCCTGTAAATAAAAAAAACAAACAATAAAAGTACACATATTTGGTATCGCCGCGTCCGTAACGACCCCCCCTATAAAACTGTCCCACTAGTTAACCCCTTTAGTGAACCCCTTAAAAAAAAAAAAAAAACGAAGCAAAAAAAATCAATGCTTTATCATCATACCGCCGAACAAAAAGTGGAATAACGCGCGATCAAAAAGACCGATATAAATAAACATGGTACCGCTGAAAACGTCATCTTGTCCCGCAAAAAACGAGCCACCATACAGCATCATCAGGGAAAAAATAAAAAAGTTATAGCTCGCAGAATAAAGCGATGCAAAAATAATTATTTTTTATATAAAATTGTTTTTATTCTATAAAAGCGCCAAAACATAAAAAAATGATATAAATGAGGTATCACCGTAATCGAACTGACCTGAAGAATAAAACTGCTTTATCAATTTTACCACACACGGAACAATAAAAACGCCTCCCCCAAAAGAAATTCATGAATTGCTGATTTTTGTTCATTCTAACCTCCCAAAAATCGAAATAAAAAGCGATCAAAAAATGTCACGTGCTCAAAAATGGTACAAATAAAAACGTCAACTCATACCGCAAAAAATAAGACCTCACATGACTCTGTGGGCCAAAATATGCAAAAATTATAGCTCTCAAAATGTGGAGATGCAAAAAAACTATTTTTGCAATAAAAAGCGTCTTTTAGCGTGACAGCTGCCAATCATAAAAACCCGCTATAAATAGTAAATCAAACCCCCCTTTATCACCCCCTTAGTTAGGGAAAAATAATAAAATTAAAAAAATGTATTTATTTCCATTTTCCCATTAGGGTTAGGGTTGCGGCTAAAGTTAGGGTTAGGGTTGGCGCTAAAGTTAGGATTAGGGTTGGGATTAGGGGTGTGTTAGGGTTAGGTTTGTGGTTAGGGTTGGGACTAGGGTTAGGGGTGTGTTGGGGTTAGGGTTGGAGTTAGAATTGGGGGGTTTCCGCTGTTTAGGCACATCAGGGGCTCTCCAAATGTGACATGGCGTCTGATCTCAATTCCAGCCAATTCTGCGTTGAAAAAGTCAAACGGTGCTCCTTCACTTCTGAGCTCTGCCATGCGTCCAAACAGTAGTTTATCCCCACATATGGGGTATCAGCGTACTCTGGACCCCAAGAGTTATTGTGCAATTTGTCCTATTTCTTCTGTTACTCTTGGGAAAATAAAAAACTGGGGGCGAAAATATCATTTTTGTACAAAAAAAATTATTTTTTTGTTTTTACGGCTGTACATTATAAACTTCTGTGAAGCACTTGGGGCTTCATAGCGCTCACCACACACCTAGATAAGTTCCTTGTGGGGTCTATTTTCCAAAATGGGTCACTTGTTGGGGATTTCCACTGTTTAGGCGCATCAGGGGCTCTCCAAATGCGACATGACGCCCCCAGACCATTCCATCAAAGTCTGCAATCCAAAACGTCACTACTTCCCTTCCGAGCCCCAACGTGTACCCATACAGTAGTTTTCTCCCACATATTGGGTATCAGCGTACTCAGGACAAATTGGGCAACAACTTTTGGGGTCCAATTTCTCCTGTTACCCTTGTAAAAATAAAATATTGGGGCGAAAAAATCATTTTTGCAAAAAAAAAAAAAAAAAGATTTTTTATTTTTACGGCTGTGCGTTATAAACTTCTGTGAAGCACTTCGGGGTTCAAAGTGCTCACCACACATCTAGATAAGTTCCTTGTGGGGTCTATTTGCCAAAATGGGGTCACTTGTGGGGGGTTTCCACTGTTTAGGTGCATCAGGGGCTCTCCAAATGTGACATGACGCCCCCAGACCATTCCATCAAAGTCTGCAATCCAAAACGTCACTACTTCCCTTCCGAGCCCCAACGTGTGCCCATACAGTAGTTTTCGCCCACATATTGGGTATCAGTGTACTCAGGACAAATTGGACAACAACTTTTGCGTTCCAATTTCTTCTGTTACCCTTGTGAAAATAAAATATTGGGGGCGAAAAAATCATTTTTGTAAAAAAAAAAAAAATTTTTATTTTACGGCTGTACGTTATAAACTTTAGTGAAACACCTGGGGGTTCAAAGTTCTCACCACACATCTAGATAAGTTCCTTGAGGCGTCTAGTTTCCAAAATGGTGTCATTTATGGGGGTTTTCACTGTTTAGGCAGATCAGGAGCTCTCCAAACACGACATGGCGTCCAGCCAATTCTGCGTTGAAAAAGTCAGACGGCGCTCCTTCCCTTCCAAACTCTGCCATGCACCCAAACAGTGGTTTACCCCCACATATGGGGTATCAGCGCACTCAGGACAAATTGCACAATAACTTTTGGAGTCTTGTTACCCTTGGAAAAATAAAAATTGGGGTGAAAAGATCATTTTTGTGGAAAAAATAATTTTTAAATTTTACGGCTCTACGTTATAAACTTGTGTGAAGCACTTGGGGGTTCAAATTGCTCATCAAAAATCTAGATAAGTTCCTTAGGGGGTCTAGTTTCCCAAATGGGGTCATTTGTGGGGGGTTTCAACTGTTTAGGCACATCAGGGGCTCTCCAAATGCAACATGGCATCCAAACTCAATTCCAGCCAATTTTGGTTGGAAAAAGTCAAATGGTGCTCCTTCCATTCCGAGCTCTGCCGTGCGCCCAAACAGTGGTTCCCCCCCACATATGGGGTATCAGCGTACTCAGGACAAATTGTACAACAACTTATGTGGTCCAATTTCTCCTGTTACCCTTGGGAAAATAAAAAATTAGTGACTAAAAGATAATTTTTGTGGGAAAAAAAATAGGATTTTTTATTTTCATGCCCGGGCATTATAAACTTGTGTGAAGCACTTGGGGGTTCAAAGTGCTCACCAAAGATCTAGATAAGTTCCTTAGGGGGTCTAGTTTCCAAAATGGGGTCACTTGTGGGGGGTTTCCACTGTTTAGGCTCATCTGGGGCACTGCAAACGGAACATGACCCCCATTAACGTCTGCATTCCAAAACGTTACTACTTCCTTTCCAAGCCCTGCCGTGCGCCCAAACAGTTCCCCCCCCCCACATATGGGGTATCAGCGTACTCAGGACAAATTGGACAACAACTTTTGGGGTCCAATTTCCTTGGGAAAATTCAAAAATTTGGGACTAAAAAATCATTTTTGTGGAAAATTATTTTTTTTTTTTTCACACCCAGGCTTTATAAACTTTTGTGAAACACTTGAGGGTTCAAAGTGCTCACAACAGATCTAGATAAGTACCTTAGGGGGTCTAGTTTCCAAAATGGTGTCACTTGTGGGGGGTTTCCACTGTTTAGGCGCATCAGGGGCTCTCCAAACGCCACATGGCATCCAATCTAAATTCCAGCCAATTTTAGTTTGAAAAAGTCAAACGTCGCTCCTTCCCTTACGAGCTCTGCCGTGTGCCCAAACAGT
Organism: Oophaga sylvatica; assembly: GCA_033576555.1. Classification (NCBI taxonomy): domain Eukaryota; kingdom Metazoa; phylum Chordata; class Amphibia; order Anura; family Dendrobatidae; genus Oophaga; species Oophaga sylvatica. The sequence continues at coordinate 20,069,348 of JARQOD010000008.1, forward strand.
GGTTTTCCCCCACATATGGGGTATTGGCGTACTCAGGAGAAATTGCATAACAACCTTATCTGTCCATTTTCTCCTTTTACCCTTGTGAAAATAAAAAAAAGTTTGTAAAAGATCATTTTTGTGGCTAAAAAGTAAAATATTCATTTTTTCCTTCCACATTGCTTTAGTTACTGTGAAGCACCTGAAGGGTTAATAAACTTCTTGAATGTGGTTTTGAGTACCTTGAGGGGTGCAGTTTTTAGAATGGTGTCACTTTTGGGTATTTTCTGCCATATAGACCCCTCAAAGTGACTTCAAATGTGAGGTGGTCCCTAAAAAAAATGGCTTTGTAAATTTTGTTGTAAAAATGAGAAATCGCTGGTCAACTTTTAACCCTTATAACTTCCTAACATAAAAAAATTTTGGTTCCAAAATTGTGCTGATGTAAAGTAGACATGTGGGAAATGTTATTTCTTAATAATTTTGTGTGATATATTTCTCTGTTTTAAGGGAATAAAAATTCAAAGTTTGAAAATTGCAAAATTTTAAAAATTTTCGCCATATTTGCGTTTTTTTCAAAAATAAACGCAAGTTATATCGAAGAAATTTTACCACTAACATGAAGTACAATATGTCACGAGAAAACAGTCTCAGAATCGCGAAGATCCGTTGAAGCGTTCCAGAGTTATAACCTCATAAAGAGACAGTGGTCAGAATTGTAAAAATTGGCCCGGTCATTAACGTGCAAACCACCCTTGGGGGTGAAGGGGTTAAAGAAGAGCAAGATCACCAGCGAAGCAACATAACCCCTTCTGAAGGACTTCAGAGAAAAACACAATAGTACAGGTTATGCATGCGTTTGGCAAAACATCACACAGTTCCAGGTACTACTCACTGGACCTGACCACTGCGATGAGCTGGTAATGCTGGAACAGAGCCGTAGCGCGTCGACCTCAGCCCAGATAAACGCTATCAGAGAAGGGTCACGCCGCATCTTTAAATACAACAACACACTTCTGCCATGGGAGGGAGCTGTGTCTCTCTTCCTTCCTTCGCTGAAAAGGATTTTACAGGTAAGTTCTTACCAAAATCCGTCTTTCAGCTGCAGAGGGAAGGAAGAGAGCCACAGTATTCATTACTGATGGGACGTCCCAAAGCAGTTCAAAAATAAGGGTGGGAAAAAACCAACAAAAGGCAGAAACCCAACAACCTAGAAAAAAGCACAAACAGGCGCCAAATACAAGTTAACTAGAACTTTAAACTACCGCTGCCTGCAGGACCCTACGTCCTAAAGCCGCATCAGCGGAAGCACTAACGTCCACCTTATAAAACTTTGTAAATGTGTGGACAGAAACGCCAGGTCGCCGCTCGGCAGAGCCGAGCTGCCGAAGCCCCTTGACAAAAGGCCCACGATGAAGCCACAGCCCTCGTGGAGCGAGCTCGAACCTTAATCTGGCAAGGTTCGCCTTTAAGTCGGTAAGCTTCCAAAATGGCCGACCGAATCCAACGAGCTATAGAGTCCTTGGAAGCTCGTTGACCACGCCTGCGACCTGCAGGAATTACAAACAGAGAATCTGACTTCCGAAAACTCGAGTAATAGGCAGATAGAACTTCAAGGCCCGCACCAAATCCAATGTGTGCAAGGCCCGTTCCTTTGCCTTCCTCGGGCCCGGGCAAAGCGAGGGCAACACAATATCCTGGTTAACATGAAAATGCGACACCACCTTAGGTAGAAAGTCGCCCCGTGTGCGAAGCACTACTTGATCAGAGTAAAACTCCAGGAAAGGAGGCGAGCAGGGAAAAGCCGCCAACTCAGAAACTCTTCTCAAAGAGGTTACCGCCACTAAGAAGACAACCTTCCAAGAAAGTAGAGAAATGCTAGCATAAATCATAGCCTCAAAAGGCACATGTTGAAGAGCCTCCAAGACAAGGTTGAGCCGCCATGGAGACACAGGCACCTTCCGCGGCGAAAACTGACGGGTTACTCCGCGAAAAAAAGGGGAACGCACGTCACTACGGGAGGCGATAGCCCTCCGAAACAGCAAGGACAGAGTAGAAACCTGACCTTTCAGGGTGCTCACTGCCAAACCTTTGTCCAGCCCATGCTGTAGACAAATTGGGAATGGAAAAAACCCTCGGGTTCCTTGAAGAACCCGAACACCACGAAAAGAAGACTTCCCAAGTCTTGTGATAAATCCTAGTAGTAGCCGAACTACTGGCAGCTCGCAGAGTGACAATGACTTTGCTGAAAAACCTCTAAGGGTCAATACTTCGGTCTCAAGAGCCACGCCGTCAAACGCAGAGACTTCAAGTCCGGATGACGGCCGGGACCCTGGGTTAACAGGTCCGGGCGAAGAGGAAGTGGGAATGGCGGCGCCGCCAAAAGCGACACTAGTGTCGAGAGCCACGTCCTCCTTGGCCAATCTGGGGCTATCAAAATAGCCGGAATTCTCTCCAGTCTGATCCGACTCAGCACCAGAGGGAGTAAGGATATCGGCGGAAACACATAGACTAGCTCGAAATGGTCCCACGGATCCACCAGAGCGTCTACCGCCACAGCCTTCGGGTCCTTGTACCTGCACATGAAGGTCGGTAGTTTGGTATTGAACCTGGACGCCATCAAGTCCACTTGGTGAGTTCCCCAACGGGAGCACAGCAGTGCAAAAATCTTCGGATGAAGACTCCATTCTCCGGGATCCATCCTCTCGCGACTGAGGAAGTCCGCCGTGGTATTCTGGACTCCTGGAATGAGAATCGCAGAGATGGCTGGAAACCTGGTCTCGGCCCATATCAGGATCCGAGACACCTCCATCAAGAGCCTGGAACTCCTCGTCCCGCCTTGGTGGTTGATATACGCGACCGCCGTCGCGTTGTCTGTCTGCACTCGGACTGACAGACCGCTCAAAAGGACCGTCCAGTGTTGGAGGCAAAGAAAAAATTTTTCCCTCAATTCCAGGATGTTGATCGGTAGAACTGACTCTTCCGATGACCATACTCCCTGGATCCAAAGATTGTTCCAGACACCTCCCCCCCAGCCCGTCAGGCTGGCATTGGTGGTTATGACCGACCACTTCGGAGGGAGGAAAGACTTTCCCAGGGACGTAACCACCATCCTAGGGATTCTCGCACCCTGTGAGAGATGGTGACGCTGCAATCCAGTGAAACTTGCGATCGATCCCAACGACTCAGAATGAGCTTTTGGAGAGCTCTGGAATGAAAATGGGCAAACGGAAGTGCCTCCATGGTCAAACCCAGAAGGCGCATACCTTCCGAAGGGACATTGCTGTCGCAGACTTCAGAATCTGTACATGTCGGAAAAGACATGCCTGCTTGTCTGGAGGTAGGGACACCACCGCCCGTACCGTGTCAAAATGCATCCCCAAAAACAGGATTGACTGCGACGATTCCAGAGACAACTTCCCCAATTGACCAGTCACCCGAAATCCTCCAGGAGCTGAAGGGATAGATTGCGAGCCGTCACTGCCTCCTCCTTTGAGGATGCCACAATCGAAAGGTCGTCCAGGTAGGGGCGAATCGTAAGTCCCCATCTTCAAAAAAAAATTGCCATGAGATTTAGGCGCCAGAATCGTTGTAAAAATTCTGGGCGTTAAGGCCAAGCCGAATGGCCGAGCCACAACCTGGTAATGGTTGATCTATGGCAAAAACGAAGGAAGTGCTGGTGAGCTCTTCCGACGGGAACATGCAAATGAGCGTCGTGAATGTCGATTGACCAAAAAGTCGTTCTGCGACAGGACTGCCATAACAGAGCGAAGCGACTCCATGCGGAATTTTCGGGTGTGGACAAGCCGATTCAATCTTTCCAGAATAGGGCGAAATTTGTCCTTTTTTGGGGACTACCAAGAGGTTGAATAAAAGATCCTCTTCCCCGGTCCTCTGCGGAACCGGTATCACCACACCCTTCTGCAGAAGGGAATCGACCTCTCGCAGTAGAGAGGTAAATAATTTGGCTTTGACGGAATGCGAGATTGGCAAAACCTGTCCGGGGGTCGAGAAAGAAACTCTATGAAGTAGCCTGCCAACACAACCTGTGTCACCCAGGCGTCCGACACACGGGAAACCCAAGTCTGTTTAAATTGGAGTAAACGACCCCCCCACTCGAGAGCGCTCGAGTGAGATTCAGATGTCCGTCCGCCTTAGTGAATTTTTTGCCAGCTTCTGTCTTAACCGAAGTTCTGTTTCCAGGGTATGCGGAATTTCTGAGAATTCCCCCTTTTTTTTTTTTTAATATAAAAAAGAGAGAGACGACCCAAACCCCAGAGGGTTGGCCGGATCATCCCTTGAACCGAAAGGACCGCCGATAACTATCGGCACTAGTCCTGCCAGACGCAGAAGTCATAGCTCTGCGCTGTGGTAAAGCTGTTTCTTTTGCCTTTGCCTTGGCAATCATCTCCGTGAGGTCAGATTCAAATAGCTGACCACTTTGTAAGCTAAAGATAGCAAACCCTGCTTGGAAAACCGCGTTCCACCGTCCAAGTCACAGTGCTCTTCTGACTGTGACTGCCGAGGATTGCGCCCGGGATAGCAGTGACGCATTATCCTTCAACTTGAAAAGGCCATCTACCTCGATAGAGGGGATCCATCTTGCCACGCCGTCCTTAGACGGTCCAACCGGCTCAGGTGAACTTAACAAGTACATCTAGATCCTTAATACCGAATCTATGATCCACGGCCTTGCAGATGGATTGTTGCCATCTCCGTTTTTCTGTCCAGCGTGTCCTGCAGACTCGCCTTCCCTTTACCAGGAAGATTTGCTAAGCTGGGATAAAGGGACATTCACTTCAGGAGAAGGGATCCAAATAACAAACAACTCCGTAGAAAAACGGATACAGTTTGTAAAGTCGTCGCGACCCATGCGACTCCAGAAAAATCCGGGCCGACTTACCAGGACGTCTAGTTACCTCCTCCGGTAACTGTAACGCCCTCATCTCCAATAGAGATTTTAGTACGGCCCATGAGAGAGGCAGAGTGTCCCTGCCGATCCTCCTTGTCCGAATCGGACTTCTTTGCTAAGCGAGAAGGAAGGCACCGATTTGTGTCGCTTCCTTGAGAGGATCTAGCTGACACTCCATAAACTAAAAGGTCAGACAGGCCATCAACAGAAACTAGCGAAGGCCTCCATTTTGACACCACTGGAACCTCCGACCGCCGTGCATGAGTCGAGGTCTGCGTGTCAGATAAGCGAGGCTGATCCGTAGCGAAACTGGGAGACGGTCTCTGACATGCTCTTGCACAGTATATGTCAGTTTAAACCTGTCAGTAACCAGAACAGTGTTTCTTAAAGAAAAAACAAACGCTGAAGGGTTAAAGCTCTAAAAGAGCTACCCCAGCCGTCCCCATTAAGAGTTAACCGCCTAAGAAGGGGTTAAAGTAGCAGACTCCCCACAACCTCGATAATGAAAAGGGTGTGCGAATCTCAAGCGCCTCTTATAAGGTCGCAGCTGCAGGACAGCTTTTTATGCCACACTATACAGAAAACGTTCCACAAGATAGCTAAAAATTGCGCTGTTTTGTATAACGCAAAGACCGCCAAAGTCATTAAGGGGATCGCTAACCGCTTATGCGATGCTAATGAGATCGCCCAGATTGGCAGTTACTAGCGACATTAAAAATAATCACACAAACGATCGCATTAGTATGCGTCGTTATCAGGATCGTTAGCGGGAGCGTATAGTGGCAGTATTAATGTCGCAGACTCCCCACAACCTCTTTATTAATATTGAAAGAGTGTGCGAGCCCCTTATGCGATAACAGCCGCAGGACAGCGCAGTCTGTCACTCATTAGTGCCCCAGAAGGCGCCCGCGCTGTGGGGGTGAAGGGGTTAAGCTTCTGCCCGCGGGCTAGAAGCTACTCACCCAGCTGGTCACGGTTCTTGCCGGGAGGGGAGGGGAACGATCCGGGGATCTTTCAGCCTGCATCTGATCAGCAATGGCCGCCGCGCTCTGCCTCCGTGTGCTCCATGTAGAGGAGCCGGAAATGGAGGCTGCAGTAAAGCGCGCGCTCAGAGCGGCGCGAAATTCAAATAAAAAAGCGCGTACTCCTCTCTCCCGCTCTCTATGTCCTGCAGGCATCCACCAGCGGACAAAAAAACACAGTCACCGGCATGTATATTGTAACAGCGACTGCCGCAGCAGTCGCTGAAAACTCACACAATCAATAAAAATGTGGAGTACTCACCAGCCGAAAGCGCCACAGGGACCCCCAGGGGTTTCTGGCGCGTGCCCATGCTTCCCCCCAGGGCGGGGATCGCAGTGACCCCTGCAGCGCGGTTTGCGTCCCCGCCAGGGAAGCCATCCTCATCCCCCCGGGCCGGCAGGGTTCTGCAGGGACCACCATATAGGGTAATACAGATCCGCCAAGGGAGAGGTTGGGGTCCAGCAGCGCTGAGACCCCTGAGACCTCTAGACCACATTAGGTGATCCAAGTCTCTTGTCCGATAGAAAATAATAAAATCTTCTGAGGAGCTGCTTCCAGCAGCGACTATCCTCTGGGACCTCAAATTTTAGACTGAAGAAAGCTGAGTAGGAGGAGCCCGAGCTGGAGGGGCCGGTCAACTCTTTTAATCTGAGGTGTCAATCCTATCTGGGCTCCGCCTACCCATCAGTAATGAATACTGTGGCTCTCTTCCTTCCCTCTGCAGCTGAAATTAGAATACTTTATAACACCAGATGGATAAATGATTTAAAAAGCTGAAATGTTGTCCTACTGTTGCTGAGGGGTTATGGAAGCCCAGGTTGCTTTGATAGCAGCCTTCAGCTCGTCTGCATTATTGGGTCTGGTGTCTCATCTTCCTCTTGACAATACCCCATAGATTCTCTATGGGGTTAAGGTCAGGCGAGTTTGGTGCCAATCAAGCACTTACTGTTGTGTGTAACCAGGTATTGGTACTTTTGGCGGTGTGGACAGGTGCCAAGTGCTCTAAAATGTCCTGGTAGACGGCGGCGCTGACTTTGGTCTTTATAAAACAGTGGACCTACAGCAGCAGATGACATGGCTCTCCAAATCATCACCGATTGTGGAAACTTCACACTAGACCTTCAGCAGCTAGGATTGTGGCCTCTCCACTCTTCCTCCAGACTCTGGGACCTTGATTACCAAATGAAACACGGATTTTGGTAAAAACTTACCTGTAAAATCCTTTTCAGCGAAGGAAGGAAGAGAGACACAGTATTCATTACTGATGGGTAGGCGGAGCCCCAGATCAGGATGTTACCTCAGATCAAAAGAGTGATGACTGGCTGGCCCCTCCAGCTCGGGCTCCTCCTACTCAGCTCCAGTCGTACCAAAGCTTTTAGGAAAAGAGCCAAGATCACCAGCGGAGCATCATAACCCCTTCTGAAGGAACTTCAGAGAAAAAACACAAGGATACAGGTTATGCATGCAAAGAAAGCCAAAAACCACAGAGTTCCAGGTACTACTCACGGAACCTGACTACTGCGATGAGCTGGCGATGCTGGAACAGAGCCTTAGCGCGCTGACCTCAGCCCAGATAATCACTATCAGATAAGGGTCGCGCTGCATCTGAAAACATCAACACACTTCTGCCTTGGGAGGGTGCTGTGTCTCTCTTCCTTCCTTCGCTGAAAAGGATTTTACAGGTAAGTTTTTACCAAAATCCGTGTTTCAGCTGCAGATGGAAGGAAGAGAGCCACAGTATTCATTACTGATGGGACGTCCCAAAGCAGTTCAAAAATAAGGGTGGGAAAAACCAACAAAAGGCAGAAACCCAACAACCTTAACAACAAAGCGCAACCAGCGCTAAACACAAGTTCATCCAGAACTTTAAACTACAGCTGCCTGCAGGACCCTACGTCCGAGGGCTGCATCAGCGGAAGCACTGACGTCCACTTAATAAAACTTTGTAAACGTGTGGACAGAGCGCCAAGTTGCCGCCCGGCAGAGCTGCACTGCTGAGGCACCTTGATGAAAAAGCCCACGATGAAGCCACAGCTCACGTGGAATGGGCTCGAATCTTAATCGGGCAAGGTTCACCCCGAAGGCGGTAAGCTTCCAAAATAGCTGACCGGATCCAACGAGCTATAGAATCCTTGAAAGCTCGTTGACCACGCCGACGACCTGCTGAAACCACAAACAGGAAGTCCGTCTTACGAAAACCTTGAGTAATAGATAGATAAAACTTCAAGGCCCGCACTAAATCCAATGTGTGTAAATCTCGCTCTTTCGCATTCTTCGGATCCAGACAGAGTGAAGGCAACACAATATCCTAGATAACATGAAATTGTGATACCACTTTAGGCAAAAAATCACCCCGAGTGCGAAGCACTACACGATCCGGAAAAAACTCCAGAAAAGGAGGCGAACAAGAAAGAGCTGCCAACTCAGAAACTCTCCTCAAGGAAGTGACTGCAACAAGGAAAGCCACCTTCCAAGAAAGTAAAGAAAGGCTAGCAGAAACCATAGGCTCAAAAGGTTTATGCTGAAGAACCTCCAAAACAAGGTTGAGCCGCCAAGGAGACACGGGCGCCTTCCGCGGCGGAAACTTACGAGATATACCTCGGAAAAAGGAGAGCACGTCTCTATTTGAAGCAATGGTTCTCCGGAACAATAAGGACAGAGCAGAAATCTGACCTTTCAGGGTGCTGACTGCCAAACCCTTGTCTAGCCCATGCTGCAGAAAAGCCAACAGGTTGGGAATGGAAAATCTTCTCGGGTTCCGAGAGGACCCCAAACACCACTAAAAGAAGGTTTCCCAAATTTTTTGGTAAATCCTAGTAGTAGCCGGACTTCTTGCAGCACGAAGGGTAGCAATGACCTCGGCTGAGAAACCTCTAAGGGTCAAGATTTCGGTCTCAAGAGCCACGCCGTCAAACGCAGGGACATCAAGTCCGGATGACAAACGGGCCCCTGAGTCAACAAGTCCAGTTGAAGAGGGAGTGGAAAAGGAGTTGCCGCCAACAGCGACATTATTGTCGAGAACCACACCCTTCTTTGCCAGTCTGGAGCTATCAAAATAGCTGGAATTCTCTCTAGTCTGATCCGACGCAGTACTAGAGGAAGTAAGGATATCGGCGGGAATACATAGATCAGCTCGAACTGATCCCACTGAGCCACTAGAGCATCCACCGCCACAGCCTTCGGGTCCTTGTACCTGGACATGAACGTCGGTAACTTGGCATTGGACCTGGATGCCATCAAATCCACTTGGGGAGTTCCCCAGCGAGAGCACAGTAGTGCAAAAACTTCCGGGTGGAGGCTCCATTCCCCGGGATCCATCCTTCTGCGACTGAGAAAGTCCGCTGTAATATTCTGAACCCCTGGAATGTGAATCGCCGAAATGGCTGATACACTGGCCTCTGCCCAAATCAGAATTCGGGACACCTCTACCATGAGTCTGGAACTCCTTGTCCCACCTTGGTGATTGATATACGCGACAGCCGTCGCATTGTCTGTCTGCACTCGGACTGGCAGACCGCTCAAAGGGACCGTCCAATGTTGGAGGCAAAGGAAAATCGCCCTCAATTCCAGGATGTTGATCGGAAGAACAGACTCTTCCGATGACCATACTCTCTGAATCCAGAGATTGTTCCAAACACCCCCCCCCAGCCCGTCAGGCTGGCATCGGTGGTTATGACCGACCACTTCGGAGGGAGGAAAAGCTTTCCCAGGGATAACGCTCCTGGACATAAACACCATCCTAGGGATTCTCGCACCCTGTGAGAGATGATGACGCTGCAATCCAGCGAACCTTGCGATTGATCCCAACGACTCAGAATGAGCCTATGGAGAGCTCTGGAATGAAATTGGACAAACGGAAAAAACCTCATGGACGCCACCGTCAGACCCAGAAGGCGCATACCTTCCGAAGGGACACTGCTGTCGCAGACTTCATAGTCTGTACATGCTGGAGCAGACATGCCTGCTTGTCTGGAGGTAGGGACAACACCGCCCGTACCATGTCGAAATGCATCCTCAAAAACAGGATTGCCTGCGATGATTCCAGAGACGACTTCTCCTTTGAAGCCACAACCGAAAAGGCCGTCCAAATAGGGACGAATCGTAAATCCCCGTCTTTGAAGGATTGCCATGAGATTCTGGCGTCAGAATCGTTGTAAAAATTCTGGGCGTTAAAGCCAAACCGAATGGTCGAGCCACAACCTGGGTGAGGTCTTCCGATGGGAACATGCCAAAAAGCGTCGCGAATGTCGATTGATCGTTCTGCGACAGGGCTGCCATAACTGAGCGAAGCGACTTCATGCTCGGCTCTGACGGAATGTCAGAAGTCAGTCCGCCTTAGCGAATTTTTTTTTTTTTTTTGCCAACTTCTGCCTTAACAGAAGTTCTGTTTCCAGGGTATGCGGAATTTCTGAGAATTCCCCCTTTTTTTTTTTTTTTTTAAAAAGAGAGAGACGACACAAACCCCCAGAGGGTTGGTCAGATCATCCCTTGAACCGAAAAGGACTGCCGATAACTATCGGCACAAGTCCTGCCAGACGCAGAAGTCACAGCTCTGCGCTGCGGTAAAGCTGCTTCTTTTGCCTTTGCCTTGGCATCAGCTCCGTGAGGTCAGTCAAATAGCTGACCACTTTCTAAGCTAAAGATAGCAAACCCTGTTGGAAAACTGCGTTCCATCCAAGTCACAGTGCTCTTCTGACTGTAACTGCCGAGGATTGCGCCCTGGATAGCAGTGACGCATTATCCTTCAACTAGAAAAGCCCATCTACCTTGATAGAGGGAAACTTGCCACGCCGTCCTTAGACGGTCCAACCGGCTCAGGGGAACTTAACAAGTACACCTAGATCCTTAATACCGAATCTATGATCCACGGCCTCGCAGATGGAAATTGTTGCCATCTCCGTTTTTCTGTCCAGCGTGTCCTGCAGACTCGTCTTCCCTTTTACTAGGAAGATTTGCTAAGCTGGAATGAAGGAACATTCACTTCAGGAGAAGGGGTCCAATTAACAAATAACTCCGTAGAAAAACGGATACAGTTTGTAAAGGTCATCGCGACCCATGCGACCCTTGCAACATCCGGGCCGACTTACCAGGACGACTAGTTACCTCCTCTGGTAACTGTAACGTCCACATGGCTTCCACAGAAATTTTAGTACGGCCCCTGAGAGAGAGGCAGGGTGTCCCTGCCGATCCTCCTTAACCGAATCGGACTTCTTCGCTAAGCGAGAAGGAAAAACACCGATTTGTGTCGCTCCCTTGAGAGGATCTAGTTGACACTCCATAACCTAAAAGGTCATCAATAGAAACCAGTGAAGGCCTTCATTTTGACACCATTGGAACCTCTGACCGTGTATGAGTCGAGGTCTGCGTGTCAGATACGCGAGGCTGATCCGTAACGGATCTGGGAGAGGGTCTCTGACATACCCTTGCATAGTATATGGCAGGATAAACCTGTCAGTAACCAGAGCAGTACTTAAATAAAAAACAAACGCTGAAGGGTTAAAGCTCAAAAGAAAGAGCTACCCCAGCTGTCTCCCATTAAGAGTTAACCTCCTAAGAAGGGGTTAAAGTAGCTGACTCCCCACAACCTTGATAGTGAAAAAGGGGTGTGCGAATCTCAGGCGCCTCTTATAAGGTCGCAGCTGCAGGACAGCCATGCCACACTAAACAGAAAACGTTCCACAAGATCGCTAAAAAATTGCGCTGTTTTTTATAACGCAATGACCGCCAAAGTTGTCAAGGAGATCGCTAATCGCCTATGCGATGCTAATGAGATCGCCCAGATTGGCAGCTAATAGCGACATTAAAAATGACACACAAACGATCGCAATATTATGCGACGCCATCAGGATCGTCAGCGGAAACGTATAGTGGCAGCATTAATGTCGCAGACTCCCCACAGCCTCTTTATTAATATTAAAAGAGTGTGCGAGCCCCTTATGCGAGAACAGCCGCAGGACAGCGCAATCTGTCACTCAGAAGTGCCCCAGACGGCGCCCGCGCTGTGGAGGTGAAGGGGTTAAGCTTCTGCCCGGCGGGCTAGAAGCGACTCACCAAGCTGGACACGTATTCTAGCCGGGAGGGGAGGAGAACGATCCGGGGAGCTTTCAACCTACAGCGCTTTATCAGCAATAGCCACGCTGTGGAGGTGAAGGGGTTAAGCTTCTGCCCGGCCGGCTCGCTTGTCAGCAATGGCCGCCGCGCTCTGCCTCCGTGTGCTCCATGTAGAGGAGCCGGAAATGGAGGCTGCAGTAAAGCGCGCGCTCAGAAGCGGCGCGAAATTCAAAAAATAAAAAGAGCGCGTACTCCCCCCTTTCCCTCGTCCTGCAGGCATCCTCCTGCGGACATAGAAAAACTAGTTATCGGCATATATTTGTACAGCGGCTGCCGCAGCAGTCGCTAAAACACTCACACACATTTTACCAAAATGTGGAGTACTCACCAGCCGAAACGCCACAGGGACCCCCAGGGGTTTCTGGCGCTATGCCCATGCTTCCCCCCAGGGCGGGAAGCGCAGTGACCCCAGTGTGTGGTTTGCGCCCCCGCCAGGGAAACTCTCCTCATCCCCCAGGGCCGGCAAGATTCTGCAGGGACCATAATGTAGTTACAGATCCGCCAAGGGAAAGGCTGGTGAAATACATTGATAAACATGTAATAGCGCTGTCACCGCAGTGCTGAAGCATACTGATATACATGTAATAGCGCTGCCATCAGACGCTGAAACACTCACACATTAATAATAAAATTTTGTGTGGAGTACTCACCAGCCAAGGCGCCACAGGGACCCTCAGGGGTTTCTGGCGCTGTGCCCATGCTTCCCCCCAGGGCGAGGGACGCAGTGACCGCACGTGTGGTTTGCGTCCCCGCCAGGGAAGCTCTCCTCATCCCCCAGGGCCGGCAAGGATTCTGCAGGGACTTTGAGTAAATACAGATCCGCCAAGGGAGAGGTTGGGGTACAGCAGCGCTGGTACCCCTGAGACCTCTAGACCAACTAGTGATCCAAGTCTCTTGTCCGAATGTAAAATAATAAAATCTTCTGAGGAGCTGCATTAGCAGCGACCATCCTCTGGACCTCAAATCTTAGACTGGAGCTGAGTAGGAGGAGCCCGAGCTGGAGGGGCCAGCCAGTCATCACTCTTTTGATCTGAGGTAACATCCTGATCTGGGGCTCCGCCTACCCATCAGTAATGAATACTGTGGCTCTCTTCCTTCCATCTGCAGCTGAAATGCAAAATTTACTTTCATCTGAAAACAACATCTTGGAGCACTGACAACAGTCCAGTTCTTTTTCTCCTTGGCCCAGGTAAGACGCTTCTGGCGTTGTCTATTGGTCATTAGTGGCTGACACAAGGAATGTGACACTTGTAGCCCATGTCCTGGATACGTCTGTGTGTGGTGGCTCTTGAAGCAATGACTCCAGCAGCAGTCCACCAAATTTTTGAATAGACTTTTCTTAATCCTTTCAAGGTTGCGGTTATCCCGGTTGCTTGTGCACCTTTTTCTACCACACTTTTTCCTTTCACTTAACTTCTCATTAATATGCTTGGATACAGCACTCTGAACAGCCAGCTTCGTTAGCAATGACCTTTTGTGGCTTACCCTCCTTGTAGAGTGTGTCAGTGCCTTCTGGACATCTGTCAAGTCAGCAGTCTTCCCCATGATTGTGGAGCCTACTGAAACAGACTAAGGGACCTTTTTAAACGCTTAGGAAGCCTTTGCGGGTGTTTTTTAATTATTCTAATTTACTGAGATAATGACTTTTGGGTTTTCATTGACTGTAAGCCATAATCAACAAAATTAACAGAAATAAACACGTGAAATAGATCACTCTGTGTGTAATGACTGTATAATATATGAGGTTTACTTTTTGTATTGAAGAACTGAAATAAATTAACTTTAAAATATCATCAAAATTTTGTGAGAAGCACCTGTATCTGCAGGACAGGGGACCCTCAATTGCCCCATACTCAGAGAAGCAGCTTCTGGCTGCTGCATCGAGTTAATTAATAAATGGAGAGGAGTCAGCAGCGCTCTGTGTACTTCTATGGGAGTCACGAAAACAGGTAAATCGGGCACCTCTCCATTCATTCTGTGCTGAACGTTGAGATAGGATCACCCCCCAGAGTTAGGACGGCAGAAGTCATTAATAGGAAATTTAACTTGAGGGGGAATAGAGAACAGGACAGTGGTTGCTATTCTTACCTCCACCATGTCCATGACCTCGGTGTTCTCCGCTGTGACCTCGGTGTTCACTGTGACCTCTGTGTTCTCCGCTGTGACCTCGGTGGTCTCCACCATAACCTCTATGCTCTATTCCATGGGGACCATCTCGTCCTCTACCTGGAGGGCCTCTCTCACCTCCTCTTCCACCTCTGCCTCGGAAGGGGGGCTCTCCTCCTCTGCCACCCCTATTTCTGTGGAATGGAGGAGGGGGAGGGGGAGGAGGAAGGCCTCTGTCTCCTCCTCTCATTCTACCTCTCCCTCCCAAGCTTTCATGATGCTCGCCTCTCAAGTCATTAGGTGGAGGTTCCCAGTAACCATCACGGGGAGGAGGTGGTCCCATCATCCGTGGTGGAATGCCAGGAGGTCCATGTGGTCCTATAAGACAAAATTATATATTTTTTTCATTAGAGAGAAGCAAGGTCAGCATGAATCGGAGCCTGTATGTTCGATTACAGCCAGGTATAATATCCAGCATTTCATTGAAAATATAGCTTGAAGGTTTGGCCAGAGACCATAGTCAGAGACCAGACCAGTTGGCACAGTTTTCCAGCGCTGCTACAGGTGATTGACACGTCTCTTGTTATGAAAGAGACCAGTCAATCACCAGGAGTGCCTTTCTGAGACACAGCATCAGATATGTCTAGTCTCCAGCCAGATCTATAGGACACATTTTCTCTGAAACACTAACGTGTTTCAGCAAAAATTATACCTGGCTGAAATCATGCAACCAGGCTGCGATTCATGCTGTCCGCAGTTTGGGCCAAGTCAATCAGTTGGCAGGTTCCCTTTAAGTCAGATGCACCAATATGAACCAATAAACTGATATATTAATCCTTATTTACACCTGTATGAGTTTCAGATCTGAGATTGTAAAAGGGCTTTTTCAGAAATAAATGCTCTAATGAGGGGGGAGAAAAAAAAAAAAAAAAAAAAAAACACTGATGGCTACAGAGAATTTACAGGGGGAAGAAAAAAAAAAAAGAAAATCATACCTGGTGGGAATGGCATGCCAGGCCCGGGGGGTGGAAAGTGTGGAGGCGGTGGTGGTAGCTGGGTATTTTTTAGTGCTGGTGGTGGGAATCCATTGTTGGGTGGCAGTGGTCCTGCCATTCCTGGTCCAGCTACAAAGAATAGAAATATCAGATTAGCCCAATTCCAGTTACCGTACTTACAGTATATTTACACAGCATAATTCTCCACCATGTGCCTTTTGGCAAGGATGACGACCTTTCGTTTATTTCCTCCCTAGTACATATCGGGGCTTGCATGTGCAGAAGAGAACAGACATACTGATCCGATGCAGCTTGCAGATACTTACGTGGTCCTGGTGGCGACTGGTTCTGATTCTGTGTCTGACTTTGAAGCGAGCCAAGAAGTAGTTTTATCTTATCGGAGAAATCTGGCTGTTTCATAAGATCTTCGGTATTAGCATTACCCTGGGCGGTCTGAAATAAAAGAACCCAAAAAATTACTAATGGGCAAAAATTCATTAGCAGAAACAGAGTATTAACAACAGACTCCCAGAATCCACACTGATAATACGTTCTCTCACCATTATGGAAGTCAGGATCTCCTGCATAGCGTCTGGCAAGGGACTGGTTTGGGCCTTTGTGTTACCCATGCTACCCATTAAGTTAGCAAGTACAGGAGGCAATTTAGCCCCGCCGGTCAAGTCAGGTGATTGAGAACCTCCACTCTGATCCATAGGCTCAATATATGACCCATCGTCCATGGAACAATCCTAGTAAAAATAAATTTAAAAAATTGGGTTCGCTTTTGCTTTTAAGTCGGTCAGAAAAATTCATTTTACTGTGAAAGCATTAGAGGATATCAGGATTGTGAATGGTAGCGGGAAACACTGTACCTCATCCAGTGGTATGAGTTTTGGAGGTGACGGTTCATAGGGCTCAGGGTCCGGC
>JARQOD010000008.1:20085500-20139336 GCA_033576555.1 Oophaga sylvatica
GGGGTGGTGACGCAGTTCCACTTATATAGGCTCGTGACGTGGCAAGGGGGGTGGGGAAAGGCCGCCGTTGAAATTAAGCACGCGATTGGCTGAAAAGGAAGGCAGATTTTTAGAGAGCGGTTAGAGACTGGTGACGTCAAACGGCTGACCAATGAGGAGCCGTTTAACCGCTAACGCACGTGTCCCTGTGACTCCGCCCACGGGCTGTGGCTCTATAATAGGCTTATACGCCTTTAACCGAATACGTTCGCGTACTTGTCCCCCTGTATACGGCCGTTGTTGTGTATAAAGGGCGGTTGAGGAAACAGTAATGATGATATATAGTCTATGTGAAGCCCAGAGGGTGATGCAATGGCGTCTACGCCCTTTCTTGTGGTGACTCGTGCAATCACTAGAGTGCCAGGTGTCGCCATTATAGCGGCTCCTTTGGACGCCATTTTGGGTGAGCCATTACCTATACAAAGGAAAAGGGTTAGTCTTCGGAAAGATGGTGCCTGCAGTACCCTGAGGGGCTACAAACCTACTCATGAAAACGGCTAGCAATGCTGAGGCGGGGTTTGTTAGTGTGTCCCGCATTGTTAATAAAGTTTATTGATTTAAAAAAAAATACTGATTGGCAGATTCCCTTGCGTTCCATTTGGACCTGCTCTCCCCAAGATGGCGGCCTCCTTGGTCAGGCTGTGTGTGCGCGGTGTTAGAGGAGGGCTCTGGAGACGGGTAATTCGGCGACGGCGGAGTAGTAGAGCGGGGCGGTGTAGTGAGTGATGAACTTCCTGTAACTGTGTGTCCTCCCCACAGGCGGCGCTGCCCCCGGGGTCCGCTCCCTGTGCAGCCCCCGGAAGAGTCTGGCTCCCAGTGCAGCCCCCGGAAGAGTCTGGCCTGGAGTCTCGTTATAAGGAGCATCCGTGGGAATACCTGAGCAGCGAAGGTAACAGTGAGGCCCCGGCTATTGCTCTCTGTTATCAGTCTCACCGACTAGGGCAGATGCCGACTTTATGGCCTTGACAACAAGTTCTCCACCTGTTCGGCCCTTGTAGGTCATGTGACTCTATCTACAGGCGAACTACAACCCCCAGCATATCCTGACAACCTGCAGTCTTCTCCTCAAGTCCTTTATACTCGTTTGGAGCACAATAATTGTTTTTGTTTTTTTTCTTTCTGCAATCTTCAAATAAAAACAAAAAAGTTCTTTAATTTTTTTTTTTTTTGTAGCATTTTTTTTAAACTAATCCCTGTGTCTGGAGAATGGAATCCCAGGACTGTGCTCCGTCGGCCGGTCAGCGATCTGTGGCGGGAGCGAAGTCCTCATCATTCACACACGACATGGCGGCCGTGTCAGAAGTCCATCATGCCTTTCTCTCACTGCCGGCATCCGCACTTCTGATTAGTCATCATTACTGGTGGTCGGCAGTCGTGCTGGACCGGCTAATCAGAAGAAGAGGTTGCAGGGCTTCCCTCCTGCGGCCACAGACTACCAATATGGCCGTCGGACTGCGAGCCTGCAGGTATATTCAGTCTTCTCTAGGTCTGACTCCTCTTGTGGTTGTTTTTATTTTTTTAAACTGTAGGTAGAAATACATTCAAAGTAAAAAAAACAAAATGTTCCGCGCCAACATTTGTTCTTGTAACATGCTGCTATGTTCCCACATGTAAGAAAAAAAAACCTTCCCAAAACACTACGTGTGAACAAGTCGTTACGCTAACCCTAGAGAGGGGGAACAGGTGTATAACAACATAACGTTTTTGTTCGCGTGATTTCATGTGCGGAGTTTGTCAGGACATGTGCGGAGAGGGTTTGTCAGGACACGTGCGGAGTGCAGGAGAGGAGTTTGTCAGGACACGTGCGGAGTGCAGGAGAGGAGTTTGTCAGGACACGTGCGGAGCGCAGCAGCGGAGAGGAGTTTGTCAGGACACGTGCGGAGTGCAGGAGAGGAGTTTGTCAGGACACGTGCGGAGTGCAGGAGAGGAGTTTGTCAGGACACGTGCGGAGTGCAGGAGAGGAGTTTGTCAGGACCGTGCGGAGCGCAGCAGCGGAGAGGAGTTTGTCAGGACACGTGCGGAGTGCAGGAGAGGAGTTTGTCAGGACACGTGCGGAGGCAGCAGCGGAGAGGAGTTTGTCAGGACACGTGCGGAGTGCAGGAGAGGAGTTTGTCAGGACACGTGCGGAGCGCAGCAGCGGAGAGGAGTTTGTCAGGACACGTGCGGAGTGCAGGAGAGGAGTTTGTCAGGACACGTGCGGAGTGCAGGAGAGGAGTTTGTCAGGACACGTGCGGAGTGCAGGAGAGGAGTTTGTCAGGAACACACGGAGCGCAGCAGCGGAGAGGAGTTTGTCAGGAAACACACGGAGCGCAGCAGCGGAGAGGAGTTTGTCAGGACACACAGAGCGCAGCAGCGGAGAGAAATTTGTCAGGACACGTGCGGAGCGCAGCATCGGAGAGGAGTTTGTCAGGACACTTGCAGAACGCAGCAGCGGAGAGGAGTTTGTCAGGATAAGTGCGGAGTGCAGCAGCGGAGAGGAGTTTGTCAGGACACTTGAAGAACGCAGCAGCGGAGAGGAGTTTGTCAGGACACGTGCGGAGCGCAGCAGCTGAGAGGAATTTGTCAGGACACGTGCAGAGCGCAGCAGCGGAGAGGAGTTTGTCAGGACACGTGCAGAGGCACAGCATCGAGAGAGGAGTTTGTCAGGATAAGTGTGGAGTGCAGCAGCGGAGAGGAGTTTGTCAGGACACTTGAAGAACGCAGCAGCGGAGAGTAGTTTGTCAGGACACGTGCGGAGCGCAGCAGCTGAGAGGAGTTTGTCAGGAAACACACGGAGCGCAGCAGCGGAGAGGAGTTTGTCAGGAAACACACGGAGCGCAGCAGCGGAGAGGAGTTTGTCAGGACACACACAGAGCGCAGCAGCGGAGAGGAATTTGTCAGGACACGTGCGGAGCGCAGCATCGGAGAGGAGTTTGTCAGGACACTTGCAGAACGCAGCAGCGGAGAGGAGTTTGTCAGGATAAGTGCGGAGTGCAGCAGCGGAGAGGAGTTTGTCAGGACACTTGAAGAACGCAGCAGCAGAGAGGAGTTTGTCAGGACACGTGCGGAGCGCAGCAGCTGAGAGGAATTTGTCAGGACACGTGCAGAGCGCAGCAGTGGAGAGGAGTTTGTCAGGACACGTGCAGAGCGCAGCAGCGGAGAGGAGTTTGTCAGGACACGTGCGGAGCGCAGCAGCTGAGAGGAATTTGTCAGGACACGTGCAGAGCGCAGCATCGGAGAGGAGTTTGTCAGGACACGTGCAGAGCGCAGCAGCGGAGAGGAGTTTGTCAGGACACGTGGAGAGCGCAGCAGCGGAGAGGAGTTTGTCAGGATAAGTGCGGAGTGCAGCAGCGGAGAGGAGTTTGTCAGGACACTTGCAGAACGCAGCAGCGGAGTTTGTCAGGACACGTACGGAGCTCAGCAGCTGAGAGGAATTTGTCAGGACACTTGCAGAACGCAGCAGAGGAGTTTGTCAGGACACGTGCGGAGCGCAGCAGCTGAGAGGAATTTGTCAGGACACGTGCAGAGCGCAGCAGCGGAGAGGAGTTTGTCAGGACACGTGCAGAGCGCAGCAGCGGAGAGGAGTTTGTCAGGACACGTTCAGAGCGCAGCAGCGGAGAGGAGTTTGTCAGGACACGTGCAGAGCTCAGCAGCTGAGAGGAATTTGTCAGGACACTTGCAGAAAGCAGCAGAGAGGAGTTTGTCAGGACACGAGCGAAGCGCAGCAGCGGAGAGGAGTTTGTCAGGACAGGTGCGGAACGCAGTAGCTGAGAGGAATTTGTCAGGACACGTGCAGTGCACAGCAGCGGAGAGGAGTTTGTCAGAACACGTGTGGAGCGCAGTAGCTGAGAGGAATTTGTCAGGACACGTGTGGAGCGCAGCAGCGGAGAGGAGTTTGTCAGGACACGTGCAGTGCACAGCAGCGGAGAGGAGTTTGTCAGGACACGTGCGGAGCGCAGTAGCTGAGAGGAATTTGTCAGGACACGTGTGGAGCGCAGAAGCGGAGAGGAGTTTGTCAGGACATGAGCGGAGAGGGGTTTGTCAGTGCAGCAACCAGGGATTGAGATGACAGATCACTTCATAATGTTGAGAGCTTTGACATCTCACCAGCTGTCCCCCATCCTCATTCACTATACCACTGGTGCTAGGACCAGGGCTGTGGAGTCGGTGTCCATTTTGGTGGAGCTAGTATAAGATGGACAGACTCCAACTCCTAAAATACAATAACTTGGGTTCAGTGCAGGATGTGCCGTAAATGTTTTCATAAGAATTTGGGAAAGTTGTGAACGTTCTATAAATGTCTGTTCTGAGGATCTCGGCTTTTAGTTGAGATGAATCTGTGCTGCACTTTATGCACATGCTCAGTAGTGACCAGTGCTGTGGGGTCATAGATGAGATGAATCTGTGCTGCACTTTATGCACATGCTCAGTAGTGACCAGTGCTGTGGGGTCATAGATGAGATGAATCTGTGCTGCACTTTATGCACATGCTCAGTAGTGACCAGTGCTGTGGAGTCATAGATGAGATGAATCTGTGCTGCACTTTATGCACATTCTCAGTAGTGACCAGTGCTGTGGGATGAGGAGTTGGAAGTCAGGGAAATTGAGGAGTCAGGCCCGGATCACAGTTGCGAGAGACTGGCATGATTCTTGCATGATTCTGCAAGTTTCTCGTATGTGTGACCCCGGCCTCACAGTCACTCAGTGGTTTGGCTTACCGACTCCACACCCTGGCTAGGACATGCTGGGAGTTGTAGTTTTCCACACCATGTGATGTCTCTGCGGCTTTGCATTTCATCATTTCTCCTCACTCTGCAGAGTACTTGGAGCGTTATGAACAGAGATCCGTCTGGACCGGTTACAGAAGAAATCACAAGGGACCAATCCCCCCACAGAAAACACGGAAAAACCTGCATTGTGAGTGACTGGGGGGCTGTAATGACTAATAAGTGTTTTCCCAGGGGGGTGTAATAAGGAGACCATGTGTCCGTCCCCTGCTCGAGGCCTCGCTCTATGAGGCAGGATCTTCAGGTGGGACTGCAGTTCCCTCTTAAAGAGAACCTGTCCCCAATTTGGGGCTCCTTTTTAAATCAAAAGCACCCCGGACGCTGTCGGGTAAGCGGCGGCCGATGCTGCAGATCCTGCAAATTGTTTTTCACGGTCCAGACGTGGTGAATTCTGCACCATAAATCTGCTATAATTTACTATACAAGAAAAAAAAAGGGGGGGGGGGGAAGCCAGCGCAACACATGGTCAGCATGAAATAATAAAGTGCATCTGCACATAATTCTAACTGTTTTTTTAAAAATAGAGACATTTAGCAAACAATTGATCAATTCTTTGAGCTACCCCGCCACGACAAGGCATTCTCATATGGGGCAGTACCTACTCTAAGTTTATCATATCACTGTGCCATAGCGGCCTCCTGAATAATTAAAAGCATAACTGCAAAAAACTGTAAAGCAGGACTGCATACACTGCAAGGGTACCTTAAGCATAACTGAATCACCCCGGGTGCCAGTCAGACAGATGCAGGTAAAAGGCCGACCAGGTCCAAGAATGGACATGTCAGATCTGACCTCCACATCCGCCAAACCAGCAACCACAGATAAAGAGTGAAACAGGCACAGGCACAGGTGCACAATTATATATAGCCTGGGGCAGGGCAGGGCTGCTGTATATATGTATAGCAGCCTAAGTCAATTATAAGAAAGAAAAAAAAACAGATAAAATAGCATGCATGACCCAGCGCGCACGGCAACTAGTGGTGGTCAGCCACTTACCAATACAAGAAAAAAAAAAAGGGGGGGGGGGGGGAAGCCAGCGCAACACATGGTCAGCATGAAATAATAAAGTGCATCTGCACATAATTCTAACTGTTTCACTCTTTATCTGTGGTTGCTGGTTTGGCGGATGTGGAGGTCAGATCTGACATGTCCATTCTTGGACCTGGTCGGCCTTTTACCTGCATCTGTCTGACTGGCACCCGGGGGTGATTCAGTTATGCTTAAGGTACCCTTGCAGTGTATGCAGTCCTGCTTTACAGTTTTTTGCAGTTATGCTTTTAATTATTCAGGAGGCCGCTATGGCACAGTGATATGATAAACTTAGAGTAGGTACTGCCCCATATGAGAATGCCTTGTCGTGGCGGGGTAGCTCAAAGAATTGATCAATTGTTTGCTAAATGTCTCTATTTTTAAAAAAACAGTTAGAATTATGTGCAGATGCACTTTATTATTTCATGCTGACCATGTGTTGCGCTGGCTTCCCCCCCCCTTTTTTTTTCTTATAATTTACTATACTCCATCCACACAGGAGGCAGAGCGTGCCGCAGATATCGCCCTCTGCAAAGCATTGGTTAAATTTGCAAGAATCCATATATGATGTGTTTATCACTTAGCTACGTGGCTGCTCAGCAGCGCCGCTCTTGTGTATAGGTCATGCCTGGTATTGCTGCTCGATATGCTGTAACCATTTTGTATTTTCTTACAGAGAGGAGGTAAAGCATGCGGCAATCCCTGCCCCATCTGCCGGGACCAGAACCTTGGTGTGGATTACCGGGTGAGTCTCCTATGGGTGCGGTGACCTCTCCCAATCCAGCCCAGGTCGATGATTGTTATTTCCGGTGTTTCCGCAGAACGTGAAGTTACTGCAGCAGTTTATCTGTCCGCACACGGGAGTCGTGTATGACCCGACCAGAACAGGTTTGTCTAGTTGTAGAGCGCGACGCGGCACACTGGTGGACGCCTATAGACGTGACGTATTTATCTCCTAGGTGTGTGCATGAAGCAACACAAGCGGCTCGTGAAGGCCATAGCTGAGGCCGAGGACCACGGTGAGACGATGTTACATGAGAAACTGCATGGCCACCACTAGTGGTCATATAGTGACCTGACAATGTCTTGTCCCCTCCTAATCCGCAGGTCTCCTGCCACTAATGATACAGAACAAGGACATCACCTTCGGAAACTACTCCCGGACGCACAGTGCGGTGGCACAGACGCCGCCACCCCGCCGGGCCCGTGGTATTCCTGGTACGAGTGGCAAGAGCCGCCCGAAAAGGATGTCGCCAAACTCCAGAAGCTGTACAAGCCGTACTGGAAACAGATGAGGGGGGAGCAGTGAGGACCGCCGCTCTGATTTATACTTTCTGTATGTAATAATGAATAAAAGTAACGTCTGGAAGTAATGAGATGTGTAACGGCGCCATACTGCGGACATCGTGCCGCAGCATTTAGGGCAACGTCGGTCTCTTACAGTATTGCTGCTGATATTGCAGTCGTGTTCCTGGATTTTCCTACCTATCGGCCATGTTGCTTGCAGACAAGATAACCCGGTGCTCATTTATAGGGTAATGATGACCAGAAAATCCTTTAGCAAAACCAGCTCTTCGTTGGTGGGTGTGGGAGACCTTCCAGGGAATCGCAGAATTTCCCATCACTTATAGAAATAGAGGAAATGGAGACGTGTTTGCCGTAGTGGGACGTGTAAGTGATCGGGGATTATCCCTTTGGAAATCACCTTATAGGGGTTTTTGACAAGTATAATAAATGCAGAAAAGTACCCGTGTGTCTGACGGTGTGTAACAGGCGAGATGGAATTTATTTCTCATTAATGGGATTGGTCATCCCGTAGTAATGACAGAGCTCGAAGTGAAGGAGGACGGCTCCTGTCGTTTCTGCCGCCTCTCTCGGACACGCGAGCGCCCGCCTTTCCGCCGCCTCTCTCTGACACGGCAGCGCCCGCCTTTCCGCCGCCTCTCTCGGACATGGGAGCGCCCGCCTTTCCGCCGCCTCTAGGACACGGGAGCGCCCGCCTTTCTGCCACCTCTCTCGGACACGGGAGCGCCCGCCTTTCCCGGACACGGGAGCTCCCGCCTTTCCGCCGCCTCTCTCGGACACGGGAGCGCCTGCCGTTCCGCCGCCTCTCTCGGACACGGGAGCGCCTGCCGTTCCGCCGCCTTTCGGACACGGGAGCGCCTGCCTTTCCGCCGCCTCTCTCGGACACGGGAGCGCCTGCCTTTCCGCCGCCTCTCGGACACGGGAGCGCCTGCCGTTCCGCCGCCTCTCTCGGACACGGGAGCGCCTGCCGTTCCGCCGCCTTTCGGACACGGGAGCGCCTGCCTTTCTGCCGCCTCTCTCGGACACGGGAGCGCCCGCCTTTCTGCCGCCTCTCTCGGACACGGGAGCGCTCTCTCTGCTGACTCTACCAAGCGCCTCTGTGTTCTCTATGAGAAAGCATATTATCACAAAAAGGGCATATACTTTCATATAACCCAAAAACACGAAGAGATCCAAAATGACTTACAAAAATACAAAATTTATTGATGCTAGTAAAATAGTAACATGAAATCCACAATGGAATGATATATAATCAAAACACCCAATAAGGGGATACTTCATAGGCACAGACTATACTGCATAAATTGTAATGCCCACATTGACATCCCATAGTAATAACATAATTACATGATAGGAAAATTCCCTCAGTCAATACTTTACCATGGAGTGCCGTGATAACGTGGTAACATTTGCAGTGCTGCAGCCAGAGATCTCCCCTCACCCGACGCGCGTTTCGCTTTCCCGCTTCCGGAAAGCAGTCTGCAGACATGTTGGCAGAAGAGAAGAATATGATCGGCAGTCCGAAATCAGACATGCAGGATCGACATCTTTCCTGACCATCAGTCGGCCGGCGCTGCCATACACAGACCCGTCAGCCCAGCCTGTCGATATTGGCGCGTTCGGCCAACACTAGTGTAATGTGTATGGGAGCCTTTAATCCTGGATGTCCCACAAGCAGGAGACAAACACCAGGCTGCGTCCTGTGACTGCAGGAGACATTGTGACAGTACAATATAAGCGACCGCTGTCACCGCCTGTAAAGCGTTATCGATACAAGAGGCAGAAACAAGTTTTATATCCAAAATGAGAACTTTTATATACAAGATCTGTACAGATGCGTTACATACAATCCAGTGAGCGGCTGCAGCGTGACGAAGCCTCTTCTTCCTGCAGCGCAAAACGTGAGCGGTCACTGGCGCAGAGTTAGACGTACGCAGAATGTGAACACAGCTCTACGGTACAGGAACGGCTACACATCTGAAATGTACAGCTATTCCAGACCGGCACCCGAGTGCTACAACTACAGTAACATGGCCGCCGTTCAGCCAAGTTCGTCTTTGCTCTTTCCTGCTTGTTTGGGCATCTTCTTACTGCTGGCGTCCTCCAGTTCTCGGGACTGGTAGTAATGCGGTGCCACCTCCAGGAGCCAGGTGCTGTCGATCTCGATGATCTGCGGGTGGAGCGACAACTTGGTTACGTCAAGTGCAAATTACCTATCGGACAGAAAGGTTTCCAGTGTTGGGGAACAGGGGCCCCACATCCCATGCATTTGGTACCTTAAATAAAGTTTTGCCATTTTTTTTTTTAATCTAAAAATAGGCTTAAGGTGAATGTAGAATAAAAGAAAAAAAAAAATATATATATATATATATATATATATATATATATAAATGGCTACCAATGCTGCACATGTCACCATCTATATCATCACTTCTGCAGCCATTTATTTAGCAGACACTGATTGCCTGCAGTGGTGATGTTCAGTAGGAAGAGAGCAGACTGAATACCTGGAGCGGTCATTTGGGATTTTTAATTGTGTTTACTGCTCATTACCTGCCACCTCTGCAATGTATCAGAGGTGGCCGGCTTCATAGGCGAGGAGCGCAGCACTTACAAGCTCTTTACGGTACAGCTTATGAACGCTGCTCTGCAGCTGGCCAGATCGGAGGATTCAGTTTGCTTCGATGTTACTCTGATGACACAGAGGCAAAAAGTGAACTTCGGGCCAGCGGGGCAACAATGCCAGTGGGGTGACCGGTCTGTCAGGAGAACGCTGTCTCCAGCTTGGGAGGCAAAGGAGCAGAGCGCTCCTGAAGATAGAAGACGAGTAAACTCCTTTTAAAGGCAGAAATAAAGATTGAAAAATCAGAAAACTATCCGACCTGTCTCATAAACTCCTTGGTGGTGAAGACCAGCTCGTGGTAGATGACCCAGCGGGGCTGCTCCTCGTGAAGGCTGCTGTTCGGGTGGATGAACACCGACTGTTGTTGCTTTACTGTCTTGTACCCGCTGCGGGTCAGCCTGGCCGTGTGGTAGAAGTACCCGGCTGTGATTGCCTGTAAGTAAAAAGACAAACTCATAGGATTGAAGCCATTATTGAATGAACCAGGCTGAAGGCAGGGCTGCGGTGCATCGGAGGACATGGTTAAAGGGGTACTCCATACAAAACCGATGCACTGTTATGCCCATTGAGGGGAATATGCCCGAGAGACCACCCTATGTGCCCCTCCTCCGCCTTAGGTAGAGCAGTCAGTTTTTCCTGCAGGACGGCACGTTCCGGACCTACCAGTGCCCCAACATTCACGGCACACAACCCCCAAAATTATCCAAAAGGGAACCCGGACATTGTGGCATGTTAGGATAATGGTCTCTACCTTCCGTATTGGCACGGGGTCGCCTTCGCAGGACGTTAGCTCGATTTCTATCCGGGCCATGAGTCCTTCCAGCTGCTCCCGGACGTCGCGGGCACGGCGGAGGGAACGGGCTTGGATGAAGTTCTCGTAACACCACTGCAGGGAGTGAGCCGTCTCCACCCACTGACAGAGAAACGAGGAGACAACATCGGTAAGGAAACATGGTAGACGGGTGGTCCGGGACTTCATGGAGGTCCTAAAGTGCTGATCTCTATGTGCCGTACATGGAGGTGCCACCGGCGGGAGGAATTAAGGGGTAAGTTCAGTTTTCTATTATTTAATATCAATTTTTTAAACAGGACATTTCACCAAATTTTTCATTTTGAACTGAACTCACGACATCATAGAGGCTGCACAGAGGAATACAATTTATTTATTTTTTTTTTTTCTCCACTTCTTTGTGAAAATAACAGCAGTCAAATAGTTGGCACCTAATGAGTTAAGTCCAAGTGGGTATTATCAGATAGTTTTCAGTAGGGGCGTGTAGTTTTGCCTCCTGTATGATGCTGACCAATCATAAGAAGGCAGGAACATAGACGTGCAAAAGTATTTGTGATGTCATCAGGGTCACGTGACCCAAGTCCACAGGTCCTGCTAGGCAGAAAGTGCAGCATACATTACACAGAAGAGAAGTGTGGAAATATTAACTCTGGTTACACAAAAATGGCGGCTTTGCTCCTGGAACAGCGCCACTCCTGTCCATGGGTTGTGTCTGGTATTGCAGCTCCACTCCATTGTAGTGAATGGCACTAATCTGCACTACCAGACGACTAACTGTGAACTGACGTGGTGCTATCTCTGGAAGTAAGCAGTCATGTTTTTAGATTACTGGACATTCAGATGACCGGCCACATATTCCATCATCGTCTTACCTGTGTGTACACATTGAGCAGCACCATGTGGTCGCCACCAGGCACCGTAAAGTTGGTCCTTGCTGTATCTGCATGGACCAGTTTGTCTTTGGGTCGATAGAAGATGGCGTTATTTACGGACAACATGGCGGCGATGGTCAGAATCTGCTCAGAACAGCCATACCTGAGAAAGGACGCAAAGGGGTGTAATGGTGACGGATTGAAAACCTGGGGCGGTAGTGAAGAAATAACAGAGAACAGGAAAGAGAGCGGCTTCCAGGCAGACAACTCACTTCTCGGACGCCAGGATCATCTTGGATAACATGGGATCCACCGGGAGCTCGGCCATCCTTCTCCCGAGCTGCGGAAAGCAAAAGGAGACGGCGCGTAAACAGGAGACACGTATGAAGTGCCGCTGCACCACCACTACCCACATCATCAGTGTTACCTTGGTCAGCTCTCCTAGGTGGTTTAGTGCCCCGAGGGCATAGAGCTGCTCCAGCGCCAGAACCAGCGTCTCGTGGGGCGGGGGGGTCCATGAAGTCAAAGTGAATGAGATCATTAATGCCTGGAGAAGAGGACAAGAAACTGAGCGTTTGGAGATGAAGAAAAGATGGGCGGCGACGAGAGACTAGATGCGCAGGACCCCGGTGCAGTCCGTGGCCGCCGTCCCAGAGTCATACACACAGGAGCGGTTTCCATTCACTACACGGCAAGCGGAGATCCTAATAGCGGTCAGGTATTGAACCCAGATATGACAGAAAGTTGCAGAATTTCCATTATACAGGGATTACGGATTTACACAAGATACTACAACCGCAATCCTCCTCCAGTAATGTTCTGTACAACCCCACTCCTCACCTAAGCTCTTCAGCAGCAGGACCACGTTTCCCAAATTGGTTCTCTGGATTTCCGGTACAGTCGTATCTTCCATTTCGTTTTTGTACGCCCAGGCTGTATACAGCCGGAAACACTTTCCTGCAGCCACGCGGCCGGCTCGTCCCGCTCTCTGGTTGGCGGAGGCCTGGAAGAACGAAAACGACACTGTTCTCTTTTTATTTCAGTGGCGCTAAATGTGTTTTTATTTTCTTAATTTTTAATACATTTTAAACATTTTTCAAAACTTTATAACATTTTTCAACTTCCTCTAGGTGACTTGTGTCAAATTCTATAGTGAAAATGAGGCTCTCCTATGATGTCTAGATTCAGGCTGGGCTTCGCAGGATTACCAGGATGGACCTCAGCCTCCTAGGACAACCCATCAGCACCCTGCAATCATGTCACAGATGATGGGAGCAGACACGCACTGCACCATTTAAATGCCACTGTGAATTGATCAATTGGCATCTAAATGGTTAAACAGCAGTGACTGCCAGATATGGTGCGGTCTCGCCTCCTGAGCCTGCTACAACACTTTTTTTTTTTTGCTAGGCCACATACTTTTACATGCTACGCCTAAGAGGGTTTAAAAGATATATGGCCACCCTCAGAAAAGATTTTCTACCTCTGTATTGCTGGCTAGAGAGAGAATTGAGAAGCGTCACCTTTGAGCAGGGGGTGACGATGAGGGACTCCATTCCGGTACGAGCGTTGTAGCTTTTCTGCTTGCAGAATCCGGGGTCAATGACATAAATGATGCCGTCTATGGTCAGCGACGTCTCCGCAATGTTGGTGGCCACGACGACCTGAGAAGAAAAGGAATTATGTATGTATTTATATGTAATTATATGATTTTCTTCATATATATTGTTATTTATTTTTCTTTTCACAGTTCCCTTCTTTTCACCCATACCCCCATACTAGGCCATTCCTCACCTTTCTCGCTCCGGGTGGGGTGGGCTCGAATATCTTGGCCTGCATGTCAGACGGCAGGTTGGCGTAGATGGGTAATATCAGCATTTCGGCGATTTTGGAGCCCAGCCTGCGACAGCGTTCTTGTAACATTTCACAGCAAGCCTCGATCTCCTCCTGTAACACATTCACCAGCCGAGAGTATAACCACCATCATCTGCTCTGTGTGGGCACCCAGGATATCCAGTCTGAGCGCACTTTTATCTGGGACAGAGACCCTGAAGCTTGGGGGTCTCCAATGTAAAAATCTGTAACAGGGACCCCACGCCGATATGGCAGGGCAGATTGGGCGCTACATGGTACCCGGTCCCATGTAGAACAGTATGTACTGGACCTGAGTGATCGGCTGTGTGATCACTGCCCTCTTATGGGCATATGTAGTAATAACAAGCCAGGAGCACAATGTTGCTCAACAGGCAGATGTCACCAGCCATGGGGTAAACCCATCGATAGCCGGCTACTTTAGAGCTGTAGTAAGAGACTGACAGCATGGCTGACGCCATTGCAAGCAGGTGCTGCCTGTATAACACAGCCGGCGCCTGCCCCTGTGAAGCGGACTTAGCTCTGAGTGTCATGGAGTGTGATGTGGTGACAAATACGAGTCACTAAAGAGAAGGCGATTGCCATCAGAAGAACCACAACGCCAGCATCCCCCGGATCTGCACGTACCTGCCCGGTCAAAAAGACCAAGATGTCTCCAGTCGGCTGTGTGACGTGAATCTGTAGGACGGACACCACGCACGCCTCCAGGTAATCGGCCTCCGGTGCCTGGAGGTGATAAACCAGGCGATGTTAACCCTTTACTAACGCCCCCTCTCCAGATACGTGTATATAAGTTATAATCTCTCCACACCTTTGTGTAGTAAATGTCTACCGGATATCGCCGGCCAGGAATACGGAAAATGGGGGCATCGTCGAAGAAAGAAGAGAAGCGCTCGGTGTTGAGGGTGGCACTGGACACCAGGACCTTGAGGTCTGGCCGGAAACGGGCGATGTCTTTGATGAGGCCGAAGAGCACGTCCGTGTGCAGGGTCCGCTCGTGAGCCTCGTCTATGATAACCACACTACAAAGCAGAGGGAGAAATGGGGGAAAGGATCTGGATGACACATATTACAGGAGTAAGCGGGGCAGATGAAGACCCCACGGACCTGCCGGGAAACGTCTATAATCCCCAGGTATCGGGCATGAGTCCTTAGAATCGATCATGTGCAGGTATGTGGGGTCGTACCGCCATTGTGGCACCTTTTGCCCGAGTGGCGACTGACAAACCTTTTAAAAGGGACTTCTACATTGAGGACATCTCCATGCCGGGCGGCTCGTCCTTATAGCAACCATAGCTTTGGTTGCCAAAACTGCAGAAAAACTGCTTCAAAGCTTTATGCAAATTGGGTCCTCAATGCAGAGTGGGCGGTGCAGCACAGTTCAAAGGACCTCCCCTAAATCTGGTTTCTTGATTGACAGTGCTGGCTCGGATGAAATCTGGCACTTGTGCACATCCCGTGGTGCTATACCTGTGCACGCCCAGGAGCTGTGGAGACGTGTCAGAAGAGACAACGCTGACCCGAGATAAAACCAGCGCTGTCAATCAAGTAGGAGGAGTCAGACCCAACTGACAAGAGGGAGGTGCATCAGTCAGACGGTGCACGGAACACCTAATTAGCTGACATCGTTCTGCATATCTAATGTACAAAACTGGTAACACAAGGATGGATTGTAATCAGGGCAAGATGACCGATGTGGATGTGTCCTTCTTTTGGAACATAATTTTGCCCTGACACACTCCCTTTAAGGAGAAGTAGATCCCAGCACAGGAGGAGGAGGACAAAGCTTCGCCGATGTAGGTAGTACCTGTAACGGCCAAGTCCGGCTCGGTGAGGAACTCACGGAGCAACATCCCGTCCGTCATGTACTTCAGGACCGTGCGCTCCGACGTGCAGTCCTCAAACCGAATGCTGTACCCCACCTGGGAGCGGAGAACGGTTATAATTAAGCGCAATCAGATGTATCTGTGTTCTGAGGAAGCAGAGTGACAACTCAAGAGGGTTATCCATCAACGCTCCTAGATGGGTTGTCAGATAGATTTATGCATCCCCTCCTCCGGTGTCAGTGCATGACCTGACAGATATGGCTCCAGAAAAGGAGACTTATTCCGAGGGGGCTGCTGTGGCTGGTCCGGTGTAGAAAACCTATTTTAATGCTTAAATTGGAAGTTCAGAAACCTCAGAGCGGCGGTCATAGACACATTTTGCTCTGGGGGAACCACCATGTACAGGTCATGGACAGACACCGGATTTAATTGAGAGATTGGTAATGATTCATTTGTCCTGCGGTGGCGCTGCAGGAAAACTGAACACTTGCTGGGAGGTTGCACAACAAACAGATCACAAGAGATCCCCCCATAGCTGATCACAAGAGATGTAACCTTTGAACAAAAATGGATTGTCCAAAGCGCACAGCTCTTTCATAGGAGATGGATATTGTCAGATAGAGCTTGTAAAAATGAGCACTTTTGCCATTCACTGCTTATTAAAATTTGGAACCGTTCTTGAGATATTAACATTTTTACTTTGTTTACAGTGGGTTGCCTAGGAAACCGACCACTGTTGCTGTATTGTTTGTAAGCACTGTGCTGAGGCCGGCGGGATTAGGAGGTCACAGCGCTCCCGGCTGGATTCAGAGCAGTAGTTACAATCTCGGTAGAAAAGGACCTGGAATCACTACACATCTAGCAGCGGTGGTCGGTCTTTAAGGCAACGAACTGAAAACAAAGGAAAAGAGTTAATATCTCGCTAACGGCTGAAAATTTTGATAAGTAGTAAACTGAAAAATTTCTTGTGTTTACAAGCTCTATCCAACAATATCCTTCTATGAAAATAGGAATAACCCTTTAAAGGAGTTACTGTCATGGAGACAGATGTCAAAACATGACTGCTTTCTTTACAAAACAAACAAAAAAACAAAACAAAACAGCACCACTGTTTTCCGTGGATGTGTCAGGTATTGCAGCTCGGCCACATTGCTTACCTCATTGCCCAACTTCACAGACATTTCCTGAGCGACACGTGCAGCTACGCTCATGGCGGCCACCCTCCGAGGCTGAGTGCACCCGATCTTCATTCCTTTCTGGGTGTAGCCCTGTGCACGAAGGAGACAGGTAATGGGGGTCTACTACAGACACGAATATAAGAGGGGACACTAGGCGTTAAGCACTCACTTCTTCGTGCAGGTACTGGGGAATCTGAGTGGTCTTGCCAGAACCCGTCTCCCCCTCGATGATTAGGATCTGATGATCGGCGATGGCTTGGAGAAGATCGGTGCGATAGGGGAAGACGGGCAGACTGCGCCTCACCTCCTGGATGGACATCTTCTGCTTCTCCAGCTCCGACAGTTGCTTGGCCGTCTCGTCTTCCTGAGGAGCGAAGGCGGCAGATATTTATAACACCAAAGGGTTAAGTCCGGACATTATACCACCGTTACCGCTAAGTCCCAGAGCCGCACGTCGTACATAAAACCACCGCTTATTGCGGAAAGAGCAACATCACCTTTAATTAGGAAACTGCTCGTAATGCAATTCCAAACCTTCCGCCTCACCTTCTCCACCGTCCCTTTCATCTGGGTGGCGCTGACAAACTGTATCACCTCGTCTTCCTCCATCACGTAGTCGTATTCTTTCTGACCGCGAGCGTGGGCGTCTTTGGCTCCAAATTTGAGAGCCGCCGCGCCGATGTGCTCCTCCTCCCAACGTCTTTGCTCTTCACGGGGAGCAAAACGCTCCTCGCTCACCGGCTCCTCGTACCGATCCGGAATTTTCTGCACGGCAAATAAAACACAATGGACACGTGTAATATCCTCCATTTCCGTGGAGTCTTAAAGGGGCGCTAAAATGCTAATACAATATTACAATATCTACCACGTGTAAAAAAAATGGCAGCATGTCATAGTTCGGCCCGATTTATGGATGTGGTCGGGAGCATGAAGCTGCGGACGGGACCGGTCTGATTAATTCAGTGGCCCGTGTGAACGTAACCCAACTCTGCATGGGAGCTGTGTACGAAAACGTGGGTTAGTACTTGACCCCCCGAGCTTCATTACTACAAGACGTACTTTACTCCTGCTCTCCTCGGGCATGAAGTAGCGATCGTGTTTCTCCATGCGCTCCTTCTCTCCGGCTTTCTTGTACTCCTTGGCCAGATCCCTGACGCTTCTCTTGTACTGCAGGTCTTTCTTCTCGGTCGACGTCAAACGGCTGTCGGCGAAGAAATACTCCTCGTCGGCTATCTCCGCTTCCAGGTCCTCCAACTTCTCTTTCTCTCTCTTCCCGAGATAATCTCGCCGAGACTTTTTCCGCAATTCTGGAATCTTCAGAAAACAAAACGATAGGTAAAAAATAAACCATGACTGTGGCGATGGCTGCAATACCAGACACAGCCCACAGATGGGAGGGGGGAGCTGTTTCTGGGAGAAAGAATATTTTGTGGTATTGCAGTTCAGTCCCATTTAAATGAATGGAGGCAAATCTGCAGTAGCATACACAGCCTGTGGATACGGGTGGCGCTGATCTTAGAAGTAAGCAATATATTTTTATACACTCTAGTATTAAAGGGGTTGTCCAGCCTTGAGGTACAAGTCTGCAATCGTTCATCATGCTGTGAGGTTTCTTCAATGCTGCTGCTGGTCATGTGACCACAAATATGTGATTTGCATGGTACCGGTCACATTCCGACTAATCGTGTCTGGCCTTGCTCAATTCACTTATATTGATAGGCTGCGCACGTCTAGTGGGCATGTGACCGCATGTATGCAAATTACATATTTGAGGTCACACAATCGCCCGTTTCTAGTGCCAGAGGATCCTGACAGTGAAGATTCACAAGTCTGCAGTCACATAGAGTCAGGGTGGATAAAAATCAATGATTTTTTTAAAAAAATAAAAAAAAAATCGGATTTTTTTGATTTAAATCGGATTTTTTTTCAATAAACTGCTTTTTGAGGAAAATATTTTACCATCCAAAGGTTCTTCCATCATGAGATAAAGCTGAGTTGTTTAACTCAGTAGAATAAAGGCTGTATATGTGTAACATTCACAATGCCATGCTCTTCCAGAGGTTTCTGTAGGATTAGTGGGCAGTTTCTCTCCTATATTATCACAGACGCTCGCTTTACTTACGCAGTTCTCAAAACTGAATTTGACTCCGCAGAGGTCCCAGCCTCTTCTTCACGGCAAAAATGTTACAACATGAACAGAGTTGAGAAAAAGACCTTAATCCTATTGTTCTAC
The DNA here is from genome assembly GCA_033576555.1 of Oophaga sylvatica. Classification (NCBI taxonomy): domain Eukaryota; kingdom Metazoa; phylum Chordata; class Amphibia; order Anura; family Dendrobatidae; genus Oophaga; species Oophaga sylvatica. The sequence continues at coordinate 20,104,034 of JARQOD010000008.1, forward strand.
AAACCTATATGAATACAGAATCAACCCCTTCAGTGCCAAGTCCAAGAAGTTAGACAATATGTTTCTGATTGTTTGGAGTGGAATAGATCTGCACAACACAAGAAGAATGTGAATCTAAGTGTGAGGAGGAGGAAGGGCAAGCAGACAAGAAAATGAAAGTGAAACTTTGAGCACAATACTGCAGCATAGCCACAGACAGACAAGTCTGGATCTGTTTGTGTGTACAATCTGAGGTTTATTACATTCTTTCCTTATAATGGCAGCAGGCCGTAAAAGAGACCCAGTTTGGGAATATTTTAATGAAGCTCCTTCGCCTATCGGTAAGGCAGGCATGCGTGCAAAATGCAAACGATGCAACAAAGAGATGCAAGGCCTGGTGGCGCGAATGAGGCAACATCATGAGAAGTGCGGTGATGAAGATGACCAAAGAAATACTTCTGAACAGGCAGGATCTTCAGGTTGGTAAACATTTTTATTGAATCCTATTTCTAAAGACTGAACTGTCATGTGTGAGAAAAATTATATTTCTTATTATTACTGCATGTTACTGTCATTTGGTACAGTTATGAAGAAAAACAAATATTCCTTTTGGGGCAGTGCTGTGTTGTGTACAATAAGCAGAAATTGTATAAACAATAAAATAACAGCATTGACTTTTTTTGTTTAGGGGAATTCATGGATTCTGGAAACTATCCACCTCCAAGATCACCATCATCCTGTTCTACAGTTTCAGAGTTATCCATCCAGGATAGTGCTTCATTAGCAGCAGCATCATCATCAGACACCCACAGCCACATATCACCATCACCCAAAAGGAAGAAAAAACCTTTACCTCCTGGAACCACCATAGATAGGTTTGTGATAAGAACTAGCAGATTAGAAAAAGAGTTGATTGATGAAAAAATTGCCCAGTTTATTTATGCAACGAACTATTCTTTCCGTCTGACTGAGAACCCACATTTCATTAATATGGTTCAGTCACTGAGACCAGGATACAGTCCACCCAGCAGAGCTGATGTTGCAGGGAAACTGCTGGATCAAGTGTATGACAGAGAAATGGAGCAATGTGCAACAGCTCTGGAGGGTAAAATTGTTAACCTAAGTATTGATGGGTGGAGTAATGTCCACAATGATCCTATTGTATGTGCTTGTATAACAACAGAAGAAGGTAAAGTCTTCCTTGCACAAACAACTGATACGTCAGGAAATGCACTCACAGCAGAATACTTACAAGAAGTGGCAGTAAAAGCTATAACAACATGTGAACAAAAATTCAAATGTCTAGTACGCAGTTTGGTCACTGACAATGCTGCAAACGTATCCAAGATGAGAAGAAATTTAGAAGAGCAGGGAGGGAATACAAAGCTAATAACATATGGTTGCAGTGCTCATTTGCTGCACCTCTTAGCCAAAGACTTAAGTGAAAGTGTTCCAGAAATAAAGGCTAATGTTGTTGAAATTGCTAAATACTTCCGTAATAATCATTTTGCTGCAGCAGCTCTGAAAAGGATGGGTGGAACCAAGCTAACGCTCCCACAAGATGTTAGATGGAACTCTGTGGTGGACTGTTTTGAGCAGTATATCAAAAACTGGCCTATTCTGATGACACTTTGTGAAGAAAATCGAGATAAAATAGATGGCACTGTCACGGCCAAAATCCTCAACATTGGGCTTAAGAGAAATGTTGAACATATGCTGAGCTTCCTGAAACCCATCTCTCAAGCTTTAAACAAAATACAGAAAAATAGCTGTTTTATTGCGGATGCTGTTGAAATTTGGAAGGAACTGAGTGAACACTTAAAAACAGAACTACACATGGACAGAATTAAATTACAAGCAGTAAACAAACGAATGGGACAAGCACTGACTCCAGCTCATTTTTTGGCAAATATTGTCAATATCCAATATCAGGGTCAAAACCTAAGTGCTGAGGAAGAGGAGTTATCTATGACATGGGTATCCAGCAATCATCCGTCTTTAATGAGAACTATAATAAACTTCAGAGCTAAGGGGGAACCATTCAAGAAATATATGTTTGCTGAAGATATTTTAAGGAAGGTCACACCAGTAAACTGGTGGAAGTCACTTAAGCGCTTGGATTTAGAGACTGTTCAAGTAATGATTTCACTTTTAACAGCAGTAGCTTCTTCTGCAGGCGTTGAAAGAATATTCTCTTCCTTTGGACTCATTCATTCTAAATTGAGAAATCGGTTGGGACCCAATAAAGCAGGAAAGCTTGTTTTTCTTTTCCAGATTATGAATAAGAACAAAGAAGAAGATGATGATGAAGATGATGACAAGTGAGCTACAGAGGACAGCAGGGACAGTAGTATTTAAGTTTTTCATGTGTCGGCTGGGCTGACAGTCTAAGTTTCTTAAAATATATATATATTTTGTTTAGCCAAATTAGTTAACAAACATGGATGTTTGTTTAAGCAAATAACTTATGCTGTAATGTTGTTATGTTTCAGTTGAATAAATCTATTTAAATTGTTATTAAGGTCAGGATTATTTTTCTCCTTCCTAAGTACAACAGAGCAGTGGTGTCCAAATATGAATGATTAACCCATTAAACTGGGAAGAAAAAAGTAATATAAAAAGTGATTCTAAAAATCTTCATCTACTTGCATGTTAAAGTAGCAAGAACTAGTTTAGGTAGAAACTTTGATTTAAATCACTGATTTAAATCAAGCCTTACTCACTAGTGATTTAAATCGTGATTTAAATCAGTTTGATTTAAATCAAATCCACCCTGCATAGAGTGACTGCAGACTAACCCCAAGGACGGACAACAATGCATTTCTTATGGCCTATGAACTAGTTATTCTAAAAATGTGTAGTCGCCGATTGCCAAAATTCAGGACCGTACTGATCCAAAGGAAAAAAAGACAACGATCCTATTACCTCTGGAAAAATGGACGGCCACGTCGTACCATAATGTAAGCACTCAGGTAAATTATGGCGAGAGGTAGCAAAGGCATAACGTAAACTTACGTCACATGGAACACGTCTCGTCTCCGAACTTGGCCTTTAGTTGCCGTAGCCAAATCAGGGGAGACCCATCGATTGTACTCACTCCAGTATTTTTGGGTGGGAAGTGAAAACAGAGAATGTTGTAAAGTGGAGGAACTCCTTTAAACACTGAAAAAACACTTACCATTTTCTTACGGTCCTCCTCGGCCATTTTGAGTCTTTTCTGCGCTTCTTCATAAGCCTAAAAAAAAAAAAGTACAAATGCCATAAATTAATGTCCAGGCACCTGCGCCAAGTCTGGTCCATGTGCTATGTCTGGTGAATGCTACAGTACTAGACCCAGAACGTGGGCGATGCCGTGACCGCTGCCGCCCCTTCGTTTCATAGGAGATTAACCTATGGCTGCCCTTGGAGGTGTGTAACCTCCATGTACATACATGGTTGATGTGGCAGGATGGCCACAAACGGGGGATATGAGAAGGTCTCATTAATCCTAAGCATAGACCTAGGACACAATGGCATTAATGTAATGTTTCTGGGTGGGTTTTTTGGCCATGGATGTGGGGTTCCAGCGGCGGGACGCACACAATCTACCCAACTGGGTAGAAATCAGAAAAAGTTACTGGTGGGCTCTTTGAACCAAAACCTTCAATAATTTACAAGCATCTCACCTTCTTATCTGACCTCTCCACAATATTCCTGGTCTTTTCCTTATCTCTCTGCTTTACCCTCTCAGCAAACGCATCTCTCTCCTCCAGGTCCTTGAGCCTGGCCTGCTCCTCACGCTCCTCCTCATCATCAGAGATGACCTGTGGTGATGGCACCTTCTCATTTCTGGTAGGATCAAGGACTAGATGAATGACTGAGCTTAGTCTGACAATATGGAGTACACGTACGTCTCATCTTCCTGCACTAGGACCACCATGAAGTCTCCATGCACTATACTCACTTTTCCCGGTCACTTTCACTGTCAGACGATTCCTCTTTCTTCCGCTTCCGGAGATGTTTCTTTTTCCTCTTCGTCTCGTCTTTGTTCGCCATCTTCTCCTCCTCTTCGTCGCTGTCTTCCAGAAGAGCGTAAGATTTGTTTTTTCTGCTGCATCGCTAAAGCTTCTCTCTCGGCAGCTCTGGCCGGACGCTCGACCGGGGCTTTACGGGGCAACTGGGACATGAAAGGAATGAAGATAATAGTGTTTTATTAGTGTCGTCATCATCGCAGTGTAAAACAAGGCTGGAAATCTGGTGCTGGAACATTCAGAAAGTGATAGAGCCTCCACCCGACCCCAAAATGTCTGTTCTATGTAATCCACAATGTAGCACTCGTACCTAGCTGCCACGAGGTGAAGAGCACTGTCCTGGATAGAGGGAAGAGGCACGGTCCCCGGGGATCGAAGAGGTGGTAAAAGGAGGCACAGTCCCCGGGGATCAAGGGGGGGGGGGAAACGAGGCACACGTCCACGGGGATCGGGGGGGGGAAAGAAGGCACACGTCCACGGGGATCGGGGGGAAAGGAGGCACACGTCCACGGGGATCGGGGGGAAAGGAGGCACACGTCCACGGGGATCGGGGGGAAAGGAGGCACATGTCCACGGGGATCAGGGGGAAAGGAGGCACACTTCCACGGGGATCTGGGGCAAGGAGGCACATGCCACGGGGAACTGGGGAAGAGGCACAGCCACGGGGACGGGGGGAAGAGGCACACGTCCACAGGGATCGGGGGGAAGGAGACACACATCCACAGGGATCGGGGAGAAAGGAGGCACACGTCCACGGAGATCAGGGGGAAAGGAGGCACACGTCCACGGGGATCAGGGGTGAAAGGAGGCACACGTCCACGGGGATCAGGGGGGAAAGGAGGCACACGTCCACGGAGATCAGGGGGAAAGGAGGCACACGTCCACGGGGATCAGGGGGGAAAGGAGCCACATGTTCACGGGGATCGGGGGGGGGAAAGGAGGCACACGTCTCCAGGGATCGGAGGGGTGGTGAAAGAAGGCACACATCAAAGTGGATGGGGAAGGGAAAGGAGGCACATGTCCCCGGGGATCGGGGAAGAAAGGAGGCACGAGTCCCCGGAAACTGGGTAATATTTTGGTTAAAAGTTAAGCGCCTCCAGGAGAGCGGAACGGTGGAAGGTGTACCGGTATGAGACCTTGTAGTTTATAATTATCTACTCTAATGGCGGCTCCTTGTCCTGACATCCTGGTGAGCTTGTGCTTACTAGAAGCAGCCAATCTAAACAAGCAGAGCTGCAGTATAAAGCATGAAGGATGGAGAGAAAAATAAACAGCGAGCAATCCTCCCCCATTTTGTAGACAGCCCATACTGTGTACAGCGTCCCGTCTCTCACCTTCACCCACAACTCCTCAGCGAAGCTGCGCACTTTGTCCGTGACGTCGACGGCTCCTGTGTCGTTCAGGCGGCTCACGAGGTCGGCGGCGCTGGAACTTCGCCGTGCGGTGCCAATAAGGAATTGTGCCACGTGGCGATCGCTCATTCCCAGGACATCGTGGAGCCGCTCCTTCACCCACGCTTCTATCACATCCATTTTGGATACTGGCTGTGGTTGTTGAAATCACCGACGCTTTCCTGGACGTGATGAAGAGGAGACAGGAGGAAGCTGCGGGAGGAAGACATGGCAAGACGAAAACATTCAGCTGTGGTATATCGTATGGATGTCTCGCGGATTCCATGGCAACCAAAATGCACTTCTTGCGTGGGTCTTGCGCTTGGGCAAAAACCATGGAGACAATAAGAATCAATGTTGCCCATAGCAACCAATCAGATTCCAGCTTTTATTTTTCCACAGCAAGTTTGAAAATGTTAGGAGGGCTCTGATTGGCTGCTGTGAGCAACACTGACACTTTACGACCAGCTTTACAGCATCATTAGACATTAAGCGTTTCTATCTAGTAAAATGTACATTTAAGCTGTAACACATGAATAAAAACTTACATCCACTCCTGCTCACTCCACCACCAAACGAGCGTTATCCGGCGACTCTTGGTGACGTCATTAACTCTCTCTCTCTCTCTCTCTCTCTCTCTCTCTCTCTCTCTCTCTCTCTTTCTATTGCGCGCTGTTCCGCATCCTGGAACGCATAGTGCGTTCCAATGACGTCACGTCCTTGCTAGGCTGTGCACTTGCGCGCATGCGCAGTAGTCATCACTAGAGGCCTAAATGTGTTTGACAGTCTCGTCTCCCTCGAGGGGACTGGTTTGAAAGTAGAAGGCTCCGATGGACTTCGGGAAAATGACGCCTCTAGCATAGATTGCACATATCATAGATTTATAATGTGACAGGAGATGGTGGTGGATATTGATAATTATAAATGTTAGCTCCTGGATCAGGATCGTGTGGGAGAGACACTGTTCCTGTATGCAGAGCTCTATGCTGCCATTTTCCTTCATTTTCAAGCCTATCTAGACGTGGCCTCTCCGTATCCTGCTTATCGGATAAGGAGATTCCTGTGAATGAGACCCACCACCGTCACCCCCATCTTATCACCATGCAATACGAGTTCAAATGGAAAATCCCTTTAAATATTTTTGTAAAGGACGTGTTCACTTTTGCAAGTCCTTGTTTAGTTCATACTTGTTAACGTGCAGAAAAAAGGGAAGAAAGACTTGTCAGATCTGGCATCTATCCATCCATCTGTCTAACAATTTTTCTAACCAGAATAGATCGGTTTGGGAAAGGTCCCTGAAACGCTTAGCCATGTATTCCACAAATAATGCCACCATACAATGCTGGCATAGTAGGCGCCATAGCACTGGCAGCAGCCACATCAGCCCTGTATAATACTATGTGGCGTATTAAGTTTAGCAGCGGATGGTTGGGTATAACAATATATGGGGTTTTGGTAGAAAAATGGACAAATTGAGACATCTGAAATTATGCCGCCATACAGTGCTGATGTAACAGTGCCATACGCTGCATTACGAGGCAAAAATGACTCATTTTGCATTAAACGGAAAAAAAAGCGCATAACTTAATAGTTGGGTTGACTCCTCTTTGATTCAATTTACATGGAGACATTTCGATAATGTCTTCCTGTGATGTTCTCTGTAGGCCCATGAATGACATTCCTCGTAAGTGACATCAGGAGGCTACGCCGGATTAAGGCTGATAATACTGGGTACTGTTGTTTTCCAGTCCGGTCCTCGGGCCTCCTCCACACTACAGGCAGCATGACAACACAGTGATACATTCATCCGTTACTCTCCATCCATTGTTTCACAGTTTTTTTTAAGGAATGGTTCCATATAGAGCCTGGAAATTAAAATCCTATGACCAATATTGCCAATTCGGGATGCAGATTTTTGAGTAACAAATTTGGACGAAGCATCTCATGAGTGGTACTTGTTATCTCCCCCATTGGTACTTGTTTTCTCCCCCAGTGGTACTTGTTATCTCCCCCAGTGGTACTTGTTATCTCCCCCAGTGGTACTTGTTATCTCCCCCATTGGTACTTGTTATCTCCCCTAGTTGTACTTGTTATCTCCCCCAGTGGTACTTGTTATCTCCCCCAGCGGTACTTGTTATCTCCCCCATTGGTACTTGTTTTCTCCCCCAGTGGTACTTGTTATCTCCCCCAGTGGTACTTGTTATCTCCCCCATTGGTACTTGTTTTCTCCCCCAGTGGTACTTGTTATCTCCCCCAGTGGTACTTGTTATCTCCCCCAGTGGTACTTGTTATCTCCCCCATTGGTACTTGTTATCTCCCCTAGTTGTACTTGTTATCTCCCCCAGTGGTACTTGTTATCTCCCCCAGCGGTACTTGTTATCTCCCCCATTGGTACTTGTTATCTCCCCTAGTTGTACTTGTTATCTCCCCCATTGGTACTTGTTATCTCCCCTAGTTGTACTTGTTATCTCCCCCATTGGTACTTGTTATCTCCCCTAGTTGTACTTGTTATCTCCCCATTTGTACTTGTTATCTCCCCCTGGGGTACTTGTTATCTCCCCCAGTGGTACTTGTTATCTCCCCAGTGGTACTTGTTATCTCCCCTAGTGGTACTTGTTATCTCCCCGAGTGGTACTTGTTATCTCCCCAGTGGTACTTGTTATCTCCCCCAGTGTACTTGTTATCTCCCCATGGTACTTGTTATCTCCCCTAGGTACTTGTTATCTCCCCGAGTGGTACTTGTTATCTCCCCCAGTGGTACTTGTTATCTCCCCAGGTGTACTTGTTATCTCCCCCATGGTACTTGTTATCTCCCCCGTGGTACTTGTTATATCCCCGAGTGTACTTGTTATCTCCCCCAGTGGTACTTGTTATCTCCCCAGCGGTACTTGTTATCTCCCCAGCGGTACTTGTTATCTCCCCAGTGGTACTTGTTATCTCCCCTCAGTGGTACTTGTTATCTCCCCCAGCGGTACTTGTTATCTCCCCAGTGGTACTTGTTATCTCCCCAGCGGTACTTGTTATCTCCCCTAGCGGTACTTGTTATCTCCCCAGTTGGTACTTGTTATCTCCCCACGGTACTTGTTTATCTCCTCCATGGTACTTGTTATCTCCCCCAGTGGTACTTGTTATCTCCCCTAGCGGTACTTGTTATCTCCCCAGGATGTTCTCCAGGGTACTTGTTATCTCCCCCAGTGGTACTGTTATCTCCCCTAGGTATTTATCTCCCCAGCGGTACTTGTTATCTCCCCCAGCGGTACTTGTTATCTCCCCCAGTTGTACTTGTTATCTCCCCAGTGGTACTTGTTATCCACCCAGCGTACTTGTTATCTCCCGTGATTTCTATCCCCACGGTAACTTGTTATCTCCCGAGTCGGTACTTGTTATCTCCCGAGTGGTACTTGTTATCTCCCCAGTGGTACTTGTTATCTTCCCTAGCAGTACTTGTTATCTCCCCCAGTGGTACTTGTTATCTCCCCTAGCAGTACTTGTTATCTCCCCAGTGGTACTTGTTATCTCCCCTAGCGTACTTGTTATCTCCCCAGTGGTACTTGTTATCTCCCCTAGCAGTACTTGTTATCTCCCCCAGTGGTACTTGTTATCTCCCCTAGCAGTACTTGTTATCTCCCCAGTGGTACTTGTTATCTCCCTAGCAGTACTTGTTATCTCCCCAGTGGTACTTGTTATCTCCCCTAGCAGTACTTGTTATCTCCCCAGTGGTACTTGTTATCTCCCCAGCAGTGTATCCGTGTTATCTCCCCAGGTACTTGTTATCTCCCCAGCGGTACTTGTTATCTCCCCAGCAGTACTTGTTATCTCCCCAGTGGTACTTGTTATCTCCCCGAGCGTATTTGTTATCTTCCCCAGAGTACTTGTTATCTTCCCCAGCAGGTACTTGTTATCTCCCCAGCGGTACTTGTTATCTCCCCGAGCAGTACTTGTTATCTTCCCAGCGGTACTTTTTATCTCCCCCAGTGGTACTTGTTATTCTCCCCATAGTACTTTTTATCTCCCCAGGTACTTGTTATCTCCCTCGGGGTACTTGTTATCTCCCCGAGTGTACTTTTATCTCCCCCAGTGGTACTTGTTATCTCCCCCAGTGGTACTTGTTATCTCCCCAGCGGTACTTGTTATCTCCCCTAGCGGTACTTGTTATCTCCCCAGCGGTACTTGTTATCTCCCCTAGCGGTACTTGTTATCTCCCCCAGGTACTTGTTATTCCCAGGGTACTTGTTATCTCCCCTAGCGGTACTTGTTATCTCCCCAGTGGTACTTGTTATCTCCCCAGCGGTACTTGTTATCTCCCCAGCGGTACTTGTTATCTCCATCAGGCGGTACTTGTTATCTCCCCTAGCGGGAATTGTTATCTCCCCAGTGGTACTTGTTATCTCCCCAGTGGTACTTGTTATCTCCCCCAGGGTACTTGAAAATCTCCCAGTGGTACTTGTTATCTCCCCAGTGGTACTTGTTATCTCCCCAGTGGTACTTGTTATCTCCCATGATACTTGTTATCTCCCCAGTGGTACTTGTTATCTCCCCAGTGGTACTTGTTCAGATTTTCCCCAGTGGTACTTGTTATCTCCCCAGTGGTACTTGTTATTCCCAGTGGTACTTGTTATCTCCCCAGTGGTACTTGTTATCTCCCCAGTGATACTTGTTATCTCCCCAGTGGTACTTGTTATCTCCCCAGTGGTACTGTGTTATTTTACCCCAAGTGGTACTTGTTATCTCCCAGTGGTACTTGTTTGTATTCATGGTTTTACCCCAGTGGACTTGTTATCCGGTTACTTGTTATCTCCCCAGTGGTACTTGTTATCTCCCCGAGTGGTACTTGTTATCTCCCCCAGTGGTACTTGTTATCTCCCCTAGCGGTACTTGTTATCTCCCCGAGTGGTACTTGTTATCTCCCCCAGTGGTACTTGTTATCTCCCCAGTGGTACTTGTTATCTCCCCGAGTGGTACTTGTTATCTCCCCAGTGGTACTTGCTATCTCCCCAGTGGTACTTGTTATCTCTCCTAGTGGTACTTGTTATCTCCCCGAGTGGTACTTGTTATCTCCCCTAGCGGTACTTGTTATCTCCCCAGTGGTACTTGTTATCACCCCGAGCTGTACTTGTTATCTCCCCGAGTGGTACTTGTTATCTCCCCCAGTGGTACTTGTTATCTCCCCGAGCGGTACTTGTTATCTCCCCAAACGGTACTTGTTATCTCCCCCAGTGGTACTTGTTATCACCCCGAGCTGTACTTGTTATCTCCCCGAGTGGTACTTGTTATCTCCCAAGCGGTACTTGTTATCTTCCCCAGCGGTACTTGTTATCACCCGGAGCTGTACTTGTTATCCACCCTAGCGGTACTTGTTATCTCCCCAGCGGTACTTGTTATCTCCTCCAGTGGTACTTGTTATCTCCCCGAGCGGTACTTGTTATCTCCCCTAGCGGTACTTGTTATCTCCCCCAGTGGTACTTGTTTTCTTCCCAGCGGTACTTGTTATATTTCCTAATGGTACTTATTATCTCCCCCAGTGGTACTTGTTATCTCCCCTAGCGGTACTTGTTATCACCCCGAGCGGTACTTGTTATCACCCCGAGTGGTACTTGTTATCTCCCCTAGCAGTACTTGTTATCTCCCCCAGCGGTACTTGTTATCTTCCCCAGCGGTACTTGTTATCACCCGGAGCTGTACTTGTTATCCACCCTAGCGGTACTTGATTTCTTCCCCAGCGGTACTTGTTATATTCCCTAATGGTACTTGTTATCTCCCCCAGTGGTACTTGTTATCTCCCCTACCGGTACTTGTTATCTCCCCTACCGGTACTTGTTATCTCCCCAGCGGTACTTGTTATCTCCCTCAGTGGTACTTGTTATCTCCCCCATTGGTACTTGTTATCTCCCCAGTGGTACTTGTTATCTCCCCCAGCGGTACTTGTTTTCTTCCCCAGCGGTACTTGTTATATTCCCTAATGGTACTTGTTATCTCCCCCAATGGTACTTGTTATCTCCCCTACCGGTACTTGTTATCTCCCCTACCGGTACTTGTTATCTCCCCCAGCGGTACTTGTTATCTCCCCAATGGTACTTGTTATCTCCCCTACCGGTACTTGTTATCTCCCCTACCGGTACTTGTTATCTCCCCCAGCGGTACTTGTTATTTCCCTCAGCGGTACTTGTTATCTCCCCCAGTGGTACTTGTTATCTCCCCCATTGGTACTTGTTATCTCCCCAGTGGTACTTGTTATCTCCCCCAGCGGTACTTGTTATCTCCCCCATTGGTACTTGTTATCTCCCCCAGTGGTACTTGTTATCTCCCCCAGCGGTACTTGTTATCTCCCCCAGTGGTACTTGTTATCTCCCCATTGGTACTTGTTATCTCCCCTAGTAGTACTTGTTATCTCCCCCAGTGCTACTGCCCCCCCGAGGAAGCGAAAGCGAAACGTGCGTAGGGGCACGTGTCTACATATGGAGACCACCATGGGTAATTAGCCTGCATTACCATCTATTCCTGCATTCCCATTTCAGTGTTACTTAGGATTTTTTGAATTGCCTGACTGGTCAGGAACACTTTGTATTATGATTGATTCTTATATCCAATGTATATTTTTACTGTCATCTTTCTGAATTAGGGATATATAATGAGATATATAATCAGATCAATATTATTTGGCAGATGCATTACAGCAGGATTTATGGTTAAGTTTTACATCTGTTCCCATGGTTTTGTCCTATATGTAGCTACTATGCAGTATTAGCCACCTGGTCCCGTGTTGAACACATGTCTGTTTCATATATACTAATGAATGTATTTTGTACTTCGTGGTTGTAATTTAAAACTTTATTAAAATAAAACTGTTTTTGATACTACTGAGTATCTCTCTTTACTATGGTATCTTTATGCTCCATGTTCTCTGGTGTTATATATTGTTATCTCCCCCAGCGGTACTTGTTATCTCCCCCATTGGTACTTGTTATCTCCCCCAGTGGTACTTGTTATTCTTGTGGTGGCAATTGTTTTGAAGTTTCACGTAAAATAAATATTTTTTGTAACCTTCTTTTTGGCTTTCTAGTAAGAGGGCAGACCGATTCCTGGATTTCTAGTAACAGAGCAGACCGATACCTGGCTTTCTAGTAAGAGAGCAGACCGATACCTGGCTTTCTAGTAAGAGGGCAGACCGATACCTAGCTTTCTAGTAAGAGGGCAGACCGATACCTAGCTTTTTAGTAAGAGGGCAGACCGATACCTGGCTTTCTAGTAAGAGAGCAGACCAATACCTGGCTTTCTAGTAAGAGAGCAGACCAATACCTGGCTTTCTAGTAATAGAGCAGACCAATACCTGGCTTTCTAGTAAGAGGGCAGACCGATACCTAGCTTTCTAGTAAGAGGGCAGACCGATACTGGCTTTCTAGTAAGAGGGCAGACCGATACCTGGCTTTCTAGTAAGAGGGCAGACCGATACCTGGCTTTCTAGTAAGAGAGCAGATCGATACCTGGCTTTCTAGTAAGAGAGCAGACCGATACCTGGCTTTCTAGTAAGAGAGCAGACCAATACCTGGCTTTCTAGTAAAAGAGCAGACCGATACCTGGCTTTCTAGTAAGAGGGCAGACTGATACCTAGCTTTCTAGTAAGAGGGCAGACCGATACCTGGCTTTCTAGTAAGAGAGCAGACCAATACCTGGCTTTCTAGTAAGAGAGCAGACCAATACCTGGCTTTCTAGTAAGAGGGCAGACTGATGCCTGGCTTTCTAGTAAGAGAGCAGATCGATACCTGGCTTTCTAGTAAGAGAGCAGACCGATACCTGGCTTTCTAGTAAGAGGTCAGACCGATACCTGGCTTTCTAGTAAGAGAGCAGACCGATACCTGGCTTCCTAGCATGAGGGCAGACTGATACCTGGCTTTCTAGTAAGAGGGCAGACCGATACCTGGCTTCCTAGCATGAGGGCAGACTAATACCTGGCTTTCTAGTAGGAGGGCAGACCTATGCCTGGCTTTCTAGTAAGAGAGCAGATTGATACGAGGCTTTCTAGTAAGAGGGCAGACCGATACCTGGATTTCTAGTAAGAGGGCAGACTGATACCCAGCTTTCTAGTAAGAGAGCAGATCGATACCTGGCTTACTAGTAGGAGGGCAGACCTATGCCTGGCTTTCTAGTAAGAGAGCAGATTGATAGGAGGCTTTCTAGTAAGAGGGCAGACCGATACCTGGCCTTCTAGTAAGAGAGCAGGCCGATACCTGGCTTTTTAGTAAGAGAGCAGACTGAAACCTGGCTTTCTAGTAAGAGAGCAGACCGATACCTGGATTTCTAGTAAGAGAGCAGACCGATACCTTGCTTTATAGCTAGAGGGCAGACCGTTACCTGGCTTTCTAGTAAGAGGGCAGACCGATACCTGGCTTTCTAGTAAGAGGGCAAACCGATACCTGGCTTTCTAGTAAGAGGGCAGACACATACCTGGCTTTCTAGTAAGAGAGAAGACCGATAACTGGCTTTCTAGTAAGAGGGCAGATCGATACCTGGCTTTCTAGTAAGAGAGCAGATCGATACCTGGCTTTCTAGTAAGAGAGCAGATCGATACCTGGCTTTCTAGTAAGAGGGCAGACCGATACCTGGCTTTCTAGTAAGAGGGCAGACCGATACCTGGCTTTCTAGTAAGAGGGCAGACCGATACCTGGCTTTCTAGTAAGAGGGCAGACCGATACCTGGCTTTCTAGTAAGAGGGCAGATCGATACCTGGCTTTCTAGTAAGAGGGCAGATCGATACCTGGCTTTCTAGTAAGAGGGCAGACTGATACCTGGCTTTCTAGTAAGAGAGCAGATCGATACCTGGCTTTCTAGTAAGAGGGCAGACCGATACCTGACTTTCTAGTAAGAGGGCAGACACATACCTGGCTTTCTAGTAAGAGGGCAGACCAATACCTGGCTTTCTAGTAAGAGAGCAGATCGATACCTGGCTTTCTAGTAAGAGGGCAGATCTATACCTGGCTTTCTAGTAAGAGGGCAGATCTATACCTGGCTTTCTAGTAAGAGGGCAGATCTATACCTGGCTTTCTAGTAAGAGAGCAGATCGATACCTGGCTTTCTAGTAAGAGGGCAGACCGATACCTGGCTTTCTAGTAAGAGGGCAGACCGATACCTGGCTTTCTAGTAAGAGGGCAGACCGATACCTGGCTTTCTAGTAAGAGGGCAGACCGATACCTGGCTTTCTAGTAAGAGGGCAGATCGATACCTGGCTTTCTAGTAAGAGGGCAGATCGATACCTGGCTTTCTAGTAAGAGGGCAGACTGATACCTGGCTTTCTAGTAAGAGAGCAGATCGATACCTGGCTTTCTAGTAAGAGGGCTGTAAGGTTCTGTGTATCTGTTTCTGAGACTCAGTTTGTTCGTCGGCCATTTTGCTTTCTGTTTTGCTGCAGCTATCTTGCCCTCAGTCAAAATGGAGTTTTCCAGCTTGCATGTTCCCGCCCTGATTCTCTCCGTTTGCTTCTTAAACAGCCACAGCTGAGCAATCAGTGCTTCAGAATCTAGCCTGCAGTGAACCTGTGTTCTGACTCCTGAAGCCTTGGACCTTGTACTCCAGCCATTCCTACTGAGGAACTCTGAAGCACTTGTGGACTCTGAACTCTGCTCTTGAGAGCCTCACGTTTGCATGGACTTGCGGTAACAGAGAAGAAGATCTGAATCTGTTGTGGAGAGTTATTGCTGAGCTTAGATTACTCTGGCCTGCTGTGTCTCCTGCTTCTGTGTTTGCAACCTGTGTGTTTATTTTTGCCAATTTGTATGAAGCAATACAAGACTTTCTTTATCAACCTGTGTCTCAAGTATTTTCATCGCACCCAAGCACAAGACGCTATATGAACTGTACCACATACATTACAAGATTCTGAAGCCAAACGTTAGTGTCTGCTGGGTCTGGAAAGGCTTGTCTGCTGTACTGTGGATATCGGATGTCCGGTTGTACTTTCTGTGATGACAGTGGTTGTGACTTCTCACAACCATTCCAGGTGAGCAATTCCCTTAAGTTTTTTTTCTGCAGTGTTATCACAGGTAAACACTATTGTTTTTTTTGTTTTTTTCTCTCTTCTCTTTTTGTCTGCTGAAACTCTGGATATCAGATGTCTGGTTGAAAGCTTTCTGTGATGATAGTGGTTGTGACTTCTCACAACCATTCCAGGTGAGCAGTTCCCTTAAAGTTTTTTTCTTTCTTCAGTGTTGCCACAGGTGAACACTATTGTTTTTTTTTTTTCTCTCCTCTTTTTCCAGTAATCCTGTCTTAAAAGATCTGGAAAATGGAGGCCCGCATAAAGGAACTTTGCGGAGTGACTGATAATATCCTTGCAGATTTGCAGAATATAAAGACCCGTTTTACAAATCTTCAGGACCTAAATAATCACAATTTGCAAGTGGTTGGACAGACTACCCAGGATTTGCGAGCCAGGATTGAGGTTCTGGAGGGGCGAGTCCAGGCTCCTGCCGTGGCCCCGAGTTCTGGGATTCCCAAGTTACCCCCTTTTCGTTTTGGTGGTGAACGTGAAAAATTCAGGGGATTTGTTAATCAATGCAATTTTTTTTTTTCTGCACATGCTTCACAATTTCCTACTGAACGATCTAAGGTGCTTACTATAATTATGTTGCTTACCAACAAGGCTTTGATGTGGGCAAACCCTCTGATTGAGACTGAGGATGATTGTTTGAATCACCTTGATGATTTTATTTCAGCTATGGGGCAGGTGTTTGATGACCCCAATCGAGGTGCAACAGCTGAAGCAGCCATGTTAGCTTTGCGCCAAGGTAAGCACTCGGTAGCTGAATATGCCTTGGATTTCAGGAGATGGGCCCTTGATACCACCTGGGACAATTCCGCCAAAAAATCTTTTTCGAAAGGGGTTATCCCCACTGATTAAGGATGAACTTGCTCGTGCCGACCCTCCCACTGCGTTAGGTGACTTTATTAACTACTGCATCCGTATTGATACTCGTTTAACTGAACGCAGGCAAGAGAGATGGTTCGAAAGCAATCGTACTAACCTTTTCCTACCTTCCTCTCCAGCTAAGGAACCTTTGAATAGGATTACACGGGAACCTGAACCTGAACCCATGCAGGTAGACTCTTTACTACGACGGGTTAGTGATGCACGCAAGGAACATCGTTTTAAGGAGAATCTATGTTTTTATTGTGATAAGTCAGGGCACTTTATTATTAACTGCCCCAGCCGTTCTCGCAAGACTACTGCAGCACTCATTCATTGTGAGTGTTGCGAGAGGGGATCTGTCAGGTCCGAGCCTCAGGCTCCAGAGAGATCTGCAGCAACAGATCTTGATTTCTCGGACTTAAACTCCGTTACCTCTGAGGACGTTGACTGTGTAAATGCTGCCATCTTTCAAGTTTCCTCAGCGGTGTCCCAGCTGAGTTGTAAAAAAAACAATTCTCACTGTTTTCTTTCCATCAAACTCTGGGTTGACTCAGCCTGGGTGTCTAGCTCTGCTATGATCGACTCAGGTGCAAGTGGAAATTTTATGGATGTCTCCTTTGCTCTGAAACAGGGAATACGTTCAGTGAAGAAGGCTACTCCAGTACAGATGGAAACTGTGGATGGCTCCCTGCTGACCTCTGGACCAGTGGATCAGGAAACAGAGCCTTTAAAGGTTCTTATGGGTAAAGATCATCAAGAGAAACTGTCCTTTATGCTTATCTCTTCTCCTCACTTTCCCATTATTCTAGGGCTACCATGGCTGCAGGCTCAGAATCCTACCATTAACTGGGAGACCAAGGAATTACACTTTCCAGAGAAACAGATGAGTCCAAAAATTTCAGCTTGCTCTGTTCCTAAAGGAACCATGTCAGTCCCTGAACTACCAGCTGTATACCAGGACTATGTGGATTTATGTGACAAGAAGAACGCTGACCAGCTTCCTCCTCACCGTCCATATGATTGTCCAATTGAATTATTGCCTGGAGCAGAGATACCTTTTGGTAAGATCTACCCCCTGGCGGGGCCCGAGCTGAAGGCTTTAAAAGAGTACATAGACGAAAATCTAGCCAAGGGCTTCATACGCCCCTCTTCATCTCCTGCAGGGGCACCCATATTCTTTGTAAAGAAGAAAGATGGATCCCTGAGACCATGCGTAGACTATAGGGAACTCAATAAGGTTACTATTAGAAACCGTTATCCATTGCCTTTAATCCCTGAGTTATTGGAGAGAGTGCGACATGCCAAAATTTTTTCTAAACTAGATCTTCGTGGGGCCTATAACTTAGTCCGTATTAGACCTGGGGATGAATGGAAGACTGCATTCAGGTCACGCTATGGACACTTTGAATATCTAGTTATGCCTTTTGGTCTGAGTACCGCCCCAGCCACTTTCCAACACTTGGTGAATGACATCTTCAGGGATCTCCTGGATACATTCGTGGTAATTTATTTGGATGATATTTTAATTTTTTCTAACTCCACAGAGGAACATCATGGACATGTGAGAATGGTCTTGGAACGTCTAAGACAAAATCATCTTTACATCAAGCTTGAAAAGTGTGAATTCCATAAGACCGAAATTCAATTTCTGGGTATGTACTGTCTACACAAGGAATTAGTATGGATGGAAGTAAAACCCAAGCCATCAATGATTGGCCAAGTCCTAGAAATGTGAAGGAGGTACAGCGCTTCATCGGGTTTGCAAACTTCTATAGACGTTTCATTAGAAATTTCTCTGAGGTAGTGTCACCTATCACCCAACTTACCCGGAAAGAGTCTAAGTTCTCCTGGACTCCCCAAGCCCAGGAAGCATTTTCCCATCTAAAAGATAAATTTACCACTGCACCTATCCTAGTACATCCCAACCCAGAGCTTGCCTTCATAATAGAGGTGGATGCTTCAGACTGTGCCGTGGGAGCTATACTCTCTCAGAGAACAGGTGAGAAGAATGTCTTGCATCCCTGTGCCTTCTTTTCCCAGCAGTTGTCTTCGGCTGAGAAGAACTACGATGTGGGCAATAGAGAGTTGTTGGCCATTATTGCCGCCTTCAAAGAATGGAGACACCTTCTTCAAGGAGCTGCACAGCAAATAGTCGTTCTGACAGACCATCGTAATCTTGAGTTTATCAGGTCGGCTAAGTGCCTGACTCCTCGCCAGGCTCGCTGGAATCTTTTCTTAAACCAATTTAATTTTATTATTTCTTATAGACCAGGATCGCGCAATGGAAAGGCTGATGCACTCTCTAGGATTTACTCAGCAGAGACACGTCCAATTACTCCTCCTAAGACTATTCTTCCTGACTCTAGATTCCTAGGAGTGATTCATCATCAAGACCTAATTAAAGACATCAAGGAAGCATACCATGCGGATTCTTTTTTGGCTCAACCCCCAAGGGACGTAAGTCTTGTCTTTAAGAATGGTGTGTGGATTCTGGGACAACGTCTGTATATACCTGAAACAGTCAGATTGAGAGTATTGCAACTCATTCACGATTCCAAAATAGCCGGGCATAGAGGAATTCTAAAGACACAGGAATTTCTTTCTCGTTTCTTTTGGTGGCCCACTTGTAGGAAGGATGTTTTGGACTATGTCACTTCGTGTGAGGTTTGTGCAAGATGCAAAACACCTCGCTCTTCACCAACTGGTCTGTTACAGCCTCTTCCCACCCCGTCCCGCCCGTGGGGATCCATTTCTATGGACTTCATTGTGGAATTACCAACCTCTCAAGGGAAGAACACTATTCTAGTGGTGGTTGACCGTCTAACAAAGGCAGCTCATTTTATCCCTTGTGTCGGCTTACCCACTGCAAAACAGACATCAGATTTGATGATTAAAGATGTGTTTCGCTTACATGGAGTACCGGATGAGGTTATTTCGGATCGAGGGGTGCAATTCACTTCTAGGTTTTGGCAAAATTTCTGTGCAGCATTGGACATTAAAGTAAACCTTTCTTCTGCTTTTCATCCCCAGACTAATGGACAAACCGAACGAACCAATCAAACCCTGGAGCAGTATCTCCGCTGCTTTATCTGCCACCTACAGGATGATTGGGTGGATCTACTTCCATTGGCTGAGTTCTCTTACAACAACTCTCAGAGTGCCTCCACTAAACAGTCTCCTTTTTACTCTAATCTAGGTTATCATCCTAACATTCTACCACGATTTCCCATAGAGACGCCTTTGCCAGCAGTGGCTGAAAGAGTCACGACTTTACAGAAGAATATGGATCTTCTAAAGGAGAATCTGGAATCGGCTCAGGAAAGGTACAAGAAGGCAGCAGATAAATTTCGTAAACCTGCACCAGCTTTTAAGGTAGGAGACCTGGTCTGGCTGTCAACCAGAAATCTTAAGTTAAGGATTCCATCGTCTAAGTTGGGACATAAGTACATTGGACCCTATAAAATCAGTAAAATTATAAGTGCCGTTGCTTGTCGTCTTCAATTGCCCAGAACTATGAGAATCCACCCTGTCTTTCATGTATCCCTACTAAAGGTTGCGACCCCAATACGTTTCCTGGACGTTCTTCTCCTTGCCCTGACCCAGTGCTAGTCGATGGTCAGGAGGAATTTGTGGTGGAAAGGATTTTAGATTCCAGGTTGTATAGAAATCAGTTACAATATCTGATTAAATGGCAGGGCTACCCAGTGGAGGACAACTCATGGGAGCCAGTCAATAACGTTAATGCTCCTCGCTTGCTCCGTCAGTTTCATCAGAGGTACCCACACAAGCCTGGTCTGAGGTCATCCGGAGGTTGTCCCTAAGGGGGGAGTAATGTAAGGTTCTGTGTATCTGTTTCTGAGACTCAGTTTGTTCGTCGGCCATTTTGCTTTCTGTTTTGCTGCAGCTATCTTGCCCTCAGTCAAAATGGAGTTTTCCAGCTTGCATGTTCCCGCCCTGATTCTCTCCGTTTGCTTCTTAAACAGCCACAGCTGAGCAATCAGTGCTTCAGAATCTAGCCTGCAGTGAACCTGTGTTCTGACTCCTGAAGCCTTGGACCTTGTACTCCAGCCATTCCTACTGAGGAACTCTGAAGCACTTGTGGACTCTGAACTCTGCTCTTGAGAGCCTCACGTTTGCATGGACTTGCGGTAACAGAGAAGAAGATCTGAATCTGTTGTGGAGAGTTATTGCTGAGCTTAGATTACTCTGGCCTGCTGTGTCTCCTGCTTCTGTGTTTGCAACCTGTGTGTTTATTTTTGCCAATTTGTATGAAGCAATACAAGACTTTCTTTATCAACCTGTGTCTCAAGTATTTTCATCGCACCCAAGCACAAGACGCTATATGAACTGTACCACATACATTACAAGGGCGACCGATACCTGACTTTCTAGGTGAAGAGGGCAGACCATACCTGGCTTTCTAGTAAGAGGGCAGACCAATACCTGGCTTTCTAGTAAGAGAGCAGATCGATACCTGGCTTTCTAGTAAGAGGGCAGATCGATACCTGGCTTTCTGTAAGAGGGCAGATCTATACTGGCTTTCTAGTAAGAGAGCAGATCGATACCTGGCTTCTAGTAGAGGGCAGACGATACCTGACTTTCTAGTAAGAGGGCAGACACATACCTGGCTTTCTAGTAAGAGGGCAGACCAATACCTGGCTTTCTAGTAAGAGGCAGATCGATACCTGGCTTTCTAGTAAGAGGGCAGATCTATACCTGGCTTTCTAGTAAGAGGGCAGATCTATACCTGGCTTTCTAGTAAGAGGGCAGATCTATACCTGGCTTTCTAGTAAGAGGGCAGATCTATACCTGGCTTTCTAGTAAGAGGGCAGACCGATACCTGGCTTTCTAGTAAGAGGGCAGACCGATACCTGGCTTTCTAGTAAGAGGGTGTGTCGACCCGCCACCACAATTGTGGGTTACCAGGGCAATGGGGTACTCAGAGCCGAGCCGTAGAAGTCTATGGGGATTTTGTCACAGGTAGCTGTGGCTCGGTCTGTGGCCCGGGCGGTCTGGCGTATGTTGGGGATATATTTACAGGGGATTGATTTATGTACAGTTCGTGACGCCACCTGTAGTATTCTGGTAATTTGTACCAGCGCTGCTGTAGATCTCTGAGGGGATGGTGAGGCAGCTAGATGTCGGGTCCCCTACAGGTAGGACTCTTCCCTCAGGTCGGTAGTTAGGTAGGGATTGTGCAGGCATGCAATAATAACTCAGTCTCACACAGTCAACGTCTTTCCATACCTTTACTTGCAGGATGATAAGGCAGGTCCCAGGGAGGCTGATGGGGTTGATGGAGGATGAGCTTTGAGGCAACAGCTAAGCAAGTTAGGGGCCTCCTTTACTTTCCAATGAAGCTGAGTACGACCAGCCTGAAGCGTAGTCCTCTCTATGATTCCAGCTAATCTTTAGCTGTTCTGCCCAGTCAAATTTGTGTTAGGAAGCCTTCCTGGAGGGAGCTGAATCCTTTTCTTGTCGTGCACTAACTCAAAGTCTTCACTCCCCTGACTCCAGCTACGTTTGACTATAAAGGGGCTTGTCTGCCGCGACCTAGGGTCCGGTAGATTCCTGGTTTTCTCTTCACTATGCTGTACAATAGTGATCCTTCGGTCCCCAGTAACCGGTTGCAACGTGCAGGACTTTTCCAAGTCAAAGCACTTTTCCAATTATCTTCCTTCCACTTTGCCCTTCGCCTTGCTTGTCTCTTATAGATAGTTCAGTCTTTCTTCCAGTGGGGCACAGCTCTGACTAGGACTAAGGTGTATACAGACACCTACACCAGACTCCACTTTCTGAACTGATGATAGACTTAAACTGGACACGTCTACTCTGTCCAAGGACAGGAAACTGACTGACTAGAATCACTCCCTTCCACACCCCTACTGGGTGTGTCAGAAGTGTACATGATGTCATGAAGAGACCTTAACTGTTACCTCTCCACTCATCCTCCTGGTATTGTGTACCAGGGCTACACATTCCCCCATGGTAAACGACAGCACTCCCGGGCTGTAAATATAAAGAGACATTTTGTGTTCATACAATAACATTAAACGATAACATCTTCCCATCCGGGAGGTGAGAACACCTTGAACGTTACGAACAATAACATTTTACATATAGAAATACAAAAGTATCAAATAGCATTTAATAAATATACAAGATACTTGTGAAGGACCCGCACCAAACCTTCAACGTGGGTCCTGGGTGGGCTGCAGGACATCCAAATGCAGACCTCACTCAGTGCCACACCACACGGGTTTTTGGTTCAGAGGTGAGTCAAGGTTTCATGTGAAACCATTAAGAAGGCACTTTAGTGCAACTATTTACAGGATACAGTTTTTGGGCTGGCTCAGTCCTCAGCCTCTGAGTCCATTGTTAAACGAAGACATAATAGAGAAAAAACACATTTATATATATAGACTTTTACAATGTTCACATAAATTCGTTATAACTACTGCTGATATCTAATGGGTAATTTCCCTTTTGTGATTCTCTCTGATCTACGTGGTGTAGTTTCAGGTATAACAAGTTGCGATCTGTCTGCACTGCGTAACGGCAAACTATAGAACTGCCTTAATCTTTCTATGGATCTGGCAAGCGTACTGATGGCTGGGCGGTGTGAGTCAGCTTCACCAGGAGATCCCATAGTATGGGGCGCTGCTTCAGATGATCCATCTTGAGGTTCCACAGGTTGAGGTGTTGCTGGGATGGGTAACTCCTGAGCGGGCTTAACTGGCACCACAGGCACAACTGGAGGTAGAACTTCCTCTTGTGGCTGATAAAACTGCAACACTGGAATTATCACAGCATCTCCCAGTCGGGCCAATCCGCAGGAAAATCTCCCAGATCGGTGTGTATGACCTCTTCCTTTCTTTCTCTTTGATTGAGGACAGGGTTCTTTTCACAACTCTTTAAGTGTTCTGGACACAACTTCAAATGATCTCTGGACACAGTGGTCGTTGTTCTTCCTCCGTCTTTACTGACGACACAGACTTTTCTATTGTCATATTTAGAATCTTGTATGACGTAGGGTTCTTGCTCCCACTGATTATCCAGTTTATGCATCTTTCTTTTTTTTTAATACTACCTCTCCAGGCATCAGAGGCTTGGCAGGAGCATTTCGGTTGTAAACATCTTCCTGTTTCTCCCGTGCCTTATTGAGACTTTCCTCTACACAGATTTGTACTCTTCTGTATTGCTCTTGCCGATTGACGTCCCAGTTTTCAACAGCGTCGTCTGCCTCCGGTTCTACCACTCCAAGTTCTAGATCCATTGGTAGTTTTCCGGGCCTTGCTCTCATAAGATAGGCTGGAGTGCAGTTAGTTGAGCTTACAGGTATATGGTTGTACAAATCAACCAAATCAGGTAGTAAATCCGGCCATCGATTCCTGTCTTCCAACGGTATGGATCTCAACAAGTCAAGGACAATATGGTTCATCTTTTCACAGAGACCGTTGGTTTGAGGGTGGTATGGTGTCGTTCTTATTTTCTTGCACCCGTACATGTGACAGAATTCCTTGAATAAATCAGCTTCGAAAGCAGGTCCCTGATCGGTTAAGACTTGCTCGGGATACCCATGCGGTCTGCAGAAGCTTGCTTGAAAGGTCTTCGCGGCCGTCACTGCAGTCTGGTCTTTCACTGGAACAACCACCAGAAATCTGGAGTAATGGTCCACCATGGTCAAGGCGTATGAGTATCCAGATCTACTTGGCGACAATTTGACGTGGTCCAGGGCCACAATCTCCAGGGGACGAGTCGTCCGGATAGGTTGCAGGGGGGCCTTTTGACTACCGTAGTCCTTTCTTCTGAGACCACAGGGTCCACAGTTCCGACACCACCTCTCGACGGAGCTGCGCATCCCTACCCAGTAGAACCGGCATCTCAACAGGGTCTCCAGCTTCCTCCAGCCAAAGTGTCCTGCTTGATCGTGGTACGCTTCCAACACCATTGGGACGTCTGCCTTGGGGACCACGATTTGCCAGACCATTTCATGGGTTCTGGGGTTGACGTATCTTCTGCACAACTTCTCACGGTATAGGAACAACCTGCTTTTCTCGTTCCACAGGAGCTTGGCTAACATAGGTGCATCCTTTTCCAGAGAGGAGCCTTCCTGTCTTAACAACTCCTTGATGCGGCTGACCACTGGATCACTGTCCTGAGTCTCTTTCCAACTATGATGGGGTAAAGGATTTAATGTTGCACCATTCTGCTTTCTGTGGACTCGATGCTCGTGGACTACCCCATTTCGATGGAACGCGGGTAGCTCAATTTCTTCCAGGTCGTCCGATTCTTCTTCCGTGTCAGAGTCATGCGGCCTTCGGGACAACGCATCAGCATTAGCATTCTTTCGACCTGCCCGGTACTTGATAGTAAACTGGTAATTGGACAACCGAGCCATCCATCGCTGCTCCATGGCACCCAGCTTGGCGGTTTCCAGGTGCGTTAACGGGTTGTTGTCTGTGTACGCCGTGAACTTATTGGAGGCCAGATAGTGCTTAAATCTTTCAGTAATGGCCCAGACCAGCGCCAGAAACTCCAGCTTGAAGCTGCTATAATTTTCCGGATTCCTTTCAGTTGGCCTGAGTTTTCTGCTAGCATATGCGATGACTTTTTCTTGTCCATTCTGCTTCTGACTGAGAACGGCTCCCAACCCTTCATTACTGGCGTCGGTGTACAACAGGAACGGTTGGCTGTAATCAGGATAGGTTAAGATTTCATCACCTGTAAGGATCTCTTTCATCTTTTGGAATGCTTCAGCCTGTTCTTTACCCCAATTAAAGGGAGGGTTTCTGCTCTTTAAAGATTGTCCTACCAGGAGGTCCTGTAAAGGAGCTGCCTTCTTCGTGTAATCTTTCACGAATCTCCTATAGTAACCCGTTAGTCCCAGGAACTGTCGCACTTCCTTAAGGTTCTTCGGCTCCGGCCACTTCTGGATGGCAGTGACTTTCTCTGGGTCCGGCGCTACTCCTTCCGAACTGACGATGTGCCCCAAGTATTGTACCTTCTGTTTGAGTAGATGGCATTTTGAGGGTTTTAATTTCATCCCGTACCTGGACAGGGACTCGAATACTTCTGCCAGGTGCTTCAGATGGTCCTCATATGTCTTGGAATACACGATAACGTCGTCTAGGTATAGCAGCACGGTTTCAAAATTGAGATGTCCCAGACAATTTTCCATCACTCTCTGAAATGTTCCTGGGGCACTACTGAGCCCAAACGGCATTCTGTCGAACTCACAGAGCCCCATTGGGGTGGTGAAAGCCGTTTTCTCACGATCCTCCTCAGCCACAGCCACTTGCCAGTAACCACTAGTCAGATCAAGGGTAGAAAAGTAGTTAGCCGTTTTCAGAGCAGCTAATGATTCCTCTATGCGTGGTAGCGGGTATGCATCCTTGTGTGTTATGCGGTTCACCTGCCTGTAATCCACACACATTCTCATACTACCATCTTTCTTTTTAACCAGAACTAGAGGGGCTGCCCAGGGACTACAACTATCCCTTATCACCCCAGCTTTCTTCATATCATTCAACATTTCTTTAGCCTTCTGATAATGAGCTGGAGGTATGGGCCTATACCGCTCTTTGATGGGAGGATGACTGCCTGTAGGGATATGATGTTGTACTCCCTTAATTGTCCCAAAATCAAGTGGATTTTTGCTAAACACTTGGGCGTACTCTTGCACCACCCGTAATAC
The DNA here is from genome assembly GCA_033576555.1 of Oophaga sylvatica. Lineage (NCBI taxonomy): Eukaryota > Metazoa > Chordata > Amphibia > Anura > Dendrobatidae > Oophaga > Oophaga sylvatica. The sequence goes on from JARQOD010000008.1 coordinate 20,130,011, forward strand.
CCCTTGCTTCTGGTGAGCGGGAGTGGTGTCCGTCCCAACATGGAGCTGCTGACACCATTCCGCCACCTGAGTTGCTGGGTCATTGTCCTCCGCTATTTGACAGGAGTCTAAGGACTCAGCCGGGAGAATAGAATTATTATCAACAGCATGAAGTTTAGCAATGGTTGCATAACGGGGTAAATTTACCTCATCATCTCCCCAATTGAGAAGCCGTACCGGTACTCTTCCATTCACCACTTCTACTACTCCTCTAGCAGTCATAAGTGTAGGTCTATGTTCTGAATGGTGGGGTTCTACTACAGCTTGGTAATTCTGTCCTCTCAGACCTATGGCTGCCCTGCACCAAATGATCATTTCACTCATTGGGGGTATCACAATAGGATCCGAGTCAGTGACCCGTACATTACCAATTTCGCCGTCGGTAAGCTTCGCTTGCTGCTGACACACCAGGGCCCGGATCTCTCTTTGGATTACTCCTCTCTGCCTTGGTCGGGCAATCTCAGCGAGCTGTTGGAGTAAGAACACAACTTCTCCCAAACAATTACCGATAATGTTAGTACCCAAAATGATATTTAAACCGTTCTCCTCATTTACAGTCTTTACTACCAGAAGCCCCTGGTCTTTCAACTCCTCTCTGCCCACCTTTACATCTACACATTTTGTCCCGAGTACTTCTACAGGAAGACCATTCGAAGCATACACAGTAAAGTCAAGGCTCGGAGGTTTAAGACTGTCCATTGACCAGTACTTGGTATATAGAGCATCAGGTATTAGGGTCACCTGCGACCCAGTGTCTAACAATGCTGGAACAGCAATACCATCTAGAATAATAGACAGGTAGGGTCGCCCGCCCACATACCTGCGGTTCCAGTCTAGGGGGCCTGACGGGTATTCTCCTGGGTGTTGGCCCTTGGACCCAGGTTCTGCCCGTTTAAAGGACACTGTGTAGACAGATGACCTTTCCGGTTACAGCGATAACAGATGATCTCTCGACGAGAAGGGTGTTGATCAGAGGTTGCTCCTGGGGGTGGCGTTGTCCTCCTCCGGGGGGGCGACGTCTTTTTTCTTCTCCGGTGCATCCACGGAACGTCCTCTGGGCAGTCAGCTAGCAAGATCTTCCCTTCCTCTTCTTTCCGCAGCTGTAGGGCACTCATCACAGCGGCCAGATTTTTAGTCAGCTGGCGCACCTCTGAGCGCAGACAGTCCAATTCACTAGGAGGTGTCACCTGCGTTTTGGTTTCTGCCACTAGCGGGGAACAGGGGGTTACTGCCGGTTCCAGAGTGACTTCACCCTGATGATGTTGGGTGGCCACCTCGGGTTTGCCCAGGGGCCGCAGCCCTTTTATTGCCATGTCCTTTAGGGCATCAAAGGTAGCATCCGGATGATCTAAGGACCACCAATTTACAGTTCTGCGTTCCTCTGGGGATCTCAATCCCTGTATAAATTGTTCTTTCAGCATTCTATTCTCGTCGATAGCATTTAAATGGTTAATTTGCTTGAGGGCTCTCAGGGCTCCCTGTAGTCGGCAAGCATAGTCCCGGATGCTGTCACCTGGCTGTTGTGAACAGTGATAGAAGGCCATCCGGAGATCCGTTTCTGTGCGGTCTTCAAATATGGCATGAAGCTTCAGGAAGATCGCAGGCACCGACTCCTGATCAACGGTATCCCAAGTCTCCACTTCCCTCTCAGCAGCGCCAGTTAGCTGCCCTATTAGCACAGCAGCTTTTTGTCTCTCAGGCATGGAGTACATTTCTAGGATGCTGCATAACTTCCGCTTGAAGCCTGCTAATGTGCCTGGCCCACCGCTGTATTGGGGAAGCCATTTCGCCCCAGGCATATATGGGAGCGTTAGTGGCATGATCGGGACTACCGGACTGGGTGCAGGGCCTGCGCCCCCATCTGGCGCTACAATACCAGACGGTGCGGGATTGGGGCCTCCGGCCGGGGCCGCACTGTCAGCCGGTTGTTGTGACATCTTAGCGCCCCCTTGGTTAAACGGAGCCTACCGGTTTCAGACGCTGCTACTTCACAGGCACAGCAGTGGGAACAGGACCTTCGTCGCAGGCGCTCTGATGTCAGAGCGTTCACTTCCTGTCGCAGGACCTGCCGCTCTATTTGCGATGCAATTTGCTATGCGGATTGCAATGCAGATTGTGATGCAGTTTGCTATGCGGATTGCGATGCGGTTTGCGATGCAGATTGCTATGCAGTTCGCTATGCGGTTTGCGATGCAGATTGCTATGCAGTTCGCTATGCGGTTTGCGATGCAGATTGCTGTGCAGTTTGCGATGCGGTTTGCGATGCAGATTGCTATGCAGTTTGCGATGCGGTTTGGGGTGCAGGTTGGGGGCGTGTCCAAGACTGCGCGCTTTTTCAGGTCCGCCCACCTTCTTCTCCAGCGCCTGAGGGCGCGAATATGGCGGCAAAATGGCGGATTTTAGCGCCAAAAATAGCAAACAGTCCTTTTTCACAAAAACAATCCACAGGCACACAGGGCTCAAAATGCTGCAAGTTTCGTATCCTGTTCGTGACGCCAAATTGTGTCGACCCGCCACCACAATTGTGGGTTACCAGGGCAATGGGGTACTCAGAGCCGAGCCCGTAGAAGTCTATGGGGATTGTCACAGGTAGCTGTGGCTCGGTCTGTGGCCCGGGCGGTCTGGCGTATGTTGGGGATATATTTACAGGGGATTGATTTATGTACAGTTCGTGACGCCACCTGTAGTATTCTGGTAATTTGTACCAGCGCTGCTGTAGATCTCTGAGGGGATGGTGAGGCAGCTAGATGTCGGGTCCCCTACAGGTGGGACTCTTCCCTCAGGTCGGTAGTTAGGTAGGGATTGTGCAGGCATGCAATAATAACTCAGTCTCACACAGTCAACGTCTTTCCATACCTTTACTTGCAGGATGATAAGGCAGGTCCCAGGGAGGCTGATGGGGTTGATGGAGGATGAGCTTTGAGGCAACAGCTAAGCAAGTTAGGGGCCTCCTTTACTTTCCAATGAAGCTGAGTACGACCAGCCTGAAGCGTAGTCCTCTCTATGATTCCAGCTAATCTTTAGCTGTTCTGCCCAGTCAAATTTGTGTTAGAAGCCTTCCTGCGAGGGAGCTGAATCCTTTTCTTGTCGTGCACTAACTCAAAGTCTTCACACCCCCTGACTCCAGCTACGTTCTGACTATAAAGGGGCTTGTCTGCCGCGACCTAGGGTCCGGTAGATTCCTGGTTTTCTCTTCACTATGCTGTACAATAGTGATCCTTCGGTCCCCAGTAACCGGTTGCAACGTGCAGGACTTTTCCAAGTCAAAAGCACTTTTCCAATTATCTTCCTTCCACTTTGCCCTTCGCCTTGCTTGTCTCTTAATAGATAGTTCAGTCTTTCTTCCAGTGGGGCACAGCTCTGACTAGACTAAGGTGTATACAGACACCTACACCAGACTCCACTTTCTGAACTGATGATAGACTTAAACTGGACACGTCTACTCTGTCCAAGGACAGGAAACTGACTGACTAGAAATCACTCCCTTCCACACCCCTACTGGGTGTGTCAGAAGTGTACATGATGTCATGAAGAGACCTTAACTGTTACCTCTCCACTCATCCTCCTGGTATTGTGTACCAGGGCTACACAAGGGCAGATCGATACCTGGCTTTCTAGTAAGAGGGCAGACCGATACCTGGCTTTCTAGTAAGAGGGCAGACCGATACCTGGCTTTCTAGTAAGAGGGCAGACCAATACCTGGCTTTCTAGTAAGAGGGCAGACCAATACCTGGCTTTCTACTAAGAGAGCAGACCAATACCTGACTTTATAGTAAGATAGCAGACTAGTATTTGACATTCCAGTTAGAGAGCTCCCAGAAACTTGGGATCCCAGAAAGATGGTTGACTGAACCTTGACATCTCATAAAATGGGTAAAGTTACACTTTTGAAGTCCCAGAGAGACGTTGAAGTGACACTTGGAGTGCCAAAACCTGAGAAGTTGTGGGGTCTCAGATGAACGGCAGAGTGAACATGTGAAATCACAAAATCGCAAACTGAGTCTTAGGATCCCAGAAGAAATGTTCACTAAAAATTAGAATACCAAGAAGAGGGAAGTCTGACTCACGGCAACCCAAGGTCGGGTTAGCCAGCACTTACACAATCCGTACAGGTGAGAAGAGGAACACTTGGATTGTTTGAAGATGGCAAACCAGCAACTGGGGACCATGAAGGAGAACACACTGCGACTCGGAATCCCAGATAGAGGGAAGACCACCCCCCCGGATCCATAAAGAAGGCCACGATTCAGAATTGACACAACAACCAAATACCAACCTAGTAGTTCGTGACCGAGGACATCTGCTGCCAGAAATGTCGACTGGGTCTAATTTTCCCAAATTTTCAAGCTGATCTGAAAATTTTCCAGCTTTGAGTTTAAGTTCACCGATGAAAACCGTTCCTAAAGTTTTCCCCATTTGCACCGTGTGATACTTTTTGTATCTCGTCCATCCCATGTACATTTTATAACATCTCAGTTTGCAATAAAAATTGGATTATCAGCTCTTTAATGTACTTGTGTTTGTGCAAAATTTTTGGGGGACCAGCTGGTTCGGTAACTTATTTAGTCCCAATAAATTTATATTTTAACCCCGTGGTGACAAAATAAGAGAAAACCTTCTGATGACATCAGAAGACAAGAATTGGCTTTGTTTTTGTATCTTTGAGGCCGCGGTTTCGCTGTAGTACAACTAATAACCAGCAGATGGCGCACACCTTGTATATTTTTGGAAGTTTTTTTTTGTATGGATGAGCAAGGAATGCCAGCCTTGGGGTCATTTATGTAGAGGGGTAGGCACTTTTGACATATTGGTGAGGTCATCTTTGGTTGCCAAATTATCCAATGCAATTTCCAGCTAAAAGGTCTCAAAAACTGTGCCAAAAAATGTCGCTTTTCAGCCTTTGGGCCAAGATGAAGTGCAGAATCTGCTCCTATCAGTGGCTCTGATTGCAGTTATTGGCAGGACATGTTTACTACATACAAGCTTACACCTGGGTTCATGCATGTCGGCCCAAAACGCTGCCAGCAGGGGACCCTCCTCCTAATAGGGTGGGTACTGTGAGGACCCCAGGGCTCCTGGAGTGGAGTCATGGTGGGCATCTGAATAGCTAACCCATTTTAGTACAGAGTCAGCGTTGGATCTGCGGAGGGTGACTAAAGCACCATTTGTTTTTAAGTTGCCCCTTTACTTAGAAGAATTTTCAGGATAAAGTTAAAGGTTATGGAGACACATTTTTTGCTTTTTACTTCAATGCATGTAATTTGGGCCAAAAATAATTTTTGCAGTTGCATTTGATTAATAATTTTGTACCATTTGTTTATGTTTGCCTCAGTGCTGTACTGTCAATAGTTGACTGCAGAATGAGTTAACTGAGATTCTGTCATTCAGCTCATTCTGATGGGAGAGTTCAAAACTCCTTTCTCCCTCTTTTTCTGATCCTGTGTTATCTACTGTATATAGAGGTGTTATCAGTCATTGTACAGGAGGAGGAGGTGAGCTGTGACTTCACCTGTTGTGAATGGAGTATCCGTGTTATCTACTGTATATAGAGTGTTTCAGCATTGTACAGAGAAGGAGGTGAGCTGTGACATCACCTATTGTGAAGGTGGATCCTGTGTCATCTACTGTATATGGAGTTATCAGTCATTATACAGGAGGAGAGCTGAGCCTGGGACATCATTTATGAAATGGGTCCTGTGTATCTACTGAATAAGGTGTGTATTAGGTCATCAGGAGGAGATGGTGAGCTGTACATCATATTATGATGGATCCTGTTATTCGTATAAAGAGTGTGTTTAGTCTTGTCAGGAGAGGAGTGAGCTGTGACATCCCATTGTGAATGTGGATCCTGGTTTCTACTGTATATAAGAGTGTTATCAGTCATTACAGGAAGGAGGTGAGCTGTGGACCATCTATTGTTATGTGGATCCTGTGTCATCTGTATATAGAGTTTATCAGTCATTTGCAGGAGGAGGTAACTGTGACTCACTATTGTGAATGTGGTCCTGTGTTAATCTGACTGTATTAGAGTTGTTATCAGTCATTTAATGAGGAGAGTCAGCTGTGATTCACCTATTGGAATGTGATCCTTGTTATCTACTGTATATAGAGGTGTTATCAGTCATTGTACAGGAGGAGAGGTGAGCTGTGACATCACCTATTGTGAATGGGGATCCTGTGTTATCTACTGATATATAGAGGGTTATCAGTCATTGTACAGGAGAGGAGGAGGTGAGCTGTGACATCACCTTTGTGAATGGTGGATCCTGTGTATCTACTGTATATAGAGGTTTATCAGTCATTGTACAGGAGGAGGAGGTGAGCTGTGAATCACCTATTGTGAATGGTGGATCCTGTGTTATCTACTGTATATAGAGGTGTTATCAGTCATTGTACAGGAGGAGGAGGTGAGCTGTGACATCACCTATTGTGAATGGTGGATCCTGTGTTATCTACTGTATATAGAGTGTTATCAGTCATTGTACAGGAGGAGGAGGTGAGCTGTGACATCACTATTGTGAATGGTGGATCCTGTGTTATCTACTGTATATAGAGGTGTTATCAGTCATTGTACAGGAGGAGGAGGTGAGCTGTGACATTCACCTATTGTGAATGGTGGATCCTGTGTTATCTACTGTATATAGAGGTGTTATCAGTCATTTACAGGAGGAGGAGGTGAGCTGTGACATCACCTATTGTGAATGGTGGATCCTGTGTTATCTACTGTATAAGAGGTGTTATCAGTCATTGTACAGGAGGAGGAGGTGAGCTGTGACATCACCTATTGTGAATGTGGATCCTGTGTTATCTACTGTATATAGAGGTGTTATAGTCATTGTACAGGAGGAGGAGGTGAGCTGTGACATCACCTATTGTGAATGTGGATCCTGTGTCATCTACTGTATATAGAGGTGTTATCAGTCATTGTACAGGAGGAGGAGTGAGCTGTGACATCACCTATTGTGAATGATGGATCCTGTGTTATCTACTGTATAAGAGGTGTTATCAGTCATTGTACAGGAGGAGGAGGTGAGCTGTGACATACCTTTGTGAATGGGGATCCTGTGTTATCTACTGTATATAGAGGTGTTATCAGTCATTGTACAGGAGGAGGAGGTGAGCTGTGACATCACCTATTGTGAATGTGGATCCTGTGTATCTACTGTATATAGAGGTGTTATCAGTCATTGTAAGGAGGAGGAGGTGAGCTGTGACATCACCTATTGTGAATGGTGGATCCTGTGTATACTACTGTATATAGAGGTGTTATCAGTCATTGTACAGGAGGAGGAGGTGAGCTGTGACATCACCTATTGTGAATGGATGGATCCTGTGTTATCTACTGTATATAAGGTGTTATCAGTCATTGTACAGGAGGAGGAGGTGAGCTGTGACATCACCTATTGTGAATGGTGGATCCTGTGTATATCTACTGTATATAGAGGTGTTATCAGTCATTGTACAGGAGGAGGAGGTGAGCTGTGACATCACCTATTGTGAATGTGGATCCTGTGTATCTACTGTATATAGAGGTGTTATCAGTCATTGTACAGGAGGAGGAGGTGAGCTGTGACATCACCTATTGTGAATGATGGATCCTGTGTATCTACTGTATATAGAGGTGTTATCAGTCATTGTACAGGAGGAGGAGGTGAGCTGTGACATCACCTATTGTGAATGGTGGATCCTGTGTTATCTACTGTATATAGAGGTGTTATCAGTCATTGTACAGGAGAGGAGGAGGTGAGCTGTGACATCACCTATTGTGAATGGTGGATCCTGTGTTATCTACTGTATATAGAGGTGTTATCAGTCATTGTACAGGAGGAGGAGGTGAGCTGTGACATCACCTATTGTGAATGGTGGATCCTGTGTTATCTACTGTATATAGAGGTGTTATCAGTCATTGTACAGGAGGAGGAGGTGAGCTGTGACATCACCTATTGTGAATGTGGATCCTGTGTATCTACTGTATATAGAGTGTTATCAGTCATTGTACAGGAGGAGGAGGTGAGCTGTGACATCACCTATTGTGAATGGTGTATCCTGTGTTATCTACTGTATATAGAGGTGTTATCAGTCATTGTACAGGAGGAGGAGGTGAGCTGTGACATCACCTATTGTGAATGGTGGATCCTGTGTTATCTACTGTATATAGAGGTGTTATCAGTCATTGTACAGGAGGAGGAGGTGAGCTGTGACATCACCTATTGTGAATGGGATCCTGTGTTATCTACTGTATATAGAGGTGTTATCAGTCATTGTACAGGAGGAGGAGGTGAGCTGTGACATCACCTATTGTGAATGATGGATCCTGTGTCATCTACTGTATATAGAGGTGTTATCAGTCATTGTACAGGAGGAGGAGGTGAGCTGTGACATCACTATTGTGAATGATGGATCCTGTTATCTACTGTATATAGAGGTGTTATCAGTCATTGTACAGGAGGAGGAGGTGAGCTGTGACATACTATTGTGAATGATGGATCCTGTGTCATCTACTGTATATAGAGGTGTTATAGTCATTGTACAGGAGGAGGAGGTGAGCTGTGACATCACCTATTGTGAATGATGGATCCTGTGTCATCTACTGTATATAAGGTGTTATCAGTCATTGTACAGGAGGAGGAGGTGAGCTGTGACATCACCTATTGTGAATGATGGATCCTGTGTCATCTACTGTATATAGAGGTGTTATCAGTCATTGTCAGAGAGGAGGAGGTGAGCTGTGACATCACCTATTGTGAATGTGGATCCTGTGTATCTACTGTATATAGAGGTGTTATCAGTCATTGTACAGGAGGAGGAGGGTGAGCTGTGACATCACCTATTGTGAATGGTGGATCCTGTGTTATCTACTGTATATAGAGGTGTTATCAGTCATTGTACAGGAGGAGGAGGAGGTGAGCTGTGACATCACCTATTGTGAATGGTGGATCCTGTGTTATCTACTGTATATAGAGGTGTTATCAGTCATTGTACAGGAGGAGGAGGTGAGCTGTGACATCACCTATTGTGAATGGTGGATCCTGTGTTATCTACTGTATATAGAGGTGTTATCAGTCATTGTACAGGAGGAGGAGGTGAGCTGTGAATCACCTATTGTGAATGGTGGATCCTGTGTTATCTACTGTATATAGAGGTTTATCAGTCATTGTACAGGAGGAGGAGGTGAGCTGTGACATCACCTATTGTGAATGGTGGATCCTGTGTTATCTACTGTATATAGAGGTGTTATCAGTCATTGTACAGGAGGAGGAGGTGAGCTGTGACATCACCTATTGTGA
>JARQOD010000008.1:20139436-20288449 GCA_033576555.1 Oophaga sylvatica
ATTTTAAATTAATTTTTCCTTTTTTTTTCAAAAACTTTACGGGCCCTAAAATTAGGTATTCTGCCCAAGATGTTCTGTAACATTTATGGTCCTGCTTACATGGACCACACAATTTTAGGGGGACAAAACGATGGCTCCTGCAGACATTTGGGTTTCCATATTGTCGCAGCACATCCGCTGTCTACACGGACAATGAACTGCCGACGACGTTTCTTAATACCGCCAAAAGTATTAGCGAGGACGAGGGTTATTATGGGATAACAGGGGAATAAGAAATCTGCTGCCATTTGTGTTTCCTCTCAGTGCTGACTTCCTAAAAGACCGGCCGGATTTATGAGATGAGCAAGGAGGCCGTCCTGTCCCAGGAGAGCGGCCTTCAGGGAATATCTGCAGAAGATCTATGAAAAGCACACACCCCAAGAGCTCAGCTACTTCGATCACAACCGGGAGGTGAGAAAGAAACCACGAATTTCTCTTAAAGGGGCGTTCCCATTACAAAAAGGCGTCACCGTCCCCCCTAGCTCGTCAATAACCCCCAATATATTTATTAAAAAAAAAGCAAAAACTAAGTTAAATTTGTTGCATAAAAGCATTGGGAAAAGTTTTGTCCATTTTGATTTGTTCATTTTTTAGACATGGCGCCCAACTTTGGAGATCCTGGAAATGTCCGACATAGTCCTGTTGATAAACAGACATCCGACCACCCGGTCAGTATAAAGGACCCTGTGCATCCGGGCACGGAAATTATGGACGGGGTTAAAGGGCCCACGTCACAATTTACTGTCTGACTTTTATTTTTTATGTTTTTGATTCGCCATCGTTCTCCCCATCACAAGGCGTGGCACTGTATTCGAGGGTCCTTTACCTGTACTATAATAAGGGCTATCCTACGCGTTCTCTCTCGCAGGTTTTTCCATTTCTCCCCGGGCCCCCTACGACTAAAGTGACTCAGGAAATGGGCCGTCACTGATCCTCGTGCTCAATAAGATTGACCTGGCCCCGCCGGGTCTGGTTTAGCTTGGAAACATTTTTCAGGAAAAGTTTTCCACAAGTCCATTTGGTCCCGCTTCACCTCCTACCCAGACATCCCGACAGGAGCAAGACCCATCTGTAGGGGAACGACGTCAGTACCAAAAAGAACGGCCGATTATTCTGATCGGAGTTTGGTCCGAACATCATCAGTTTTTCTCATACGTGAGAAGAGAAAAAAAAAAATCTCCACCTTTTTGACGGTCCGGAAAAATCGGACCAATAGATATTCATCGTCGATTTTGATCCAATTTTCGGATCAGAGTCGGACGTGTCTCAGATGTTTTCCAAAGACCACTCAGTCCGAGGGAAAAATCGGCAATCTGAACAGCCCCATAGAGTATCATAGGTACCCGTGAGAAAAAGCGACGTGTGAATGAGCCCTTTAACATCTCGCCTCCTCCGTTTTCAGTGCCCATCATGATCAGTACACTGCAGCTGTTGATCTTTTACCACATATATACAGAATATGTGGGGGTCCGACCTAGCAGAGGGCAGCACTCGGCTTTCTCTGTATTGATGGGGGTCTCAGCCGTCAGACCCCAACAAATCAGCAGCTTGTCATCTATCCTGGGAAGAGATGATGACTCATTTTAAGGGCTTTTGCATACGTCCGTTTTTTTTTCCTTGGACCGAGGAAAATCATAGCACTGAAGAGTTTGATCACATATTCAGATCTAGCGTCAGTGAGTCTGCAGAAAACATTGGGCTGCACTCGGATGACATATGATTGCAGTCAGATTTCCTCAAAAAGACAGAATGGAACATTTTGTTTCGACATCTTCTCATCCGAGAGAATCGGATCTCGCTCTGATCAGAGTGTTGATTCGGTTACGACACAAGTTTTATATATATATATATATATAATATATATATATATATATATATTGTAAGATGTGTCTACAGTAGTAATACGCAGACATATATCTGCTGGACAGATATACCAGACCATTCGGGAAATATGAAAACCAATTTAAAGAAACCAACCTATATGGTCATAAGTGATACTTAATACAGAACTCTTAGAGAATAAAAAAAACTTTTATTGCACACACCAGTAGTAATGAGGCAGCGATGTAGGAGACGGGTGCGCACACACAAAGTTAATTAGCACAAATAGCAAATGGGATTTTATCAACTATCAGATGGCATATAAAAATGTATAAGATAAATAGAGAAAATTCACACTAAGTAAAAACACTGTCCAACGAAGGTGATATACTGCATACATATATAATAACATAAGAAAAATTCAAGTATAATTAAATGCCATACGGTTAAAGTGCACAAAATTCAGGCCGACATCAAGTCCTGCTAAATGCTAGGAAGTGTCATAAAGATAAATGCAGCATAAGGATATATTGTGTAATTCATAACATCTGGTCACACATATAAAAGCAAAGTGACCAATCAGATATCTAAGCTGTACTTCATCATATAACCTTAGATTCAAAGTGCTGTGCAAAGAAAGTGCTTAGTATAGTGCAAAAGTATATGGTAGAATATAAAGTTAGCAACCCCCCCCAGGAAGAAGCTAAAACGGGAACAGCGCGTTGGGGACTGTTACATCTTCAGCTTGTATCCCCTACTCCCTTTACCTTTATATTGTATGCTAACTGTAGATCAGAATCAGACGTGTCTACCTCATCATATAACCTTAGATTCAAAGTGCTGTGCAAAGAAAGTGCTTAGCATAGCGCAAAAGTATATGATAGAATATAAAGTTAGCATACAGGATGAAAGTAAAGGGAATAGGGGATACAACCTGAAGATGTAGCACAAGCCCCGACGCGCGTTTCACGTTTTAGCTTCTGCGGGGGTTGCTATCCCTATATTCTATTTATTCTTAACATGATGTGTCTCCATCACCCGTCTCCTACATGTCCTCCTCATTACTACTTGTGTGTTCAGTAAAGGTTTTTTCTTCTCTAAGCGTTTTGTGTTATGTATCATTTATGAAAAAATCGTTCAGTTTCTTTTAAATTGGTTTTCCGAGTGTGGTTTGTGTAATTGACCCGGTTCTCTGCGTTGGGAGAGTATACACTCGTGTGACCCCAGCCCAATTCTGAGAATATCTCTTCAACACATTTATTTTTTCACATCCTGGAAAACCCCTTTAATGCCTCCTCCATTAATGCCTGCATGGTCTCCATGTCTCCTCTTCACTCCTATTAGTGTTTAAGAAGCGCAGGAAGAAGCGTCGGGCCTGGAACGCAGCCATGGGCCCAAATCAGCTCCTGCGGGCCTGTGAGATCATCACTGCTGGAAACGGTAATGACTTCCTGACCTCACCGACGGATATCATATAGACCTTCATTAATAAGTAACCCTGCCGCCGTCGGCATCCATCTGCATGGCCCAGAAACCTTTTCATTGCCGCATCCTGTTAGGAGCGGCCCACGATATCGGGACGGGTTCGGCCCACCCGACTGCTCCTCCGTATGTTCATGTTTCTCAATGTTCCCCTCAGTGGACCTGACGTCCTGGAGAGAGAAGATTGAGAGAGACTCGGCCTCACTGCTCAGCGCTGCAGGGAGGGAAGAGGATGAAGAGGAGAAGGAGGCCGATGAGACGGATGTTGTGGTCGCCCAGCAGGTCACTGATGCAGAACTAGGGGCACCCAGCAGGGAGCGCTATAAAGACGGGGTGCTGAGCATTGGATGTGTAGGTGAGAATGGCGCCTGGGTGTGCTGATGCGCGCTCCTAGTGTTAGAGGTCGGCATGGTGTACTATATTCTACATGCGGTGCCGGCTGATTGCCAGGGGGTCCCGAAATCACATTCTCAAAGAAGAGATTGTAGGATGAGACTCCCTGTATAAGAGGTGAGTGGGTTAATGCTCAGCAGGGGATATTGGGGGATCTCTCTGGCCTCACCGAGGGTCATCCCACTGGAGAACACTACAGTCAGCCCCTCTCTAGCTTTAATTCAGTGATAATAGAAGCAGTAACACGAAAATATGACATTTATTGTCCATTTAAAGGGGTAGTCCAAGATTTTAAAATCCTTTGCTTTAAGAAACAAACACATAAAAAAGACCTGTATAAAGGCCTCGCTGCCCACATCCCCCCTACTGCATTTGGTGCATGTAGCAGTCTTATATAATCAGGATCTGTCGCTATTCCCCTGCTCTATGATTTTTGATATCCAGTCTTTTTCTGCAGGCCTTTCAATTTCATCAGCATTCTGCCAGCATGATTGTGCTTGAACTTTCTTTCCCTCACTTCCCAGTATGCATTCTTCAAGTGGCTTGCTTGCCTAAACTGAAAGCCCACCTGTCTATTATGCCTATATTCTTAAGAGACGGTGAAGTGGAGCAGATAGACAGACTCTCCCCAACATCCTGTAGAGGGACCGAGGCCCGCCCCCACGTCGCGTGGAGGGACACTGACCCGCCCCACGTCGCGTGGAGGGACACTGACCCGCCCCCACGTCGCGTGGAGGGACACTGACCCGCCTCCCACGTCGCGTGGAGGGACACTGACCGCCCCCCACGTCGCGTGGAGGGACACTGACCCGCCCCCCACGTCGCGTGGAGGGACACTGACCCGCCCCCCACGTCTCGTGGAGGACACTGACCCGCCCCCCACGTCGCGTGGAGGGACACTGACCCGCATCCCACGTCGCGTGGAGGACACTGACCCGCCCCTACGTCGCGTGGAGGACACTGACCCCCCCTACGTCGCGTGGAGGGACACTGACCCGCCCCTACGTCGCGTGGAGGGACACTGACCCGCCCCCACTTCGCGTGGAGGGACACTGACCCGCCCCCACGTCGTGTGGAGGGACACTGACCCGCCCCCACGTCGCGTGGAGGGACACTGACCCGCCCCCACGTCGCGTGGAGGGACACTGACCCGCCCCCACGTCGCGTGGAGGGACACTGACCCGCCCCTACGTCGCGTGGAGGGACACTGACCCGCCCCTACGTCGCGTGGAGGGACACTGACCCGCCCCCACGTCGCGTGGAGGGACACTGACCCGCATCCCACGTCGCGTGGAGGGACACTGACCCGCCCCTACGTCGCGTGGAGGGAAACTGACCCGCCCCTACGTCGCGTGGAGGGACACTGACCCGCACCCACGTCGCGTGGAGGGACACTGACCCGCCCCCACGTGGCGTGGAGGGACACTGACCCGCCCCCACGTCGCGTGGAGGGACACTGACCCGCCCCTACGTCGCGTGGAGGGACACTGACCCGCCCCCACGTCGCGTGGAGGGACACTGACCCGCCCCCACGTCGCGTGGAGGGACACTGACCCGCCCCCACGTCGCGTGGAGGGACACTGACCCGCCCCCACGTCGCGTGGAGGGACACTGACCCGCCCCCACGTCGCGTGGAGGGACACTGACCCGCCCCCACGTCGCGTGGAGGGACACTGACCCGCCCCCACGTCGCGTGGAGGGACACTGACCCGCCCCCACGTCGCGTGGAGGGACACTGACCCGCCCCACGTCGCGTGGAGGGACACTGACCCTACCAGACTCCCTGTAATCTGTCTTGGTGTCTCTGCTGCTACAGATAGATTACACTTGGAAACGGGCAGTAGATGCCAAGTTGGGTTTTTTGTTATTTTTTCCTGTTTCTCTTTGTGCTGGGATTTATCATGTGCTATATAGTTAGATTTGCTTTTAATAAGCGATGGACAACTCCCTTAAGCCTAATCATGGTCGGACGCTGCGAGAGTGAATATATTAACGGACAGTGTCTGACCGCCACGTTTTTCACCTGATTTTTTGCAGGGTTCCCCAATGTGGGAAAGTCTTCACTTATCAACGGACTGGTCGGAAAGAAGATCGTCAGCGTTTCCCGGACCCCGGGTCACACCAAATACTTCCAGACTTATTTCCTGACCCCCACAGTGCGCCTCTGCGACTGCCCCGGCCTCATCTTCCCGTCACTTATAGATAAGCAGCAGCAGGTGAATATCTGTATCCGAGGCTCGGAGGCGTCCTGATCGTATTAACCTCTTCCTGCACAAGTGGGGGGCGGCACAGCCGTCAGGTGTGGCGTACATAGTGGCCCACCATAAGCCGACATGTACCGTCATATAACAGCTCAGACCTGTACCTGCTCAGAGGAACATGTGGCACGTCTTGTAAAGGGTCCTGTGCCTTTCTCTCCTTCCCAGCTGCTGGCAGGAATCTACCCGATCGCTCAGATTCAGGAACCTTACACCTCCGTGGGATACCTGTCCTGCCGAATACCGGTTCCCAGGTTGCTCAAACTGAACCATCCAGATGGACAAGATCAGGGCTGGACTGCATGGGGCATCTGTGAAGGTAACGGACTATATATATATATACACATACTGTATATACCCCATATACTATAGATACACTGTATATACCCTATGTGTTCATAGTGACGGCTTTATTTTCCTCTCCTCCCGTATTCAGCCTGGGCAGATAAACGCGGCTACAAGACAGCGAAAGCTTCCCGCAGTGACACGTACAGGGGCGCCAACAGCCTGCTGCGTCTTGCTGTAGATGGGAGGCTTTGCTTGTGCATGAGGCCGCCTGGATACTGTCATCAGAAAGGTAAGAGGCTGACCAAACTATAAAGATTCACCCGCTGCTCGAGGAAGTGTAAGAGGACTAGACAATAAACTGAATAGTGAGTGCAGCTCTGGAGTATAATACAGGATGTAACTCAGGATCAGTAGTGTAATATATGTACACAGTGACTGCACCAGCAGAATAGTGAGTGCAGCTCTGGAGTATAATACAGGATGTAACTCAGGATCAGTAATGTAATGTATGTACACAGTGACTGCACCAGCAGAATAGTGAGTGCAGCTCTGGAGTATAATACAGGATGTAACTCAGGATCAGTAATGTAATGTATGTACACAGTGACTGCACCAGCAGAATAGTGAGTGCAGCTCTGGAGTATAATTCAGGATGTAAGTCAGGATCAGTAATGTAATGTATGTGCACAGTGACTGCACCAGCAGAATAGTGAGTGCAGCTCTGGAGTATAATACAGGATGTAACTCAGGATCAGTAATGTAATGTATGTACACAGTGACTGCACCAGCAGAATAGTGAGTGCAGCTCTGGAGTATAATACAGGATGTAACTCAGGATCAGTAATGTAATGTATGTACACAGTGACTGCACCAGCAGAATAGTGAGTTCAGCTCTGGAGTATAATTCAGGATGTAGCTCAGGATCAGTAATGTAATGTATGTACACAGTGACTGCACCAGCAGAATAGTGAGTTCAGCTCTGGAGTATAATACAGGATGTAACTCAGGATCAGTAATGTAATGTATGTACACAGTGACTGCACCAGCAGAATAGTGAGTTCAGCTCTGGAGTATAATACAGGATGTAACTCAGGATCAGTAATGTAATGTATGTACACAGTGACTGCACCAGCAAAATAGTGAGTGCAGCTCTGGAGTATAATACAGGATGTAACTCAGGATCAGTAATGTAATGTATGTACACAGTGACTGCACCAGCAGAATAGTGAGTCAGCTCTGGATATAATTCAGGATGTAGCTCAGGATCAGTAATGTAATGTACACAGTGACTGCACCAGCAGAATAGTGAGTGCAGCTCTGGAGTATAATACAGGATGTAACTCAGGATTAGTAATGTAATGTATGTACACAGTGACTGCACCACGAATAGTGAGTGCAGCTCTGGGTTTAATACAGGATGTAACTCAGGATCAGTAATGTAATGTATGTAACCAGTGACTGCACCAGCAGAATATGAGTGCAGCTCTGGAGTATAATACAGGATGTAACTCAGGATTAGTAAATGTATGTACACAGTGACTGCACCAGCAGAATAGTGAGTGCAGCTCTGGAATATAATACAGGATGTAACTCAGGATCAGTAATGTAATGTATGTACACAGTGACTGCACCAGCAGAATATGAGTGCAGCTCTGGAGGATAATACAGGATGTCACTCAGGATTAGTACTGTAATGTATGTACACAGTGACAGCACCCAGAATAGTGAGTGCAGCTCTGAGTATAATACAGGATGTAACTCAGGATCAGTAATGTAATTATGTACACAGTGACTGCACCAGCAGAATAGTGAGTGCAGCTCTGGAGTATAATACAGGATGTAACTCAGGATTAGTAATGTAATGTATGTACACAGTGACTGCACCAGCTGAATAGTGAGTGCAGCTCTGGAGTATTAATACAGGATGTAACTCAGGATCAGTAATGTAATGTATGTACACAGTGACTGCACCAGCAGAATATTGAGTGCAGCTCTGGAGTATAATACAGGATGTAACTCAGGATTAGTAATGTAATGTATGTACACAGTGACTGCACCAGCAGAATAGTGAGTGCAGCTCTGGAGTATAATACAGGATGTAACTCAGGATCAGTAATGTAATGTATGTACACAGTGACTGCACCAGCAGAATAGTGAGTGCAGCTCTGGAATATAATACAGGATGTAACTCAGGATCAGTAATGTAATGTATGTACACAGTGACTGCACCAGCAGAATAGTGAGTGCAGCTCTGGAGGTATAATACAGGATGTCACTCAGGATAGTACTGTAATGTATGTACACAGTGACGCACCAGAATAGTGAGTGCAGCTCTGGAGTATAATACAGGATGTAACTCAGGATCAGTAATGTGATTATGTACACAGTGACTGCACCAGCAGAATAGTGAGTGCAGCTCTGGAGTATAATACAGGATGTAACTCAGGATCAGTAATGTATGTATGTACACAGTGACTGCACCAGCAGAATAGTGAGTGCAGCTCTGGAGTATAATACAGGATGTAACTCAGGATCAGTAATGTGATGTATGTACACAGTGACTGCACCAGCAGAATAGTGAGTGCAGCTCTGGGTATAATACAGGATGTCACTCAGGATTAGTACTGTAATGTATGTACACAGTGACTGCACCAGAATAGTGAGTTGCAGCTCTGAGGTATAATACAGGATGTAACTCAGGATCAGTAATGTATATATGTACACAGTGACTGCACCAGCAGAATAGTGAGTGCAGCCTGGAGTATAATACAGGATGTAACTCAGGATCAGTAATGTGATGTATGTACACAGTGACTGCACCAGCAGAATAGTGAGTGCAGCTCTGAGTATAATACAGGATGTAACTCAGGATCAGTAATGTAATGTATGTACACAGTGACTGCACCAGCAGAATAGTGAGTGCAGCTCTGGAGTATAGTACAGGATGTAACTCAGGATCAGTAATGTGATGTATGTACACAGTGACTGCACCAGCAGAATAGTGAGTGCAGCTCTGGGGTATAATACTCTGTAAAATGTCTGCACAAAGATTCTTAACTTTCTGTAAATATCTTTCATTCTTTGGGTAACACTACTTATTACACTTACATAAAACTTTTCCTCTTGTAGAAACTTTTGAGATGCACCCAGAAACACTGGAAATGATTTCCCAGGTTCAGTCACGAGGACAATCTGAGAGTCGCTCCTTATCAGACGGAGAAGAGGAGGAGATCTCCAGTTCAGGAGAAGAAGAGGAAGAACGTGACCGGGATGCAGATGAAGAGGAAGATGAAGATGAGGATCCATCTGACACAAAGAAGGGGACCAAAAGTAAAATTGCTGACGTGAACCCTTACGCCCTCCTCGGTGAAGACGAGTGTTGAGGAGTTTGGGCTTGTACTCTAGTAGAGGTGAGGTTATCGCCTCTGTAGAAAATCCTTCCCATGATTCGCTTACTGCACAGTAACCAGGCAGAGCGGCCCAAGCACAAGCATCTGCCCCATCACTGCTCCCCGCAGGCTGCGACTCTTCCGCTGTTACTCAACTGCAACTCTCACCAGCCTGAGGAGGCGCAGGTTGTAACTACGGCTGCAAAGTTGACCTTACTTTACGGATGAAGATTTATGAATTTTTTTTTTTTCGGTTGCAGGAGAGGCAGATAATGCACATATGAGAATATGTTACTCCAGGGAAGCCGCCTTGTCAAGCCCCGTATATATTAGAAAATAAGTTTTGAAGCGTCTGGCCAATCATCACCTTCTGTATATGAGGGTCGCCTGGCTTTTTCTTGATAGATGATGTAGGGGAGAGAAGGATCAGTCATTTTTATCATGTCTCCATTTTGAAATCTCATGCACGCCCCCCCTAAGCTGAGGCATAAGGTTTCCCATGACTCGTGCCTCGGTCAGGTCCGTACACATCCCGCTGACACAACGGCTGCGTATCCTGTGCACATTCCATCCTCATCATTACCGGACCTCAGTATAATAATGGTGACGGATTGGGAGCTGCTTCTATATTACATTATTATTGTGCGTGCTTTTTTCCATGCATTTCGTATTGAGGGAGAGCTTGAGGAGGGGGACCGAGGTGCTAAGCATAGCCGAATCTGTATTATCCTAAACTATTCCAGTGGTGGAGTGACGTTGGATGCTCCAGTTGCGCCTGAATTGCGCAGCATCTTTTGCCTTGAGCTCCCTGGACTACTAAGGTTGGGTTGAATAAAGAGGTATGTCAATCACGTCAACCAAATTTTGGAGACTTAACGCTCTACAGCGTCTAGAATGAAAAAAAAAATTAAAGCAACGTGTCGTTTTGTGTTTGCAGCTCCTATGCCGTCGTATGCGTTACCGTAGAGACAGATGTCAATCTGTGCATTTTGATCCCACCTGGGCTCTGCTTCTTGGTACAGATGGAAATCAAAAGGATACTTTTGTTCTTTTATTGTCATCCGTAACCGTGGAGACACATAGTCTGCATTGGAGCTGTAGACACAGATAGCAGTTTATTAAAGTTGATTAATTTTTTCATTTTAGAAGCGACAACACCTTCCCTTTAAGTACGATATCACATTTGTGGCGAGGTAAGGCTGCCGGAGACCCCCGCATCGTGGCTGACTCCTCACACAATGACGCCCCTACCTCATATTCGGTCTGCTCGCCCTCTTGACCTAACCTACAAAGCACATTTACTCGATCTCTCGTAGTTTTCATGGCTTCAAATCTCTATTTTGCTGTATACGAATAAATCCGATTCTATTTACTGATCCCCCATGTCTTTGATTTCGCTCATTTGACAATGGACTATTACTCCTATCGTCCACTATGGGACCACGGCAGCCGGAAAGGCAAAGTCAGGAGTCCGGGCAGCTTGTTCCTTTGTGACAGAAGTCCAGCGAATATCTGACATTCCATAGTAACCATGGAAACGCCCATTGTTCTCTGGATTCCAGCTGTTGCTAGGGAGCGTCAGCTATTCACAGCGGGACGCAGCTGCTGCACTTTTGTCTTCAGACTGAAGGACAACTCTCATCGGACGCCCGGCATGCTAATTAAGAAGAGTTATTCTCCCAGGGAAATCACGGGGCCCAACGATGAGGGTGTATGCAAAATGTGTCACGGTAAAATGAGCCCCACCAAAAGTCCTGCAGCTTTCTCCTATACTTTGAGGGTTTTAATCCTCACTGATCTCTGCTAGCTGTCAATGAATGGGGATATATCTACGAAATATCATATATTTTTGTATCCAGCCAAATACAGCATAGAGATCTTTCGCCCATCAAGACAATTCTCTGCTTGCCCGACGCTCTCTTCTGTCATCTTAGTTTGGTAAAATGCATCGGTCACAGAGGAATTGTCAAGATACGATGCGGTTTTATACGTTTTTTTTTTTTTTTTTGGTTTGTACAATTTTTTAGCCTCTTGATGGAAACATTGTTTAATTTTTTTCACTTCAAGATCCTGCTTGCTGTCAATGAATGAATTTCTGCGTACTAAAAGTTGCAAACTGTTTGTCGTGCCACTAAAGAGCGGTTACCAGAGACTTCCACCAGAGGGCGGATAGAGCAGAGGACTCAGTATGGCACTACTAACGTGAAACCGCGGTGCCTCAGCGGCCACCACAAGGGGGCGGAAGGATAGTCAATCAAGCCAGGTCAGTAACAGACTGTAGCGCTGTACCAGTGGGGAGAAGCGAATGCGTAGTCAAAAACAAGCCAGGAGGTCAGAGTCAGTCGGGAGCGGGAATATCGAGGATGCAAGACAGTAACACAGGTCAGAGTACAAGCTGGGTCAAACACAACGGGGTCCATTCACGGGGGGAAAAGACTAAGTCAGGGAAGGGTACAGGGAACATCAAGAGGACAAACCAGGGTGTAACGGGGTCAGCTTCTCAAGCCGAAGACTGGAACTATAACTGACATGGGCTGTCAGCAGCAGCGCAGAGAAAGGTTAACCCACACATGACCAGGCTGGGGAAGAGATGGAAGAAAGCAAACCCCAACCTGGATCATGTCCGTTTCATTGTGTTATGATTAAAGGAGTCATGATTAAAGGAGTCATTGTTGAAGACTCCCTCCTTGTCTTAGGCTGTATGGATATCAAAGGGTGGTCCCTGCGGAAGACCCCTCTCTGATAAGAGGTTGTTACAAAGTAGGCTAACTTTGGCTGACGCCGCAGATATCGATTGGTTCAGCCAATAGTCTGTGTACAGGGGCTCTCAACAGATGATCATTGGAAGAAATAAGGATCCGGAAGATTCGTCTGCAGATCGTTTTTGTTCTGTTTGTGATAAATCGCCACCAGAGACCCCTGGAAGAGGCTCTGTGGAAGAAACAGGAGCGCTCCTGTGTATGGGGATAGTCGGGATAGATAACCAGCGCCCACCGATGAGCTAAGCTTTACGGGGGCTTTAGTGAGGTTAGCGGCTAATATAGACCCGGACTGTCTGTCTATTATCCGAATGTCGAGTTGCCAGCATGTAATACTAAATTCGCCCATCGACTGGTCAGCTCTATTGAAGAGGGGGTGTTCACATCTCATGAAGTGATGATATATTGCTAGGTGTCACATAATTTTACATGGTGGGGGTCCAACCTCTGATCAAAAGAACGATGGGGCCAGAGTCCTGACCTGATTCATCCCTGCAGACCTGTCAGTGTTTTTGCCGCAGGCGTAGCCACAACCGATTGCCAGGATGGATGGTGTCCCAGAGATCAGACCACCACCAATCACAAAACGCGGACCAATTCTAGCTCATTCCCATCACTTTTTGACATAGGAATATCCCTTTTTAGGTCAATGAAAATTAAAAAAAACACCGCAAGAAAAGAAAAACCATGGGGACCAATGTGTCTAAAAGAATCTAGAAAAAAAAATGTCAATCTTTATTTCTGCAAATTAGTGATCTTCAGCCAATCTCTATATATTAACATCATATAAAAAAGTAACACAATCTCATATAAAGCTTTAAATTAGCAGAACTATATATACACATCAGGCCATAGTGTCCGAATGTCCAAGCCTCCTCACGGCTGAGCATCCACGAGTCCATACATCTTTCAACTAAGGAAGATCAGGACGTCTCGAGGGCCCCAGACTCCTACAAACATCTATGGGGCCGAGTCATTCAGAAGACCCTCAAACGAGCAAACGAAATTCTTTAGCAACGTCGTTTCGGCCAAAGTTTCAGTAACGTCCTATCGGAGGCCTCCCGCCGTCTGTGCAAATCGAAATATCAACTCTCACAATGTGTTTCGAGGGTTCATTAATTCGCCCCACGTAACATAATCAGATTTTTTTCCTATGTAGAAGATACCGTACTTTCGGGTTACAAGCATCCTTGACATTTTCATCTCGAGCTCCTTACACAAAGTGTCTATTGTTCTGCTCCAGAAGCTGGAATTACTCCATTGACTGGAAGAAAGGAGAATTGTCTTAGGAAGTCCTGACCGAACAGATGGCGGCGAGACGGCCGCCGCCGGAGTTGTAGGGGGTGAGATGACCCTTTATGGAGAAGCCCTTGAAATCGGAAGGCGGTGATGAGATGGAGTATTGGAGTGCATCAAACCTTTTCTAGATTATTTAAAGGAGTGTTTCAGAAATGTGCCCACCCAGCGCACCTCTGAGCAGCAGATGTGTGCGCAGAATGTCAAGTGCGGGGGCAGCTCCCTGTGGGCATCACTGGCAGATAAGGATTCCAGAGCGTGGGATGATGGAGGTGAAGTCCGGCGAGGGGCTCCGCAGAGATGCCGCTCATTTTTTGCATTCTTGAAATATCAAGTTTCTCACTTGGGCAGACTTTAAAATGCGAATCCTTTACAGCAGCCTGAAGACTTGGGCGAGCCAGCAGCAGTAAGACTTACGGTATGGAGATGGCCGGGCCTGAAAACGAGCAAAGAACGGGGGCGACTTTCTGGAAAGGCGAATGTCCCCTCCAGGCTTCTTTACACTTGAAGTTCGTCATACAGTAAACTATAACGGAGAGAGGCCCCAACCCAACGGGGAGGATCTCAAATTCAATGCTGGAGGATCTGAGATCTACGAGCGACGCCATTTTTCACATACAGTATATTCATAGGGCGCTAACGAGAAAAATGCTAATTTTTTAACAACCTTTGTTTTCACGTGGAATGTGATAACGTTCAGATTTCAGTAGGCACGACCAATATCCCCACCAGCCCAGCGCCCGATAATGGCCGTAGAATATGGCTCTGTGCTCCTCCAGATTTTGAGAGCGGAGACTATTCTATTACTTCCAATGACGGCTTTTGTAAAGTGGATAATTCCTTTAAGAGCTCAGGAAATTTGTGAACGTCGTTCGGTGTGCACTTTTTTCACTTCATGGACTTGTGTTCTGATCAATTCTTAATGGCCGCCATATTGTGTCGTGGCAGGGGACATGATAAATCCAGTGTACTGAGTTTCCATTTCACATTGTAGGTAGAGGTCACGTCTTCCCTATGGCTGGGGCATCCAGTGTGTATGACGGCATGAGACACTTTGCAGTGGGATACTTGTAAGGCAGGAACACAAGACGTCTCCTCCATCCTACAGGCCGTGTATGAGGCTTTCTGATGACAGGAGCACAGAAATGATGCAGGTAACGGAAAGAGTACTGTATAATGCTCCGGTTACTCCTTCACTTCCACAGTAGAACAGCAGAGGGCGTGAGAGGTGAGCAATGCGTGGATATCCTGGAAGGATGGCCGCTCCCTGCAGTCTCTGGCCAGCACTGCAGCATTAACTCATAGAGGGACTGGGGACAGGGTGGAGGCCGGGAGAGAAAGATCTGCAGGAGCAAAAGACACCGAATACATCATTGACTGTAGTCTGTACCAATACAATGCAGAGAGGATAAGCTAACAGTCCGACCCATGTTTCCCAACCTGTGGCATTCCAGCTGCTGCTAAACTACAAATCCCAGCATGTCTGGATATCGCCTATCTTGTGTAAAGAATATTTGGTATTAAAATTTATATATGTACACAGTGACTGCACCAGCAGAATAGTGAGTGCAGCTCTGGAGTATAATACAGGATGTAACTCAGGATCAGTAATGTAATGTATGTACACAGTGACTGCACCAGCAGAATAGTGAGTGCAGCTCTGGAGTATAATACAGGATGTAACTCAGGATCAGTAATGTAATATATGTACACAGTGACTGCACCAGCAGAATAGTGAGTGCAGCTCTGGGGTATAATACAGGATGTAACTCAGGATCAGTAATGTAATGTATGTACACAGTGACTGCACCAGCAGAATAGTGAGTGCAGCTCTGGGGTATAATACAGGATGTAACTCAGGATCAGTAATGTAATGTATGTACACAGTGACTGCACCTGCAGAATAGTGAGTGCAGCTCTGGAGTATAATACAGGATGTAACTCAGGATCAGTAATGTATGTACACAGTGACTACACCAGCAGAATAGTGAGTGCAGCTCTAGAGTATAATACAGGATGTAACTCAGGATCAGTAATGTAATGTATGTACACAGTGACTGCACCAGCAGAATAGTGAGTGCAGCTCTGGGTATAATACAGGATGTAACTCAGGATCAGTAATGTATGTACACAGTGACTACACCAGCAGAATAGTGAGTGCAGCTCTAGAGTATAATACAGGATGTAACTCAGGATCAGTAATGTAATGTATGTACACAGTGACTGCACCAGCAGAATAGTGAGTGCAGCTCTGGAGTATAATACAGGATATAACTCAGGATCAGTAATGTAATGTATGTACACAGTGACTGCACCAGCAGAATAGTGAGTGCAGCTCTAGAGTATAATACAGGATGTAACTCAGGATCAGTAATGTAATGTATGTACACAGTGACTGCACCAGCAGAATAGTGAGTGCAGCTCTGGAGTATAATACAGGATGTAACTCAGGATCAGTAATGTAATGTATGTACACAGTGACCGCACCAGCAGAAGTGAGTGCAGCTCTGGGGTATAATACAGGATGTAACTCAGGATCAGTAATGTAATATATGTACACAGTGACTGCACCAGCAGAATAGTGAGTGCAGCTCTGGGGTATAATACAGGATGTAACTCAGGATCAGTAATGTAATGTATGTACACAGTGACTGCACCAGCAGAATAGTGAGTGCAGCTCTGGGGTATAATACAGGATGTAACTCAGGATCAGTAATGTAATGTATGTACACAGTGACTGCACCTGCAGAATAGTGAGTGCAGCTCTGGAGTATAATACAGGATGTAACTCAGGATCAGTAATGTATGTACACAGTGACTACACCAGCAGAATAGTGAGTGCAGCTCTAGAGTATAATACAGGATGTAACTCAGGATCAGTAATGTAATGTATGTACACAGTGACTGCACCAGCAGAATAGTGAGTGCAGCTCTGGGTATAATACAGGATGTAACTCAGGATCAGTAATGTATGTACACAGTGACTACACCAGCAGAATAGTGAGTGCAGCTCTAGAGTATAATACAGGATGTAACTCAGGATCAGTAATGTAATGTATGTACACAGTGACTGCACCAGCAGAATAGTGAGTGCAGCTCTGGAGTATAATACAGGATATAACTCAGGATCAGTAATGTAATGTATGTACACAGTGACTGCACCAGCAGAATAGTGAGTGCAGCTCTGGAGTATAATACAGGATGTAACTCAGGATCAGTAATGTATGTACACAGTGACTGCACCAGCAGAATAGTGAGTACAGCTCTGGAGTATAATACAGGATGTAACTCAGGATCAGTAATGTAATGTATGTACACAGTGACTGCACCAGTAGAATAGTGAGTGCAGCTCTGGAGTATAATACAGGATGTAACTCAGGATCAGTAATGTATGTACACAGTGACTGCACCAGCAGAATAGTGAGTGCAGCTCTGGAGTATAATACAGGATGTAACTCAGGATCAGTAATGTATGACAGTGACTGCACCAGCAGAATAGTGAGTGCAGCTCTGGAGTATAATACAGGATGTAACTCAGGATCAGTAATGTATGTACACAGTGACTGCACCAGCAGAATAGTGAGTGCAGCTCTGGAGTATAATACAGGATGTAACTCAGGATCAGTAATGTAATGTATGTACACAGTGACTGCACCAGCAGAATAGTGAGTGCAGCTCTGGAGTATAATACAGGATGTAACTCAGGATCAGTAATGTATGTACACAGTGACTGCACCAGCAGAATAGTGAGTGCAGCTCTGGAGTATAATACAGGATGTAACTCAGGATCAGTAATGTAATGTATGTACACAGTGACTGCACCAGCAGAATAGTGAGTGCAGCTCTGGAGTATAATACAGGAGGTAACTTAGGATCAGTAATGTAATGTATGTACACAGTGACTGCACCAGCAGAATAGGAGTGCAGCTCTGGAGTATAATACAGGATGTAACTCAGGATCAGTACAGGATAAGTGATGTAATGTATGTACACAGTGACTGCACCAGCAGAATAGTGAGTGCAGCTCTGGAGTATAATACAGGATGTAACTCAGGATCAGTAATGTAATGTATGTACACAGTGACTGCACCAGCAGAATAGTGAGTGCAGCTCTGGAGTATAATACAGGATGTAACTCAGGATCAGTATTGTAATGTATGTACACAGTGACTGCACCAGCAGAATTAAGAATACAGCTTTACACTATAATCCAGCCTTATTAGTTCAAAATTAGTATTAATCTGCCCCATCTTCTCATGGTCCACATTGCACAGGTATGAGCTTTGTATATGGCAGATTCAATAAATAATGTATGCCTCTGGTTACCTGTAGGATATCACCATTACTTGCCCCCATACTCACCTGTTTCTTACTGTCCCTGAAAACTTCCCCAGCATTCTCAATCACGTCTTCATCATTCAGCTCCCCGTATGGCTGTTCTTTGCACAACATGAAAATCTCCCATAGTGTCACTCCAAAGGCCCAGACATCACTGGCGGTGGTGAATTTACCCTATGAATGTGGACAGCAGAGAGGGAAGAGTCAGTGTTTCTATATGGAGATGTCTAATGTGGCTGCCATTACAGCTTCCGTAGCGATTGTCACCCAGTTTTTACAAACTCCTAAATATCAAATCTGGCTAGTGACTCACCATGAGTATACACTCCCAGGCCATCCATCGGATTGGCAGCACCGCCCGGCCCTGTATGCGGTAGTAATCTCCGGCGTACAAGTTTCGGCTCATACCGAAGTCGGCTATCTTAATGGTGAGGTTTTCGCCCACCAGGCAGTTTCGAGAGGCGAGGTCCCGATGTACAAAATTAAGTGACGAGAGATATTTCATTCCGGAGCAAATCTGCAAGGCCACGTGGAGGAGGCTGGGGTAGCTGAGGAGAAGATAGACTGGATCACACAATCTGTTATCGCCAGGTTCTATGAATGTATCACCCACATCTGTGCTCTCCAACATTTATCTGTTTGGAAACTACAACTTGGAGCATGTCCATCATGGCCCCTAGTACCTGTGGGAATAATTTGATTTACCTTTGTGGACAAATTCATTTTCATTGTCTGGTACCGCTATGGGGTTTGTAGCCAGGGCAAGACTAAGTTTGGGGAGGCTGCTGGGCAAAAAAAATGGTGGGGCCTCCCATCCCACCTCTGGGAGCCACAAACATTTCCCACTGAAGTCCATGGCTGTTTCGGAGACACAATGGAGAGTGACACACCTCATCATTCTTCTTAAATAGAAAGTGTCAGCAAATTGCCCACCATGGGGACCTCCATTTCCTAAGTGGGTTGCATCCCATGCACCCTACAAGGTAAATGGCAAGAAAAGTACCCAGTACCCACTGGGCAACCAATTCTCCTGATCACCTTTTCATTTTAAGAAGCATTAAGAACTAGCCTGGTCTGGCAATGCAGGTAATGAAGCCCTCCTTGATTCCCAGGGTATAGGTGGTGAAGGCACTGGGCCATATGCTGTCTGCCCTCTCTAAACCTGGCCATGGAAGTATTATGCCAATCTTGGTGATATCTGTGGCAGGTCATATACATTAGATTGCCAGAAGATCCAATCCAAATTGCATGGAGCTGTCAAATGTCTGGAGTTTCCCCAATATCCATGTATAGGATTTGCTCACCTAATACATGGAGGGTTATGTCCATCCTCCATGCGCTCGTCCTCCTTGGCCAGTTCATGGGCACTGAGAAATTGGTTAAGGTCGCCATTCTCCATGTACTCAGTAATCATACAAAGCGGATCCTCGTCCAGACAGGCCCCCAACAGGCGGATGATGTGTGGGTCGCTCAGACGGGACAAAATCTTCAGTTCTTTCAGGAAATCGCTCCTGAGAGCCAACAGAAAACAAGCAGTGATCAGGGATGAAGGCAAGAGCCTGACAAACCAATGGGGGAGATGCCAACACATCAAGGCGTACTGGGATGTAGCATTTGCCATAGACAGTTAGGGGTACGTTCAGGTCTATAATCAGTACTCAAACGGTTAATTTACCGGGCATTTTTATTTGCGTCGGACCGTAGTAATTTGACCGCCACAAGAAGACTCCGACCTTTACGCATGTTGAATGGGAACTGAAGAACTGGCAGCTCGTGGGGATTCACAACCTCACATAGATGAACCTGGAAAAGAGCGTACGTGACAACTTATCAGAGGAGCAGCAATGTCATGGTATTCGCCATCTCAGTCGGTTTTAGTAATCGGACAAGTAATTACACCAGGTCCCTACTTTACCCATAAATGCAGGCATTGCTGACAGAGGTGCATATTCACCCAGAAATTCAGATATCAGCCTAATAGAGGTATGTTCACATTAGGTCAGGGACTCACCAGTGTTGAGACCACTTGACGATGGTTGGTGGGCTTTAAAATGTTTGGCCAAATGTTTATACTAAGCGTCTCAAATTTTTCCTTATATTCCAAAGCCATATTGCTATTCTAAATTTCATGTATTCCATATTGTCATGCTTTAGTATGCTTGAGTGCAGCCTTTTTTTGTATGTTTTACATGGGGGTAGCTTCCCTTGGTTTGCACCTAGTTCACATTAATCTGGATGTGCCAGTCAGGTTTTTTTGTCTATTGAATGTTAGCTTGCTGACCGAGCACTCCGCCCCCACCAGGTGGTGATTTTAATTACACCAGGTCCCTACTTTACCCATAAATGCAGGCATTGCTGACAGAGGTGCATATTCACCCAGAAATTCAGATATCAGCCTAATAGAGGTATGTTCACATTAGGTCAGGGACTCACCAGTGTTGAGACCACCTTGACGATGGTTGGTGGGCTTTAAAATGTTTGGCCAAATGTTTATACTAAGCGTCTCAAATTTTTCCTTATATTCCAAAGCCATATTGCTATTCTAAATTTCATGTATTCCATATTGTCATGCTTTAGTATGCTTGAGTGCAGCCTTTTTTTGTATGTTTTACATGGGGGTAGCTTCCCTTGGTTTGCACCTAGTTCACATTAATCTGGATGTGCCAGTCAGGTTTTTTTGTCTATTGAATGTTAGCTTGCTGACCGAGCACTCCGCCCCCACCAGGTGGTGATTTTAATTACACCAGGTCCCTACTTTACCCATAAATGCAGGCATTGCTGACAGAGGTGCATATTCACCCAGAAATTCAGATATCAGCCTAATAGAGGTATGTTCACATTAGGTCAGGGACTCACCAGTGTTGAGACCACCTTGACGATGGTTGGTGGGCTTTAAAATGTTTGGCCAAATGTTTATACTAAGCGTCTCAAATTTTTCCTTATATTCCAAAGCCATATTGCTATTCTAAATTTCATGTATTCCATATTGTCATGCTTTAGTATGCTTGAGTGCAGCCTTTTTTTGTATGTTTTACATGGGGGTAGCTTCCCTTGGTTTGCACCTAGTTCACATTAATCTGGATGTGCCAGTCAGGTTTTTTTGTCTATTGAATGTTAGCTTGCTGACCGAGCACTCCGCCCCCACCAGGTGGTGATTTTAATTACACCAGGTCCCTACTTTACCCATAAATGCAGGCATTGCTGACAGAGGTGCATATTCACCCAGAAATTCAGATATCAGCCTAATAGAGGTATGTTCACATTAGGTCAGGGACTCACCAGTGTTGAGACCACCTTGACGATGGTTGGTGGGCTTTAAAATGTTTGGCCAAATGTTTATACTAAGCGTCTCAAATTTTTCCTTATATTCCAAAGCCATATTGCTATTCTAAATTTCATGTATTCCATATTGTCATGCTTTAGTATGCTTGAGTGCAGCCTTTTTTTGTATGTTTTACATGGGGGTAGCTTCCCTTGGCTTGCACCTAGTTCACATTAATCTGGATGTGCCAGTCAGGTTTTTTTGTCTATTGAATGTTAGCTTGCTGACCGAGCACTCCGCCCCCACCAGGTGGTGATTTTAATTACACCAGGTCCCTACTTTACCCATAAATGCAGGCATTGCTGACAGAGGTGCATATTCACCCAGAAATTCAGATATCAGCCTAATAGAGGTATGTTCACATTAGGTTAGGGACTCACCAGTATTGAGACCACCTTGACGATGGTTGGTGGGCTTTAAAATGTTTGGCCAAATGTTTATACTAAGCGTCTCAAATTTTTCCTTATATTCCAAAGCCATATTGCTATTCTAAATTTCATGTATTCCATATTGTCATGCTTTAGTATGCTTGAGTGCAGCCTTTTTTTGTATGTTTTACATGGGGGTAGGTTCCCTTGGTTTGCACCTAGTTCACATTAATCTGGATGTGCCAGTCAGGTTTTTTTGTCTTAGTAATCGGACAAACGGTAACGGCCCGCTTCATTATTTGCGGGATTTTTTTTTAATTCACTTCTCTTTTTTCGCCTTGGAACCAAAATAATGAAAACTTTGAGCAAAATAAAAAAAATGAGGTTTTTTTTTGTTTTTTATTCCTTATTTATGCACTTTTAGGTCGAAAAGTCAGCTAAAAAATTGGTGCAAAAATTTTCAGACGTACAAAAAAAAAAAAATCACAAGTCGCAATCGATGAAGCGTCCACAGACTTGTGGAAAACTAAATCCACACTCACAAAGGCAAACATAGAAAAAATTGAAAAAAAGCAAAAAACAGGCGTTTGCATCTAAAATAGATTTTAAAAAAAACAATAACAGACAAAAAAACCACCAAAAAAAATAGACTTAAAAAAAAGAAGAGGTGCATGTGCAATAATGAACGGGCCGTAGTGCTCATGTAGTGACGGACACTTACCTCTCCAAACTGCCCTTCCCCCAACTTCTCCCGGAATAGAAGATGCCCCCGGGGGAACTTGCTAAGGGGCAGCTCCTTGGAGGTGAGCGTGTCGGCAGTCAGGGCGGGCACTGCGTAGGTGTTACCCCCTGTCACTCCCTGCAGGGTGACAATATCGGCTTCGGCATAGTGAGGGACGCTCGGGGGGCACAGCATGGGGAGCTTAGGGGACTCCAGTTCTCTGTAACCGCCTTCTGGGAGAGAAGAAGAAGAGTAAAGTAGGGGGGATATTAAGGGCGGCGGAGAGGAGGGAAATCAAAGAGACAGTGCAGGGAGAACGATGAAAAGCGAGAGAGAAGAATGTTGGTCTGTGATGTGGTCCAGGTTCACGGACCCCCCATCAATCTCACAACTACATATGATGGCGCCTGCTATAGGTCCGTCAGAGAAGGAGGACTAGTCCTGGTGGATCCCATGCCCTTTGGTATTGGAGGGTAAGAACCCGTGAAAGACTCTATGGAGGTGGAGAATTATAGTAGGGGGTCCTTTGTATCTCAGATTTGGGGTCATTGTTTTCTGCACAACTATTTATTATTTTGGATGGTGTTCCCCTTTAAAGGCGCATTCCCATCTCCAAGATCCCATCCCAATATGTAATAGGTGTAATAATAATAATATTAGCAAATACCTCCAATTAGTAATGTAGTATAGTTCTTCTGATTCGCTATGTCACTTACCTCATGTGCAGGCTTTGCAAGAGCTTAGGTAACCATGGTTACCA
This sequence comes from Oophaga sylvatica, assembly GCA_033576555.1. NCBI lineage: Eukaryota > Metazoa > Chordata > Amphibia > Anura > Dendrobatidae > Oophaga > Oophaga sylvatica. The sequence continues at coordinate 20,162,671 of JARQOD010000008.1, forward strand.
CCACTAAAAGCTGTCTGTCAGTATATGAGTGGTCGTAACCATGGATACCTAAGCTGCTGCAATGCCCTGCACATGAGGTAAGTGACGTAGCTAATGAGAAGAACTATACTACATTTCTAATTGTTGGTATTTGCAAATATTATTGTTATTACACCTACTATATATCGGGATCGGATCTTGGAGATGGGAATACTCCTTTAAGTCCAATGCAACACAGATGAGTTCCCCATGACAACTCTGACTGTCCCAGCACTGCAGATAGTAGGAGGCACCTCGTTAGGCACGGACTCTCCGGTCCTTAAGAGACAGATAGAGACAGCGAGATGGGAGAGTTGGAGCTGACCGAAGCTCCGGAGTCACAGCCCCTTACCCTGGCTGTTGATTGGCTTAGCCTGCACGCCACCAGGCTCTGTGATTGGCCGGCTGTAGGTGGAGAGCAGGAGCTCATAGGCTGGGTTGTTTAACAGCAGAGCTGGAGAGACACATGCAGAGTATATAGTGTATACTGCCATCACCATGCAGACAAGTACACGGAATTAGATAAACACGCATGCACACGGATATACCACCCCGCAACGCTCTGGTAATACGCCAGTCATCTAAGCCCCGCCCACACCCATTAATATTTAAAGGGATATACCATAAATGCCTGATAATCGCAGATGCAATAGGTGAGGGGTATATACCACTGTACAACTGTATCTTCTGGATCGTATCCCACCTGTAGAGGTAGACCCCAAATCTAGTGATAGGTGGGAGTCACATCAATCAGGCATACATGGCATATCCAATGCCAGAGAGAATACCCCCTTAAGACAGTATTAATGATTAAATTTCCCTGACATAGATCCAATATCATGCACTTAGTATAATACCGCCGCTCACATGCACATACTATATACATAGGATATTAACCCTCCAGTCACCGCACACGTGACGTGCACCATCCATTCATACGAGCACTCACCTGCTCCATCAGAAGTTGGGCACAGGGTGGACATCTTGGCAAGGGGGTTGTGACTCGGCTCTTGGTACTCCCCCTCTGATGTTAAGATGCGCTCGTAGCGGCTGCCATGTCTGGATGCCAGCGATAGGTTCTGAGTGTTGTTGATGACCACGGTGTCGGAGGGGAGAGACAGGCGGGCGGTGAGATCAATGTCCGAGGGACGGTGCTGCGCCTGCAAAACGGGTCGAAAATTAAATTAGGTGATAATATGTCTCGTTCTTTTATGTTATAGAGCAAATGTTTGTGCTTCAGAGCTGCTCTTCCTACAGGAACTGGCTCTAAATGTAGATAAATCCTGTTCTGTCATTTTCTAGTGCAGCAGTATGTACCTCAGAGCTGCTCTTCCAATCGTACATGGCTTAAATTGTAGATAAATCCTTATCTTTCTGTTTCCAGAGCAGAAGTTTGTGCTTCACAGCTGCTCTTCCTGCTATAAATACTTTTAAATGTAGATAAATCCATTTTTTCCAGTTTCTAAAGCAAAAGTTTGTGCTTTAGAGCTGCTCTTCCTCCTGTAAATGGCTCTAAATGAATATACATTTGCTCTAAATGTAGATAAATCCTGTTCTATCAATTTCTAATACAAGTTTGTGCTTCAGAGCTGCTCTTCCTACAGTAACTGACTCTAAATGTAGATAAATCTTCATCTTTCAGTTTCTAGTGCAGCAGTATGTACTTCAGAGCTGCTCTTCCAACCGTACATGGCTTTAACTGTAGATAAATCCTTTTCTTTCTGTTTCCAGAGCAGAAGTTTGTGCTGCACAGCTGCTCTTCCTACTATAAATGGTTCTGAATGTAGATACGTAAATCCATTTTGAAGTTTGGGCTTCAGAGCAGCTCTTATTATTTTACATAGCTTAAATGTTTGAAAAATACTGTTCATTTAGTTTAACTGCAAATGGCTCTAAGAGAAGAGATAAAATCCTGTTCTTTCAGTTTGTAGAGCAGAAGTTTGTGCTTCAGAGCGGCTCTTCTTAATGTAAATGGTTCTCAATTAAGATAAATCCTGTTCTTTCAGTTTCTAGAGCAGCAGTTTGTGCTTCAGAGCGGCTCTTCTTAATGTAAATGGTTCTAAATTAAGATAATTCCTGTTCTTTCAGTTTCTAGAGCAGCAGTTTGTGCTTCAGAGCGGCTCTTCTTAATGTAAATGGTTCTAAATTAAGATAAATCCTGTTCTTTCAGTTTCTAGAGCAGCAGTTTGTGCTTCAGAGCGGCTCTTCTTAATGTAAATGGTTCTAAATTAAGATAAATCCTGTTCTTTCAGTTTCTAGAGCAGCAGTTTGTGCTTCAGAGCGGCTCTTCTTAATGTAAATGGTTCTAAATTAAGATAAATCCTGTTCTTTCAGTTTCTAGAGCAGCAGTTTGTGCTTCAGAGCGGCTCTTAATGTAAATGGTTCTAAATTAAGATAAATCCTGTTCTTTCAGTTTCTAGAGCAGCAGTTTGTGCTTCAGAGCGGCTCTTCTTAATGTAAATGGTTCTAAATTAAGATAAATCCTGTTCTTTCAGTTTCTAGAGCAGCAGTTTGTGCTTCAGAGCGGCTCTTAATGTAAATGGTTCTAAATTAAGATAAATCCTGTTCTTTCAGTTTCTAGAGCAGCAGTTTGTGCTTCAGAGCTGCTCTTCCTTTTGTACATGGCTCTAAATTCAGATGTAGTCTTTTTTCACCTCTACAATTTCGTACAGGGGGAACTTATGACCTCTGTGTCCTGTTGCACCAGTTGGTTGTCAGATACATAATGGCTTCACCCACCTTCCCCAGTAATCTCTTCCAGCGCTGCCTCCACAGGATCAGGATAATGACGACCAACAGGAGCAGGATTATGACCATCAGACAGCCAATCAGAATGGCGGTATTGCTGCTCTCGTCTTTGACTATCGGCTGGTTTATCCGGTTAACACTGACGGCCTCTACGGCAGAAAATAATGTAAAAGGCAAATTAAAATAAAAATTAAGGATTGCTAAGAAATTTTTTTTTTTTTTTTTTTTTTAAGAAATAGCGCCACTCCTGTCTGCATCTGGAATTACAGTATTCAAGTGAATGGGACTAAGCTGCAGTACCAGACACAGCCTATAGATGAGAGTGGCGTTGTTTCTGGGGTGTTAAAAATATATTTTTTTTAATCTCAGGAACCAACTTGAAATATAAAGGGACGGTCAGACAGAAAATGGAGAAGTCACAAACTGTAAAAAATAAATCATAGAATAGGTGCAATGTTCTCACCATGAACAGTTTCACTGGAGCTGCCTATGGTAGTCGATGCAGTTTTTTGGCTGGTGTCTTGTGGTGCTGCTGTGGTGGGAGGTTGCAGGGTGGCGTCCCGTGGCTTGGGCAGTGGACTCGGTTCCTCCGGTTCTGATGAGTCGTGGACATCTTTGGGTCAGAAGAACACAAATTACGTGAAACTAAATACAAAGACCTATCAATATAACTGAAGGTTTAATGGGGTTGTCTAGAACTTTGATACTGATATCCTATTCTTAGGGGTCCGATTCCCGGAACCACCACCGTTCACAAGTACAAGAGCTGAAACACCACAGCGCCATACACTGTGTAGTGGTCATTCTTGGGTACTGCAGCTCCTCTCCCATTCACTTCAATGGGAGGAAAAGTCATTCATTTCAAAGTTCTGGATGACCCATTGAAGTTATAGGGGCAGAAACGACCGAAAAGGGAGATGAGACCAAGTCAAAAGTGCTCCAGTCTTCATTTTTGTATTGGACAAGTGTTTTATCTGCCCCTTCTCCCATCTTGTAACTTCCCTGCTGTCATCTTTGCCCATTTTTTATTCAAAACAGGCACAGATAGCGAAAAAGAATGAAAAAGAAAGAGGTAGAACAGAACCAAACGATAAGTTTATAAAGCAAGCACTGACCGGAGAGAAATGAGATCTCACTGAAAAGCAGCCACGGACTGGAGAAGTAATAGTGACAGCGGAGGATCCTGGCCGGCCTGCCGGACAGCGACATGGTGACCGTTCGGGCGCTTGGGTCACGGACATCCATTGCTAGAGATAGAGTGACCGGGTTGACGTCCCATGGGGTGTGCAAGGACCGTTTGAAGTAACAGTCCACGCGGCGAAACACTTGGACACCTCTAGAGTGCATGTTATTAGCGTGTACCTGAAGGGAAAGATGGGGAAAGTGAAGTTATTGGAGGACAGACATCGCAGGTATGATCATAAAATGGGGCGCAGGAGCTTTACGCTGTTTTCCATCACAGCTGTGTTTGTTTCTATACGCATGAAAGACGCCCAATGATCGGGGAGATCTGCTGGTGACACGGGTATGTAGAGATCAAAGGAAAGATCTAGAATTCCCCATGCGTATAAAAACAAACAAACCCATGCGGGGAAATAGCAATCAGGTGAAAGTATCCCTATCCTCACCCTTTAATTTCCCTTTTAGTAGCCTGCAGAGTTTATGGAAGTGTTTGGAAACCTCCTGGAGGAGGGGAGGAGGGAGATGCAGCTGCAGTATCTATAGTACTCACCCTCATGTATGTAAATGACCTCAGGGCATCAAACTCAAACTCCATCTCCAGGTATCCAGACGGGAAACTTGCCTCATTCCAACCAACATAATCGTACCCGGGCCAGACCCCTGCTCCTTGTGCTGGAGGAAATCATCGGCCCCAATGACACCGTCCGTCAGCTGACCTAGTCCTCCATAATGTAGCCTGGAGCGGAAGACAAAATGACATTTAACCAGTTGTACAGGAGTAGAAAAACATGGCTGTCTTCTTCCCAAACTGAGCTCCACACTTGTCTGTGGGTTGTGACTGGTATTGCAGCTTGGGTGAATGTGGCTTGGCCGCAATACCGCAAACATCCTGCAGACAGAGGTGGCGCTGTTTGTGGAAGAGAAATGCAATATTTCTATATTGACCTATAGGGCAGCTTCTTCCAAGAGGTGGCACTAGAGAGCCAGCTTTCATTCTCTTGGAAGACAGCTTATTTGCATACTTTTGGGGGTCTTCCTCCACAAGTTTGGTGGTCTCCACAAAAACTCCCAAAAAGAACCTAAATCTCCGTGTCAATAACCAACCCCCGTGTCCTGTCCTAGACTTAACACAATGTATAATATGTGCATAAAGTATCCCTTTAATTTTCATCTTTAATTGATAGCGATAACATGGCACAAATTATGGGATATATTTAAAGGGAACCTGTCACTCTATAGATGCACTGTGATCTGCAGACAGCGTGCTGTAGAGGAGGAGATTTATATATAGTTTTATGAAAAAAATGTCTGATATAACTTTTAATTCACTCCTTTAACTCTCTGCCTTCAGGAGTCCAGTGGGCGGTCCTAATCAGTGATTGACGGCTACCTCTGACAGCTTTCCCTTAATCAGGGCACATACAATCACAGAATGGAACTGCACACTGGACTCCTAAACACTGGAAGAACAGGGATGAAGGAAAGATGGCAATCTCACATTAGGACCGCCCACTGGACTCCTAAAGATAGAGCAGGACACTTAATGATTAAAATCCAATTTAAACTAATTTTTTCCTCTAAAAAACTATATATCAATCTGCTCAGCTCTTCCAGCTCTATAACCTGCTGCCCACAGTTTTTCAAAATGATAGGATCCCTTTAAAAAATACACGATAAAATAGCGGTAGATACTACGATGTCGATATAGGTGTCCAAATTTACCCTCCGACCGTAAATCCATCGTACGTAGAGTCGTTTAAGTTGACCATCCCCGAAACCAGGGTCATGATGTCTCCTGGTGGAGAAGTGTAAGAGCGGAGTCCATCTGTGGTGGGATGAAAAAAAAAATGGAAGTCAACGAAAGGAGACCTGTGTAGACGCCAGATAAGGACAATCCTAGAATTGCAAGATGGTCCAGGTCCAAGTACTGGTGAGAATCTCGGGGTGGAGGCCATAGCTACACGGGGACTCACCTTGCCAATCACATCCATAGAGTTCCACTCTCAAACACACGCTCATGACTCGGTCGGCCATTGGATAGAAACGGACGTATCGGGCAATTATTGGGGGTCCAAGGTCCTTCAGAACAAGGTCATGTGTGTTCTCATTTCCAACTATCACCTAGATGAGACAGAACAGAGCTCCATCATCGGACGCTTTGGACTGAAGGACATCTCTCATGGTGCCACCTCCAGCGCCTTCTCACCTCGTTTCCCCACCGGTCTCGCCACTGGGCCCACTTGTACCCATCTCTGCTGTAGCGCAACTGGTAATGTCGGACAAATTCTTTGCCCAATCCTCCGCTGTCTCGACCCTGAGTGCCGACAAGGGTCAAGAAATTCAGGCTCCTTAAGTCTATCTGTAGGTATTCTTCATTACTGGGATAGACGGGCCCAGCTGGGCACCAGGCTCCATCACCTTCATTGCTTTCTAACCTACGGCATGAAAAAGGAGAGATTGACATAGTCACTTGGGTTGGAATGACACCTGTGGCCACGCAGAAGTGACTGCTCTTACTGGAAAGAACCCTTTCCTATATTGATAATGATGGCCCTGGTTGGGAACACTCAATAGTTTTTCTAGTGAAACATTCATAGTATATTGACTTTGTACCAAACGCATACAGTATTTAATAGAGGCTGCTATCGGGCCCCTGGAGAGAGAGTCCCACTCACCTGGTTGAATTAGAAGTTACTGCTTTTACTGTGAAGAACCCTTTCCTATATTGATGTTGATGGTAACACAGTTCTAGTATAATGAATGCATACATAATTTCGGTACATGAATCATCCAGTAAACGCACCAGATTCTCCCTTTTTGGCCCCCTGCACAGGTTTCTTCACACATGTCAAAATAGATCAGGTTAAAGGGCAACTTCAAGTGGACGACTCTTACGCTAAGGAATCTATGTGATCGGAGGTGCAGCCCCGCACCAAACTCCGCCAGGCAAACAAAACAGGAAAATGGCTGACATGACCGAGGTGAATGAGTAATAGTGGAGGGTACAGAGGTTAATCCATAGTGAAGTCACACACATCCTGGGCCCAGTGTGCTCAGAGGTGCAGCTCGCATGTCGTGGGCCCCGGCACGTTGTAGATGGGCCCCGTACATCACCGTCCATAGCACCATACATTATATGCTACTCAGCTGCGAATGATACCTGTATACATACTCTCCTGTCAGAACCGGACCATTACAGTGGCATGTAAAAGTCTGGGAACCCCTATTAGAAACCATTTCCTCTTCAACTTGCTTAACTGTTCACAATAACAGAGAGTTTGAACCAGGGGTGCACAAACTTTCACACGCCACTGTATATGGAGATACACAGACAACGAAGATCATATAGGTGCCACTTATCTCTGATTGCAGGGGGTTTCAATACTTGGGGAACCTCATAATACACACCTCAGCTGCTGCAGAGCCTCATAATACACCCCTCAGCTGCTGCAGAGCCTCATAATACACCCCAGCTGCTGCAGAGCCTCAAAATAACACCTCAGCTGCTGCAGAACCTCATAATACACCCCTCAGCTGGTGCAGAACCTCATAGTACAGACCTTGGCTGCTGCAGAACCTCATAATACACACCTCAGCTCCTGCAGAACCTCATAATACACACCTTGGATGCTAAAGAACCTCACAATTCATCCATCAGCTGCTACAGAACCTCATAATAAACATCTCAGCTGCTGCAGAACCTCATAATACTCCCCTCAGCTGCTGCAGAACCTCTTAATACACCCCTCAGCTGCTGCAGAGCCTCATAATACACCCCTCAGCTGCTGCAGAGCCTCATAATACACCCCTCAGCTGCTGCAGAGCCTCATAATACACCCTTCAGCTGCTGCAGAACCTCATAATACACCCCTCAGCCGCTGCAGAACCTCATAATACACCCCTCAGATGCTGCAAAACCTCATAGTACAGACCTTGGCTGCTGCAGAACATCATAATACACACCTCAGCTGCAGCAGAACCTCATAATACACCCCTCAGCTGCTGCAGAACCTCATAGTACACACCTTGGCTGCTGGAGAACCTCATAATACACACCTCAGCTGCTGCAGAACCTCATAATACACACCTCAGCTGCTGCAGAACCTCATAATACACCCCTTAGCTGCTGTAGAACCTCATAATACACACCTTGGCTGCTGGAGAACCTCATAATACATACCCCAGCTGCTGAAGAACCTCACAATTCATCCATCAGCTGCTGCAGATCCTTATAATACACCCTCAGCTGCTGCAGAACCTCATAGTACAGACCTTGGCTGCTGCAGAACCTCATAATACACACCTCAGCTCCTGCAGAACCTCATAATACACACCTTGGATGCTAAAGAACCTCATAATACACCCCTCAGCTGCGGCAGAGCCTCATAATACACCCTTCAGCTGCTGCAGAACCTCATAATACACCCTCAGCTGCTGCAGAGCCTCATAATACACACCTCAGCTGCTGCAGAACCTCATAATACACACCTCAGCTGCTGCAGAACCTCATAATACACCCCTCAGCTGCTGTAGAACCTCATAATACATACCTTGGCTGCTGGAGAACCTCATAATACATACCTCAGCTGCTGAAGAACCTCACAATTCATCCATCAGCTGCTGCAGATCCTTATAATATGCCCCTCAGCTGTTGCAGAACTTCATAATACACCCCTCAGCTGCTGCAGAACCTCATAATACACACCTTGGCTGCTGCAGAGCCTCATAATACACCCCTCAGCTGCGGCAGAGCCTCATAATATACCCTCAGCTGCTGCAGAACCTCATAATACACCCCTCAGCTGCTGCAGAGCCTTATAATACACACCTCAGCTGCTGCAGATCCTTATAATATGCCCCTCAGCTGCTGCAGAACCTCATAATACACCCCTCAGATGCTGCAAAACCTCATAGTACACACCTTGGCTGCTGCAGAACATCATAATACACCCCTCAGCTGCTGCAGAACCTCATAGTACACCCTTGGCTGCTGCAGAGCCTCATAATACACCCTTCAGCTTCTGCAGAACCTCATAATACACCCCTCAGCTGCTGCAGAGCCTTATAATACACACCTCAGCTGCTGCAGATCCTTATAATATGCCCCTCAGCTGCTGCAGAGCCTTATAATACACACCTCAGCTGCTGCAGATCCTTATAATAGCCCCTCAGCTGCTGCAGAACCTCATAATACACCCCTCAGATGCTGCAAAACCTCATAGTACACACCTTGGCTGCTGCAGAACATCATAATACACCCCTCAGCTGCTGCAGAACCTCATAGTACACACCTTGGCTGCTGCAGAGCCTCATAATACACCCTTCAGCTGCTGCAGAACCTCATAATACACCCCTCAGCCGCTGCAGAACCTCATAATACACCCCTCAGCTGCTGCAGAACCTCATAATACACCCCTCAGATGCTGCAAAACCTCATAGTACAGACCTTGGCTGCTGCAGAACATCATAATACACCCCTCAGCTGCTGCAGAACCTCATAGTACACACCTTGGCTGCTGGAGAACCTCATAATACACACCTCAGCTGCTGCAGAACCTCATAATACACACCTCAGCTGCTGCAGAACCTCATAATACACCCCTCAGCTGCTGTAAAACCTCATAATACACACCTTGGCTGCTGGAGAACCTCATAATACATACCTCAGCTGCTGAAGAACCTCACAATTCATCCATCAGCTGCTGCAGATCCTTATAATATGCCCCTCAGCTGCTGCAGAACCTCATAATACACCCCTCAGATGCTGCAAAACCTCATAATACACACCTTGGCCGCTGGAGAACCTCATAATACACACCTCAGCTGCTGCAGAACCTCATAATACATACCTCAGCTGCTGAAGAACCTCACAATTCATCCATCAGCTGCTGCAGATCCTTATAATATGCCCCTCAGCTGCTGCAGAACCTCATAATACACCCCTCAGATGCTGCAAAACCTCATAGTACAGACCTTGGCTGCTGCAGAACATCATAATATACCCCTCAGCTGCTGCAGAACCTCATAGTACACACCTTGGCTGCTGCAGAGCCTCATAATACACCCCTCAGCTGCGGCAGAGCCTCATAATATACCCTTCAGCTGCTGCAGAACCTCATAATACACCCCTCAGCTGCTGCAGAGCCTCATAATACACACCTCAGCTGCTGCAGATCCTTATAATATACCCCTCAGCTGCTGCAGAACCTCATAATACACCCCTCAGATGCTGCAAAACCTCATAGTACACACCTTGGCTGCTGCAGAACATCATAATACACCCCTCAGCTGCTGCAGAACCTCATAGTACACACCTTGGCTGCTGCAGAGCCTCATAATACACCCTTCAGCTGCTGCAGAACCTCATAATACACCCCTCAGCCGCTGCAGAACCTCATAATACACCCCTCAGATGCTGCAAAACTCATAGTACAGACCTTGGCTGCTGCAGAACATCATAATACACCCCTCAGCTGCTGCAGAACCTCATAGTACACACCTTGGCTGCTGGAGAACCTCATAATACACACCTCAGCTGCTGCAGAACCTCATAATACACACCAGCTGCTGCAGAACCTCATAATACACACCTTGGCTGCTGGAGAACCTCATAATACACACCTCAGCTGCTGCAGAACCTCATAGTACACACCTTGGCTGCTGGAGAACCTCATAATACACACCTCAGCTGCTGCAGAACCTCATAATACACACCTCAGCTGCTGTAGAACCTCATAATACACACCTTGGCTGCTGGAGAACCTCATAATACATACCTCAGCTGCTGAAGAAACCTCACAATTCATCCATCAGCTGCTGCAGATCCTTATAATATGCCCCTCAGCTGCTGCAGAACCTCATAATACACCCCTCAGATGCTGCAAAACCTCATAGTACACACCTTGGCTGCTGCAGAACATCATAATACACACCTCAGCTGCTGCAGAACCTCATAATACACACCTCAGCTTCTGCAGAACCTCATAGTACACACCTCGGCTGCTGGAGAACCTCATAATACACACCTCAGCTGCTGAAGAACCTCACAATTCATCCATCAGCTGCTGCGGATCCTCATAATATGCCCCTCAGCTGCTGCAGAGCCTCATAATACACACCTTGGCTGCTGAAGAACCTCACAATTCATCCATCAGGTGCTGCAGAACCTCATAATACACCCTCAGCTGTATAAAGTATATAGACTATAAGGACCAGTACGTCTGTGCTCAGCCTGAGGCCGCTGCTTATACTGCAGGATGACTTCTAATAGTCTTATAGTTCTCAGTGGGGGAGGGGTGCGATGCCATCTATATTAATGTCACCTGAATACACCATTGCACAATTACGTGTATTTATCCACCATCCTCTTATAATCCTTCCTTTACCGGCGGCCGGGGGAGACATGTGCCCCCAGATGTTGGGCCCTGGGGCAGATGCGCTCTCTGTAGCCCCCATATCTAATCCATCGGTCAGATCGCAGTAGAGTGCACAGCTTGTGCCTGGAGACAGATACCGGAGGCGGCTCTTCATCTCCATCTCCTAGAAATACATTTCTTCCCCATGATTTCCTGACAGCCTGATCACGATGTGTGAAGCCATTCTTGGGCAAGTCACGACAAGATGGCTTCCTCGTACAATCATTTTCTTTGTCAGCAGACTGAGTAAGACTCTCCCCTTCTACAGACGTTCCCACGAGAGCAGCAGCAGCACTGCTATCAATACCACCGCCATAGAAGTTCACTTAAAGGGGTTATCCACTTTATCTTTATTTTATCAGATGTGTTGGACATGATTTTGTGACGCTCACTATTAGACACGCAGTACAGGTTCTCCTCCTCCTTCATCACTGACTTTACAGTTCTCCTCTTCTCAAAGTGACCACTAATGGAGGATCATGTGACCAGACCTGCCCATCAGCCTCCTCCAATAGAAAAACAGATTTTCCATGTGTAGTGTATCCTGATTGGACGAGACTGATGGATGGGTCTAGTCACGTTCTTCTCCATCAACTGCCATTTTGTGCAATTTGTGAGAAATGAGGATGAAAACTTATTTATTAGGAAGTACCGCAAGGCTATGTTCTCAACACATCTGTTAAAATAAAGAGACAATGGACAACCCCTTTCAATATTATCCAGGAACCTGTACACATGACCTCAAGAGTGTAAACCACAGAGGTAGACCATCTGGTTGGTGTAGAACCTGTGTAAAAGAGAACCCAGCCCTGTTTGGTATCAGCCATCTTCTATGAGGTGGTGAGACTCGGAGAAGCAAGGAAATGGTGTGAAGATGGTGGGAACAATCGCCAGACTCTTCTGTCCTGGGTAGTAAAGCTGGCCCAATCATTGAAGGCTCTGTTTAACCTTAATGGCTTCTCGTATAAAGAGGAGACCTCCCGAATTTCTGTAAACATTATGGGATCTAGTGATTCCTGAAGATCTTCTTCTGACCCAGCATCTTAGAAAGGTGGGAGATGAGGAGTGGGGTGGCAGAAAAAGGGAGAAAATTATGTGTACCCTCCTCAGTACACCTCCCATTCCACATCCATGGACATCAATAAGGAATCGGTCCTCCTTTGCAAATATCACAGCTTCCAATCTTCTGGGAAGGATTTCCACCAGATTTTGAAGATGTCTGTGTGAATTTTTGTTCCTTCATCCAGAAGAACATTTGTTGGGGTCAGACCCTGTTGTTGGGGGGAGGTCGTGCTCCTAATCTCCAGTCTCGGTCATCCCAAAGATTATGGATGGGGTTGAGGTCTGAACTCTGTGCGGCCAATCAGGTTCTTCCACCGAGCTCCACCAACCATAGAAACCTAGAATGTTAGAGTTGGAAGGGACCTCCTGGGTCATCGTGTCCAAAAACCATCTCAGACAGATGTCTGACCAGCCTCTGTTTGAAGACTTCCATTGAAGGAGAACTCACCAGCTCTCATCTGTATGGACCTTCTTTATGGGGAACTAAAAAGGGCTTTCCCTAAACTGTTTCTACAAAGCTGGTAGCTACAATTTTCCCCAATGTCCTGTGCTGAAGCATTAACATTTCTCTTCACTGGAACTAAAGGGCTGTGGCCGACCCATGAAGAACACCCCCAAGATAACCTCTCTACCAAACATTACATCGGGCACAATGCAGTGAGGTGGGGAACGTTCTGCTGGCATTCACCAAACCCAGGCTCGTCCATCAGACGTCAGATAGAGAAGTGTGATCTGTCACTGCAGAGGACACGTTTCCTCCAGAAACTAGTTGTGGTGTCAATACACCACTCCGTCCGACGCTCGGCATTGTGCTTGGTGATGTAAGGCTGTGTGCAGCTAGTTGGTCATAGAATTGCTGCGGCTCCTTCTACTTTGCAATAATATAACTCACTGATGAAGGTGGAATAATTAGGAGGAAAAAAACGTAAAGAACTGACTTATTACACTGCATCTTTACTTCAATGTGCAAAAACTGCAGCAAAGCCACCATGTAATTTGCTTGAATCCCAGTGTGGCGCCCCCTGAATGTCCTACATAATTATCTATAATTAGGGGGATGCCTCCCTGCATGAGGTGACATTTCCAGGCAGCCATATTGGTTGTCTCCCAGCTTTCCCATCAGCAGAGACATTTTTGGCCGCCGCTCCATGTGGTTTTGGTCATGCGATGAGGCCTCGTTCAGAACATCTAAAACCTCGCTGGATACTGTTAAGCGTTATCTCTACAGAATTTACATCCTCTTCAAAGAGCGTTTCATGTACCATGTGGCGGCCATGTGAGGACGGGTGACGGCACCGTATTACCTCCCGCTACTCTCCTGTTTGATGTTATCTCTACCTCTACTCTGAGTCGCATTCGTGTAAGTATCAGGAAAGCTTTCATCCCGGGGAAACGTGTGTGGATTTGATGGGACGTGTGTGGAGACGGGTGAGTGTTACTTTCCTCGGTCCTGATGTTATTACAAGGACTAAAAAAAATCCTGTATTTGCAATGGACAACTCATGAATTCAGGGTAGACAAGTGGTCAACACCATAAACTGTGTCCAGTTGTTGTGCAACTACAAATCTCATCATGCCATGGCAGCTGCAGGCTGGGAGTTGTAGGTCTACAACAGCTAGAGAGCCACAGGATGCAGTTCCCAGCGATATAAACTGGTTGCTAAGGCATTTTTCCAAAATCCATCTACCGAGACTGAGCATCATCTGGGCGCTCTTACTCACCGGCTGTGTTTGGCTTCAGTAGAGTCTGACCATGCACTGGATGCAGTAATGTCCTCATCAGGGATGGTCCTGTCCTGCATTCCCAAGGCATACCGACAAGTTGCTGCAGAGAGTAAAAAACATGTCTTAAATTCTGGTGACAAGAATGAGGTGTGCAAAACTGCGTAGAGAAGTCACTGAAGTTCAGAAGTTAATAGTTTCACCGCTGGGCATTGTGTATCTTTAACATCACTATGTGTACTCTAGTGTTTGAGGACTACCATCCCTAGGCTCCAGTGGTTCATTGCCCCAGTTTCTGAACATTACTATGTCTACTACAGTGTTTGAGGACCACCATCCCTAGACTCCAGTGGTTCATTGTCCCAGTTCCTGAACTTTACTATGTCTACTTTAGTGTTTGAGGACCCCTGTCCGTAAGCTCCAGTGGTTCATTGCCCCAGCTCCTAAACATTACTATGTCTACTCTAGTGTTTGAGGACCACCATGCCTAGGCTTCAGTGGTTCATTGTCCCAGTTCCTGAACTTTATTATGTCTACTTTACTGTTTGAGGACCCCTGTCCGTAAGCTCCAGTGGTTAATTGCTCCAGTTCCTGAACTTTACTATGTCTAGTCTAGTAGATGAGGACCCCTGTCCTTACACTCCAGTGGTTCATTGCCCCAGTTCCTGAACCCAACTATGTTTACTCTAGAGTTTGAGGACCCCATCCCTAGGCTCCAGTGGTTTATTGCCCTAGTTCCTGAACTTTACCATGTCTACTCTAGTGTTTGAGGCTCTCTGTCCTTAGGCTCCAGTCATTCATTGCCCTAGTTCCTGAATATTACCATGTCTACTCTAGTGTTTCAGGCTCCCCATCCTTATGCTCCAGTCATTCACTGCCCCTTTTCCTTCACCAGATTTTTCAGTGAGACTATGAGTAGTCTAGTTATTGAGGACCCCCCCTGCCTAGCCTCTAGTGGTTCAATACCCCAGTTTCTGATCCTTACTATGTCTACTCTAGCGTTTGAAGACCCCCGACCATAGGCTCCAGTGGTTCATTGCCCCAATTCCTGAACGTTACTATGTCTACTCTAGTGTTTGAGGCTAGTCTAGTTGTTGAGGACCCCGATCCCTACGGTCCAGTGTTTCTTTGCCCCAGTTCCTGAAGAATAATGGTTGAGGGTTACTGTGTGGTCTAGTGGTTGTGGATCCCCATCCCTGGGGTCCAGTGGTTCATTGCTCCAGTTTCTGATGGCCAGTGGTTGAGTTTTACTATCTGAAGTGTGCACTTTTCCTGGTCACCCAGTGATTCAGTGCTCCAGGACCTGGCGCCCAGCACTTGAGTGTGACTATGTGTAGTCTAATGGTTGAGGACCCCTGTGTCTACTATGCCTTAGTCCTTGCTGGAAAGTTTTTCACTTCGTCACTAATTTTACCAGAACTAGAAGACCCAGTCTAAACTTACATGGATCGAAATGAGCATCTGGTTCGGCCACTGAGAAGCCAATGAGAAGACAGAGGAAGACGATACGTGACGCCATCTTCGTATCCTCTGTCACTGACGACTCGTGAAGTTGTGATCCATAATTCTCACTGCAAAGAAGTAGAGTTCTGTGTTACAGTCAGAGACAAGTAACGCACGGTGGGATAGTACATACAGTCCAGCTTAACGACATTCTCCGGCAGTCTAATTAATAATTTATGGAGCAATGCCAAGCATGCACAGACACTGCTGCATTTTGATGAGGAATTTCAGATTAAGGTTCGCCGGCTCAGTGGGTATTGCAGTGGTCAGGCCTCCATCGATCAGCAACTTGTAACCTATCCTGTGGATAGGTGAAAACTTGTAATGTTGGAAATTAACATTTAAGCTAGTCATATATATCAGAGAAACTGAAGCTAACCTGCCAGATTCCCCATACACATGCATGCTCAGCCCCACTGAGCCTGAATAAGTTCGCAGTAGGAAATGGATAGTAAGCAGGTTCCAGACTCCTCTGGATACAACGTAACATAGTAACATAGTTATTAAGGTTGAAGGAAGACTTTAAGTCCATCTAGTTCAGCGGTTCTCAACCTGTGAGTCGCGACCCCGGCGGGGGTCGAACGACCAAAACACAGGGGTCGCTTAAAGGAGCCGGCGGCTGCAGCACTGTAGTGACAGCTGCAGCCGCCGGCTTCAAGAAGACATCCATACTTACCTTCCGTCGCTGCGTCCCTGTCGGCCGCGGCAGCTTCCTCCTGTGCGCAGCGGTGACGTAGTACCGCTCATTAAGGTAATGAATATGGACGTGACGCCACTCCCATAGGCGTGGCGTCCATATTCATGCCCTTAATGAGCGGTACTACGTCACCGCTGCGCACAGGAGGAAGCTGACACGGCCGATAGGGATGCAGGGACCTGCAGCGATGGAGCGAGGAGGGTAAGTATGATGGAGGAGGGTAAGTATGATGGGGGGGGAGGACGGGGGAGCCCAGCCATGTATACAGGATGGGAGGGGGAGCGGAGCCATATATACAGGATGGGAGGGGGGAGCGGAGCCATGTATACAGGATGGAGGGGAGCGGAGCCATATACAGGATGGGAGGGGGAGCGGAGCCATGTATACAGGATGGGAGGGGGAGCGGAGCCATATATACAGGATGGGAGGATGGGAGCGGAGCCATGTATATAGGATGGGAGGGGGATCGGAGCCATATATACAGGATGGGAGGGGGAGCGGAGCCATATATACAGGATGGGAGGGTGGGAGCAGAGCCATGTATACAGGATGGGAGGGGGAGCGGAGCCATGTATACAGAATGGGAGGATGGGAGCGGAGCCATGTATATAGAATGGGAGGGGGGAGCGGAGCCATATAGACAGGATGGGAGGGGGAGCGGAGCCATATATACAGGATGGGAGGGGGGAGCGGAGCCATATATACAGGATGGGAGGATGGGAGCGGAGCCATGTATACAGGATGGGAGCGGAGCCATATATACAGGATGGGAGGGGGAGCGGAGCCATGCATACAGGATGGGAGGGGGAGCGGAGCCATATATACAGGATGGGAGGATGGGAGCGGAGCCATGTATACAGGATGGGAGGATGGGAGCGGAGCCATATATACAGGATGGGAGCGGAGCCATGTATACAGGATGGGAGGGGGAGCGGAGCCATGTATACAGGATGGGACGGGGAGCGGAGCCATGTATACAGGATGGGAGGGGGAGCGGAGCCATGTATACAGGATGGGACGGGGAGCGGAGCCATGTATACAGGATGGGACGGGGAGCGGAGCCATATATACAGAATGGTCTTACTTGAAGCCGGTCCCTGGTGCAAAAAAGGTTGGGGACCACTGGCTTAAAGCCATCGGAAAATACATATTTCCGATGGCTTTAGCCCAGTGGCGTAGCAGGGGCGTAGCGTGGGCGGGCGTAGGGCGCGGGCGTAGCGTGGGCGGGGGGTCCGCCCCAGGCAGCACGTGTGTGGGGCGGCGTGGCACCAGCAGCAATTCCTCCTCCCACGGAGTCACAGTGCAGCGGCCCGGGACCCTCCGGAGCTGAGCGGCGGGTCGGTGAGTCCACTGTGCGGGGGGAGGGGGGACCCGGCCTGAGCAGGCGGCGCTATACTTACCTCTCCCCGTGCCTCCGTAGCTCCAGGGGGCGCCTGCAGGGCGCCCGCGCTTCCTGTCACAGCAGCGCCGCTGGATGACGTCATCATTCAGCGGCCGGCTGTGGCAGAGAGCGCGGGCGCCGGACAGGTGAGATGTGAGGTGTATGTGTCTGTGTATATCAGTGTGTGTGTGTGTCTGCCTGCGTGTGTGTATGTGAGAGTGCTGCGGTGCTGTCTGTGTGTGGTGCTGTATGTGTGATGGTGATGGGGGGAGACAGTGATGGTGGGGAGGAGACAACGATGATGATGGGGAGCCAATGATGATGGGCAGGCAAAGATGATGATGATGGGGAGGCGATGATGATGGGGAGACGATGATGATGGGGAGCCAATGATGATGGGCAGGCAATGATGATGATGATGGGGAGCTAATGATGATGGGAAGGCAATGATGATGATGGGGAGCCAATGATGATGGGTAGGCAATGATGATGATGGGAACCAATGATGATGGGCAGACAATGATGATGATGATGATGGGGAGACAATGATAATGATGATGGGGAGGCAATGATGATGATGATGGGGAGGAAATGATGATGATAATGGGGAGTCTTTCCCCAGTGCCCTTTCCTGAGCCGTAACAGTGCAGAACGCAGCACAGTGCAGAGGAGAGCTCCATATTTTGTATGGAGCATTATATGAGGACCAGTATTCTTTATGGAG
Organism: Oophaga sylvatica; assembly: GCA_033576555.1. Classification (NCBI taxonomy): domain Eukaryota; kingdom Metazoa; phylum Chordata; class Amphibia; order Anura; family Dendrobatidae; genus Oophaga; species Oophaga sylvatica. The sequence goes on from JARQOD010000008.1 coordinate 20,181,123, forward strand.
CATTATATTTGGCCCATAATACTGTATGGAGGACTATGTGGTGCCCATAATATTGTATGGAGGACTGTAATTATTTTTTGGTTTGGGGGTCACCGCAACATGAGGAACTGTATTGCGGGGTCACGGCATTAGAAAGGTTGAGAACCACTGATCTAGTTCAACCCATGTCCTATCCTAACCTGCCCTAACATGTTGATCCAGAGGAAGGCAAAAAAAAACAAGTGGCAAACAGTAAGCTTCACATTGGGGAAAAAAATTCCTTCCCGACTCCACATACGGCAATCAGACTAGCTCCCTGGATCAACGCTGTATCTAGGAAACTAGTGAATATAGCCTGTAATATTATACTTTTCAAGAAAGGCATCCAGTCCCTTTAGTAGGGAATCACTCATTACAACATTAGACGGCAGAGAGCTCCATAGTCTCACTGCTCTTACAGTAAAGAATCTGCGCCTGTGATTATGGCTAAACCTTCTTTCCTCCAGACGTAGAGGATGCCCCCTTGTCCCCGTCACAGGTCTAAGAGTAAAAAGGTCATTAGAAAGGTCTTTGTACTGTCCCCTCATATATTTATACATTGTAATAAGATCACCCCTAAGCCTTCGTTTTTCCAAACCAAATAACCCCAAGTGTAATAACCTGTCTTGGTATTGAGACCCCCCAGTTCTCTAATAACCTTGGTCGCTCTTCTCTGCACCCGCTCCAGCTATGTCTTTCTTATACACCGGAGACCAGAACTGCACACAGTATTCTAAGTGTGGTCGCACCAGTGACTTGTATAGAGGTAAAATTATGTTCTCCTCATGAGCATCTATGCCTCTTTTAATGCATCCCATTATTTTATTTGCCTTGGCAGCAGCTGCCTGACATTGGCCACTAACTGTGAGTTTGTCGTCCACCCATACACCCAGGTCTTTTTCAGTGACAGTTTTGCCCAGTGTTTTACAATTAAGCACATAATTATACATCTTATTTGTTCTACCCAAGTGCATGACCTTACATTTATCCCCATTAAAGCTCATTTGCCATTTATCAGCCCAAGCTTCTAGTTTACATAAATCCTCCTGTAATATAAAATTGTCCTCCCCTGTATTTATTAAGGCCTCGTCACACATAGCGAGATCACTAGCGAGATCGTTATTACGTCACGGTTTTGAGATCGCTGGAGAGCCGTATCGTGATCGTTGGGGAGCTGTCAAACATGCAGAACTTCCCAACGATTTTGTCCGCCCCAGCGATCTAACTAATGATCTCGTTGCTCGTTGGGACGCTTTCACACAGCAGCTATTTCAACGATCCACACCTTGATAGGGGCTGTACTGTGTCACCAATCATCTCCGATTGGTGGACGCTACTGCGTTCTGATTGGGCGGCAGGTTTAAAATAAAACCACGTTGTAGCAGTTCCGTCCATTTGTTCCTGTTTGCGTTCTGGTTCGGATCGTAGCAGCGTTCTTCGGCTGTGACTCTGTATCCATTCATCTGGGCTTTGTTCCTGACAAGCGTTCTGGTTTGTGGATTGTAGTGTTCTTCGGCTGTGACTCCACACAGCCAGGAGAATTCTGCTAAGATCTGCAATCCAGCACGAGGTCAGAAACAAAGGATGGAATCGCTATTCTGTTGCTTTCTTTATGCACGGCGGGAAATGAGAACGCTGTAGCGACCACCAATCGGGGACGAGGGGCGCAGAAAAGTCCAATTTATGCACGTTCACGTGTCTCAGTTCTGAATCGCTAACGAGGTCGTTGGTTAGGTGTCAAATACAGCGATGCACACTGCCCAGCGGGAGCGCAACGACCCAGGAATGGTCCAGGAAGCTTTGTAACGATCAGCGATCTCACAGCAGGGGCCTGATCGTTGCTGCCTGTCAGACGTAACGAGATCGCTAGCGAAATCGTTATTACGTCACAAAACCCGTGACGTATCAACGATCTCGCTAGCGATCTCGTTATGTGTGACGGGGCCTTTACTCTGCAGAGTTTAGTGTCATCTTCAAATATTGAAATACTACTCTGTATGCCCCATTCAACGTCATTAATACGTTAAAGAGAAGTGGCCCCAATACTGACCCCTGTGGTATCTCACTAAGAACAAGCATGTTGAAATCCAACTGCCTGATCCTTATCTCCACTGACAATTACAATCGAGAAAGTTGGAAGGCCCCCACACACATTAGATGATCCTGCATTAGATCTGATAAGTATGGACAGCTTATGTTGTGAGGGTATACTTTCTAGTACTCATGGAGGTCATTATATGCTACTACATTGTGCTACGTTCGGAGACGGCTTAGTAGCAATAATTAACAAAGCGTAAGAATACCCAGTCTGGCACTAAAACTAATGGTTCCGTGAGAAAATGCATGCTCAGACGCAAAACAACTGGAAAGCTTGGTAATTGGTCTCAAACTCATAAAAGTTGAACTAGGAAGATTTACTTTTCGGCACTTCCGAAAGTGACAAAGTGAGAACATATACAGTCTGATACTGATAGAGATGACTTTGTAAGATAATAAAGCAATAATAGAAGCTATACAAAAAGAAGAGTCACAGTTATACTCACAGGGATGACACGTTATTTGGTGACCCAGTTGATATTCATGGTAATGGCTCAGTAATTAAATGCACCGAATGATACCTATTTGAAAGGTTCCATGGGCTGGTGCAGTGGTCATGATGTGCAAAGGATATTGTAGGGTTTGGATGCACAAAGTTTATTCCAGGAATGTATGTCAGGAATAGGATCATTAAGAAAACCAACACAAAGAACAGACAGACTAGTTCAGGTAGACGCAGCCTTCCAAACCGGTTCTGGAGGTCGCACCTTGGGCTCTGGATTCTGCAGAGAAGCTAAACCTCGTGTAAGGACACTGAACTTATAGAAGAGCGCACACACTGATCTAATATAGGCACATCTGGATTTTACATACTGATTCAATGCAGACGTGAATTCTGCTGGATATTAGGGGAAACAGTCAGCAAGCCTGTCAACAGTCACATTTATAAACCCTACATCACAGTGATGTACAGCGCCTGGAGTAAAGACCCTGGCTGCCTCCAATTCATCAACGGCAGAAAGACGGCTTAAAACATTATGTAACGTTGCAAAATTCCTACGCAGTGTAGGATTGTGCACAGGTTTTGTGAATTTTGTCATTTTCAAACAAGTTTCGGCCAACTTTACCAAAATGGGCGACGCTAGGGAGGAGTTGGAGCAGGGTGGGACATAGCGTGGCTACACCCTCCCATCAAATTCATGAATAGTGGCGGCATTTCTTACTCCTGAAAAGTTACTCCAGTCCCTGACCAGAGTAACAGTTCTGCCACTGATGAGATGCATCGAATTCATTAAGTTGTGTGCGCCGCTTAATGAATTGGGCGCATCTTATTCCCGCACACTTCTCATTAAGGCTGTTGTAAGAAACGTCAGTCATGAATCGGGGCCTATGTTTCCTAAAAATGTAATAGAACAAAGAAAAAAATACTGGACGATTACAGCTCTGAGTTGTGAATGCAGCTCCGGACTATAGTACAGGATGTAACATGGGATCAGTATGAGATGAGGAACACATCGCCTTTTATTACGCCCCTTCATGTGGGCACCAGGTATTGGGCAGACCATGAAATCTGATAAAGGAGATGACACACGTCATGACGACGTCACCTAACAATAAACTGAATGTCCTCCTTTACACTCGGCTAAATTCACTTCTTTCTTTTTTTTTTACATAAATCTGATTAATAAGGCAGTCAGCCGTACAGGAGAGCGTGGCCGAGACTGGTTGCTAGGGACATTTTTTTCCTGGATATGCTGCATGCTTCCTGGATATGCTACACATATCCCTAGCAACCAATTGCTATTTCCTACCTCAGCCGGTTTTATTAATCATTTTTTTTCTTAGAATATGAATATTCTGATGAATCCAGCTATGGAAGAGGCTGATACGGCAGTGATCGGCCATTTATAGCTCCCAGCTGTTGTAACACAACATCTTCCAGCATGTCCCGGCAGCCTGTGGCCGCACAGCTGTTGTGACACAACTCCTAGAATGACGTCAGGATTTTCGGGGTCATTATAACCCTCTCACGGGAACAAATCTGCAGGCACCTCGGGCTCTGTTCACACCTGGGTCAGTCGTTATCGCTCTGCGGTGCCGTAGACTGTGGCGGTAATCGGCACATGGCGGCACTCGCGGAATGTACAACATTTTAATGATATATTTGCGCCAATAACCCCCTGACCATTACGGATCTGAGATACAGACACAATATTGAAAACATTTTTTTCTCTTTTTTTTCCAACAATAATATACATTTTCAATCCCAATCTCAAAAATACACAATTTCTTTTTTATTTTTGCGTTAAAACGGCAAAACATATGGAAAAAAATTCTCATTGCGGAGGCTCCAAACGTCACTACTTGTATGGCCCCTGTGAGGTTACGGGCTGATTCCCCTATAGGGACATCGTATCTATAGGGGACACTGTATGGCGTGAACAGCAGCGAGCGACCACCGTGAACCGTCACCAATTATCCCTCATATAATGTACATGTGAGGACATGTCGGAGAAGGCAGCGAAACCATACAGCGTCCCCTGCGAATCCTCTCGCCTTTGTATGTGAGCACCTGTGCTGCAGGCAGAGAGCGGCCAGGTCACTTTCCCTCTCCCTTCTCCACTTTATCCCACTTTCTCCATTGTCTTCTTCTTTAGCCCCCTTTCTGGTCCACCTGAGCTCATTGTGCTCTGCCCCTGCCCCCTCCTGTGCTCCCTTCCTACTTACTTGTGTCCAGGTCCAGGTTCTCTTCCACTGTGACATGTTCTTGGGGTTTTCTCCCTTGGGACAGACAGGAACTGAACTATCTGTGTCTCTTCCCTCCTCCTCCTCCCCAGATCCCTCCTCTCCACCTAGAGCAGCTCGCACTTGTCTCTGCTCCCCTCCCTCCATTCTCCTTAACTCATTCTCTCACTGCTTAATCTCCATTTCTCACACTCTTTCCTCTGCTTCTTACTGTCCAGACATTTCCTTCTATTTCAGTGCTATTTCCTCAGGTCACTTCCCAGCCTGAACCTGTCTGTGTCAAAAATGTACAAGGGCAGCCCCATTATTTATAAATCCTGACCCCCAAAACTCGGGATCAGTAATGTATGTACACAGTGACTGCACCAGCAGAATAGTGAGTGCAGCTCTGGAGTATAATACAGGATGTAACTCAGGATCAGTAATGTAATGTATGTACACAGTGACCGCACCAGCAGAATAGTGAGTGCAGCTCTGGAGTATAATACAGGATGTAACTCAGGATCAGTAATGTAATGTATGTACACAGTGACTGCACCAGCAGAATAGTGAGTGCAGCACTGGAGTATAATACAGGATGTAACTCAGGATCAGTAATGTAATGTATGTACACAGTGACCGCACCAGCAGAATAGTGAGTGCAGCTCTGGGTATAATACAGGATGTAACTCAGGAACAGTAATGTAATTATGTACACAGTGACTGCACCAGCAGAATAGTGAGTGCAGCTCTGGGTATAATACAGGATGTAACTCAGGATCAGTAATGTAATGTATGTACACAGTGACGCACCAGCAGAATAGTGAGTGCAGCTCTGGAGTATAATACAGGATGTAACTCAGGAACAGTAATGTAATTATGTACACAGTGACTGCACCAGCAGAATAGTGAGTGCAGCTCTGGAGTATAATACAGGATGTAACTCAGGATCAGTAATGTAATGTATGTACACAGTGACCTGCACCAGCAGAATAGTGAGTGCAGCTCTGGAGTATAATACAGGATGTAACTCAGGATCAGTAATGTATTGTACACAGTGACTGCACCAGCGAATAGTGAGTGCAGCTCTGGAGTATAATACAGGATGTAACTCAGGATCAGTAATGTAATGTATGTACACAGTGACTGCACCAGAGAATATGAGTGCAGCTCTGGAATATATACAGGATGTAACTCAGGATCAGTAATTATGTAACACAGTGACTGCACAGCAAATAGTGAAGTGCAGCTCTGGAGTATAATACAGGATGTAAACTCGGGATCAGTAATGTAATTTGTACACAGTGACTGCACCAGCAGAATAGTGAGTGCAGCTCTGGAGTATAATACAGGATGTAACTCAGGATCAGTAATGTAATGTATGTACACAGTGACTGCACCAGCAGAATAGTGAGTGCAGCTCTGGAGTATAATACAGGATGTAACTCAGGATCAGTAATGTAATTATGTACACAGTGACTGCACCAGCAGAATAGTGAGTGCAGCTCTGGAGTATAATACAGGATGTAACTCAGGATCAGTAATGTAATGTATGTACACAGTGACCGCACCAGCAGAATAGTGAGTGCAGCTCTGGAGTATAATACAGGATGTAACTCAGGATCAGTAATGTAATGTATGTACACAGTGACTGCACCAGCAGAATAGTGAGTGCAGCTCTGGAATATAATACAGGATGTAACTCAGGATCAGTAATGTAATGTATGTACACAGTGACCGCACCAGCAGAATAGTGAGTGCAGCTCTGGAGTATAATACAGGATGTAACTCAGGAACAGTAATGTAATATATGTACACAGTGACTGCACCAGCAGAATAGTGAGTGCAGCTCTGGAGTATAATACAGGATGTAACTCAGGATCAGTAATGTAATGTATGTACACAGTGACCGCACCAGCAGAATAGTGAGTGCAGCTCTGGAGTATAATACAGGATGTAACTCAGGAACAGTAATGTCATGTATGGACACAGTGACTGCACCAGCAGAATAGTGAGTGCAGCTCTGGAGTATAATACAGGATGTAACTCAGGAACAGTAATGTATGTACACAGTGACTGCACCAGCAGAATAGTGAGTGCAGCTCTGGGGTATAATACAGGATGTAACTCAGGATCAGTAATGTAATGTATGGACACAGTGACTGCACCAGCAGAATAGTGAGTGCAGCTCTGGAGTATAATACAGGATGTAACTCAGGAACAGTAATGTATGTACACAGTGACTGCACCAGCAGAATAGTGAGTGCAGCTCTGGAGTATAATACAGGATGTAACTCAGGAACAGTAATGTAATGTATGGACACAGTGACTGCACCAGCAGAATAGTGAGTGCAGCTCTGGAGTATAATACAGGATGTAACTCAGGAACAGTAATGTATGTACACAGTGACTGCACCAGCAGAATAGTGAGTGCAGCTCTGGAGTATAATACAGGATGTAACTCAGGAACAGTAATGTAATGTATGGACACAGTGACTGCACCAGCAGAATAGTGAGTGCAGCTCTGGAGTATAATACAGGATGTAACTCAGGAACAGTAATGTAATGTATGGACACAGTGACTGCACCAGCAGAATAGTGAGTGCAGCTCTGGAGTATAATACAGGATGTAACTCAGGAACAGTAATGTATGTACACAGTGACTGCACCAGCAGAATAGTGAGTGCAGCTCTGGGGTATAATACAGGATGTAACTCAGGATCAGTAATGTAATGTATGTACACAGTGACTGCACCAGCAGAATAGTGAGTGCAGCTCTGGAGTATAATACAGGATGTAACTCAGTAACAGTAATGTATGTACACAGTGACTGCACCAGCAGAATAGTGAGTGCAGCTCTGGAGTATAATACAGGATGTAACTCAGGATCAGTAATGTAATGTATGGACACAGTGACTGCACCAGCAGAATAGTGAGTGCAGCTCTGGAGTATAATACAGGATGTAACTCAGGAACAGTAATGTATGTACACAGTGACTGCACCAGCAGAATAGTGAGTGCAGCTCTGGGGTATAATACAGGATGTAACTCAGGATCAGTAATGTAATGTATGGACACAGTGACTGCACCAGCAGAATAGTGAGTGCAGCTCTGGAGTATAATACAGGATGTAACTCAGGAACAGTAATGTATGTACACAGTGACTGCACCAGCAGAATAGTGAGTGCAGCTCTGGAGTATAATACAGGATGTAACTCAGGATCAGTAATGTAATGTATGGACACAGTGACTGCACCAGCAGAATAGTGAGTGCAGCTCTGGAGTATAATACAGGATGTAACTCAGGAACAGTAATGTATGTACACAGTGACTGCACCAGCAGAATAGTGAGTGCAGCTCTGGGGTATAATACAGGAGGTAACTCAGGATCAGTAATGTAATGTATGGACACAGTGACTGCACCAGCAGAATAGTGAGTGCAGCTCTGGAGTATAATACAGGATGTAACTCAGGAACAGTAATGTATGTACACAGTGACTGCACCAGCAGAATAGTGAGTGCAGCTCTGGGGTATAATACAGGATGTAACTCAGGATCAGTAATGTAATGTATGTACACAGTGACTGCACCAGCAGAATAGTGAGTGCAGCTCTGGAGTATAATACAGGATGTAACTCAGGATCAGTAATGTAATGTATGTACACAGTGACTGCACCAGCAGAATAGTGAGTGCAGCTCTGGAGTATAATACAGGATGTAACTCAGGATCAGTAATGTAATGTATGTACACAGTGACTGCACCAGCAGAATAGTGAGTGCAGCTCTGGGGTATAATACAGAATGTAACTCAGGATCAGTAATGTAATGTATGTACACAGTGACTGCACCAGCAGAATAGTGAGTGCAGCTCTGGGGTATAATACAGGATGTAACTCAGGATCAGTAATGTAATGTATGGACACAGTGACTGCACCAGCAGAATAGTGAGTGCAGCTCTGGAGTATAATACAGGATGTAACTCAGGAACAGTAATGTATGTACACAGTGACTGCACCAGCAGAATAGTGAGTGCAGCTCTGGGTATAATACAGAATGTAACTCAGGATCAGTAATGTAATGTATGTACACAGTGACTGCACCAGCAGAATAGTGAGTGCAGCTCTGGGGTATAATACAGGATGTAACTCAGGATCAGTAATGTAATGTATGTACACAGTGACTGCACCAGCAGAATAGTGAGTGCAGCTCTGGAGTATAATACAGGATGTAACTCAGGATCAGTAATGTAATGTATGTACACAGTGACTGCACCAGCAGAATAGTGAGTGCAGCTCTGGAGTATAATACAGGATGTAACTCAGGATCAGTAATGTAATGTATGTACACAGTGACTGCACCAGCAGAATAGTGAGTGCAGCTCTGGGGTATAATACAGAATGTAACTCAGGATCAGTAATGTAATGTATGTACACAGTGACTGCACCAGCAGAATAGTGAGTGCAGCTCTGGGGTATAATACAGGATGTAACTCAGGATCAGTAATGTAATGTATGTACCTAGTGACTGCAGCAGCAGAATAGTGAGTGCAGCTCTGGAGTATAATACAGGATGTAACTCAGGATCAGTAATGTAATGTATGTTCACAGTGACTGCACCAGCAGAATAGTGAGTGCAGCTCTGGAGTATAATACAGGATGTAACTCAGGATTAGTAATGTAATGTATGTACACAGTGACTGCACCAGCAGAATAGTGAGTGCAGCTCTGGAGTATAATACAGGATGTAACTCAGGATCAGTAATGTAATGTCTGTACACAGTGACTGCACCAGCTGAATAGTGAGTGCAGCTCTGGAGTATAATACAGGAGGTAACTCAGGATCAGTAATGTAATGTATGTACACAGTGACTGCACCAGAAGAATACTGAGTGCAGCTCTGGAGTATAATACAGGATGTAACTCAGGATCAGTAATGTAATGTATGTACACAGTGACTGCCCCAGCAGAATAGTGAGTGCAGCTCTGGAGGATAATACAGGATGTAACTCAGGATCAGTAATGTAATGTATGTACACAGTGACTGCACCAGCAGAATAGTGAGTGCAGCTCTGGGGTATAATACAGGATGTAACTCAGGATCAGTAATATAATGTATGTTTACAGTGACTGCACCAGCAGAATAGTGAGTGCAGCTCTGGAGTATAATACAGGATGTAACTCAGGATCAGTAATGTAATGTATGTACACAGTGACTGCACCAGCAGAATAGTGAGTGCAGCTCTGGAGTATAATACAGAATGTAACTCAGGATCAGTAATGTAATGTATGTACATAGTGACTGTACCAGCAGAATAGTGAGTGCAGCTCTAGAGTATAATACACAATGTAACTCAGGATCAGTACAGGATCAGTAATCAGGGGTGTAACGATCATGGTCTCAGAGGTCCCAACCGGGCCGTGAGGGTGGGGGACCTGCTGGTGCCAGTGCAAACTTCAACAGGATGTGCATCCTCAGACACACATTCAGCTGAAGTGTATTGAGAACAGAGAAAGAAAGAGAGAGAGAAAGAAAGAAACAGAGCGAGAAAGAGGGGACAGAACAAAAGAACAGAGAGATAAAAAAAGGGTAAAGAAAGAAAGAACAGAGAGAGAAAGAAAGAACAGAGAGAAAGAAAGAAAGAAAGAAAGAAAGAAAGAAAGAAGGGAAAGAAAGAACAGAGAGAAAGAAAGAACAGAGAGAAAAAGGAAGAACAGAGAGAGAGAGAAAGAACAGAGAGAGAAAGAAAAAAGAAAGTGCTCCTCGGGGCTACGCCGTGTACTCCTGTGTCCACGGGAAAAGTAAGCTCCCAGCAGGGCTCTCAAAATCGGGACTGTCCCACTGGATCCGGGATGGTTGGGAGGTATGAATGCTCCCCACCATACACCTTGTACACGCACAGCTCCGCACACCTCATACACACACGGTTCCGCTATGTATACCTCGAACACACACGGCTCCGCTCCGTACACCTCGCGCACACACGGCTCCACTCAGTACACACACGTCTCCAACCCGTAAACCTTGTACACATGTGGGTCTGCTCCGTACATCTCGCGCACACTCGGCTCCGCTCTGTACAACTCGCGCACACATGGCTCCACTCAGTACACACATGGCTCCACTCCGTAAACCTCATACACATGCAGCTCTGCTCTGTACACCTTGTACACACATGGCTCCACTCCGTAAACCTTGTACACATGCGGCTTTGCACCATACACCTCGTACACACACGGTTCTGCTCCGCTCCGTACACACACGGCTAAAGCACGGAGCCCTGTGTGTACGAAGTGTACGGAGCTGAGCGGCTCTGCTCCGTACACCTCGTACACACAGGGCTCCGTTTCGTACGCCCCGTACACACACAGCACTGCTACATCCACCTCGTACACACACGGCTCCGCTACATCCACCTCGTGCACACACGGCTCCGCTACATCCACCTCGTGCACACATGGCTCCGCTCCATACACCTCGTACACACAGGGCTCCGCTCCGCACACCTCGTACACACACGGCTCCACTCCGTACACCTCGTACACACACGGCTCAGCTCCGTACACCTCGTACACATACGGCTCAGCTCCATACACCTCCTACACACAGGGCTCCATTTCGTACGCCCCATACACACACAGCACTGCTACATCCACCTTGTAAACACACGGCTCTGCTACATCCACCCCGTGCACACACGGCTCCGCTACATCCACCTCGTGCACACACGGCTCCACTCCATACACCTCGTACACACATGGCTCCGCTCCGCACACCTCGTACACACACGGCTGCACTCCGTACACCTCGTACACACACGGCTCAGCTCCGTACACCTCGTAAAAACACGGCTCAGCTCCGTACACCTCCTACACACAGGGCTCCATTTCGTACGCCTCATACACACACAGCACTGTTACATCCACCTCGTAAATACAGGGCTCGGTTCCGTACACCTCGTACACACGGCTCCGCTCCGTACACCCCGTACACACACGGCTCCGCTCCGTACACCTCATACACACACGGCTCCGCTCCGTACACCTCGTACACACACGGCTCCGCTCCGTACACCTCGTACACACACGGCTCCGCTCCGTACACCTCGTACACACACGGCACCGCTCCGTACACCTAGTACACACACGGCACCGCTCCGTACACCTCGTACACACACGGCTCCGCTCCGTAAACCTCGTACACACACGGCTCCGCTCCGTACACCCCGTACACACACGGCTCCGCTCCGTACACCCCGTACACACACGGCTCCGCTCCGTACACCTCGTACACACACGGCTCCGCTCCATACACCTCGTACACACACGGCTCCGCTCCGTACACCTAGTACACACACTGCTCCGCTCCGTACACCCCGTACACACACGGCTCCACTCCGTACACCTCATACACACACAGCACTGCTACATCCACCCTGTAAACCCCTCCTGACCCCACACATAAGCTTCCCCTCATCCAGCACCATAACAACCAGCACACCAGAGACCTGCACACCCTGATCATGTGACCCGCTGACTCCTCCCCTCCTGTGACCTCTTCACAGGTCCTGTGCTCACAGAAGAGGAGACATGGTTGCTTGCTGTGAGAGGCAGAGGTGGAGAGACAGGGAGGGTAAGGATGAGGTGCATGGGGGGCGTGGCAGCTTCTCTCACGGCGGGAAACATAGCGTCCCAAGCGGGACAGCGGGTGGGAGGGTCTGAATCAGGACTGTCCCGCTCAATCCGGGACAGTTGGGAGGTATGCACACATCATGGACTTGGCTGCATTTAGCAAAAAATTACACAATGCTGCTGATAGTTATTCACTAAAATCCCTAAATCACCAACCATAATGCCGCAGCAGTAATTGACTAGGGGGAGCAATTCCTTGTAGTACAGTGGCATCCACACTGAGCAGTGATGAGGCAGTGACCCAGCAAAGTTCACAGCAAACGTGTTTGAATGTCCAACTTACAGTACAAGAGAGCACACGATATCCTCCGGATTGCAGCCGGGAAACATATCCTCCAGATTGCAGCCAATAAACACGCCAGTCCTCCTCCGGTTTACAGCCAGGAAAAAGACAGTCCATCTCCGGATCACAGCCGGGCACAAAACAGTCTACTTCCGAGACCGGTTGCCGTGGGTGACTGCACTAACGTGTACGCTGTGGGTGCCAGGTCTTTCAGTTCCCTTGGCCATTTGGCTCTGCTTGCCTGTGTTGCCTCACACAGGTAGCACTCTGCAGAGCCTTCTGCTCTGCACTCTTGCAAACCCAAGCTGACACTGACCCTGACACACCCAAACCCTTTACTGCAGGGTTTTTAACTGGAATCTGTGGCCACGGGCCACATGGAAACCCGGGCAGAGGGGGAGGAAACAGACTGCCCCACTACCATCCTGTCGTCTGTTTCAAAAATAAAAGCCCAGAGCAGGGTTTCTTAAATCTGCCCTGGACTAATACCTTGTCCAAGACCTGTACTCACTTTTATTCTGCATTGCAATCACAGCTATGCCTGTGACTGCAATGCACTCCTCTGGCCTCAATACGCCTCTGTGCGCATCCTGGAGGGAACATACAGTGATCCTTACATGTGACACCGGTCACTGCTTCACACCCTGCATAGGAAAAGTGCTAAATACCATAATTGTAGCAGTATACCAATCCACTACTATTAGCCATGTGCTTAGCCATTCAGGCATCATTAATGAAGGACATTACCTATGTAGGGTCCAGCCAGAATCCAGAGGGGTGCGCATCCGCCCATTGTGTTTCTTATTAAAGAACGGCAGAATGGAGGACATATATACCAGGTGTAAAGAACATTGGAGGTATAAGTTCATGTCAATTATTTGAATCTTATTTGGCAGGGTATTATAAAAAAAAAACCTTTCCATGTGAAGGACATGGACATGTGAAGGACAAGCTGCCCCCTGTGGCCCAGCACATACATGGTCTAACATCAAACCAGTAATTGACATGATCCATATGCTTATATCTTTCATCCTTCCACTATTTGTATTTGCATTTCTGACCACTGTATATGTATAACCATCGTGTATGTAGTGTATTAACCTTGGGCTGCTCTTCTATCTTGAGCCTTGAATCCACGCGTTTATCGGCTTAACTTTCCATGCTACCGGGGCTGGTTTCTGGCCTGATATAATCCCGTTAACAGTGTCTGTGTAAAACTGTACCAAGCTGACCTTACATGTCCCCAGGGGTGCAGAACGTCACATTGGTGAAAGTAGAGAGAACGTACAGCGTGATCCTTCTGACATAATAGTGACGTCAGGTGGGGTGGCGAGGTGTGGGTTCATCACACGACGATGGGGGATATATATATATACCAGGATAAGAGACATATACACCAGGATGGACCAGGAGCCCAGGATAAGGGACGTATATACCAAGATGGGGAACATATATACCAGGATGGGGGATATATATACCAGGAAGGGGGACATATATACCAGGATAAGGGACGTATATACGAAGATATGGAGCATATGTACCAGGATGGGGGATATATACCATCGGACTGAAGTTACGCCACTGTAAGTAATGTAATGTAATAACAGGGCTAGCCTTAGATTCACCATGCCATACTGTACCTTGCGGCTATAAGACTTTCTTTACATAGAGCCATGTTGAAAAATGATCTACATACGCCTTCAGTTCCATAACTTTTGCAGTGCCCTAAAAATGTGTTCTCAGCTCAGTCATATAGCGAGTAAGCAGACATAACAATACCGAGCAAGCAACAAGAAAGAAGCCAGAAATCCCTGATAAGCAATGTAAACCAAGGAGCAGAGAAATCAAGGCCACATGGAAAGGGTCTAATCTTCATCAATGGGACATGCAGGCAGGGCAGTAATCTGACATTGGATAACATTACTGCATTCACATAAATTTCAGACTTCAGAGCTGAAATCTTTCAGCAAAGCGTGCTGGTTTCACACCTGTACTTAGTTTGCTCGGAGGGAGGGGGCAAAAAGTTGTCAATTTTCTTTATTTCACAGTCGCCACTGGGGCTTTTTTAGATTCATTCTTCCTGTCCTTTCGGGAAGGGTTTTCAGCAGAGTCCTTATCATCAGAGGCACAATTACAATGACAGGTAATACTTCTATACATAGATAGGTGATGTCACAACTGACCCTGATCCTCATTTCTTATCAATGACCTTTTGCACACGCTCATTAGATGCTTCAATGCAAAAGATAGGGTCGGGGTCTGACCATTGTGGCTAATGTTTATGTGCTATCTCCTGAAACAAAGAGAAGTACAAGTTTAACCCCCTTCACGACATGCGCCGTACTAGTACAGCGCATTCGTGTCCCCCCCTTAGATGTGGGCTCCGGTGCTATACCCACATCATTCCCGGGACATGTCAGCTGTTTTGAACAGCGGACATGTGCCCGAAACAGCTGCGGGTGGAATCGCGATCCACCTGCGGCTATTAACCCGTTAAATGCCGCTGTCAAACTCTGACAGCGGCATTTAATACGCGCTTCCGGCCATCTGGTCGGAAATCCACCCACGTCACGTGATCACAAGTCACCGGTGGGTTGGCATGACAACCAGAGGTCTCCTGGAGACCTCTATGGTTGTCACTGCCGGATTGCTGTGAGCGCCCCTGGTGGTCAGCGCTCATAGCAAGTCAGCAATTCTACTACATACAGGTGATCTAATCATCGCCTCTATGTAGCAGAGCCGATCGGGTTATGGCACCTTCTAGTCTCCCATGGACACTATTGAAGCATGCCAAAAGTAAAAAGAAAATGTTTTTAAAAATATAAAAAAAAATATAAAGGTTTAAATCACCCCCCTTTCGCCCCATTCAAAATAAAACAATAAAAAAATCAAACATACACATATTTGGTATCGCCGCGTTCAGAATCATCCGATCTATCAATAAAAAATGGATTAACCCGATTGCTAAACGGCGTAGTGAGAAAAAAAATAAAAACACCAGAATTATTTTTTTGGTCGCCATTAAATTAAATTAAAATGCAATGACGGGCGATCAAAAAATCGTATCTGCACCAAAATGATATCATTAAAAACGTCAGCTCTGCGCGCAAAAAATATGCCCTCACCCAACCCGAGATCACGAAAATTGGAGACACTACGGGTATCGGAAAATAGCGCAATTTTTTCTTTTTTTTTTCACCACTTAAATAAAAAAGAACCTAGACATGTTTGGTGTCTATGAACTCGCAATGACCTAGAAAATCATAATGGCATGGTAAAAAAAAATCCAAAAAACAAGTGTGGGATTGCACTTTTTTTTGCAATTTCAACGCACTTGGAATTTGTTTCCCGCTTTTGAGTACACAACTTGATAAAACCAATGGTGACGTTCAAAAGTACAACTTGTCCCACAAAAAACAAGCCCTCACATGGACATATTGATGAAAAAAGTTATGGCTGTGGGAAGAAGAGGAGCGAAAAATTGAAACGCAAAAACGCTAAAGGGCTCTGTCATGAATCGGTTATTTAAAGCCCTAGTGGCCCAATATGAAAATTGCAGGAATGCGTTTTTTGTATTTTTAATGCAAATTGTGTTATGTAAAAAAAAATGCAAAAATATCTTAAAAAAAGAAGTAACACAAAAAGCAGTTGGGTCTTCCTGGGTCTCCTGCCATAACGTATTATTTCATTCAAATGTCAGTGGATAGTTTGTGCTGACGCTGATGCCACCTCAGCCTGCAGGACAGTTATAATTTCTTTGGAACTTAATTGGGGCTTATCCACCATCCGGACTATCCTGCGTTGAAACCTTTCATCAATTTTTCTCCTCCTTCCATGTCCAGGGAGATTATCTACGGTGCCATGGATTGTAAACTTCTTGATTATGTTGTGCACCGTGGACAAAGGAACATCAAGATCTCTGGAGATGGACTTGTAACCTTGAGATTGTTGAGACTTTTCAACAATTTTGGTTCTCAAGTCGTCAGACAGTTTCCTCCTCCTCTTTCTGTTCTCCATGTTTAGTGTGGCACGCGCACACACACACACACACACACACACAATGCAAAGATTGAGTCAACTTCTCCCATTTTTATCTGATTTCAGGTGTGATTTTCATATTGCCCACACCTGTTACTTGCCACAGGTGAGTGTGAACGAGCATCACATGCTTTAAACAATGTTTACCCACAATTTTGGAATGGTGCCAGCAATTTTATCTAGTCCTTTTTGGGAGTTTTGTGTGAAATGGTGTCCAATTTGCCTTTGTTTCTGTATTTTTTGTGTGTTGTTCCAATACACACAAAGCAATAAACATGTGTATAACAAAACGTGTAATTGAAGTAATTTTCTGGGAGAAATACTTTTATTTTCTGGAACAATTTCAGGGGTTCCAACACTTTTGGCCATGACTGTATATATTGATTTGCACTGTAAAATTCTGTAAATCAGTTTTAAAACTACCTTTCAGAAAAGATGAAAACTGATTGCGCTTATTTTAAAAACCCAAGCCACTAATCTAGATGATTCCCCCCGAAGCTAAGACGTAGCTGCTGGAGCATGTATAATGGCTGATTATACGACTATTCAAAACTAAGTGAACCCAAGAGGAGGCACAATAATAAGAGGGCAGCAGCCAGTCCGGCCCTGTGAGGAAAAATACCAGGGATAATCTGCCACCATGGAAACTGTCTATGTAAGATCCAAAGGCATCAAATCTAAGGAGCCGATGCTGAATCTATACTGGAACGTCACCTATGGAGCATTCCTGGGATTACATGTGATATCTAGCATCAGGTTACATTATCTAACTGAGGAATGCTGAACCAGCGATAAAAGCTCCCAGGGTTCCAATATTCTGTATACACAGGAGAAGATGGATGCTCGGTAGCAGAAGAACATATCCAGGGAAGGGTTATAGATGTACATTTTCCATCCAGAGCCATCACAGATCGCAGATTCACTAATCCTGTCCAAAGTTTATCTCAGTGGCGCAAATTAATGCAAATTATCATATTTAAACGGCACCCTTTTCCCTCTAAGCCACATCCTCTTGATAAATGAGCCACAAAAATACACTACACGGTCAAAAGTACCTCCAGGAGCTTTTCTGACCTCCTATTCATAGACATTTATGTGGATTCGGTCTCCCTGCTGATATAACAGTTCCTCCTCTTCTCTGAAGGATTTCTACAACATTTTGGAGTGATCTGTAGGAGTTTCATCCTGAAGAGCACTTGTGAGGTCAGAGCCTGATGTTGAGGAGATGCCGGACTCACAATCTGCGTTCTAGTTGACCCCAAAGATGTTGGATAGGGCTGAGGGCCGGACTCTGTGCAGCTGGTCATGTTCTTCCACCACCTGGGATTGTGTTGAGGTTTGTTCTTCTGCTAAACCTGGTCAACTATGTCTGTATGGACCTTGTGCTGTGGGCACAGTCATGGGGAACAGAAAAGTTCCTTCCCTAAATGTTCCCACAAAGCTGGAAGTTACAATTATCCACAATGTCTTCTTCTGAAGGATTAAGATTTCCCTTCACTGAGACTAAGGGACCGAGGCCGACCCCTGATAACTAGCCCATAGGGTTATCCTCCTCCACCAAACTGTGCAGTCAGGTGGTTAACATTTCCCTTGGTGTCACCAAACCAATATTCGTCCATCAGACACCAGATGGAGAAGTGTGATCCGTCACCACGCAGAATACGTTTGCTCCAGAGTCCAGTGGTGTCCAGTATACATGTATTAATGGAAGAGTAGATATATCAGAACTCTGATTCTAGAACATACAGTACATTTGGAGCCGTGCTTTTATTGCGCCTTGTGTTATGATTCGGTAGCCGAGGAGGACTGTAGCAAAAATTGGCTAGGCGACCAGACACCCAGAGAAGTGGGTAACTTAGCGGATTGCAGACCCCTAAAATGACAGCACAACTATAAGTAGCCGTGGGACGTACCTACGGTGCCCTAGACGCCTCGGCACAGCCAGAGAGTTAACTAAGCCTAAAGAGGGAAAAGGGAAAGCTAAACTGCCCCGGAGTAGCACCCCAAAGGAATAGATAGCCCCCAAACATATATTGCCGGTGAGACAAGATGAAATACAAACACAGGCAGAAAATAGAGCAAGCAAATACTGGGGCCCAAAACTGTCTAGATCGAACAGGACAGGAAAGAATACTGTCTGCAATCCAGCAAAAACCCTAAGAAAAATTTCAACACGTCTGATATGCAAAAATACTGAGACCACACGATCTCTCCCCCGCTAGATCAGAACTCTGGTGTGAACTGGTAGAAAATCAGCAGATACTGAAATAACAGGGAACTGGAAATACATAAACTGTCTCTGGTGTGAACTGGTAGCAAATCAGCAGATAGTGAAATAACAGGGAACTGAAAATATATAAACAGTGGCAACTGAGAAACAGAGTCCAGCGCAGGCCCCTGCAGGGGAACCTGGCTGTACTTACCCCAGAAAGGCAGAAAACTGAGCTAGACAAAAGGGAAAACAAATGCCACAGAAATAAACAGCAAATAACTTATCTGAAAGTTGCAGGACAAGGCAGGAAGCAAACAGACTTCCAAAAGGGACCAGGAAGAAACAAATCACAGGCAAGGATCATGGGAAGGCTGCTCACTTATACCTCCCCAGTCAGTAACACCTGATTGCCAATCATCGCCCCCAGGTGAAAGATTTCTGTTAGCCAAAGCTGCTTCATTACTATCAGCAACCACCAGGGGGAGCCCAAACTCAGAAGTCAGTTTCAGAGTGTTCACAACAGTCTTGATTCTAGAATATTGGAACCATTGATATTTCAGATTTCTCATTCTTGAATACTCGTACATATATTGCTGGAAGATACATCAGACTTTGGGTTCTAGAAAATGAGGTGTACTTAGAACCATACATAAAACCTTTGATTCTAGAATATGTTGCAAGCATGGAACCATAGATGTACTGTATCACGCCTCTCATTCTAGAATACATGTATTCTTGGAAGCACAGATACATCAGACTTCTGATTCTAGAATATACTGTGTCTTTAGAACCATACACTCTTAAGATTAAAGATTATTATGTATACATGGTACCATGTTTTGGGCCTTTGGTTCTAAAATACATGTATTCCTGGAATTAGAGATGTGTAGAACGTTGGTGTACTTAGTACCATGGAATAGAATATTTTGTATACATGAAACCACAAATGCTTTTGGCTCTAGATGGTTATAGAACATTTTTTACACTAGGAATCCTAGATACACTAGGCCTGTCATTCTTGAATACATGTATTCTTTGGAGTAAGGTTATAGGCGTTGTCCACCTTTGAGAACATTTTTTTTCTTATTTAAATCATTTTTTTTGGCTAACAATAATTAGTGTAATCGGGATTCATTGCAAATTTTGCCTTCTATAACCTTTGTTTTGCATGATCTATAGCTGCCTGCAGAATGAGTTAACTAAGAATCATTCTATAATTTCATTCAGACGGTCCAATGAGAGAAATTCTACCCCTTTTATTTGTCTTTTTTTTTTAGCTCTTGTCAGCTGATATATGACTACAGACCAGATCAAAGTTGAGTGTACGAGGAAGCAAAGGCTTGAAAAAAACAAAACGGTGCAAAATTTTTAGCAAAATCGAATTGCAAAAATGATTTTTAGCCCTAAATACAAATATAAATATATGTTAAAAAAAAATTGGGCAATCCCTTTAAGGCTGCGGCTACATGGCGATTTTGAGCACAACATAAGTCGCACAGCTAATAGATTAGTGTATACTTGAATTTTGCTTGCAGCACAATGCAGGTGAAACAAACGCATTGAGAATTGCAACCATATTGTAAAGTATTGCAACCACAGCAAGCAAGCCACAGAAAGTCAGAACCAGTGGGATTTTGTGCAACTTGCTTGTCACAGTACCATTAGTGGGTGGCGAGATCGTGTGATCTCAGCATTTTTTAAATCAGAAGTGTTGGAAGTTTTGCTAGGGTTTTGCTGGGTTGCAGATAGTATTCTGTCCTGTCCTGTCCTATTTAGGCAGTGATTGGCCCCAGCGTTTGCTCACTCTATTTTCTGCCTGCGTTTGTGTTTCATCTTGTCTAACCACCATTATATTTTGGGGGCTGCCTATTCCTTTGGGGCTCTACTCCGGGCAGTTAGCTTTTCTGTTTCTATCTTTAGGTGTAGCTAGCTCTCCGGCTGTGCCGAGGCGTCTAGGACCACCGTAGGTACGCTCCACGGCTGCTTCTAGTTGTGCTGTTAGTTTAGGGATCTGCAACCCATTAGTTTCCAACCTCTCAGGTGTTCCTGATCACATGAGAGGAGGGAAAAGATACCTGATCTACGCGTTTCGAGCTACTCAAATAGGATTTAGAGCAAGTAGCTCAAAACACGTGTCTTTTCCCTCCCCTCATATGGATTTCTTTAGATCCCTGATCTTAAGTTACTTAATAAATTTGATGTTTTAAAACATAATTTTTCCTATTTTTCTGCGGTTGTTGGAGTTTTTTCCTCCTCTCTTTGTCATGGAAATATATATGTCTTCCATATATATTCAAAGTATATTCACATATATGTATTCACAGTTCACAGTTAGATAGATCTCACTTGCTAAAAAAACCTTGTGCTCACATATTTCTAGGCCAGATATAATCAGTCGTTTTAAAGAAATCTGGCCTTCATAAGACCTTCGTAAAGGAACAAATGCATGAAGTACAAAATGTCCTATTAGATATCTGTTGTTTACATTATAGTTATGCAAGGCAACTAGATCACAAGAATATAAACAATAATTCTGCAACTTCAGCTCTTTTAATCATGATTATCATAATTATCATATTTACACTAGAACAGCCAATAATCTAGCAGCTTTTAATTGTATGTTAATTGACTAACCAGCCCCTTTTTGTAAACGTATAAAACCTTGAATGAATAATAAATGTATGTCTTTGACGAACTGTTATACTGACACTTTCGTGTGGACAGTCCTCATTTCGTTCTGAGCGCTCAAAAAGACATTATATAGAGATTTGGACATGGCAAGCAGCAAACACAGGATATTTTTATCCTAATTAAATTTCCATATCAGTTGGCGCCTGCACGCGGGGCATTGGACGAAACGCACGAGGACTCGGCCGACCGGAGAGACGGGGGTGTTGGCCCTGGCCTTGGCACACGGGACGGAGACTGCAGCTCCATCAGTAAGGTAAGAAAACTTTGTCATCTTACCTGAATGTTCCCTGTGCCTAGTCCTAGCCTACACTTCCAGCCGGTCGGACGTGGTCATCACCGCATTCCCAGGTTGTGTAAAAAGTCCATACCCTTATCCAAAAGCCCTGGGATATAAGCCGACTTGGTTGCTGCTGTGCTGTATATGTTTCATGTTTTATGTGAACCGGGAGAAAGTTGGAACGGTGACTGTGTTTTTGCTTGCTGATCTCTGGGGCTGTATAGCAAAAGACAAATTGCTGCATAAGTTCCCGCAGTAAACTTTCACGCACCGGGAGGCCATCCCAGTCAAATCAGACGTGGAGGGCGGGAGCTTTGTTTTGGATAAGTCCACGCAGATATTCTTCACACATTGGAGGGAGGTTATCCCAAAAAATCCAGTTGTGGAAGCGAGGGCTTTGTTCGGTTAAGTTTCTGCAGTAAACTTTCACGCACTGGGAGGCCATCCCAGTCAAATCAGACGTGAAGGGCAGAAGCTTTGTTTGGATAAGTTCTCACAATAATCGTCCACGCACCGGGAGGCCATCCCAGTCAAATCAGACGTGGATAGTGAGAATTTTGATGAAGGCTATTGCAGATTACTGTGACCGGCGCACCGGCCAGGGCTACGGTACAGAGCGATAGAACCTTGAGCCTCACCGCGCTCAGTGCAATTGGTGAGTTATCAGTTACCAGAGCAGCTTGTATGTGTCACAGATCATCAAAAGAGGGATTCGTATTCTCCCGGGTGTCTGTCTCATTGTCTGTATCAGGTACTGTCGCTTTAAATCACATCTCCGTGCGCTCTGTCAGTAACTCATTCAGAGCAGTGTGCTGGCTGCAGCAGCGAGAAAACCCCTTTGACCCCCCCTCCTCTGCTAATCACGTTATCAGACATTCTGTTTCTTGGCTTTAATTTTTATTTTTTTAAGCTAGTTTTTTGACTACAGGTTTTAACGTGAGAATTATCAGGCATTCAGACTGAACTGTATTCATTTTTTGCTATTCTGAGGAATAATAATTTTTTTTTTTTTTTTTTGATACGTGATTTCAGTGGCTATAGAGACAGCAAGCAGAGATATAAGGAAGGGAGGGGGGAAGCAGCCAGCTGACATTCCAGAGATTTTTAATTAGCTGTTTTAGTAACAAGGGTTGTTTTTCAGAGTTTTATGATTAATACGGTTTTTCTTTTCTCCCCTTTTTGGTGAATTTATTTTTTTTATGTTTACTTTTTCTAGAGTTTTTTACTAAATCTAACTTTTTGTTTTTTAAAAAAAAATTTTTCTTTTAAGTACATTTTTAAATGATTTTGGAAATTTTTTTTTTTTTTCTCTAACATAAGCAATTTATTTTAGAGCTTTATTTCTCCAGCCATTTTTTTTTCTACAAGCTTGCCTTAGAACAAGGTCACATAGTAAGGAGAATTACAGGCTGTGGGAGAGAGCAGACACAAACTACGCAGTGGTCTGAGCAGCCCCTCCCGTCGGGCATTCGGCGAGGAAATTTTTTTTTTTTTTTTTTTTTTTTTATGTGAATAAGTTTGAACAGGTGTTAAATCATCTGTGAGAAAAAGATCACTGACATGTCACAAGAGCAGAATTCAGAGTCACACACATCACATGTCCATCATGTGGAGACACGGGACAGGTGTAGGCTGCTCTCATTGAGTAAGGAGCCTTGTACAGGGAAAAACGCTCCCCGCCTCTCTCCACAGGGAGAAGGCATTTCTGTTTCAACCATCCCCTCTCAAGAGTCACAGGGGGGACACCCTCTCCTTTTTCTCCTCTCAGTCCCTTTCTCTTTCTTCTTCAGACTTTTCTCCTCTTTCCTCGCTGCCATCCCTCTCATTCCTTCTTTTCCCTCCATCACATCTCTGACACATCCATTTTCTTCATCTTCCTCTTCTTCTATCTCTTCCTCTCCAACTCTCAAATCTTCTTCTTCATCTTCTTCTACTTCTCCCCCTCCATCTTTCTTCTCTCTCTCTCCTCTATCTTTCTCTCTTTTCCCCCTTTCACTCTTCTCTCCCTCCCCTCCTCTTTCTCTCGCTCCTCCCTCACACCTCCCTTCTCTTCCTCTTTTTTCTACTTCGTCATCAACTGGGTCAACGCCCAATCCAAGCAATGTGGTGTCCCTGTATTCAGTGTCTCCAGCACAGGGCACCTTGTCTATCCCAAGCACAGTACAAACATTGCCAGTCATTATATCAGGAGATGAAAGTGCAAATCTCTCTACACAAAACGCTACATGTAGCCCCCAGACACAACAGTCCACAGCTAGTTCTTCACAGGGGGTGGTATAGCTACAGGGCTGCTAGCATGGAACCATGACACTGATCCACCGCAGCCTCAGCAAGGAAGTGGGAAATCCCCATGCAGCAAGACAACTTTAAAGCCCAAATCTCACCCAGTGTATGCACCAAGTACACCATGTCACTTCTTATCTGATGAAGATGAAGATGCAACGTCACACATGCTGCCCAATACTAGGGAAGAAAACACACAAGCACCAATAGAGCAGGGACAGGTAGAGGCACCATCCTATGAGCCCTTCATCCCAAGCCAGGTGATCAGTATGCTGCCAGACCCAGGGATACACCCCATGCATTTTGCCAAAAAATGCAGCAGATCCAGCGAACGTATACAGCAGCCTGGATTGATCTCTGGACCGAAATGGAAATAAAAGCAGGTGATGCATTCTGGTCAATTATGAGAGAACACTTCAAGCTTCCAGCAGAGTTAGATGCGTATGCCTGGGAGACAGGACCAAAGCTAATTGAGCAACTCAGAGAATGGGCCAAAAGCAGACTGACAGGACAAACTCTCAGCCTACATGTCACGAGTCAAGACAAGACAGAGTCTGTGGAGAAGTTCCATGACAGAGTAATGCAAGTGTTATCCCCTTACCCATGATCAGACACACAGACGGATGTTGGCACAGGCTTTTGTGCATGGACTGAGAGAACCAATCAGGAAACCACTGGTAGCAGCCAGGCCTGAGTACACGTCAATAGCAATGGATACCCTGCTCACAGTAGCAAAAAGGATTGAGTCCCGCCGGGACAGAAGGGATGTCAAGTGTTACAACTGTGGCGAGTTTGGTCATTTCCGGAACAAGTGCAGAACACTGACTTCACCCAGAAAAAGAAGAAACACAGAAAGCAGTGAAGAACCCCGTCTATAGGACAAGAGCACACCAAGTCCACAAGGAACCCCACCAGTGGGACCAATATCCTGAGAGTGGATGGCGTAGTCATATCTTTTCTTGTGGAACTCCGCAACCAGAATCTTCTGCTTCCTGCATGGGAATTGATGGTCAAGTCAGATATTTCCAGATTATGAAGCCCCTGAGCGTGTGGACTCAGCCAGAACACTCCATCATGTCCCAGTTTGTTGTGTAAAAAACCTGCACCCT
This sequence comes from Oophaga sylvatica, assembly GCA_033576555.1. Lineage (NCBI taxonomy): Eukaryota > Metazoa > Chordata > Amphibia > Anura > Dendrobatidae > Oophaga > Oophaga sylvatica. Next base: position 20,206,483 of record JARQOD010000008.1, read on the forward strand.
CAACCTATTGGAGTGGACCTACTGCAGAAGCTGAAAGCGACCAGAGTGTTCCAGGAAGATGGGACCATGAAACTTTCTTCACCCCTGACCCAAGAAGAAACAGGAACCTCAAACAACCACACTGCAGACCTATCACAGGAGGTGCTGGACATAGTACCAGAAAAGCCACTCCATCACCCAGAGTCAAGATGTCTCTGACCAACTGAAGGTCTAAGTGAACTCGCCTAAGAAGACGGCCTGAGAACTTTGACATTGGCCAGGATATTCAACTCAAGAAGGACTCTTCTCGCTTCATGGAATGGCAACACCTCATCCAGCTCTAACGCCAGAGGTTCATCTTTTGCAAGCACCAGGAGGTGCCCCCTGCAATCAACCAGTTCACCCAGGCCCTAGACCGGAAAAAGGCCACTCAGCTCTTCAAACTTGTGCACAAATACTGACCTGAGATCGAGCTGGAGAAAAAGAAACTACTGATGGCCCGTGCTGAGAAAAAAGCAGCCGTTCAAGGAGACGTCCCAACAAGAAGACCCCCTGTGACCAGAGAATGTGCTAACACAGTGACTGTCTTGGTGGAGAACAAGAAAGCCAGCTGGTCGTCATCTCTCATGATGTGGATCCTAGTAGACGGCTTGTTTTCCCGCCAGCTCTGCACCAGCAGATGGGAGTCCCCTGCCGCATACTGAAGGACAAGGCCAAACTGGGCTGCCTCGCCCATCGGAATCAATCCCAGCTTTCCACAGTGAAGAAAAAGACTGTAAACCCCACTGAGTTCAGAATGGTGCAAGGCCTGGAGGCCGCGAAAGAGGCTACGGTATTTGAAACCCCAACAGTGCTGAACCATCACACTCTGCTCTCAAGAGTCCCAGTCACCGCAACGGTATTCACGGTGATCAACCTGGCCAGTACCTTCTTCAGTGTTTCCCCTCCACCTGGAGGCCTGCTTTCACGCACCAGTGCAGTGCATATGGACAGTGTTGTCTCAAGGTGCTCAAAACAAGCCCTTTAAGTTTCACCAAGACAATGTCCTCCATCCTCGTCAACTGGATTGCAGAATATGCAAGAGTCACTCTTCTACAACACGTGGATGACCTTCTATTTTGTGTGGTTGACATCAACACCTGCACAGTCTATTCCTTGTCTCTCCTACTCTACCTGGAAGAACAGCAACGCAAGGTCTGGAAGAACAAAGTCCAGTGATGCCAGAAGCAAGTTACATCCCTGGGACACTGTATTGCCCACCAGACGAAACACATGTCAAAAGACTGGGAGACCACTATGGAGAAGATGGCTCCCCCAACAACTCCAAGAATGCTGCAGGCCTTCCCTGGTCTAGTGTCATATTGCAGAACCTGGATCCCTGATGCCTCAGACCTAATGCAGCCTCTGTGCGCTTGCATCAACGCAACCCCGCTCCTTCTATCAGACGCAGCCTTCAACCCATTCAGGAGATTGGAAGAACTCCACAGTCTCAGCGCCAATACCAGGCCTACCTGACTATGAAAAGTCTTTCCGTCTACCTGATGGAAGAAAGAAGGTCATGCTATTGGAGTCCTGGCACGGATTCACGGGGGAAAACAGAGACTTTTAGGCTGCCTCTCAGCCCGCTTGGATCCAGTTGCAAGAAGAACACCCTCCTGCCTGATGGCAGTATCTGCAGCACACACCCTCCTGGACAAGGTTGCTGACATCACTTTTGGACAGCCACTGGAAACTCTCACTCCACATGACATCTTGGCAATCTTCAATCAAGCTCAACCAACAGTAATCTCTCCACCGCCAGGCATCTTTGTGGCGCCTCTATTGCCTTTGTCTCATAATGTCACCGTCTCCAGACCTACAGTCCTCAGCCCGGCCACTCTACTCCCACTCCCAAGGGGGGATACTTGGATGGCTCCAGAAGAAGTTTCAACACAGGAAGTGCAGTGACCAGCAATCAAGAAATCCTGTGGTCCAGAAGTCTGTCACCTAGCCTGTCAGCCCAGGAAGCAGAATTGATAGCGCTGACGAAGGCCTGCCAGATGGCAGAAGGCAAGACTGCAAACATCTACACGGACTACAGGTACTCGCATGGCATAGCACACGACTTTGGACCCATCTGGGCTACAAGGGACTTCATCACAGCAAACGGGACAACCGTGAAGCATCATGGAGCCTTCAGGGACCTACTGGGTATACTCCAACTTCCAAAATGGTGGCAATTTGAAAAATCAAAGTGCATGGAAAACTGAAAACAGAAGAGGCATGAGGCAATAACATGGCGGACATGGCAGCCAAAGAAGCAGCCAAAGGAAGACAACATGGAGAAGTGGGAGAGGTCGTAGAGCCGGACGGCTACTACATGACGACTGAAGACAAGAAACCTGACAAAGAAACGTCCTGGAATCTGCTCAAGAAGTTACAAGACCAAGCTCCAAAAGGAGAAGAAGAGCTGAATGCAAAAAAGCAACATGTGAAGAAAGAAGGCTATCAATAATAGACTTCAAACTCTGCCTACCACAAAGTATGCACCCTATGGTGGTCCAATGGGTAGATGGACCCACATCCACATATCAAAGACACAAATGAATGATCTGATTGGTGCTTACTGTTTTCACTTCAGGGATCTCTCCACCCTAACAGCCAAATTCACCAGCAGCTGTCTGACCTGCGGCAAATGCAAGCCTGGACGTATGGAAGAAAGTCCCCCTCACCTCATCTGGAAAGACCACTCTACCAGCTTCAAAGGTTCCAGATAGACCACATCCAGATATCGCCAAGTGAAGGATTCAAATACGCCATTGTGGTCAAAAGAAGTATTTTCAAGATGAACAGAAGCCTTCCAAGTCAGCAAAGACTACTGCAACGAAGCTACTTTCGGAAAATAGTGTGCAGATACGGGGTTCCAGAAATGATAGAAAGTGATCAGGGACCCGCATTCACAGCAAATCTGACACACAAGACCCGATTAGCAGTAGGGTCAGATTTAGGCCTACACACTCCTTACCACCCCCAGAGCAGCAGGAAGGTAGAAAAAACTGAACGAAACACTTAAGAATAGAATGCTGAAAAATTGCCCAAGAGACACGCAAACCATGGCATGACACACTCCTAATTGCACTGTTTAGCGTAAGGCACACTCCCAGAGACCCAGAAAAGCTGTTTCGTGCCTGCATCTTCTGCTAACAGATAAGACATTTTCTTCTTTTAGTTTTTTGGTGCCTGCATTTTGTCCTGCACTTCTGTGGGGGTCTGCCGGGTCCCCTTCGGGGGGCTTATGCTCCTCTCAGTTTAGTTCAGCCACTGTTTGTTCATTTGCCTTTTCCAGTTTTTTCAGTGGTTGCTGTTTAGTTTTTGTTACACCAGAGAACTAATTTAGGTGGTAGAGGTCGTGTGATCTCAGGTGTTTTTGTAATTAGTAGAGTTGGTACTTTTCAGGGTTTTTTGGGGTTGCAGTAAGTGCCTTTCCTATCCTCTTCTATCTAGACAGATTGGGCCCCAGCGTTTGCTCATTCTATTTTCTGTCTGTGTCTGTATTTCCTCTTGTCTAACCGCCATTACATGTTTGGGGGCTTCCTATGTTCTTTGGGGATCTGCTCCGGGGCAGATAGCTTTCCTTTTTCTATCTTTAGGTGTAGTTAGCTTCTCAGGCTGTGACGAGGCGTCTAGGACCAACGTAGGAACGCTCCACGGCTGCCTTTAGTTGTGGTGGTTAGTCAGGGTACTGCAATCCCATAGATTCCAACCTCTCTGGTGTATTACTTTTTTTGCCTGCTCTCCTCAGCTACCAAATCATAACACTTATGTAATTGAATTGGTCAAAAACTAATGTCCATTCTCGAGTTTTTCTCCTCACTGCCAGATTTGATGATCCTGTCCAAGAGCCCCAGATGACATCAACCTCTGTGTAACTAGAGGGAAAGCCTGTTTGAATCCACGTATCGCATTGCAAGGAAGCTCCCATACCAGGAGAGACACCTAAGCCATGAAGGATGTCGTGGATGCTCTGACTGACCAGACAGATGACCAGATGACCTACCTGATGAGTTCAAGGCCAGAGACCAAGTTAAAGCAGGATTTGAGTCACTATTGCCACTAGTAACTATAAACAAAAATGTTGATTGGATAAATTACATCTATTATAACCAGCAGAGATTTGTTAACTTCACCATAGATGCTGTAAAAGGTTTGGCAGCACAGTTAGGCCCCACTTCCATTATGGCATTCCAGAATAGAATGGCTTTGGATATGATTCTAGCTGAGAAAGGAGGTGTTTACAAAATGATCAAAGACACCTGTTGCACCTACATCCCAGACAACACTGGCCCAAATGGTAAAGTCACAATGGCAATACAGAAACTTAATGAGTTATCAGAGGAACTGAAACAGAACTCAGGTGTCACTGACCCATGGGATCGATACTTTGGGTGGATGAGTGGGTGGCAGAAAATGTTGGCACAGGTTGGGACAGCCATTATGGGGGTTCTCATTTTTGCATTAATTACTGGTTGCTGTGTTATTCCTTGTATCCGCAGGATAATGGAAAAAACTGTTCAGGAGACAACCAATTTGATGCCACTCACCATCTTGGACCTCGCACCAGTCCGGATGGAACTGCCTGGCTTGACCAGATCTCCGAACTACCTCCAGACTGAGAATACACATCCTTGATGAAACATCATATCAACTATGAGATTATGATTGCAAACACATAAACCCCCGACAGGGACAGTCCTCCTGACCGCCCATTTGCGAAAAGTCTGTATTCGGTGGGGGAGCATGTACTAGGGGTGTCTCAACTCACCGGCAGCACAAAAGAGTTGCAGCGCTTTGGGCCAGGAGCAGGTTTTTAGGGCAAGTGGTATCTAAGGGGGGACTGTCATGGAAATATATATGTCTTCCATATATATTCAAAGTATATTCACATATATGTATTCACAGTTCACAGTTAGATAGATCTCACTTGCTAAAAAAAACCTTGTGCTCACATATTTCTAGGCCAGATATAATCAGTCAGTTTTAAAGAAATCTGGCCTTCATAAGACCTTCGTAAAGGAACAAATGCATGAAGTACAAAATGTCCTATTAGATATCTGTTGTTTACATTATAGTTATGCAAGGCAACTAGATCACAAGAATATAAACAATAATTCTGCAACTTCAGCTCTTTTAATCATGATTATCATAATTATCATATTTACACTAGAACAGCCAATAATTTAGCAGCTTTTAATTGTATGTTAATTGACTAACCAGCCCCTTTTTGTAAACGTATAAAACCTTGAATGAATAATAAATGTATGTCTTTGACGAACTGTTATACTGACACTTTCGTGTGGACAGTCCTCATTTCGTTCTGAGCGCTCAAAAAGACATTATATAAGAGATTTGGACATGGCAAGCAGCAAACACAGGATATTTTTATCCTAATTAAATTTCCATATCATCTTCATGGCTTACATTTCTCAGGATCAGCCTAAAGTCTCCTTGCACTGCCCCCATATTCATGGGTTTACTATACCGGTGAGCTGATATTTGGTTCTTTATTTTTGTCTTGATTTTTGAATATTGGGCCAAGGAATCCTTCAGAATTCTAGGTCTAGAAAACATGTATTCTTGAAAGCGTAGATGCATCAGACTCCTGGTTGTCTAAAATACGATGTACTTAGAGCTAATACATTCATAAGGCCTTGATTCTAGAATGTTGGAACCATAAATAATTCCGATGTTTTGTTCTAGAATACATTTTAAGAAAATGTCTCCCATTTCTGACTCTGGGGATGAATTATAAAGCCTTAGCCATATATATATGAAGGCGTCCTGTACTCCAAGGATGAGAAGTGTTGGTTCCTTGAGAAATACCACAAGCAACAGTGAAAAGCCGAAAAGCAGGAGGAGGGAGGGTGTAGATGAAAAGTGGCAGAGAAGAGGAGAAAAAAAAAGGCAAATGGGGGGGGGGGGCAGGAGACAAAATAGATGGAGCGACCTGAAAGACCACAAGGAGCGGCTGCGGTGGAATAAATTTCAGGCACTTTCGGTAATAAAAGATAAAAGGCCGGAGGCTGTTCTGGATTACGTTCCTGTTTAGCAGCTTTCACTCATTAACCCCTACCTATGTTGAAACGCATTGTTAACCTCTCCACGGCCAAGTGGTCATTCTTGACCCCCAATCCTTCCATATAAAGGGACAATCCTATATATTTTTGTGATTGACCGCCATGTTCCGGATTTGACTACAGGCCTTGTGGACGGCCACCGTTTCTTAACTAACGTGACGGAAACCTGTGATTAACCCATTCTCTGCCGCATAGTAAGGCGCGCACACACACACTATAAAGGCATGTATCGGGCAGACACATATAGGGAGCACGACCGTACATTACATAACGTACATATGTAAAGCATTACACCCATCTCTGCACACATGCAGGGTGCCTCTCATGCACACGTGTGCCTCTCATGCACACGTGTGCACACATGACACAAATTCCTGGGAGGTGCAATCACTCCTGGATAAATGAAACAAGATCTTTGGCTCCCAGCTGTTTGAGAGATTTCGGGAGGGTGAGGGGGTTACAGGGACCTCGTGCCTCTATATGTTTGCGCCTATATGAAGTGCAACATTTTGTTCCAAATGCTCGGAGGTAAAGAGGTTCCAAAACTTGAAAATTGTTTTTGCAATATGGTTGTTGCAGGTGAAAAATGTAAAGTAGAAGGCTTTCATGAGTAAGAGCTTGTTCACATGTCAAATTTTCTTGTACGAGTATTATCGGCGGTTTTCACGGACAACACTCATACCTATGATTTTCTACGGGGCTGTGCACATGTCTGATTTTTTTTTTTCAGAGTGGAAAATATCAGAGACAAGTCCAGTTTTGATACAAGAGTCAGATCAAAATTGGAAATGCAAGTCTGTCGGTCTGTAAAAAAATTGGACCACCTTTAGATGGCATCCATGTGTGGTCCGATTTTCACAGACTGTCGGGAAGGTGAAGGCGAAGCTGGAGATTTTTTTTTTCTCTCCACGTACTAGAAAAACTGACGACACTCGGACCATACGTGGAAACTATTGATCTCTGAACGAGACTGTGGCTGTAAACCGTATCACAAAACGGCGGCAATTCGAGGTATAAACCCTCTGAGGTTTTGATGTGTATTTTATATGATTTTTGGTCAAAAAAGTGTTGTAAGGTTACATTCACATGGAGCTTTAAGGAGACAAAAATGTACTAATCTTTCCAGAGGAAAATGCTGATTTTCATATATATATGTTATCTTTCCAAGAGGAAAATGCTGATTTTCATATATATATGTTATCTTTCCAAGAGGAAAATGCTTGTATTTTCATTTATATATATGTTTTAAATATATATATATATATATATATATATATATATATATAGTACAGACCAAAAATTTGGACACACCTTCTCATTCAAAGATTTTTCTGTATTTTCATGACTATGAAAATTGTAGAATCACACTGAAGGCATCAAAACTATGAATTAACACATGTAGAATTATACATTACACTTTGCAAAAAAGTGTGAAACAACTGAAAATATGTCTTATATTCTAGGTTCTTCAAAGTAGCCACCTTTTGTTTTGATTACTGCTTTGCACGCAGAAAAGGTGAACGGATGGATTCTACATGCCTGGTTCCCACCGTGAAGCATGGAGGAGATGGTGTGATGGTGTGGGGTGCTTTGCTGGTGACACTGTTGGGGATTATTCAAAATTGAAGCGGTGAGCGGTCCAGCTCACCCCAAACCATCTCGGTTGGGTTCAGGTCTGGTGACTGTGGAGGCCAGGTCATCTGGCGTAGCACCCCAACACTCTCCTTCTTGGTCAAATAGCCCTTACACAGCCTGGAGGTGTGTTTGGGGTCATTGTCATGTTGAAAAATAAATGATGGTCCAACTAAACGCAAACCGGATGGAATAGCATGCTGCTGCAAGATGCTGTGGTAGCCATGCTGGTTCAGTATGCCTTCAATTTTGAATAAATCCCCAACAGTGTCACCAGCAAAGCACCCCCACACCATCAACACCTCCTCCTCCATGCTTCACGGTGGGAACCAGGCATGTAGAGTCCATCCGTTCACCTTTTCTGCGTGCAAAGCAGTAATCAAAGCAAAAGGTGGCTACTTTGAAGAACCTAGAATATAAGACATATTTTCAGTTGTTTCACACTTTTTTGTAAAGTGTAATGTATAATTCCACATGTGTTAATTCATAGTTTTGATGCCTTCAGTGTGATTCTACAATTTTCATAGTCATGAAAATACAGAAAAATCATTGAATGAGAAGGTGTGTCCAAACTTTTGGTCTGTACTGTATATATATATATACATACATATATATATATATATATATGTATATGTATATATATATACATATACATATATATATATATATACATATATATATATAATTTTTTATGCATTTTTATTTATGAAATGTTTTTCTAAGTTGTTCTCATGAGTGTTTTAAAACATTTTTTTTCTGTCATGGTGTTTCTGCAGCTTTTTGATTAGACATTGTCAAATCTGAAGCGGATTCCACAAAGACAAGCGAACAGCTTTAAAAAATTTCCCAAAAATCTACCAGAAGAGCAATAAAAGTGAATTTTCCATAGAAATGAGCACAAGATGTATTTAAGCGGATGTGAGGCTGGTTTTTAAAATGGATTTTGCAGCGGATCTGCTATAAAACCCTTTGCATGAAGTTACCTTTTGGCTAAATTCACACAAAGGTTTTAAAGGGAAAAAAAAAATACTTAAAAATACTTTGAATAGTCTTACTATCATTTTCATTGGAAATTCCACATTGCAGTTCGTACGATGAGTATTTTTACGATGAAGTGCTAAAAATCTTTAGACGCAGAATAAAAAAAACAAGTGATGTGTGATCGGAAATAAATTCCTTGTTAAATCTGATCCAAACTTGAGACTGTAAAGTCGAAAAACTGCAAAACACCATGTGGAAAAATATTAACAAAAAAACAGATCAGAAACAGAAAGATGCCTAAAAAAAAAAAAAACACCAGAATTTGACCCCAAATTGCACCAAACTTATTGCTTAAGTCACCCCTTTCTTTTGTTTTCCTTTACTGTTTCAAATAGGGTATAGTAAAAACAATTATTGTAAAATGTGCAAAATCTGCAAATTATTTATCAGTATGAATGTATGACAAGAGAAAAGTGGTGTAAAGAAAGTAAAAAACGGAGCAGCTGCCTGTAGCAACCAATCAGCTTCTGCCTTTCATTTTTCAGAAGCCTTTTGTTTACTGAAAGCTGAATCCTGATTGGTTGCCATGAGCAGCTGTTCCATTTTACCCTTTGAAAAGCTCTCTTGGGTAAAAAAGCTCTTAAAAAAAAATCACTATAGGAGCAACAAAAGTGGATTTTCAATTGATGTGATTAGTACGGGTATTTGTAGCTGGTTTTTAATGTGGATTTAGAAACAGATACACTTTAAAATCCTCTTCAACATTTTGTAGGTGTGAGAGTTACAACCCCTCGCCTTAGGGCTTTCACATACAGCCGTAAATGGTTTCATGTGGTACAAGGGCCATACTGCAACTCCAAAGTTTCTACACAGAGGATCGTTGCACTTCCAAATTTATGGGCATCCATGGGTTTTTGGGAGAAAAATAAATTCTGCATGTGAAATTAAAATTAATTCTCCATCAGCCATGCCCTTTATGCAACCACATCCATCGCACAGCTCTTCCTCACCCCCTCATACCTCCTAAATGCAAGAAAACTTTTCCAAGCACTGCTTTCTGGGAGGTCTTAGTTGTGCACCTGAGAGTTTTACCAACGCTTAAGAGTCCCCTTTTTTTCGGGAGCCTCCTGAATGTTACTGTGTAGCCCTGGTGTGAAGGCACACACAGTACCCTGGAGGATGTGCGGAGAGGTAACAGTTTAATGCTCAATAAACATTCACTCCATCACACACTTAGACACACCCATAGGTTATATAGGCTAGTGATATACAGCTCAGACAGTCAGTCTGTTTCCTGTCCTCGGACAGAGAGAGAAGTCAGTCTGTTTCCTGTCTTCGGACAGAACAGTCAGTGTGCAGTCTGTGCAGGAAGAAAGAGGAGTTAGCAGCAGGACCTTCAGTCGCCTGTCCCAAGGACAGTGGAGTTCAGTGACGTGCTCCTGAACTAGAAGATTACTGAGTCTCTGTTAGCGAGCTCTGGGAAGAAGCAAGAAGGGATTAACCTGCATAGCCTTTGGAAGTGTGGAGTGCTTATGCTACAAGCGCGAACAGGGCGAAGGGCGCAGTGGAAGAAGTTATAGCAGTGCATTAAGGATTGGACTATCCTGCACATTGTTACCGGTCACTGGGGACCGAAGTGTCACTACAGCTTTAGGCGTAGTGGTAGAAAAACCAGAGTCTTACTGGACCTTAGGTCGCAGAAAGCAGCCCTTGGAGTGTCAGTACGTAGCAGGGGTCAGGTGGAATAGGAACTTTGAGTCAGTGCACGACAAGAGCAAGAACCTAGTTCCATCACTGGAAGACTCCGACCACAAAACTGACCGGGCAGTACAGCTTTGGAGAAGCTGGAGATTCTGGAGTGAACTACGCTTTATGCTAGTTGGACTCATCATATGGAAAGCGAAGGAGGCCCATAACCTGTTCAGCTGTTATCTCAAAGCACATCCTCCACCCGACCAGCCTCCCTGGGACCTGCCTTATCATCTGACAAGTAAAAGGTATGGAAAGACGCTGGATGGTGTGAGGCTGATTTATTTATCTGCACCCGACATCCTTAATTCCATAGACTTTGAGGGACCAGTCCCACCTGTAGGGGACCCGACATCTAGCTGCCACACCATCCCCTCAGAGATCTACAGCAGCGCTGGTCTTAGTGATCAGAGAACTACAGGTGGCGTCACGAACTGTTATACACCTATCCCCTGTAAATATTCCCCCCAACATACGCCTGACCGCCAGGGCCACAGACCGAGCCACCGCTACCTGTGACAACCCCATAGACTTCCATGGGCTCGGTTCTGAGTACCCCATTGCTCTGGTAACCCACAATTGTGGTGCGGGTCACAACAAAAACTTGGCGTCACGAACAGGATCCGAAACTCGCAAAATTGCGAGCCCTGTGTGCCTGTGGAGGTGTTTTTGTGAAAAAGGACTGTTTGCTATTTTTGGCGCTAAAATCCGCCATTTTGCCGCCAAATTCGCGCCCTCAGGCGCTGGAGAAGAAGGTGGGCGTGGATTCGTGGGCGTGTGCCCCCCTGTGGCGCGAAGAAAATGCCTGCCCTCTCAAAGTGCTATTACAATATGCGATCCTGCCCTACAGCAAAGGAGGTCCGCCTCCTCTTCACCTTCCCTGCGAAGAGGAGGAGACGCAAACCCCGCCTCCACGGAAGAGACCGGACGGCTCTGAAAGAAGAAGATGAGAGAGTGTTCTGGAACATGATGGAGGCAGGACGTGTGCAGCCGAGCAGGGAAGCGGTGGAAGGCAGGCCCCGTTCCCCAGCCAAGCTGCCACTAGAACCGGAACCATCTGTGGTCCTGCACCTGCAGCAAGCATTGCTGGAGATTGGAGAGGAAAATGCAAGATTGAAGAAGATGGTTTTGCAACAACCTGGCAAGGAGGAGATCGAGAGACGCCGGCGTAACCAGATGCAGCGGCGGCTGTGGGACGCGGTGTACTCTCCCCTCAACGACCCTCCACGATTTGAGTTACCAAAACTTCTGCTGCCCAAGGCTAAGGAGCAACCGGAGGCTACCCCCAAAAGGACCGACCCTGAACCTACCGATGGAGCGGTGGAAGCGAAGGAGGTTGAGGAGGTACCGCCAGTTCCGGAACGCCCGCCCGGCCAGGAGGCCGCAGCAGATGATCGATCCCCGGTAGGAACACCGGAGGGGTCCTGTCCATCATTACCAGACGTCGACTGGGATGAGATGGCGCGCCTGGATGACGTCGCCTACGCCGCCCAGTGGGAACGTGAGTGGCAGCGTCGCGAAGAGGAACAGCGACGCCGGCAGGAGGAAGAGCGGGAAGCGCAGCGGAACCGGCAGCGGCAGTACGAGCAGCTGATTGCGGATAAGGAAAGTGTCCGCAGGGAAAAAGGTACTCTAAGGGAACCGCGGCGGCAGGGGTGTGTGACAGAGTTCCAGCTCCGGAAGGGCTGGGGCTTCATTAGAGAACCGGGCCTCTACCCAGGGGTCTTTGTCAGTCGCAGGGACGTAGAATCCCACCTGCCCATCGGCCATCCCGGGAGGGACCTAATCAATGGGGACATAGTAACCTATACACGGCACTGGGGTATGAAGGGATGGTATGCCCTTAATGTCACAATCGTCCGTGACCCCGTCCCCGACGCAGGTAACGTCACCATTGCCAGCGCATCCCAGTCTCAATCTACCGCTGCATCAGGCCGTGCCCCGGCATCGCCCCAGGAGAGTATATCACAGTTGGAAGCGCCCCCTGCATATTCTACTCTGCCAGTATCTCGCGCCAAATCGCAAACCGCGACCCCGTTTAAGTCGCAAGTTATACCCGTTGCGCCCCCAGTGGTTCGCACAAGGAATGTGGCGACACAAACGTTGATAGCAAGTCACGACTTGTTCGTCATGAGATCTAAGGATCATCGCGTCGTTCCAGCACCCGGTGTGGAAGACGTCACTGAAGTTAGTAAATAATAAAGACTGGTAGGACCCAGACAGGGTTTGCCACGTTCAATATGTATATAAGTTGGTAAAAGTGAAAATAGTTTGCACCGTTGATATGAGTATATAATGTTTACATATTTTGCCAAAAATAGAATGCCCGGCTGGGTAAGCAGATAAAGAGAGTTTTTGCACTTTATGGTATTTATGTGATAAGTGGTCGCATATTTGCACCAAGTTTATAGGGAATACTCTAGTTGAGTAAATAGAATCTGATATAATGCGAATTATTTGAAAATGTGTTTTATAAGAGACTGCGTGGCTGAGGACTGAGCCAGCCCAAAAACTGTATCCTGTAAATAGTTGCACTAAGGTGCATTATATTGGTTTTACATGAAACCACAACTACCTCTGAATATAAAACCCGAGTGGTGTGGCACTGAGCGAGGTCTGCAGCCAGAAGTCCTGCAGCCCACCCAGGACCCACATTGAAGGTTTGGTGCGGGTCCTTCACAAGAATATTGTTGATATGATATATTTATGGAAAGTATGTTTTGTATTTTTCTATGTCTAATGTTTGAATGCAACGTTTAAGAAATTCTTACCTCCCGGATGGGAAGAGTTTAATGTTTATTGTTAATATAAAACAAAATGTCTTCTTGTATTTCACAGCCCGGGAGTGCTGTATTTTACCAAGGGGGAATGTGTAGCCCTGGTGTGAAGGCACACACAGTACCCTGGAGGATGTGCGGAGAGGTAACAGTTTAATGCTCAATAAACATTCACTCCATCACACACTTAGACACACCCATAGGTTATATAGGCTAGTGATATACAGCTCAGACAGTCAGTCTGTTTCCTGTCCTCGGACAGAGAGAGAAGTCAGTCTGTTTCCTGTCTTCGGACAGAACAGTCAGTGTGCAGTCTGTGCAGGAAGAAAGAGGAGTCAGCAGCAGAATCTTCAGTCGCCTGTCTCAAGGACAGTGGAGTTCAGTCGACGTGCTCCTGAACTAGAAGATTACTGAGTCTCTGTTAGCGAGCTCTGGGAAGAAGCAAGAAGGGATTAACCTGCATAGCCTTTGGAAGTGTGGAGTGCTTATGCTACAAGCGCGAACAGGGTCGAAGGGCGCAGTGGAAGAAGATATAGCAGTGCATTAAGGATTGGACTATCCTGCACATTGTTACCGGTCACTGGGGACCGAAGTGTCACTACAGCTTTAGGCGTAGTGGTAGAAAAACCAGAGTCTTACTGGACCTTAGGTCGCAGAAAGCAGCCCTTGGAGTGTCAGTACGTAGCAGGGGTCAGGTGGAATAGGAACTTTGAGTCAGTGCACGACAAGAGCAAGAACCTAGTTCCATCACTGGAAGACTCCGACCACAAAACTGACCGGGCAGTACAGCTTTGGAGAAGCTGGAGTATTCGGAGTGAACTTAGCTTTATGCTAGTTGGACTCATCATATGGAAAGCGAAGGAGGCCCATAACCTGTTCAGCTGTTATCTCAAAGCACATCCTCCACCCGACCAGCCTCCCTGGGACCTGCCTTGTCATCTGACAAGTAAAAGGTATGGAAAGACGCTGGATGGTGTGAGGCTGATTTATTTATCTGCACCCGACATCATTAATTCCATAGACTTTGAGGGACCAGTCCCACCTGTAGGGGACCCGACATCTAGCTGCCACACCATCCCCTCAGAGATCTACAGCAGCGCTGGTCTTAGTGATCAGAGAACTACAGGTGGCGTCACGAACTGTTATACACCTATCCCCTGTAAATATTCCCCCCAACATACGCCTGACCGCCAGGGCCACAGACCGAGCCACCGCTACCTGTGACAACCCCATAGACTTCCATGGGCTCGGTTCTGAGTACCCCATTGCTCTGGTAACCCACAATTGTGGTGCGGGTCACAACAAAAACATCATAATATCTCAAAGTGTGAGGAACATCATGGCATCTCAAAGTGTGAGGAACATCATGTCATCTCAAAGTGTGAGGAACATGATGGCATCTCAAAGTGTGAGGAACATCATGGCATCTCAAAGTGTGAGGATGAGGAACATCATGGCATCTCAAAGTGTGAGGAACATGATGGCATCTCAAAGTGTGAGGAACATCATGTCATCTCAAAGTGTGAGGAACATGATGGCATCTCAAAGTGTGAGGAACATCATGGCATCTCAAAGTGTGAGGAACATCATGGCATCTCAAAGAGACAAAATTCAGTGGCTCACAAAGTGCCTGAGCCAGAATTTAAGCTTTAAAGAAGACCTGTCACGTGCCATAAATACGTAATTTGTTTTAGCTGGTGTAAATGCCGCTTTTCTCCTGAATCCAACGTTGTCTTTCTTTAGTTTCTGCGCCTCTCTGTTCCTGAGATATGGCCTCCTCTTCGTTGTATGTTTATCTGATCTTGTTAGACAAGTGGGCATGGTCATCAACTCTTCTCTGTGGGCGTCTTGTTGTCCACACCTACTTGGTCATCAAGACTAGATTTATACACAAGGAAGAGGAGGCCATATCTCAGGAACGGAGAGGCGCAGGAACAAAAGAAAAACATCGCCGGATTCAGGAGAACAGCGGCATTTACAACAAGTACAAAGTTATAACTTTATGGCAAATAATTGGTCCACTTTAAGTTTCACTGCAAATTCTTTACCATGCCAAATCTATATATCAAAACCACACGAGAAAACAGCCTTAAAGTCTCAAAAATACATCTTTATTAATTAGGCAAAATACATAAGAATAAAAACAAGGACAAGTATGGTGCAGGGAGAAGACATCCGAAGTGGTGACAACCACGTGGAGGTGGAAAAAATGGCCAGACAGCAAGAGAAAAAAAGAAGACTGCTCACCAAATGTATATACACACACAGTAAAATAACAGGTGCAGCAGCTCAAATAATGCAGATAATTAAACTATGGGTGCTATGCGCATAACATATAAATGAGAAGGATGGAATAATAGCATATATTATATATTGAAGGCAATATATGAATGTAGGTGCAAGCGATGCATAACACAGCATCGCTGTGTTATGCATCGCTTGCACCTATGAGTTTGTGATGTTTAATCCATATAGCCTTTAGATATATTTTTGCTGGCATCATCCTGATTGGGCTGCATCTAATTTTAACCATCATATACTGTACCCTAATATGGGCAGATGTGTCCCACTCTCTGTATGTACCTACATTCATATATTGCCTTCAATATATAATATATGCTATTATTCCATCCTTCTCATTTATATGTTATGCGCATAGCACCCATAGTTTAATTATCTGCATTATTTGAGCTGCTGCACCTGTTATTTTACTGTGTGTGTGTGTGTATATACATTTGGTGAGCAGTCTTCTTTTTTTCTCTTGCTGTCTGGCCATTTTTTCCACCTCCACGTGGTTGTCACCACTTCGGATGTCTTCTCCCTGCACCATACTTGTCCTTGTTTTTATTCTTATGTATTTTGCCTAATTAATAAAGATGTATTTTTGAGACTTTAAGGCTGTTTTCTCGTGTGGTTTTGCTGTATTTGGTACAGCTTGTCTCAGTACTAGGTCCATTACTCACATGTTTTAATATACATCCACCGTGCTTATTTGATAAATTCTATTTGCATGTGATATGTTGGTTACTAACCATTTTTACAAATCTATATATATATATATATATATATATATATATATCTGTTGTGAATGTATTGGAGACGACTTCGGAGCTGAAGCTCCCTCTGGTGGTTGCTGAGGGTATTGAACCTATGTTGAACACCAAGAGTCCTACACCTGCAGATAACGAGTGGTTGTCAGGTGGTACTGACTGGCCTGATATAAGTGAGCTGACCTCCCATGATCCTCGCCGGTGATCAGTTGTTCTTCCTGGTCTAGGTTTGAATTCAGCTTGCTTTCCTGCTGTCTCCTGCTTGCTTTCAGATAAGTCTCTTTCAGGTTTTTTTTTCTGTGGTTTGAATTCCTTGCTTTTTACTGCATTGCTTTTTGTCTTCAGCCGGGTCCCCTTTGGGGGGCTTTGGCTGGTCTCCGTTCGTTTTTTGTATTTGTTCATTTGCTCAGAGATCTGATATAGGTGGTCGAGGCCGTGTGGTCTCAGTATTTTTTGGATTCAGAAGTGTTGGAGTTTTTCCTAGGGTTTTTTTGGGTTGCAGACAGTATTCTCTCCTTTGCTGTCCTATCTAGACAGTTTTGGGCCCCAGCGTTTGCTCAATCTATTTTCTGTCTGTGTTCGTATTTTCATCTTGTCTAACCGCCATTATATGTCTGGGGGCTTCCTATTCTTTAGGGGTCTACTCCGGGGCAGTTAGCTTTCCTCTTTCCATCTTCATGGATAGCTATCTCTCCGGCTGTGACGAGGCGTCTAGGACCACCGTAGGTACGCTCCACGGCTGCTTCTAGTTGTGCGGTTAGTTTAGGGGTCTGCAACCTATTAGTTTCCAACCTCTCTGGTGTTCGGCTGCCTATGCGTTTTTTTGCTCCTGCCTCCTCAGCTACCTAAACATAACATATATCATTACTGTTCTCCACTGATGGACTCTGGTTCCTGAATGCCCCCTGTGTCACAAGTGCAACTTTACACCCCTTGTATAGGTATGCCCATCTTGGCGCATTTATCTAAGCAATTTTGGGAAATTTGGAAAATGTAGAATTCTAGCAGGTCAGGGCCTGGTACCTTAGTTCGAATGTCGGGAGGAGCAGATGCCCATGTATACTAGGGAATAATATGTGGGTGATGACTGGAAGGGGACGAAGATCAGCTGCTTGGTTTGTCAAGGGGCGTGGTGGAGGGACAGCTGCCCGGAATAAAGGATTCAGTAAGAACAATGAGGCGATTGTGAGACACAGAGAGAGACATTGAGGGAAAAGAAGGATGCAAGCAGCCACAACAGCACACTGGGGGAGCATGGAAAGAGCAAGTGACAAGATGGGTGATGAGCTGGAAAAGAAAGGAAAAGATTGGGATAATATGTGAGGGAGTTACAGCAGTGGCCTAACACCATGTTTGTCTCTGGGATTATTCAGGAGTAATACAAGATTAAAGGCGTGAGATTACTTTGTATTAATCCCCTCATTTGTATGTACTGCATTCCTCCGCATTCAGTGCCACAGGCCCTCCTTATTGTCCCAGCCCACAAGTCAGGTGCTAGTCCCTAACCCAAATTTCCATTTTCACAGTCCCCAGACATACCACAAAGGTGCACTAACAGCCGGTATCAGGTCATTTGGTAACACAAGACCCAGAACAATAGCATGCCAACACTATTGGCCCTCCAGACATGGTGAACTAATGTTAGCAGGCCTAAAAGAAAGGCAATGTGGCACTGGTGGGTCCAGAACAGTGGTAGACGTATAACTGTGCACCACTCACTCATAGATACAGGTTGACTCACAAGATGAATGCACTGATTATAGTGGACTCAGGCAATGGCACACTGACACTACTGGTACTAGACAATGGCGCACTGACACTATTGAACCCAGATAATAGCACACTCTCACTTATGGACACATACAATGGCACACTGACACTACTGGTACTAGACAATGGCACACTGACACTACTGGTACTAGACAATGGCACACTGACACTACTGGCACTAGACAATGGCACACTGACATTTATGTACACAGACAATGGCACACTGACACTACTGGTACTAGACAATGGCACACTGACACTATTGGACCCAGATAATAGCACACTGACACTTATGGACACAGACAATGGCACACTGACACTATTGGATAAATACAATGGCACACTGACACTACTGGTACTAGACAATGGCGCACTGACACTATTGAACCCAGATAATAGCACACTCTCACTTATGGACACATACAATGGCACACTGACAACTGGTACTAGACAATGGCACACTGAACTACTGTACTAGACAATGGCACACTGACACTACTGCACTAGACAATGGCACACTGACATTTGTACACAACATGGCACACTGACACTACTGGTACTAGACAATGGCACATGACATATGGACCCAGATAATAGCAACTGACACTTATGGAACAGACAATGGCACACTGACACTATTGGATAAATACATGCACATGACACACTGCCAGACAATGGGCACTGACACTACTGCCAGACAATGGCACATGAATACTGTACAGACAATGGCACACTGAACTATTGGACCAGATATAGCACACTGACACTTATGGACACAGAAATGCACACTGACATACTGGATAAATACAATGGCACACTGACACTACTGCCCAGACAATGGTGCACTGACACTACTGGCCCAGACAATGGCACACTGACACTACTGGTACTAGACAATGGCGCACTGATACTACTGGTACTAGACAATGGCACACTGACACTACTGGACCCAGATAATTGCACACTGACACTACTGGACCAAGATATTTGCACACTGACACTTATGGACACAGACAATGGCAACTAACACTACTGGACCCAGATAGTAGCACACTGACACTACTGGACCCAGATAATGTCACACAGACACTAGTGGACATAGACAATGGCACACTGACACTTGTGGACCCAGAAAATGGCACAATGACAATTGTGGACAAAGAAAGTGGCATACTGACACGAGAGGATGGCACACTGATGGATGCAGAACATTGGTGGATACCGAACAATGCTGCAATGATAATAGTAGACCCAGGAAATGGCACACTGACATTGTTGGACCTATGTGAATGGAGCACTCACACTAGGGGACCCAGTACAATGACATATTGCCTCTGTCCATTAGTAACAATAGCATATAGACACTCGTGGGCCAGATAATGGCACCCTGACATTAGTATACCCCCAATGGAATGACAAAATAGTGGATATTTGCAAGACCTTGTCTCGGATATAAGTCAGCTGAGGCCGATCCGTACAGCTGGTAAGGGCACTGGTGGCCATAATGATGCAGCCTAATTGAATTAAATGAAACATAACCTTATAGTCACAACTCTGCTGGAATCTGAAGGAGAAAAAGTCAAAGCATTCACACATCAGCAGTAGCTAGAGAGGGAACATTCCCTCCATTAATTGCATTAAGTACAATATGATATCTCTGCAAAGCAAGTGATAAGGGAAATGAGACCTGCACCACAAGGACAAGTGTGGCTTTGAACTGTTGTGGGATTGTTGCTAGGAATACACTGCTCCACTTCCCCTGAAGAAGCTGGTCATCCAGTGAAACATATCAGGGGGCGGATTCAGATCAGTTTTATTATAAAATGCTTTAAATTTCCTAATTTAGAGTAATATAAATACTTATGTCCCAAAAACATGAGGAAAGTATTCAAGGAGTGATACCTTCATTGGCTAACCAGAGAAATTATATTAGCAAGCTTTCAGGGCTCTAAAGACCCCTTCATCAGGCTATATTACAAGTGAATTACACTTGTACATTTTACATTTTTCTGGCTAACATGGTACCACAATATTATTTTGTATTGTACATAATAAGTTAGATTAGCAATTTACAACATGTGACCATTTGCCTCCCTCCCCCTGAAGAAGCTGGTCATGTAGTGAAACACTTCAGAATGGCAGATTTAGATATGGTAAACGCTGAAAGACCTGACATACTGGAGATTTGATTAAAAAAAGCACTGATCTCTTTTTTAAGGAAAAAATAAGCAACGTGTTCATCAGTTTTCAAAAACCTCATTTGATGGCTTTTATCCTGTCAACACTGTTTTTGGTGCAGAAAAATCAGCTGAAAATACTCAATATGTGCACATACCCTTATAGGGTTATTAACCCTCCACATGCTAGGGTGAGTGCATATATTAAATTCAGGATGTAACTCAGGGTCTTGATCAGACTCTATTATCCTATGCAGAAACAAGTAGTATCCATGATATGAAAACAGGTGTCACATCTCATGTATAAAAAACTTTTATACACATTTTTTACACCACTTTCAACAAGGGGATGTGGCTCCTCGATAATAGGGCATGTCTTCCGATGCGACTTCATGCGCCAAAATCTTGGAACAAATATTTTCAGTCTCGATGCTTGTCTGAGAATTCGGAACTGTGATTTTTATTTTTCAAACTGAAGTTATGCTTTAGCGTAAGGACATTAAGGCGCGGAGCATGACACAATCTATTCTATTATTTCCAAACACTGTTTTTCGGTGATTACTTTGTATCTCCGTTCATACTGCACCCACACACACAAATGATACACCATTTGAAAGGTAAACTTGCCCCTTCAGCAAGAAAATAGCCAACAAAACCACACATCCACAATTTGATCACAAAATACAGTTTAAACATTAATTTTCATAAACCTGCAGTAAGGAAAAATGACCTACAGGTGGCACCAAACTACCCCAAAGCACACTACCACAAAACTGCTTACAGACATCACAAACAAAGCCAAACATTTGCCTTGGGGCTTTCCAGCTTGCCAAACTGCTTGCCCAGCCTATTTCAGGCACATTGGAGGATTTCACACTTCACTGCAGGTGAGGCACATATGCAAACACATTTGTAAACATGCACTGCCTATTGAATTGCACACTTGCTCCGTTCATACTCCACCCACACAAATGATACACCATTTGAAAGGTCAATGACCTATAGGTGGCAGCACACTACCACAAAGCTGCTTACAGACATCACAAACAAATCCAAACATTTGCCTTGGGGTCTTTCCAGCTTGCCCAAGTGCTTGCCCAGCCTATTTCAGGCACATTGGAAGCTTGAACACCTCACTGCAGGTGAGTCACATATGCAAACACATTTGTAAACATGCACTGCTTTTTCGGTGATTACTTCACCCCACACACACAAATGATACACCATTTGAAAGGTAAACTTGCCCCCTTCAGCAAGAAAAGAGCCAAACAAACCACACATTCACGATTTGATCACAAAATACAGTTTAACCATTCATTTTCATAAACTTGCAGAAAGAAACAATGACCTGCAGGTGGCCTCAACTGGAAGACAATTATTTTTTGGCCTCTACTTATCAAACCAATTTATTGTATTACCAAGCTACATATATAAATACCTGTCTGTGTTCATCATCTCATGAAATACATTTACATTTGACCAGCTTGCTTTTTCTGAAATTGACTGCGCCCCTGACGACCAATGTGCGAAAATTTCGCATGGGCCAAGCTAGTTATTTGGTGCCGAAACCCGAAAGTGACATCACCTGTGTTAGCTGAGCCTTAGATGGTGGGATCACAACTTCCTGTAGCATAAAGTGTAAGTAGAGCACAGATCCAATAGTCATGTTCTAGGTGCAGACTGCAATGAGTGGACTGGTTGCGTGTCTCCTGACTGTAACTCAACGACCTTATACATTCCTACGAGGCTGTTGAGTTCGAATCAGAAGCCCCTTAGCCTGTTCAGACATTGTGGTCTTCACACGTCAATTCGGTCTTAATTTAGCAACAAAAAAAAAAAATTGGAAATGCATTAACATGTTGCTAGCAATTATTCATGTAGTTTACACTTAGAATGAATAGTAAACTAGTTCTCTCTGTTATCAGATGTCAGATTATCTTTCCTTAAGTTTTCCAACAGGAAGTCTGCTGTGCATAGATAAAATTCTTCCCCTCGATCTCAGCTTAGTTTGTAGAGGTTTCCATTTTTTAAGTGAACATATACTGTATATACACTTTGGGTTTTGGTCTGTTATCACTTTCAAGATCTCTGCTTGCTGCATGTGAAGTGAAACTGTCCCATTTACATCCAGAAGCTGAAAATCCTCCCCGATCATTACTGACTGGCCCAGGTTTGCAGTTGTTTACCGTGTATCGGAGCTTTCTCTAATAATGATTTTTATGATGGAATGATCAGAGTAGGGTTTTGGTCTCAGTATGTAGCTTTCCCATATAGAGAAAACCTTTAATATCTCACATTTATTTACGCTTTATGGATTTTGCATATGCTCAATGCTTTGAGCTGAATTTACATGTATACTGCCTTAACCCTTAAATGTCGATACCAATTTATAATTTATAAGGCAATGCCAAAAATCTAAAACAAGACTAAAAAAACAAACAAAACATATTATTGTGCTGCCCCTTATTACCATGCTGTAAATACATTAACGACAGCACACCGACCGACTCTTGTATGGCAAATGTGCCAATAATACGTTACTAGGAAAACATATATATCACGTAATTAAAATATCCAAATTACAATACATTTACTTACAACCAATATGTCTTCAATCCCTTTTTGGCCCCTGGTCCTTAAATAACAGATTTTGTGAGGTTCGTTGACCAGTAAAGAAAATGTGGTAGGTGAAGTATTGAGGGGTCTTGGTGGGTAGTAGATGTGACAATCCTGTAGAGATCCACCAGCGAATGCTCCCACGTGGAGGCCAGTTATAGAATAGGGATCAATGCCCAGGTCCCTGGTTTACCCTACAAATTTCCATAGCTGTATATGATCTGACTCCTGACTGTATTATTGGGTCACTTTCTGACGTCTCCAGAATAACTGTTAATTTTTGGTTCATTAAATGAAGTTTTGTGTCCTCTGCCCCGTCCTGGATTTCATCGTCCCAAACAATTCTGTCTTCTGGATATTTTCTGTTGCGGTCAGTGTTCCTCACAGGCCTCTCCTCGTTCTCCCACTTCCCAAATGAATTCCCCCTCCTCAGTCTCTGTGTCTCTGTGCTCCCCCTTCTCCTTCCCACCACCTGTCGCTACAACTCAGCCCTACATAGACTTCCAGTGATAGTGACACAGCCAGCGACCACAGACAGACTGACAGACACTGACATCATGAGACAGGTACCGTGAATATTCCACAGATTCCTCCACAGTCTGAGGTATGTGACCAAGATCAATCTCCTCCACAAGCGGAGCCAAGTCATCTGGCCCTTCTTCATGGGATCAGGCTCTTATGATTTTTTATAATTATAGGTATAGGTTTAGGGGGTGCAGTTCCAAAGCATCAAATGAGGCCCAAAGGTCCCTTCTTCATAATAGAAGTCACCATTATTAAAAATGAACCATGGTAGGTGGGAGGCACAGTTACAGATTTTGCATTTGTGGCCAGGAGCTTAACGTTAGGTCTTTTCATTCCATCAATGTGCTACAAAAGTCTAATCCAATTGGGTCCAACCACTGAGAATCCAAGAATTGGCGTACCAGATCTCCTGAGAAAGGCAACCATTCAATTTTGTACCAGGAGTGAGATGTGAGAGTAATGTCGGATGGACTTTCTTGACCAATCCAGTCAATATGCCATGAAAATCTATGTACAACTATCCCTGGTGTGCTCCATCATGTACTGTCTGACTATCCCCTATCATAGATAGCTTCAGCCCTCTAAAGCTATCTAGGGGGCCAAGACCCATGAATGGTTTTGCCATTCAATCCATCTCATAGAAGTCCCTGGGTAATACCAAAATGCTTGTTGCATCCAATGCCTCTCACCCATTCTAGATGGTACTGGACAATCCAAATTGTGGCAAGGACTTCTATTCTGGTGGTAGCTGTAGGTCAATATGCCATAAAAGTCTGTTCTGTTGGGGGTTAAAACCCTGGAACCCCCAAGAATAAAGGTAACCTAACCTCCTGGTAGAAGCAACCATACATCTTGCACCTTTATTAAGGCTGATATGAATAAAACCTTAATTTTTCCAATAGAAATGAGGTGTGAGCACCTCTGTGAGGGTACACTCACACTGCCCTATAACACAGCCGAGTGCTATCTCATGTTTTATCGGACAGCACTCAGCCCAGTGTTATACTATGGGGCAGAACGGATCTTCGATTATATTCTCATGACGATTCGGCATGAGAAAACAATCCCAGCATGCTGCGCGTGGCACCAATATTTTTTTATCACACACATACACACATGTCTATGGGTGCTTGCGAAACATCGAACTGCTCTCGAATGTCATCCGAGGGCAGTCCGATTACCGGGGAGTCAGGCAATGGAGAAGATGGAGAAATTATGTTCTCCATCTTCTCCGCTCCTGTGCTGCGATTCATTCATGTAAGAGAATCGGATCACAGTAAGATGACTCTCGGATCTAATTCTGACTGAGTGTCATTGCCATAATTGTCCCGATTCTCTCATATGAGAGAATCTACTCTAGAGTGAGCGTACCCCTTACTGAGATGGTGGGGAAATTGTTGGCCGGACAGACTTTCTTGGTCAATGCCATAGTCTATCTAAAACCTTCCCTATCTTTCATGCTTCTCTTCCTGTTCTCCTCCATTCGGTCCCTTACTCTCTACTATAGCCAGACGCACTCCTCATAGTCTATTTAGTGGTCACAACCTTACACTCCATCTCTACCTCATGGAGGTCTTTGGTGACTACCATAGTTCTCGTTAGATCCAATGCCTCGTACTGTTTCTAGGCAGATAGAGAATCTAAACCTTGGAAGTGACTATTTTTTGCCTTGGCTTTTGAGAAGTCTTTAGTTGTATATATTATCTGCCCATGAAGCCCACAAGGAATGAATACGCATAGAATGAATATGCAGCCAGTCTTATAATTAGTATACAGTGCTATTTCTGGATCAGAATCACTCGCTGGAGGAGACTGGCACTAGGGGATTCATGTGGAAGTATAGATTCCCGATTTACTTCAGAATCTTTCTAACCTGGACCCCCGCTAAGCGGGGAAACCTCACACTCCTCGGACAGGCCAAGGTCCCGAGCTGACCGGCAGGAATTTCACACTAGGTGGGAACAGTAGTCAGGTTCCCATTGGCTGCATGGTTGACTCTCTGTCTCCTCTGGCTGCTGGTTGTCGGCCAACTACATAGTACGAGACTATTTCTCTGCACGATACATGATAGTGGCTTTAGCGCTGTCTAGATATCCAATGTGACCTAGAAGTCTTTGGACTTGAAGTAATTGTTTACGCGTTTCTTGATCACTACCATCCATACTGGCGTGTGGTTATGGTAGACAATTGGTAATTAACATGTCCTCCATAGGGATGTCATCAACATCACCAGTGGATAGCTCCCAACTTCCTGGTTCCAGAGGAACATTCCTGGGTGTTGATGCGAGAAAGTCGTGCGACTTACTCGCATCAAACTCGCCAGTGTGACGCCGGCCTTATATTTAAAGGCGTATTCTCATGTTTGGAATTTATCCCCTATCCTTGAAATAGGGGATAACTTCCCAATCACTGGGGGTCTGACCACTGAGACCTCTACTGATACCGAAACCAGGGCATCTGGAAAACCCCATGTGAATGGAGCGGGGGTTGATCATGCGCACTGCCGCTCCATCCATTCTTGATAGGACCTTAATACGGCATTCCAATAAGAATGAACAGAGCGGCAGCGATCATGATTGACAGCTCCATCCACTCCTTCATTCACATGGGGTTCTTCAGAGCCCCGGTTCTTGGAAAGGTGGATGTCCCCATAGTCAGCGATCGTGATCGTGTCCCTATGCCAGAGTTCCCCAACTCCAGGCCTTAAGAGCCACTAACAGGCCACGTTTTCAGGATTTCCTTAGCATTGCCCAGGTGATAATTGCAGTACCTGCACAGGCAATAATTTAATCACCTGTGCAATACTAATGAAATCCTGAAAACATGACCTGTTGGTGGCTCTTGACAACTGGAGTTGGAAAACACTGCCCTATATGCAAAGGATATAGGATAAGTTTGAAACTTGAGAATACCCCTTTATAAAGGTTTCATGCCTCTTTCATGTCCTAAGATGTTAGATTTTGGAGTAGTGTGATCTATTGTAGACTGTATTAATACTGTATTATTCCTATAGAAGTCAATGAGTCCTGTAAGATGGAATCTTCTCACTTTGATCCTTATTATAATCCATATTTTGATACCTTCTTGAGAATGAGGCGTGTAGAGTAAATTTTAAACACGCAGTTCTTTATCTGGCCATTAGAGGCTGTGATGAGCCACATTTCTGATCACAGGTCTTGATCTTCTGCTTGATGATGCAACATATAATAAATGGAACAAACTATCATAAAGACTCTGCTGTGTGTATAATTATCTGTTTTTTCCGCTTTTTTTCATACTATTTTAACCAATTAGTAACCAGGCTTTTCATCCCTTAAGGACCAGATGCAGTTTTGATGGGGTTTTTTTTTGCCATGAGATGGTTGTGACATTCTTCGGATATTCAGGTGATTGGTAAGTCACAAAGTCTCATCTGTGATGAGTATTTTCAGTGTTTGGATGTAAACAAGAACGTTTCAATTCACTGACTGCAAGCAGAGTCATTGAAACACAAAATGGATAAAAAAGAAACCATGGCGGCCATCTGAACTATTAATTTGGAGTTGCATGAGAATATGCATGAGTGTGTATGTATATTTAAAAATTCCCACAATCCAAAGGTTTTAAAACTCGGCTGGGTACATGGACCGCACACAGATAAAATTTTAATTTTGGGGGCCGCATTCTTTGCAGGACCTAGTGACATTTTTAGTGATAACATTTTTATTTCTAAACACCTTTTGATCATTTTTTGAACATTTTTGCCATGTTTATTTTATTGCTGTAAATGACATTCATCATATGGGTTATGGTACAGTTTTATTCCTTGGGTCGTTATGGATGTGGCAATAACAAATGCGCATTTATCTGTTTACTTTAGTTTAGATATTGTATAAAACAGCATTTTTCATGGCAAAATATTTTTCATGCTTTATTTAGATTTTGTTTTTACATTTTTACAATTTTGTTTCTCACAATTGGCCACATACAGTAATATTATCTTACAATTAGCACCATATAGTAATTCTGGCAATCATCTTGTAGTAATGTGCTCCACGCATCCTGGTGCCCATTTTGCATTAATGTCCCCCATCCTGGTCCTCATCTTGTAATAACACCCCATCCTGGTCCCCATCCTGTAGTAATGCCTCATCCTGGTCCCCATCTTATAGTAATGCCCCATCCTGGCCACGTTCTTGCATTAATGTCCCCATCCTGGTCCCCTTCTTGTAGTAATGCCCCATCCTGGTCCCCTTCTTGTATTAATGTCCCCATCCTGGTCTTCATCTTATAGTAATGCCCCATCCTGGTCCTCAACTTGTAGTAATACGCCATTCTGGTCACATTCTTATATAGCAATGCCCCATCTTGGTCCTCATCTTGTAGTAATGTCCCATCATGTTCCCCTTCTTATAGTACTGTTCCATCCTGGCCCCCATCTTAAAGTAATGCCCCATCCTGGTCCCCTTCTTATAGTAATGTCCCATCCTGGTCTCCTTCGTAAACTAATGTCCCTCATCCTGGTCCCCTTATAGTAATGTCCCATTCTGATCCCCATATTGTAGAAATTTCCCCATTCTGGTCCCTTTCTTATAGTAATGTTCCATCCTAGTCTTCATGTTGTAGTAATGTCCCATCCTGGACCCCTTCTTATAGTAATTCTCCATCCTGGTCCTCATCTTGTAGTAATGGCCTATTCTGGTCCCATTCTTATAGTAATGTCCCATTCTGATCTTCATATTGTAATAATTTCCCCATCCTGGTCCCTTTCTTATAGTAATGCCCCATCCTGGTCCCTTTCTTATAGTAATGCTCCATCCTAGTCCTCATCTTGTAGTAATGTTAAATCCTGGACCCCTTCTTATAGTAATTCCCCATCCTGGTCCTCATCTTGTAGTAATGGCACATTCTGGTCCCATTCTTATAGCAATGCCCATCTTAGTCTTCATCTTGTAGTAATGTCCCATCTTGGTCCACATTTTATAGTAATGTCCAATCCTGGTCTCCTATGTATAGTAATGTTCCTCATCCTGGTCCCCTTCTTATATTAATCCACCATCCTGGTCCTCATCTTGTAGTAATGTCCCATCCTGGTCTCCTTCGTAAAGTAACATCCCTCATCCTTGTCCCCTTCTTATAATAATGCCCCATTCTGGTCTTCATAAACCAGTAATGTCCCATCCTAGTCTCCTTCCTCAAGTAACATCCCTCATCCTGGTCCCCTTCTTATAGTAATGCCCCATCCTGGTCCTCATCTTGTAGTAATTCCCTATCCTAGTCTCCTTCATAATGTCTCTCATCCTGGTCCCCTTCTTATAGTAAAGTCCCATTCTGATCCCCATATTGTAGTAATTTCCCCATCCTGGTCCACATCTTATAGTAATGTCCCATCCTGGTCTCCGTCGTATAGTAACAACACTCATCCTGGTGTCTTTCGTATAGTAATCCCCCATCCTGGTTGCCTTCTTATAGTAATATTCTGTTCTGGTCCCCTTCTTATATTAATGCACCATCCTGATCCCCTTCTTATAGTAATGTGCCATTCTGATCCCCATATTGTAGTAATTTCCCCATCCGGGTCCTTTCTTAAACTAATGCTCCATCCTAGTCCTCATCTTGTAGTAATGTCCCAACCTGGTCCCTTTCTTATAGTAATGTCCCATCCTGGTCTCCTTCGTAAAGTAATGTCCTTCATCCTGGTCCCATTCTTATAGCAATGCCCCATCTTGGTCCTCATATAGTAATATCCCATCCTGTTCTCCTTCGTATAGTAACGTCCCTCATCCTGGTCCCCTTCTTATAGTAATGCCCCATCCTGGTCCCCTTATAGTAATGCCCCATCCTGGTCCCCTTCTTATAGTAATGCCCCATCCTGGTCCCCTTCTTATAGTAATGCCCCATCCTGGTCCCCTTCTTATAGTAATGCCCATCCTGGTCCCTTTCTTATAGTAATGCCCTATCCTGGTCCCCTTCTTATAATAACGCCCCATCCTGGTCCCCTTCTTATAGTAATGTCCCATCCTGGTCCCCTTCTTATAGTGATGTCCCATCCTGGTCCTCATCTTGTAGTAATGTCCCATCTTGGTCCCCTTCTTACAGTAATGTCCCATCCTAGTTTCCTTTGTAAAGTAACGTCCCTCATCCTGGTCCCCTTCTTATAGTAATGTCCCGTTCTGGTCTCCAAATTGTAATAATTTCCCCATCTTGATCCTCTTCTTTCAGTAATGCCCCATCCTGTTCTCTTATAGTAATATCTCCTATTGTGCCGTTTTTCACATACACATAAAAGAAAAAAAAAAATTCTTCTCCCCTTTCCTCCGCTCCGTCGGTGTCCTTTCTGCACATGCAGCCCACAGGCGCCCACAGGCGCTGTAGACCCCTTGATGATCGCGGCCTGGTCCAGGGGTCCACCGACATTAGCTCTTTATTTCAGTTGAATGTGCGTCCTTAGTTATGTATTACCGGGCAGAGACAACCTCTCTGCACAGCAATACCAATACCAGCTGCTGGCCAATGAGAGGTCAGCAGCTCACTTCTGCGTGCCGGTGCATGTCAGTGACGTCATAAGCCACCGCGCCGGCAAGCTGAGTTCAGCTGCTGACCTCTGATTGGCATGCGGCTGAATTAAATGGCAACGATCTCAATATAAGGTTAACCCTGATTTGGGATCCAATTAAAATTGATTTTCTGGATGTGACCATCAAGAGAGACAGCTCAAATACTATCCAGACAGATATTTTTCGTAAAGAGACTGCTACTAATTCAGTTTTACATGCCTCTTCATGCCATCCCTCGCATGTTGTCAATGCGATTCCCGTTGGACAGTTCCTTCGCCTGCGACGCATTTGTTCTACGCAGGCGGATTTTGAGAAACGAGCCGAAGAACTAAAAATGTGTTTCCTTGAGAGGGGTTATAGCAGACGTAGTGTTAAGAAGGCTTACCATAGGGCTAAGTATTCTGTGCGGAATGATTTACTTTATAAACCTACTGTTTCTAAAAATTCGAATTCAGTGAGGTTTATTACTACGTTTCATCCACAACATGCTAAAATGAGTAAAGCAGTTCAGACTGCTTGGCCAATACTTCAAACGCATCCTGTTATTAGCAAATTTCTCCCTGAGAGGCTATCTTTCACTTTTAGACGGGCTAAAAATCTTCGTGACCATTTGTCCTCTAGCCACTACCTGGGCCAGCCCGTTTCTACTTTTTTGGATGGGGCCATTGTTCGATGTGGCTGTGTACCGTGCGGCAGATGTGTGGCATGCCCTAACATCGAACGTTGCTCATCTTTCACGAACTTTGACGGCACAAAGAATTTTGTCATTAAGAAACGCATCACATGTACTACTCGTTATGTGATTTACAGTGCTAGTTGTCCATGTGGACTCTATGTAGGTCTTACTACGAGGCAATTGAAAGTTCGTGTGAGGGAGCACGTTCTGGGCATTCTAGCCGCATCTGCCTGCGCGGACATGGCTACATTGAAAACACTGCCCCGTCACTTTCATGAGCATCATAATTGTGATGGTTCTTTACTGAAAGTACGGGGCATTGATTGTCTCAATATTAATATCAGGGTAGGTAACTTATCTCGACGGCTGGCCCAGGTTGAGACTAGATGGATTTGGACTTTACAAACTATTCATCCTAATGGTCTCAATGAAAAATATCGTTTGCTCCCTTGTGATCCTCCATTTCTGTTGTCATTTTGTTCCCTAGATCCGCATAGTATTTTATTATTATTGCATTTTAATTTTTTGTCTTGTTATTTTTGGTTGCTTTATGTCTCTGTCGTTGGCCGTTGCTTCTTCGTTTTGGAGAATACACTTCCTATGTTGATCAAGCTTTCTGGATATTTCCGGACATAGCTCTTTCACCTAATTTGGTTGAATGGACGTTATTTTTAATGATTTATATCATAATTATGAATGATTTATTTTTTGTGTATATATGTTATTATTTTTTGTTTGACATATTTGTTTTTTTATTTTTCATTTTCCTTTTTTTCATTTTCACTGTTGTTTTTGGTATATTTTTGGTTTCATGTGATTGTATTTTTTATTGATGTTTATGATACACATTATTATTATTTTGTTCATTTTCATGTAAAAAATTGTTTTGTATTTTGATTGTATATGTAGTTCTGTTTCATTATTATTTTTGGTTACACAATTTTTTTAATGCAGTGGCTTTGAGTTTTTTTCTTTTTCGTCTATTCACATGAGGACTGTGCGCGTGCGTCGCCCCTGCATCTCTGTCAGCCGCGTTGTTTACTGGTGACAGTGTCGGCCGGTTCACATGGAGCTCCATGTGCTTCCTGCCGCGACGTTTGGGAATACACGGTGGCTGGCAGCGCCGTTGTGGTGGCGCATGCGCGTTGGTATTTTTTCGGCCACATCAGTGAATGTCTGCCCATTGTATTTTGTGATAGTGCGCACGCGCGGCTCCTTTACCGCTGCTGGCCGCGTCACTTCCGGTGACGTCGCTGTCCGGATCACATGGGGCCCCATGTCTTTTCCGGCGGCGGCGTTCCGAGGTGTGCGTTGGTTAGTGACGTTGTTGTGGCAACACGTGTGCACCCCCACTTGCTGGCCATATAAATAGAGGTAGATTTAGCCTTATACTTCACCACGCCTGAGGAAGGAGTGTTTGCTTCACTCCGAAATGCGCGTCGGGAGGGCCTGGAGACGGCTGACCTCTGCACCACTTGGTAATTATCTGTATTACACAGTGTCTGTCACTATTATATATCTTTGCACTGACTTTCCAATTTTTTGTGCTCCTGCCCACCTCATTCTTATAATGCCACACTTTATGTGGGCTGAGGTAGATTGTGGTTTTGGTGTTACTATTTTTGGTCAGTGATTCAGTGTTAGTATTATTACTTTCATAGTGCAGGTTACTTATTTGTTTTTTTTGCAGAGGTCATGTTATTCTCCATAGCCCTATTTTTTGCTATGTGAATTTGGGTCACAATTCCATTTCTTGTCAATTATCTGTTTTGTCCTTTTTAATCAATAAAATTTGTAATTTTTGGACTTTGGACTGCATTTTTGTGTTTTTTTGCTATGCTCATTGCAGTTGTTTCATTTAATATAGAGGCATCTATGTGTGGGGCTATTATCCCTTGTCTGTTTATCAGACTAAATACTATTCACACATTGAAATTGCTTCCTTCACTTTACTTATGATATATATATATAGATAGATACCCCAATGAGATCGCTGCCAGCTCCACAATAACAAAATGAACTACTAGCTGCAACAACCAATCGCTTTATACAGGCCGATTGGACACCCATTACAGGCAGCGTATGGCTTCAGGGGTGCGGTTTACAGAGCAAGAGGAACAGAGCTATTAAATTTTATATTTAATCCGGAAAGGTAGGCAGTGTTTTATATCTTTGCCTCTGTTAGTCCCAGGTGGTAGATATTGTCATCATGTTTCCTATCACGATTTTACCATTCTATAGATGAGATGAAAAATGGCATGGATAGCATCATCCATCGGTTAATATTAAGTTGGAGCGG
Organism: Oophaga sylvatica; assembly: GCA_033576555.1. Lineage (NCBI taxonomy): Eukaryota > Metazoa > Chordata > Amphibia > Anura > Dendrobatidae > Oophaga > Oophaga sylvatica. The sequence continues at coordinate 20,239,363 of JARQOD010000008.1, forward strand.
TTAGAATGGCCTAACGGTAATTTGAGTGAATGTGTTATGTTCGTGCCTTTGCTACAACACTGAAAATAAATCTCTCATAAATAACGGAAACCCCAATATTTATCAATGACCCAGGGGAGACTTGTGCAATCATCTACCTATAGCTACAGAGTGCAGTGGAAGCATCAGGGAGCCTTCACTATAGATAAGAAATGAAGAACGAGACCAGTGAGAGGCAGAGACGGCCTCCTAGCCCACACTGATTATATTGGAAAAACCTTGAAAGATCTTCAAGATGGCTGAATTTATATGTTGTCCCTGAGGAGTAATGGCCCATGTAGACAGGCCAAAAATCGTCTCAACGATCGTTCTGTGCGGATACTGTGGTCGACCTTCCTAAAGAAACCATTGAACGACTGCCAATCAGCTTGCATGTACCCAATTAGAAGCTCTTTAATGGCCCTGGTCGGCTAATGTATGTAATATAATGTATGTAGTGTAATGGCCAGACAGAATCAGACAAACCAGCAAAGTTAATCAATTGAGGAGATATTAGACCATGGAAAGGGCACCTGGTGTACCCACTACACAATTTATAGACTGTGTTGTTCCAGTATATTGGCCAAATTCATGTGTTGTCCCTCAAATGTACTGGCCCATTTAGACCGGCCAATAATTGCCTTTACAATCGTTCGTTAGTGTGGTCGACCGGTGTAAGGAGGCCATGAAACAACTAGTACTTGTCTTGCATGTCTTGAATCAGCAGTCATTTAACAGCCCTGGTGAGCTAGGGTAAATGGGCACGAAGGGCAAGAGAGAATCAAGCCGAATCAGCATAGTTATGCAACTGATGAGACATTTCGCTATTGAAAGGCCACCTGTGAACCGACAACACAAGGTATATTGTTCCATTATACTGCCGCAGATTACATCTAGGACAGCGCGCCAGTTTGGATTCCTGGGAATTCCACCTATTTCATTTCAGAGACCAGATTACGTGTTTCTTAGATCCAATTGAGAAATGTTTTTCAAGAAGTGCACTGTTGGCAAGCTTGTCATTTGTGTTATTTCTCCAACTATCGTTAAAGAAAGCGTTGACCGCATCGGTGCGTCCGGAGTTGCAATGCATTACAACAATCAACACGATACATAGGATTCCATGACTGCAGTGAGTCACAAGAACGGATTTACGGGCCGAGGTCAAAGTTATGTAATTACCAAATAAACAGCTTGATCTGACAAGTTGATCAGCACAAATCCAAGAAAAAACAAGTAGATGCAAGTAGCTAATCCCATAAACCTAGGTCAGCAGTGATATAACATGGGAGGATGTTTACATCAGGTACACCGAGGGCGCAGGAGATGTAGATATATCAGAGCTTCCAAATCTGCCTTCACGCAGGACCCGCTGGGTTGGCAGCTGACCTGACAAAATCCAAAAATGGCGGTATAAGCCTTTGGTATTAAACAGTTTGGGCTTTCCTGAGCTAATGATGGAGTGAACAGAGACCTCCTCTCTGTTAGTAAGAGTCAGGAGACAACTCTTTGTTAGGTCACAGGCTTCTACTGAATCCAACGAGCACCTATTTATGTCTCTGGGAAATGTACAGTACAGACCAAAAGTTTAGACACACCTTCTCATTCAAAGATTTTTCTGTATTTTCATGGCTATGAAAATTGTAGAATCACACTGAAGGCATCAAACTATGAATTAACACATGTGGAATTATACATTACACTTTACAAAAAAGTGAGAAACAACTGAAAATATGTCTTATATTCTAGGTTCTTCAAAGTAGCCACCTTTTGCTTTGATTACTGCTTTGGATGGATTCTACATTCCTGGTTCCCCCCGTGAAGCATGGAGGAGGTGGTGTGATGGTGTGGGGGTGCTTTGCTGGTGACACTGTTGGGGATTTATTCAAAATTGAAGGCATAGTGAACCAGCATGGCTACCACAGCATCTTGCAGCAGCATGCTATTCCATCCGGTTTGCGTTTAGTTGGACCATCATTTATTTTTCAACAGGACAATGACCCCAAACACACCTCCAGACTGTGTAAGGGCTATTTGACCAAGAAGGAGAGTGTTGGGGTGCTACCCAGATGACCTGGCCTCCACAGTCACCAGACCTGAACCCAATCGAGATGGTTTGGGGTGAGCTGGACCGCTCACCGCTTCAATTTTGAATAAATCCCCAACAATGTCACCAGTAAAGCACCCCCACACCATCACACCACCTCCTCCATGCTTCACGGTGGGAACCAGGCATGTAGAGTTCATCCGTTCACCTTTTCTGCGTGCAAAGCAGTAATCAAAGCAAAAGGTGGCTACTTTGAAGAACCTAGAATATAAGACATATTTTCAGTTGTTTCACACTTTTTTGTAAAGTGTAATGTATAATTCCACATGTGTTAATTCATAATTTTGATGCCTTCAGTGTGATTCTACAATTTTCATAGCCATGAAAATACAGAAAAAACTTTGAATGAGAAGGTGTGTCCAAACTTTTGGTCTGTACTGTACGTATTCATAACTTCCCCCACCATTAAATATGATCCAACACCAGCACTAAGAACCTCCTAATTATCTATATTTCTGGACAATCCCTTAAAATACAAATTGTATTCACATAGAAAAAAAAATGGAGATGAAATTAAGGGTCAGACTGGCCCAGGGGCTCTAACACATTTGGAGATTGTCAAAAGCAAGCGCAAGTGTGGGGGGTTTAGAAGTGGTCCTGAGTGGTCCTGGAATGGCACCAAAATGTCCAGAATTAAGTATTCTACAGACTTGTAAGTATGCAAAAATTCGGACAAAAGGACAAATTCGGAAATTTGCAGTCAGTCAGTTTTCAGCCCTCCCTTCAGGAGCAGGCGCCACTGAACGCTTACTTAGAAGTACTATTTCCGCATCATATACCACCGTAATCAGATTACTTTATATATGAAGAAGTTATTGGGTCGTTATATAGTGTCATTATTTAAGCACCTATGGTGTTATTGTTTAGGCATTGTATAGTAGTATAATTAAAGCACTTTAGGGTATCGTTTATTTATTGGCACTGTAGAGTGGTATTATTGAAGCACTGTATGGTGGTATTATTTTGGCATTGAATGGAGGTATTATTTAGCACAATAAGGTGTTATTATTTAAGCACTGTACAATGATATTATTTAAGCATTATAGGGTGCTATTATTTAAGCACTGTCTGGTGGTATTATTTAGCACTATAGGGTGCTATTATTTAAGCACTGTCTGGTGGTATTATTTAGCACTATAGGGTGCTATCATTTAAGCACTGTCTAGTGGCATTATTTAACACTATAGGGTGCTATCATTTAAGCACTGTATGGTGGTATTATTTAGCACTACAGGGTGCTATTATTTAGGCACTGTCTGGTGGTATTTAGCACTATAGGGTGCTATTATTTAAGCCCTGTATGGTGGTATTATTTAGGTGTTGAGTGGTGGTATTATTTAGCACTATAGGGTGTTATTAAGTAAGCACTGTATGGTGGTATTTAAGTACTGTAGGATGGTAGTATAAAAGCACTGTATTATGGTATTTTAGGTGCTGTGTGGTGGTATTGTTTAGGTATTGTATAATAGGTATTATATAAACATTGTTTGCTACTATATGTGAGCACTCTATGGTAGTATTATTTAGATACTGTGTGGTGATATTATTTAAGCATTGTATGGTGGTATTATGATGCATAGCACTGTATGATGTTATTATTTAAGCACTGCATGGTGGTATTATTTTGGCATTGAATGGTGGTATTATTTAGCACTATAGGGTGTTATTATTTAAGCACTGTATAGTTGTATTATTTAGGCATTTAACACTATCAGGTGCTATTATTTAAGCACTGTACAATGGTATTATTTAAGCACTATATGGTGGTATTATTAGGCACTATAGGGTGCTATTATTTAAGCACTGTTTGGTGGTATTATTTAAGCACTGTATGATCGTAATATAAAAGCACTGTATAGCGGTATTTTAGGTACTGTGTGGTAGTATTGTTTAGGTATTGTATAATAGGTATTATGTAAGCATTGTTTGCTACTATTATATGAGCACTCTATGGGGGTATTATTTAGTCATAGTGTGATGATATTATTAACGCACTGTATGGTGGTATTATGATGCATAGCACTGTATGATGTTATTATATAAGAATTGTATGGTGCTATTATTTTGATACTGAATGCTTTTATTTAAGCATTGCATGGTGGTATTATTTATCCAAAGTGTGGTGGTATTATTTCAGCATATTGTATGGATATCAGTCAGCATAGTCACCACCACCAACATAGAGATCTTGATCACCACAGTGTCACTATTGCAACACCATCTCCGAGACCATACAGGAAAATGGTCTATCCCTAACCCCAGGCTTGATCGCCCTGTGATTGTTGTATTGCGGTTGTCACCCTTTCTGGGTGTGCACTTGTGTAGCCCTGGTGTGAAGGCACACGCAGTACCCTGGAGGATGTGTGGAGAGATAGCAGTTTAATGCTCAATGAACATTCATTTCAGCACACACTTAGACACGCCCACAGATATATAAAGTCTAGTCACATGCAGTGTTGAGCAGTCATTCAGTCAGTGACTCTGAGTTAGTTCAGTTTCCTGTCAGGAAGACAGAGGAGGGATTGATTGTGCAGTTCAGAAAGTGGAGTCCAGTAAAGGTGAGCCAGATCACCTTAGCCTGGTCAGAGCTGTGCCCCACTAGAAGACAGACTGAGACATTTATTAGAAGAAAGAAGTGAGTTGCAGATATACTTCAGTCTCCTGTCCCAAGGACGGTGAAGGTTCAGAGACGTGCTCCTGCCTAGAAGATTACTGAGAGTCTGGCAACAAGCTCAAGAAAGGAATTAAGTAAGGGACTGACTTTGTTAACCTGTGAAGTGAGAAATGCTTATGCTACCAGCGCGGACAAGGCGAAAGGCACAGTGGTAGAAATTCTGAGTGCAATAGGATTGGAGAAGTCCTGCACGTTGTTACCGGTCACTGTAGACCGAAGCATCACCATAGCTTCATGCATGGTGGTAGGAAACCCAGAGGCTTACCGGACCTTAGGTAGCGGAAAGCAGCCCTAAATAGTCGGTACGTAACTGGGGTCAGGGGGAGTGAGGACCTTGAGTCAGTGCACGACAAGATAGGAATTCAGCTCTCTCACAGGAAGGCTCCGACCACAAAACTGACTGGGCAGTACAGCTTTGGAATAGCTGGAGTCATAGAGGGAACTACGCTTCATGCTGGTTGTACTCATCGTTGTGAAAGTAAAGGAGGCCCCTAACTTGTCCAGCTGCTATCTCGAAATACATTCTCCTTGGATCAGCCTCCCTGGGACCTGCCTTACCAACTTACAAGTAAAGGTATGGAAAGACGCTGACCGTGTGAGACTGAGTTATTTACTTGCATGCCTGCACAACCCTGCCTTAACCATCGACCTGAGGGAAGAGTCCCACCTGTAGGGGACCCGACATCTAGCTGCCTCACCATCCCCTCAGAGATCTACAGCAGCGCTGGTACAAATTTACCAGAGACTACAGGTGGCGTCACGAACTGTAAATATATCTATCCCCTGTAAATATTCCCCCAACATACGCCAGACCGCCAGGGCCACAGACCGAGCCACCGCTACCTGTGACAATCCCCATAGACTTCCATGGGCTCGGCTCTGAGTACCCCATTGCCCTGGTAACCCACAATTGTGGTGGCGGGTCGACACAAAACTTTGGCGTCACGAACAGGATGCGAAACTCGCAAAATTGCGAGCCCTGTGTGCCTATGGAGTTGTTTTTGTGAAAAGGACTGTTTGCACTTTTGGCGCCAAAAATCGCCATCTTTGTCGCCATATTCGCGCCCTCAGGCGCTGGAGAAGAAGGTGGGCGTACCTTCGTGGGCGTGTACCCCCCTGTGGCGCGAAGAAAATGCCTGCCCTCTCAAAGTGCTAATGTGTAGCCTGGTGGTAGGCACACGCAGTACCCTGGGGAGTGTATGGCGAGACGGCGGCTTAAAGCTCAATATGCATTCATTCTACACACACTAGACACACCCTTGGGGTAGTGAAGTATACTCTAGGGAGTGGTCAAGAAGGTATGTGTAGGAGTGATTTTAGTCAGTGAGTCTAGTTCCTGTCTTCGGGCAGTAAGGACGTGAAGAGTCTAGTTCCTGTCTTCAGGCAGTAAGGACGTGGAGAGTCTGCGTCTGGACTACAGTGAGAGAGTCTGCATCTGGAGGGAGGAAGGAGTCTAGATTGCTATCTCATCAGCTTGGAAAGTGGAGTTGGTATAGGTGTTGGAATACACCTTAGTCTGGTCAGAGCTGTGTCATCTCCTCAGCATACATTGAAGGAAAGAACAAGTTGTAACCCAGAAAGTCTTCAGCATTCCTGTCTAAAGGACAGTATCAGGTACAGAGACGTGCTCCTGCCTGTGATAACTGAGCATCTGTGGCGAACTTGATTGGAAGGATAAAAGATTGGAAGTGACTGCTCGACCCCTGGCTAGTAAGAGTGTTTATGTTACCAGCGTGGACAAGGCGAAAGGCAAGTGGATTAGAGAATTGGCGCTTCAGGATTGCAGAAGTCCAGCGCCTTGTTACCGGTCACTGGGGACCGAAGAGTCACTGTTGCTTCAGGCACGGTGACAGGACAACCAGGAATCTACCGGACCCTAGGTCGCGGCAGACAAGCCCCTTATAGTCGGTACGTAGCTGGGGTCAGGGGGAGTGAACACTTTGGAGTTCTGCAGGACAAACATAAGTATTCAGCTCCTTCACAGGAAGATCCCTAACACTAAGCTGACTGGGCAAGAACAGCTAAGATTTGCTGGAATCATAGAGGGAACTACGCTTCAGGCTGGTTGTACTCGTTTATTGGAGATAAAGGAGGCCCCTAACTTGTCCAGCTGCCGTCTCAAGATACACTCCCTTGGATCAGCCTCCTTGGGACCTGCCTTATCATTCTGCAAGTAAAGGTATGGAAAGACGCTGACTGTGTGAGACTGTGTTATTTACGGCACCCGACTTCACCATCTTGACAGACTTTGAGGGAAGAGTCCCACCTGTAGGGGACCCGACATCTAGCTGCCTCACCATCCCCTCAGAGATCTACAGCAGCGCTGGTACTAATTACCAGAATACTACAGGTGGCGTCACGAACTGTACATAAATCAACCCCTGTAAATATATCCCCAACAACATACGCCAGACCGCCCGGGCCACAGACCGAGCCACAGCTGCCTGTGACAAAAACCCCATAGACTTCCATGGGCTCGGCTCTGAGTACCCCATTGCCCTGGTAACCCACAATTGTGGTGGCGGGTCGACACAAACTTTGGCGTCACGAACAGGATACCAAACTCGCGAAATTGCGAGCCCTGCGTGCCTAAGAACTTGTTTTTGTGAAAAGGACTGTTTGCACTTTTGGCGCCAAAATCGCCATTTTTGTCGCCATATTCGCGCCCTCAGGCGCTGGAGAAGAAGGTGGGCGTACCTTCGTGGGCGTCTACCCCCTGTGGCGCGAAGAAAATGCCTGCCCTCTCAAAGTGCTACTATAACATGCGGTCCTGCCCTACAGCAAAGGAGGTCCGCCTCCTCTTCACCTTCCCTGCGAGGAGGAGGAGACGCAAACCCCCCTCCACGGAAGAGACCGGATGTCTCCACAGAAGAAAGAAGAGAGAGTCTTCTGGAGCGTGATGGAGGCAGGACGTGTGGAGCCGAGCGGGGCAGCGGAGGAAGGCAGGCCCCGTGCCCCCGCCGAGCTGCCATCGGCATCCCAGGCCTATGCGATCCTGCACCTGCAACAGGCGTTGTTAGAGGTTCGGGAGGAGAACTCACGTCTAAAGAAGTTGTTCCAACCTGGACTAGAGGAGATAGAGAGACGCCGCTGTAACCTGCTGAAGTGGCAAATGACGAACACGGCGTCCTCTCCCCTCAACGAACCCCACGATTCAAAGTACCGAAAAGTCTGCTGCCCAAGGCGAAGGAGCAACCGGAGGCTGCCCCGAAAGTACCGTTCCCGATCCCACTGGTGAAGCGGTGGATGCGGAGGAGGTTGAGGAGGTACAGCCAATCCCGGAACGCCCGCCCGGCCAAGAGGCCGCAGCAGATTATCGGTCCCCGGCAGGGACACCGGAGGGGTCCTGTCCGTCACTACCAGATGTGGACTGGGACGAGATGGCGCGCCTGGATGACGTCGCCTACACCGCCCAGTGGGAGCAAGAATGGCAGAGTCGTGAGGAGACGAAGAGGCGCCAGCAGGAGGAAGCGCGGGAAATCAAGAAGAACCGCCAGCGACAGTTTGCTGAGCTGATTGCCGACAAGGAGACTGTCCGTCGCGACAAAGGTACCTTACGGGAACCGCGGCGGCAGGGGTGTGTGACTGAGTTCCAGCTCCGGAAGGGCTGGGGCTTTATCCGAGAACCGGGCCTCTACCCAGCGGTCTTCGTCAGCAGGCGTGACGTGGAATCTCACCTGCCACAAGGCCATTCCGGGAGGGACTTAGTAAACGGCGACATAGTCACCTATACGCGGCATTGGGGAATGAAGGGGTGGTATGCCCTGAAAGTCGCCATCGTCCGCGACCCCGTCCCAGACGCCGGTACCGTCACCATTACCGCAGCGTCCCCGTACTCAGCTTCAGCAGCATCCGGCCGTGCCCCAGCATCGCCCCTTCAAAGTCATCGCAACATGCGACCCAAGGTCTATCGCAAGTAAAAGCCACTTCCATATCGCCAAATGCGACCCAGTCTAGATCGCAAACCCTGACGCGGTCTATATCATTGACTGTAATGGAGACGCAATCGGTGTCATGCGAAGAAAGTGTACCCGTTGCGCCCCTGGAGGTTCAAACCAGAACTGTCGCAACCCAGACCCTGATCGCAGCACATGATTTGCTGGTCCTGGGATCAAGGGCCCATTGCGTTGTTCCAGCCCCCGGGTGGAAGATGTGGTGGAAAATGTCTTAGTAGCTGATGAATAAGTGGTAAAGAGTTGGTGAGATCCATATCGGGTCTACCATCAGTACTATAGCAGAAAGTTTAAAATGTTTTTGAAAAAGTATTGCACAAGTTATATATAATGAATATATATTCCTAATTATAGAATGCCCGGCTGGGTAATTGATAATTGATAATTGGTAATTGGTAAATTGATAATTAATATATGATAAACAGTTGCACTTTTACAATGTGATTTATTATGTCTTCTTTTATAAATGGACTTTTTGAGGTAAAGGACTATGCTTACCCAGAACTCTTTTGTACATAGTTGCGCTTCAGCGCCCTATCTTGGTTTTACATAAACCATCCATATCTACCTCTGAAAAACAAAACCCGTGTGGTGTGGCACTGAGTGAGGTCTGCACTTGGATGTCCTGCAGCCCACCCAGGACCCACGTTGAAGGTTTGGTGCGGGTCCTTCACAAGTATCTTGTATATCTATTTATTGAAAATGCTATTTGATACTATTTGTATTAAAGTTTGTAACGTTCAAAGTATTCTTACCTCCCGGATGGGAAGATGTTATTGTTATTGTTATTGCATAAACAAAATTTTTCTGTCTTTTGTATTTCACAGCCCGGGAGTGCTGTCGTTTACCATGGGGGAATGTGTAGCCCTGGTGGTAGGCACACGCAGTACCCTGGGGAGTGTATGGCGAGACGGCGGCTTAAAGCTCAATATGCATTCATTCTACACACACTAGACACACCCTTGGGGTAGTGAAGTATACTCTAGGGAGTGGTCAAGAAGGTATGTGTAGGAGTGATTTTAGTCAGTGAGTCTAGTTCCTGTCTTCGGGCAGTAAGGACGTGAAGAGTCTAGTTCCTGTCTTCAGGCAGTAAGGACGTGGAGAGTCTGCGTCTGGACTACAGTGAGAGAGTCTGCATCTGGAGGGAGGAAGGAGTCTAGATTGCTATCTCATCAGCTTGGAAAGTGGAGTCTGGTATAGGTGTTGGAATACACCTTAGTCTGGTCAGAGCTGTGTCATCTCCTCAGCATACATTGAAGGAAAGAACAAGTTGTAACCAGAAAGTCTTCAGCATTCCTGTCTAAAGGACAGTATCAGGTACAGAGACGTGCTCCTGCCTGTGATAACTGAGCATCTGTGGCGAACTTGATTGGAAGGATAAAAGATTGGAAGTGACTGCTCGACCCCTGGCTAGTAAGAGTGTTTATGTTACCAGCGTGGACAAGGCGAAAGGCAAGTGGATTAGAGAATTGGCGCTTCAGGATTGCAGAAGTCCAGCGCCTTGTTACCGGTCACTGGGGACCGAAGAGTCACTGTTGCTTCAGGCACGGTGACAGGACAACCAGGAATCTACCGGACCCTAGGTCGCGGCAGACAAGCCCCTTATAGTCGGTACGTAGCTGGGGTCAGGGGGAGTGAACACTTTGGAGTTCTGCAGGACAAACATAAGTATTCAGCTCCTTCACAGGAAGATCCCTAACACTAAGCTGACTGGGCAAGAACAGCTAAGATTTGCTGGAATCATAGAGGGAACTACGCTTCAGGCTGGTTGTACTCGTTTATTGGAGATAAAGGAGGCCCCTAACTTGTCCAGCTGCCGTCTCAAGATACACTCCCCTTGGATCAGCCTCCTTGGGACCTGCCTTATCATTCTGCAAGTAAAGGTATGGAAAGACGCTGACTGTGTGAGACTGTGTTATTTACCGGCACCCGACTTCACCATCTTGACAGACTTTGAGGGAAGAGTCCCACCTGTAGGGGACCCGACATCTAGCTGCCTCACCATCCCCTCAGAGATCTACAGCAGCGCTGGTACTAATTACCAGAATACTACAGGTGGCGTCACGAACTGTACATAAATCAACCCCCTGTAAATATATCCCCAACAACATACGCCAGACCGCCCGGGCCACAGACCGAGCCACAGCTGCCTGTGACAAAAACCCCATAGACTTCCATGGGCTCGGCTCTGAGTACCCCATTGCCCTGGTAACCCACAATTGTGGTGGCGGGTCGACACACTATTACAACATGCGATCCTGCCCTACAGCAAAGGAGGTCCGCCTCCTCTTCACCTTCCCTGCGAGGAGGAGGAGACGCAAACCCCGCCTCCACGGAAGAGACCGGACGTCTCTGGAGGAAGATGAAAGAATCTTCTGGAACATCATGGAAGCAGGACGTGTGCAGCCGAGCAGGGAAGCGGAGGAAGGCAGGCCCCGTTCCCCAGCCAAGCTGCCACCAGCACCGGAGTCATCCGTGGTCCTGCACCTGCAGCAAGCATTGCTGGAAGTTAAAGAGGAAAATGCACGACTAAGAAAGATGATTTTGCCACAACCTGGATTTGAAGAGATCGAGAGACGCCGGCGTACCCTGGAGCAGCGGCGGCTGTGGGACGCGGTGTTCTCTCCCTTCGATGATCCCCTACGTCTGGAGTTACCAAAACTTCTGCTGCCCAAGGCGAAGGAGCAACCGGAGGCTGCCCCCGAAAGTACCAATCCTGATCCACCGGTGAAGCGGTGGAGGCGAAGGAGGTTGAGGAGGTACCGCCAGTTCCGGAACGCCCGCCCGGCCAGGAGGCCGCAGCAGATGATCGATCCCCGGTAGGGACACCGGAGGGGTCCTGTCCGTCGTTACCAGACGTGGACTGGGACGAGATGGCGCGCCTGGATGACGTCGCCTATACCGCCCAGTGGGAATGTGAGTGGCAGCGTCGTGAGGAGAAGCAGCAACGCCAGCAGGAGGAAGAGCGGGAAGCTCAGCGGAATCGACAGCGGCAACATGCAGAGCTGATCGCGGACAAGGAGAGTGTCCGGAGAGAGAAAGGTACCCTGAGGGAACCGCGGCGGCAGGGGTGTGTGACAGAGTTCCAGCTCCGGAAGGGCTGGGGCTTCATAAGAGAACCGGGCCTCTACCCAGGGGTCTTTGTCAGCAGACGTGATGTAGAATCCCACCTACCGCAAGGTCATCCCGGGAGGGACTTAGTTAATGGAGACATTGTTACATACACACGGCACTGGGGAATGAAGGGATGGTATGCCCTTAATGTCACAGTCGTCCGTGACCCCGTCCCCGACGCAGGTAACGTCACCACTACCGCAGCGTCCCCGTCTCCAGCTCAAACAGCACCAGGCCGTGCCCCAGCATCGCCCCCTGTAGGCTCTTCGCAAATGGAAGCACCGCCTGTATATTCTTCATTATCTTCTGTTACATCGCAACCTGCGACTCAGTCAGCATCGCAATCAGCGGTCTACACGACGACGCGCACAGCGACTATTTCTGCATCGCGAGAGCAAGTGGCTATAACCGTAACGCAGACAGCGTCTCATAAAGAGAAAGTACCCGTTACGCCCCTAGAGGTTCGCACGAGAACTGTGGCGACCCAGACCCTAATAGCAGCGCACGACTTGTTAGTAATGGGATCTAGGGACCATCGCATTGTTCCAGCCCCCGGGGTGGAAAATGTATTTGAAATAATTAAACAGTAAAAGAAAAACCGGTGAGATCCAGATAGGGGTCTACCATAAGTAATGTTGTAAAAAGTTTAAGAATGTTTGCCAATTTTTGCACAAGTTAAATGTGTATATAACGTATATATATATTGCCAAAAATAGAATGCCCGGCTGGGTAATCAGATAAAAAGTTTTTGCACTTTATTGTGATGTGATTTGATATAATGTGTCTTTGTTTTACAATGGACTTCGAGGTTGAGGACTGTGCCAGCCCAGAACTTATCTGTATATAGTTGCGCTTCGGTGCCTAATCTTGGTTTTACATAAAACCAGCACAATTACCTCTGAATACAAAACCCGTGTGGTGTGGCACTGAGTGAGGTCTGCATTCCTAAGTCCTGCAGCCCACCCAGGACCCACGTTGAAGGTTTGGTGCGGGTCCTTCACAAGAATTTTGCTGTGTATTAAATGAAAATGTTATTTAATATTGTACTTTTCTATATATAATGTTTTGTTTGCAACGTTCAAGACATCCTTACCTCCCGGATGGGACGAATTAATGTTTAATGTTGATGTTTAATGCATAAACAAAATTGTCTCTTTGTATTTTACAGCCCGGGAGTGCTGTCATTTACCATGGGGGAATGTGTAGCCCTGGTGTGAAGGCACACGCAGTACCCTGGAGGATGTGTGGAGAGATAGCAGTTTAATGCTCAATGAACATTCATTTCAGCACACACTTAGACACGCCCACAGATATATAAAGTCTAGTCACATGCAGTGTTGAGCAGTCATTCAGTCAGTGACTCTGAGTTAGTTCAGTTTCCTGTCAGGAAGACAGAGGAGGGATTGATTGTGCAGTTCAGAAAGTGGAGTCCAGTAAAGGTGAGCCAGATCACCTTAGCCTGGTCAGAGCTGTGCCCCACTAGAAGACAGACTGAGACATTTATTAGAAGAAAGAAGTGAGTTGCAGATATACTTCAGTCTCCTGTCCCAAGGACGGTGAAGGTTCAGAGACGTGCTCCTGCCTAGAAGATTACTGAGAGTCTGGCAACAAGCTCAAGAAAGGAATTAAGTAAGGGACTGACTTTGTTAACCTGTGAAGTGAGAAATGCTTATGCTACCAGCGCGGACAAGGCGAAAGGCACAGTGGTAGAAATTCTGAGTGCAATAGGATTGGAGAAGTCCTGCACGTTGTTACCGGTCACTGGAGACCGAAGCATCACCATAGCTTCATGCATGGTGGTAGGAAACCCAGAGGCTTACCGGACCTTAGGTAGCGGAAAGCAGCCCCTAAATAGTCGGTACGTAACTGGGGTCAGGGGGAGTGAGGACCTTGAGTCAGTGCACGACAAGATAGGAATTCAGCTCTCTCACAGGAAGGCTCCGACCACAAAACTGACTGGGCAGTACAGCTTTGGAATAGCTGGAGTCATAGAGGGAACTACGCTTCATGCTGGTTGTACTCATCGTTGTGAAAGTAAAGGAGGCCCCTAACTTGTCCAGCTGCTATCTCGAAATACATTCTCCTTGGATCAGCCTCCCTGGGACCTGCCTTACCAACTTACAAGTAAAGGTATGGAAAGACGCTGACCGTGTGAGACTGAGTTATTTACTTGCATGCCTGCACAACCCTGCCTTAACCATCGACCTGAGGGAAGAGTCCCACCTGTAGGGGACCCGACATCTAGCTGCCTCACCATCCCCTCAGAGATCTACAGCAGCGCTGGTACAAATTACCAGAGACTACAGGTGGCGTCACGAACTGTAAATATATCTATCCCCTGTAAATATTCCCCCAACATACGCCAGACCGCCAGGGCCACAGACCGAGCCACCGCTACCTGTGACAATCCCCATAGACTTCCATGGGCTCGGCTCTGAGTACCCCATTGCCCTGGTAACCACAATTGTGGTGGCGGGTCGACACACACTGATAAGCAGATAAGTGTGTAGCACTGATCAGGCATGCAGCCCCAAACCAGGTTTTCAGTATGAGGAATCAACCCAATAATTGGTAAGCAATCTAGCAGGTTGTGGCGGCGCACACATATAGGATTAAGGGAGACAGAATGTTTTCTATGTTCAGGAAGTGTGAGCGCAGAACTTAATTAACGCTGACATCATCATAATGAGATTTTATTGACAAGATAATTATACCTGGGGTGTAAATCCCATAAACAGGATTTTATAGAGTTCCAGGATGTTACATCATTATTCTATGATGACTTTTATAGGGGGGGGGGGGTGCAGAAGAAAGCATGGACCTCGCTGCTGCATGTAAGATCTATGCAAATGTACAGGGTGAGTGCGAAAGCTATAGAAAAGCATGAAAACTATGAAAGCGGTATACATGCGTACAAAGATAACATTGGAAGCTAGGGTATAACATTTAAAGTGATCTGGATCGAAACTTTAAAAAAGTTAAAGGGTTGTCTCTGGATCCTATTTAGGAGCACACCGCTCATCTGCCTCTTGGCTTCCTGTTTGCTGGGAGCGGTGCGCTCCTGATGATAGACAGTTCGGGCTAACAGCATGGCTGAGCCGCTAACCTGAACTGTGTGATCTCCAGTGCTGCTTGCAGAGGTAATTTTGCCTCTGTAGCATCGGAGGAGTGCAAGGAACTGATTATCGTCCATGGTAAAGGACCATATAAATGTGTCGAGAACACACACAAGAAAATAGAGGCGCTAATATCTCCAAAAATAGTAATCTTTATTCGAAATCAAGAGAAATAAAATACATTACAGGGTTAATCAAAGAGGCACATTAAAGCCAGAGGACAGAGAACAAGTCAATTAGTAAACTGCATGAATAGACAGTAAGTATACTGTACGTGCAAAAGATAGGTAATCCTCAATATATAGAGTGCAAATGTAACAGGTAATGTCCATGTACCACAAACCATGTAAGGTACATGTGCAACATTAGATAATATAACAGGCAACACATGTAAAAGGAGGATATAACAGGTAATGACTGTGTAACTGTGAAGGAGAAGGAGGATATAACAGGTAATGACTGTGTAACTGTGAACGAGGAGGAGGATATAACAGGTAATGACTGTGTAACTGTGAATGAGAAGTCCAGGCAATGAGAATCTAATGAGAATGACTGTAATGAGAAGTCCAGGAAAATAACCTCATGTAGTAAGCAGATGCCCAAAAGTTAAACAGAAAGATGATCAAAGTAAATTAGTCATTTACTTACAACATTTAATATCTTACTAGCATGTATCCCTGCACACAAACACATGTTTCGCCCTCCCTTGACATGCCCCCTGATGAAGCAGAGCGAAACACATGTTGGGGCGAACCTTATGCATTAGGGATTACTTATCTTTGCACAATTATTTACTGGATGTTCTTGCACTTTACTAATTGATTTATTCTTTGCCCTCTGATCGTGGTTTTACTGTTCCTCACTGATTAACTCTTATGTATTTTAGTGTTAAAATGACTTTTTGGAGATAATAGCACCTCTATTTTCTTATGTGGTTTTTGGACATATACTGAAAGGTATGTCTCTGGTATTTACCAATTCTACCATTGAGCTCAATAGAGATTTTGTAGTAGATGTATAAATGTGTCGTCCTGAACAATCTTTCTCGGTGCTTGTGACCTATAAAGGCAGCCCCGTGTAAATGCGGAGCAGGACATGAAGCATTCTTGGTGCGTTACACATAGATTCTGATCAATTAGACTGAGTTTGAGAAATGCGTGGTGCTGTAACAGGTGACAGGGGAATAGTATAGGGTGATAACAGCTGCCAGGAGGGGAAGGACACCCTACAAAGGGTTTCTATGGAAACAAAGAGCAAGCGAATCCTCGATAATTCTGTGGTACGGCAGATGCCTATGACAGAGAAATAGTATAGATGTAATGAAGAACACACATCAAGTGTTCCTCTCAAAGCCCAGTAACCCCCTGCTTCCTGGGTCAGCATCAGCCACATTTTCACCTTTTCGGCAACCATTAACCCTTTCCTTTTACACTTAGGTTTTTAACCCTTCACTTAAAGTTATATGAAATATAACCCTCAGAGTGGGTCAAGGATGAGGGCAAGGATTAAGTAATAGGAGGTGATGGTTATGTGACTGGTAATTATTAACCCCTTTATGATCGGGCGAGTTTTCCTTTTTTTTCACACTATTGGTTTTATCCAAAAGTCATACCTTTTTTCATTTTATGCCGACATATGAGCATGAGGTCTTGTTTTTTGCTGGGCAAGGTGTAGATTTGATTGGCACAATACATTTTATCATAAAATATACTGAAACGGGAGTGAGTGAAAAAAATGCAATTTTGCTGTTGTTTTCACCCTGTGTGTAAGTCTACTGGATGCTGCTGGTGAGTGACCAGCCAAATTGTAAGCTGTAGCTGGGAGAGAGACATGCCAGAGTCTCTCTCTGAATGGAGACTGCATGGGTCAGCTAGGAAAGCTGAGCAGTCTGTGTGTTGAAGCTGCAGAATAATGCGTGAAAGCTGGAGCATGCTCAGTGTGAACTGTGACCAGAGTTGAATACTTCTGTATGGCACTGGAATCTGTTGGAGTTCAGGCTGAAGATGATACCGAGACTGGTGGGAACGGGCCTCTTCTGTGTATGGAAGGACTATAATCTGTTCGGGTGAGCCCGCATTGACATATGTTCGCTGCTACATGAACTGTTTATTTGCGGTTATACCTTTGTTTTGTGCCTAGAAGAGGCTTTTTTATTTTGACTCTTTTGGAGTTTTATGAAAGCAATAAAACTGCACCTGTTTGGAACAAACAACATTGCCTGGGTGACCACTCCCTACTGCATATCTGAGAGCGTGAATCCCTACAACACCCGACATTGGAGGTACTACTACGTACCATGTCGGGATGGGGTTAAATGGGTTTCTTCCTTATTTTTGTGTTGAAAATCAAGTCATAGCGGACAAATATCAAAACATGTAAATCTGGAGTAAAAGGAATAGTTGAAAAATTCAGAAATGTGTTTTTGCCCTGAATGTCTTCTCAAGGCCACATTTTAGTTCTTAGGGAAGTAGTGACAAAATGGATTCTGTGCATACCTGGTGTATAAATACTTCCACCCACTGACTGGTACTGCCATACATATACCGTTATCTCTATGTGGTGCCAAAAAGAATAGCCATCTACATTATCCAGGACCTTAAAACGTGCCTAGATATATCCATGTCCCCAAGGCACTTTCGGCATACAATGGCCTCATTAAATTCCTTTTTTGTTAGATGGGTCTCCCAAGTGGATGCTGACCACTTTATGTCACACTACCAGGGATCCCAGCAAAAAGCCATAATCTAAGCAGATGTTTAATTTCTGTACATTGCGTCCATACACAGTGGAAACTAATTATTACACTTTACTAGTTGGCTTCTAGAGTTGACTTTCAATAAAGCTTCTGAAAAATTGTCTTGTGGGGTGCCTTTCGTTGGTGCAGTAACATACAGCGCAGTTAGGTTAGCCAGACAGCACATGGAACAGCAGAGGTGGATTTGTACGTCAGCACCTTGAGCGGTATGAAACAGCAGAGCTGGATATACTGGACGCAAGGTGGAGTAGCACAAAACAGTGGATGTGTAGATGCTGGATGGCACATGGAACAGCAGAGCTGGATATGCTGGACGCAAGGTGGAGTAGCACGAAACAGTGGATGTGTAGATGCTGGATGGCACATGGAACAGTGGAGCTGGATATGCTGGACGCAAGGTGGAGTAGCACGAAACAGTGGATGTGTAGATGCTGGATGGCACATGGAACAGTGGAGCTGGATATGCTGGACGCAAGGTGGAGTAGCATGAAACAGTGGATGTGTAGATGCTGGATGGCACATGGAACAGCAGAGCTGGATATGCTGGACGCAAGGTGGAGTAGCACGAAACAGTGGATGTGTAGATGCTGGATGGCACATGGAACAGCGGAGCTGGATATGCTGGACGCAAGGTGGAGTAGCACGAAACAGTGGATGTGTAGATGCTGGATGGCACATGGAACAGTGGAGCTGGATATGCTGGACGCAAGGTGGAGTAGCACGAAACAGTGGATGTGTAGATGCTGGATGGCACATGGAACAGTGGAGCTGGATATGCTGGACGCAAGGTGGAGTAGCACAAAACAGTGGATGTGTAGATGCTGGATGGCACATGGAACAGTGGAGCTGGATATGCTGGACGCAAGGTGGAGTAGCACGAAACAGTGGATGTGTAGATGCTGGATGGCACATGGAACAGCAGAGCTGGATATGCTGGACGCAAGGTGGAGTAGCACGAAACAGTGGATGTGTAGATGCTGGATGGCACATGGAACAGCAGAGCTGGATATGCTGGAGAGCATGTGGAGTGACATGGAACAATTGAACTGAATATGAAAGGCACATGGAATAGTGTAACTGGATAAGTAGCCAGGCACTTTGGTAATGCAGAGCTGAGTGTATGGACAGATGCTTTGGAAAAGCAGAGAAAAGTGTGCTGTTAGGAACACTAGAGTCAAGTCTACAGACGGGTGCTTTGAAACAGTAGAGCAGTGTTTGCAGACAGGAACCTTGATACAGCAGAGCCAAGTGTGCAGACAGGCACCATGGGACAATGGAGCTGTTTTTGCACACAGGCACCTGTGGAACAGCAGTGCTCAGTCGGTTTGTTGAGCTCGGTTTGTCAGTTTGCAAACTTCAGTATTGTGTTAGCGGTGTGATTATTCCGGCATAAAAATCATCGTTATCGGCAACTCATCGCCGAAGTAAACAGGAGACATGTTACCAATAACATGATGCAGTGTGAGGTCGGAACGATCATATTAACAATCTTTCTGCTCCTGTCAGAACTCACCGGCTTCTGTAAACCAGTCGTGAACAATCCGCACATTGGCGATCACGGCCTTTGATCGACAACTCCAGATTGGTCTAACATGAAACAAAAGCAAAATAAACAAACCAAGTAATACAAAGTAGCCTAATAAAGAGGGTATTGAAAATAAGCCTGTTAGAAAGGCACTGTAGCGTGACGCGCAGCGCCTAGGGCCGCGCCGACTGTGCCCACAGAGCTGAGTACACCATGTGTTTGGACAAGCCTTTCACTTCTGCTAACGCAAACATCGAAAATCCACCGTAATGAAGGAGACTTACAGATATTTCTCCAAGACAAGACAGCTGATCCAAAGAAGGCCAACTGTATGAGCGGCGAGTGGGAGCGCACAGCTCACAAACAGCTGTACGCCTCATATATGTGACTGGGGTCAGGGGGCACATTTTGCACTATATATCGACATTTTTCTTTTTTCTTTTCTCTCTGTAAAGATTTATGTCATTCACTCATCTTATATAAAAACAGTCAATACTTTTGGGGTTTTTTTGCCCAAATTTCTGCAGTTGGCTTAAGACCCCAATTTTTCCTAAGATGTGCAAACTCCATGATTGGTTAATGGCTACGTCAGAAGTCGGAGAGTCCCAGTTTCCCTACTTTCATGATACAGGGATGGTGAGCGGGGAACGTTAGAGCTGGATATACAGGTCACTGCCTCCTACAGGATCAGCACACTCTTCCTCCGCTGCTATCACCATTCTCTTTATCAGGTTGTCCCCTGGGTGCTTCATTTCTGCCCACTTCAATCCTTAGTTGAGGTCAAGCAGAACGTTGGCAAAAACAGATAGGATTTACAAACTAGCTCCAGTGCTCGGAAACATCGAAATTATTCACTAATTGCAATAAACAAAACAGCATTGTCACTGCTCATCCTGATAAGTTTCCTGGACTTAGGCCACATACTATTCTGCAGCTGTTGTCAGCCTCAGATATTGCCGTCCCCTCCAGACCCTGCGGCACATCTGTCATTTTGCACCGCGGTTGTGTCAGCTGTCACATATACTGATGTGTGCTTTCATCTTCATGTTTCTGCTTTATAGCCGATCAAAAATTATCATGTATTTTGCATTGATACATGAAGCATTTTCCATCGGGTGTAGCATCTCCTTTACCACCTAGGAGTCTGTAGTTGCTGTTTTCTGCCATGAGCTTCTTCGAAATGATCGGAAAGCTCAGTCCCACTGGGATATTATAGTATTATTGGAGTAATCAAAAAAAGGGAGGAGGGAGATGCAGCTGCAGTTGGCTCGTTCTATGCATTTGTGTAGCCCTGGTGTCTAAGGCACACACAGTACCCTGGAGGATGTGCGGAGAGGTAACAGTTTAATGCTCGATATCCATTCACTCCCATCACACACTTTAGACACACCCATAGTGTATATAAGCTAGTGACATGCAGCTGAGAGGAGTTCTGTTTCCTGTCTTTGGACAGAGGAGGGAGTGAGTTCTGTTTCCTGTCTTCGGACAGAGAAGTGAGTCAGTGTGTCTAGCCTGAACGAGGAGGGAGGAGAAGTTCAGCCAGATCCTGTCAGCAGTTCTTAAAGTGGAGGCTAGTAAGGGTGAGCCAATTCACCTCAGCCTAGTCAGAGCTGTGCCTAATCAGGAGATAGAGACAATTAAGGAAGAAAGAAGAGTTAGCAGCAGAAACTTCAGTCGCCTGTCCCAAGGACAGTGAAGTTCAGTCGATGTGCTCCTGAACTAGAAGAATACTGAGATTCTGTCAGCAGCTCCAAGGAAGAAGCAAGAAAAGATTACCTTGTATTACTCTAGGAAGTGTGGAGTGCTTATGCTAAAAGCGCGAACAGGGCGAAGGGCGCAGTGGAAGAAACAGAGACGTGCTTTAGGTATAGAATTGCCTGCACAATTTCACCGGTCACTGGAGACCGAAGTGTCACTACAGCTTCAGGCGTAGTGATAGAAAAACCAGAGTCTTACTGGACCTTAGGTCGCAGAAAGCAGCCCTTGGAGTGTCGGTACGTAACAGGGGTCAGGGAGAGTGGGAACCTTGAGTCGATGCAGGACAACAGTAGGAACCCAGCTCTCTCAAAGGAAGGCTCCGACCACAAAACTGACCGGGCAGTACAGCTAAAGGAGTTAGCTGGAGAAATCGGAGTGAACTTAGCTCTATGCAGGTTGGACTCATAATATTGGAAGTAAAGGAGGCCCCTAACCTGTTCAGCTGTTATCTCGAAGCACATCCTCCACCCCAACAGCCTCCCTGGGACCTGCCTTATCATCTGACAAGTAAAAGGTATGGAAAGACACTGGATGGTGTGAGACTGATTCATTTATTTGCACCCTACATCATTAATACCATAGACTTTGAGGGACCAGTCCCACCTGTGGGGGACCCTCATCTAGCTGCCACAACATCCCCTCAGAGATCTACTGCAGCGCTGGTCTTAGTGACTAGACAACTACAGGTGGCGTCACGAACTGTTATATACAAATCCCCTGTAAATAGTTCCCCTTTAACGCCTGACCGCCAGGGACACGGACCGAGCCACGCTACCAGTGACATTCCCTATAGAAATCTACAGGCTCGGCTCCGAGTACCCCATATCCCTGGAAACCCACAATTGTGGTGCGTGGTCGAGACACAAAACTTGGCGTCACGAACAGGATCCGAAACTTGCAGAATTGCGAGCCCTGTGTGCCTGTGAAGTGTTTTGGTGAAAAAGACTGTTGCTGTTTGGCGCCAAATACCGCCATCTTTGCCGCCATATTCGCGCCCTGAGGCGCTGGAGAAGAAGGTGGGCGTGCATTCGTGGGCGTGTACCCCCCCTGAGGCGCGAAAGTTATGGCCGCCCTCTCCAAGGCCTACTACAATGTGCGATACAGCCCTACAGCAAAGGAGATCCGCCTCCTCTTCACCTTCCCTGCGAAGAGGAGGAGACGCAAACCCCGCCTCCACGGAAGAGACCAGACTGTTCTGGAAAAGTACCAGAGACGGACTTGGAGCATGATGGAGGCAGGACGTGTGCAGCCGAGCAGGGACAGCGGTGGAAGGCAGGCCCCGTTCCCCAGCCAAGCTGCCACTAGAACCAGAACCATCTGTGGTCCTGCACCTGCAGCAAGCCTTGCTGGAGATTGGAGAGGAAAACGCAAGGTTAAAGAAAATGATCCTGCAACGACCTGGCGTGGAGGAGATTGAGAAACGCCGGCGTAACTAGATACAGCGGCGGCTGTGGGACACGGTGTTCTCTCCCTTCGACGACCCTCCGCCATTTGAATTGCCCAAATTTCTCTGCCCAAGGCTAAGGAGCAACCGGAGGCTACCCCCAAAAGGACCGACCCTGATCCCACCGATGGAGCGGTGGAGGCGAAGGAGGTTGAGGAGGTCCAGCCAGTACCGGAACGCCCGCCCGGCCAGGAGGCCGCAGCAGATGATTGTTCCCCGGTAGGGACACCGGAGGGATCCTGTCCATCGTTACCAGACGTCGACTGGGATGCAATGGAGCGGATTGATGACGTCACGTACGCGGTCCAGTGGGAAAGAGAAATGCCGTGTCGCAAAGAGGAGCCGCGACGCCGGCAGGAGGAAGAACAGGAGGCCCAGCGTAACCGACAGCGGCAGCATGCAGAGCTCATCGCGGACAAGGAAACCGTTCGCCGCGATAAAGGTACCCGGAGGGAACCACGACGTCAGGGGTGCGTCACCGAATTCCAGTTCCGCAAGGGCTGGGGTTTTATCCGGGAACCGGGACTTTACCCAGGCGTATTTGTGAGCCGACGCGACGTAGAGTCCCACCTACCACAAGGCCATCCGGGAAGGGACCTAGTTAATGGAGACATCGTCACCTACACACGGCACTGGGGTATGAAAGGATGGTATGCCCTTAATGTCACAATCGTCCGTGACCCCGTCCCTGACGCAGGTAACGTCACCATTGCCAGCGCGTCACAGTCCCGGGCTCCCGCTGCACCAGGCCGTGCCCTGGCATCATCCCCTGAATGTCAATTGCAGCTTGAAGCGCCCCCGGCATATTCTGCTCTGCCAGTGCCTCGCATCAAATCGCAACCCGCGACCCAATCTACATCGCAAACTGCGGTTAAATTTGAATCGCCCTCTGTTACGCAAACTGCGACGCAATCGGCGTCTCACAAAGAGATACCCGGCGTGCCCCAAGCGGTTCGCACAAGGACTGTAGCGACCCAAACCCTGATAGCAGGTCACGACCTGTTTGTCATGTGCTCTAAGGAGCATCGCATTGTTCCAGCCCCGGGGTGGAAAATGTAGTTGAAGTAATTAAACAGTAAAGACCGGTAGGATCCAGACAGGGGTCTACCGCATGTAACGTTGTAGAAAGTTTGAGAATTTTTGCCAGATTTGCACTTTATAGCTAAATGTATCTATGTTTTTCTATAATGAGTAGAATACCCGGCTGGGTACCAGAATGAAATTTGAAAAAGTTGAGTGCATAGTTTTACATATAGGATACCCTGATTGGGTAAATACCGTGAGAAGTATAATGTGAGTTTCAGAAGTTACCAATATGTGTCTTTTATTATGTCATGGACTGAGAGGCTGAGGACTGTGCCAGCCCAGAACTTATCTTTGTACATAGTTGCGCTTCGGTGCATTATATTGGTTTTACATGAAACCACAACAATTACCTCTGAACATAAAACCCGTGTGGTGTGGCACTGAGTGAGGTCTGCATTCAGATGTCCTGCAGCCCACCCAGGACCCACGTTGAAGGTTTGGTGCGGGTCCTTCACAAGAATGCTGTTTAATATGACATATTTATTGAAAGTATGTTTTTGTATTTTTCTATGTTCATTGTACATAATGCAACGTTTAAGATTTCGTACCTCCCGGATGGGATGAGTTTAATGTTTATTGTTAATGCAAGACAAAATGTCTTTCTTCTTATATTTCACAGCCCGGGAGTGCTGTATTTTACCATGGGGGAATGTGTAGCCCTGGTGTCTAAGGCACACACAGTACCCTGGAGGATGTGCGGAGAGGTAACAGTTTAATGCTCGATATCCATTCACTCCATCACACACTTTAGACACACCCATAGTGTATATAAGCTAGTGACATGCAGCTGAGAGGAGTTCTGTTTCCTGTCTTTGGACAGAGGAGGGAGTGAGTTCTGTTTCCTGTCTTCGGACAGAGAAGTGAGTCAGTGTGTCTAGCCTGAACGAGGAGGGAGGAGAAGTTCAGCCAGATCCTGTCAGCGGTTCTTAAAGTGGAGGCTAGTAAGGGTGAGCCAATTCACCTCAGCCTAGTCAGAGCTGTGCCTAATCAGGAGATAGAGACAATTAAGGAAGAAAGAAGAGTTAGCAGCAGAAACTTCAGTCGCCTGTCCCAAGGACAGTGAAGTTCAGTCGACGTGCTCCTGAACTAGAAGAATACTGAGATTCTGTCAGCAAGCTCCAAGGAAGAAGCAAGAAAAGATTACCTTGTATTACTCTAGGAAGTGTGGAGTGCTTATGCTAAAAGCGCGAACAGGGCGAAGGGCGCAGTGGAAGAAACAGAGACGTGCTTTAGGTATAGAATTGCCTGCACAATTTCACCGGTCACTGGAGACCGAAGTGTCACTACAGCTTCAGGCGTAGTGATAGAAAAACCAGAGTCTTACTGGACCTTAGGTCGCAGAAAGCAGCCCTTGGAGTGTCGGTACGTAACAGGGGTCAGGGAGAGTGGGAACCTTGAGTCGATGCAGGACAACAGTAGGAACCCAGCTCTCTCAAAGGAAGGCTCCGACCACAAAACTGACCGGGCAGTACAGCTAAAGGAGTTAGCTGGAGAAATCGGAGTGAACTTAGCTCTATGCAGGTTGGACTCATAATATTGGAAGTAAAGGAGGCCCCTAACCTGTTCAGCTGTTATCTCGAAGCACATCCTCCACCCCAACAGCCTCCCTGGGACCTGCCTTATCATCTGACAAGTAAAAGGTATGGAAAGACACTGGATGGTGTGAGACTGATTCATTTATTTGCACCCTACATCATTAATACCATAGACTTTGAGGGACCAGTCCCACCTGTGGGGGACCCGTCATCTAGCTGCCACAACATCCCCTCAGAGATCTACTGCAGCGCTGGTCTTAGTGACTAGACAACTACAGGTGGCGTCACGAACTGTTATATACAAATCCCCTGTAAATAGTTCCCCTTTAACGCCTGACCGCCAGGGACACGGACCGAGCCACGCTACCAGTGACATTCCCTATAGAAATCTACAGGCTCGGCTCCGAGTACCCCATATCCCTGGAAACCCACAATTGTGGTGCGTGGTCGAGACACATTCTAATCCTATGCCGTAGAGAAACTGCCCACTACAGAGTAAATGCCAGGAAAGTGACTGTGAACGGCACTGGTTTTATACGTAGCTGGAGCAAATGGTTACAGATTTGTAATGAAGCCTAGTAACTTCAATTTATACTTCTGTTACTAACCATAAATTTGTATTTTCAGCGCTGGAGTCCTGGGTTCGAATCCCACCTAGGACAACATCTGCAAGGAGTTTGTATGTTCTCCCCGTGTTTGGGTGGGTTTCTTCCGGGTTCTCCGGTTTCCTCCCACATTCCAAAAACATACAGATAGGGAATCTAGAATGTGAGCCCCATCGGGGACAGCGATGATAATGTGTGCAAAACTGTAAAGCGCTGCGGAATATGTTAGCGCTATATAAAAATAAAGATTATTATTATTACCTGTTGTAAATGCAGCTGTTCTCCTGAATCCGGCGATGTTTTTCTCTTATTCCTGCACCTCTCCATTACTGAGCCATAGCCTCCTCTTCTTTGTATATAAATCTAGTCTTTTTAGCCAAATGGGTGTGGCCCACAACTCTTCTCTGTGGGAATCTTTTTGAACACCACAATCAGATTTACATACAGGGAGGAGGAGGCCATATGTCAGTAATGGAGAGGAGCAGGAAGAAAAGAAAAACATCGCAGGATTCAGGAGAACAGCGGCGTTTACATCAGGATAAAAAAAAAATGGCAGGTCCCCTTTAAAAAAAATGATTTACCAGGTTCATGTACCTGTCTCAGTCTAGCCTATGGGTCTCAGCTAGAGAAAACTCATCCGTTGTGCTGCACGTTACATATTCTATAAAATCCTTAAAAGGAAAAAAGACAATTTCTCTTCAACATTTCTTTAATTGGAAGAAACAGTAAAATAAGCCACAGAACGCACAGGGCACGTGGCACCATGCCCACAGCTGCTTCATGTAGTCACTTGTTCTGGAAACTGGGCAGAATTTCAGATGTTTCACATTGCGTTCCCTATGCTGTAGGTTACATCAAATATATGGTAGAAACAGTAGTACAGTAATCCCTCACCTATAATGACCCCAATAAGATGACCTAATCGTACGCCTTCCATGATCACATCATCCTTAGCTCTTAGGCTGCTGTCTAGTCCTGTGTAGACTGATAGATAGGTTCATTCCCACTTGAAGAATGAGTACCCGGCTATGCTAAATTTTCACTTCTTGGATAAATGGCACCAGTGTAGATTACTGCCGGTTATCCCCAGATTCTGGTTAGAATGGAGACTCAGGGTTAAATTCCCTTACCTCACACACCACAGCAATTAATTAAACCTGCCCAAAAAGAAGGAGACCATTCAGACACCATATACTGTAGTAAAGTACAGGACTCACGTCTTAATCACTGAATTGTGTTCAGATCTCCTCTGGTATTAATGTAGGTGTATGGACATGCTGCGCACATTTCCCCCTTTAAGAAACCATTTTCAATGTTGTGTGATGTAATATGTAATGTGAATTGTGTTGTGTATTGTGAATTGTGTAGTGCGTTAATAAACTGTGCAGTTTGACTGTAGGAACAGTTAGAGTTTATGTTTGGACTAGCCCAGAATGGGAGGGGCTATGTGGGAATACAGTGGGGAACTTCCTTATAGAGAGGCAGATAGGGCCTGGTGTGCTGAGCAGAGCAAAAGGTCCAGGGTGAACAGTGCCACGTTCTAGGGTGACCCTATATGAGAGGAGACCGAACAGAAGGGACAGTGAGATCCTGAGCATACATGACAGAGAGACAGTGTGGCCTTCCGGAGACGGGTACTAGGAGAGAATGCCTAACTACTAGACCCCGAACTTACAAGAAGGTAAGAGGCCAAAGCAGGACTGAGTATGTGGGATGAGTGAAGAGTTCCAGGGCGCCAGTAGTGGAAAGAGGATATGAAACCACAGAACAAGTGGATGACACTTGTTGATCAGGACTGTAGTATTAAGGCTGGGTTGTGGTGAAGTAGGGAGAAACAGTGGACATAGAGATCCCTGAAGTAAACTACTAAGGAAGGAAGAAAACTGTGTGAATAATGCTTCAAGTCGTAAAGGAAACATTGGTAAAATTTTGTAGCCACTATCCCTTGTATATAACCCTTTATCAAGTTATCATTCAGTAAAGAGTTTATTTTTGAATGGTGGTCTCATTGAATTGTGAAACATCTGGTCCTGGCAAACCCACAACAATGGTTACATGCAGCCTGCGTGGGCGTAAGGTACACGTCCACACACCCAGCCAGAACCTCCAGTTTCTTGTAACGTGGCAGGGCACCAGAGATGGCTGCCTCACCCACGGCTACTACCCTGCGCCACGTTACATTTACATCAGCACAAACACTGCGCCCCCGCCGGGAGATTCATGGCTGTGAGGCCGCATGCAACAGCACATCACCAAGGTCCTTTTCTGTTCCCCATTACTGTTCCCAGTGCACAAGGTCCATAAATACATGACTGTAAGAGTCTGATCAGAAGACCATGACTGGCCACACACAGCTTGGCCCTTAGCCTCATCGAACACCTCTGGGATGAACTAGAAAGGAAACTGGCAAACCCTCTCCTTTATGAGGAAAATCAGATCGGAACCATGGGAAGAGGAAATTATTTTCACGGACTGTACTGTGGTGCTAAGCTGGGTGGTAGTGAAGGAAATGAGATCAATGGAGGCAGGAATGTGTGAGGCCGAGGAAATAACAAGACTGTGTATGCTCTGTATTAATGAAGAAACGTGCGAAAAGTTGTGTACCCGCTATCCTGTGTACATAGTTGTCACGCAATGGCTGTTTAGTACAGTATTATTTGTTAAGAACTGGTGGTCTCCTTTCATGAACTGGTTAACATCAGGCCCTGGTCAACCAGCAAATCGGTTACATGCGGCCTGCACGGGCCTAGCACCATCACAGCACAAGTCCTCACACCCAGCCAGGGCTGTGACACAAGAGATGAGTACCTCACCCACGGCTATCGCCCTGTGCCACGTTACACTTGGCATAGTCGGCAGGATCAAGTCTTGCAACTGGAAGAGCGAAGTGTTACGGGGAAGACTGGAGTTTTGTGGAGGATGATGACCATTACGTTGTCTAAGATGGTGTCGATCATGGACTCTGTAATGGTGCTTAGTGGCACAGAACAACAAGAAGGTTGTGGGTGGAGAAGGAACAAACGGGTTCAAAGAGTTGTCCAGCCCTCCAGTGATTACTCTTACCAGAGGGAGTGTTGGAACTGGAAGTGGCAGCCTACAGCGAGCAGTGGCCACTGTGGAAAGATGAAGTGGAAGGAAAAGTCCAGCCAAGGAAGGTGTGACTTAATAAAATGGGTGGTGGAGCTAGACAGATGGGATGGTGAGCCGAATAGAACCCCACCCTGCAAAAGGCAGAGCCGTGACGAAGGTGGCATTTTGGAGAGAGAGACAGCACCATTTGTTGGTTGGAAGTTGAGGAGAGTTCAGTGTGATATGGTGATCAAGTGACGAGTGATAATGGCGGAGTGGCATCATCTATTGGCAAGTGAAGGCCTGGCGCTTAGTGAGCCGCCTGAGGAAAGGATCAGGCGAGGATGGTTTGCGTCAGTTAATGGTGCTGATGGAGGAAGAGGTGAAGCCAGGTAGCCTGGCAGAGAAGGTGACCGAGTCTCCTAATAGAGAGCTAGAAGCCAGATGTGAGTCAGAAGTTGAGCCGCTTACCGTGGCCTGGTTCATGGCCCACAGAAGGATCAAGCAGCTGGAAGCCTTATGAGCCCAGTTGCTGGTGGGTTCCCCACCAATCCCACGGGCAATACCCACCTCCGAGGGAGAGATCACTAACCAAGGAGTGGTAGATCGCAGAGGATCGGTGAGGAAAACGGAGTCAGAAGCTGGAGAGGCCATGTTGTGCTTGTTGCACCTGCTTAAGAGGACAGTTTAAAGTCCCTGTAAGGTCACGTTTCAGACTCCCTCATGTTGTGGCCACAGATGGCTTAAGCTGTTTGGTTAAAATCCTGCAGGATTGAGGGACACTGTAGCCATGAGAGGGTTGCACCCTTCACCAAGGACTGATGTTGCAAAACAGGGCCAATATTAAACCAAAGGACTGTTTCCAGGTTAAATAGACTTGGACAGTTGTGGTTCCTGGGTCCTAAAAAACTAACCAAGTAGGACTGATTCTGTGTCACTCCAAAAAAGAGGAGGAAAACATCAGCTGTGTTCTGTAGAAGAAAAGAATGAAAATGTCATGTTGGTTGATGTAATGTTATGTGTGGTGTAGTGTATTGGTGTGTTCCGGGCTTTCCGGATAGTCGAGGAGACCATCATTAAAGAAGGGGGAAATGTAAGGAGATGGACATTTTGCAATATGGACATATTGCCCTGTTGTCCCTTGAAGATATCAATGTCATTGTTGTAATTACATGCGTTATTGTGATGGAGATGTGTAATGTGAATTGTAATGGTGATGTAATGTTTTGTCCTGTACTATGAGGAAGCTGTATTCTGCCCACCAACAGACAGTGAATATGGACAGTCAGAGTCAGAGAGAAGGGTCCAGAGAAGGTACGCCTAGCAGCATGGCCCTGAGTAGCATACAGCTCTTAAAAGAAATGGGCCAGGACAGAATAGAATATGAGACAAAGTGAGTGCCCTAGGCACGGGTTCCCTAGGCATCAGAGAGCTTGAAGCTGAGTCTGGCCATATTGGCAAAACCCTCTCCTTTATGAGCAGAATCAGAAGCAGAACCACAGGAAGAGGAAATTATTTGGACTGTACATGGACTGAACTGTGATGCTAAGCTGGGTGGTGGTGAAGGACGTAAAATCAGTGGAGGCAGGAATGTGTGAGGCCAAGGAAGTAATGAGATTGTGTATGGAGATGCTCTGTATTAATGAAGAAACATGTGAGAAGTTCTGTACCCGCTATCCTGTGAACACAGTTTTCGCGCAATGGCTGTTTAGTAAAGTATCGTTTGTTAAGAACTGGTGGTCTCCTTTCATGAACTGGTTAACATCAGGTCCTGGCCAACCAGCAATATCAGTTACAGCTGGCCCTCATGTGTTGACCCGCCACCACAATTGTGGGTTACCAGGGCAATGGGGTACTCAGAGCCGAGCCCGTAGAAGTCTATGGGGTTGTCACAGGTAGCGGTGGCTCGGTCTGTGGCCCTGGCGGTCAGGCGTATGTTGGGGGGTATATTTACAGGGGATAGATTTATATACAGTTCGTGACGCCACCTGTAGTTCTCTGATCACTGAGACCAGCGCTGCTGTAGAACTCTGAGGGGATGGTGAGGCAGCTAGATGTAAGGTCCCCTACAGGTGGGACTCTTCCCTCAGGTCGATAGTTATGGTGGGGTAGTGCAGGGATGCAATTGAATAACACAGTCTCACACATCAGCGTCTTTCCATACCTTTTACTTCTCAGATGATAAGGCAGGTCCCAGGGAGGCTGATCCAATGGAGGATGTGTTTTGAGGTAGCAGCTGAACAAGTTAGGGGCCTCCTTTACTTTCACAAAGATGAGTCCAACCAGCATAAAGCGTAGTTCACTCCTGAAACTCCAGCTATTTCAAAGCTGTACTGCCCGGTCAGTTTTGTGGTCGGAGCCTTCCTGTGATGGAACTAGGTTCTTGCTGTTGCTGATCAGGCTCAAAGTCCCTATTCCACCTGACCCCAGTTACATACTGACACTCCAAGGCTGCTTGCTGCGACCTAAGGTCCAGTAAGCCTCTGGTTCTTCTGTCACTAAGCCTGGAGCTATAATGACACTTCGGTCCCCAGTGACCGGTGACAATGTGCAGGACTTCTCCAATCCTAAAGCACTTTTAAAATCCTTCCACTGTGCCCTTCGCCTTGTCCGCGCTTGTAGCATAAGCACTCCTCACTTCCAAAGGCTATGCAGGTTAGTCCCTTCTTACTTCTTTCTTGAGCTTGTTGACAGAATCTCAGTAATCCTCTAGGCAGGAGCACGTCTCTGAACCTTCACTGTCCTTAGGACAGGCGTCTGAAGTATCTGCAACTCACTCCTCTCTCTTACTGCACAGACTACACACTGGTGGGATGACTCACTCAGGAGCCACCCGGGTTAGACTGAATCCCAGACTGACTGCCTGGCTCTGCTGATGTCACTAGCTTATTTACCTATGGGTGTGTCTAAGTGTGTGTTGGAGTGAATGTTTATAGAGCATTAAACTGCTATCCCTCCACACATCCTCCAAGGTACTGCGTGTGCCTTCACACCAGGGCTACACATTCCCCCATGGTAAAAGACAGCACTCCCGGCTGTGAAATACAAGAAGACAGAAATTTTGTTTATGCAATAACAATAAACATTAACTTCTTCCCATCCGGGAGGTAAGGATTTCTTGAACGTTGCATTAAACATTAAAATTAGAAAAAATACAAAATTTTAAATAGACATTTTCATATACATAGATAACAATATTCTTGTGAAGGACCCGCACCAAACCTTCAACGTGGGTCCTGGGTGGGCTGCAGGACATCTGAATGCAAACCTCACTCAGTGCCACACCACACGGGTTTTTGTATTCAGAGGTAGTTGGGGTGGTTTCATGTAAAACCAAGAAAATACACAAAGTGCAACTATATACAAGATCAGTTCTTGGGCTGGCTCAGTCCTCAGCCTCTAAGTCCATTATGAGACACAATAAGGAAAAGACACATATATATATACATTTCAAATATGCATCATTCTTCTTTAACTCTTACTTTACCCAACAGGGCATTTTATGTAAAACTATGCATTAAATTTTCAACTTTTTACTCTAGTACCCAGCCGGGCATTCTACTCATTATAGAAAACATAGATATTATCTTTGGCAATAAAGTGCAAATCTGGCAAAATTCTCAAACTTTTTACATTTTCTTTGTTGCGGTAAACCCTGTCTGGGTCCTACCGTTCTTCACATTTCCTTGTTGACTTTAGTTACACTTTCCATCCCGGGGGCTGGAACAATGCGATGATCCCTAGATCCCAGGACTAACAAGTCGTGACCTGCTATCTGAGTTTGGGTCGCAACAGTCCTCGTGCGAACCACTAGGGGCGCAACGGGTGCTTCCGCTTTATGAGACGCTGTCTGCGTTACTGTAATATCCACTTTCTCTCGCGATGCAGAAATAGTCGCAGTACGCGTCGTCGTGTAAACTGCTGCTTGCGATGTGGAATGGATCACAGATTGCGATGTAGTAGGAGAATGTAGTGAAGAGTATACAGGCGGTGCTTCCATTTGCGAGGAGCCTGCAGGGGGCGTCGCCGGGGCACGGTCTGATGCAGCGGGAGATTGTGACTGGGATGCGCTGGCAATGGTGACGTTACCTGCGTCAGGGACGGGTCACGGACGATTGTGACATTAAGGGCATACCATCCCTTCATACCCCAGTGCCGTGTATAGTTGACAATGTCCCCATTAATTAGGTCCCTCCCGGGATGACCTTGTGGCAGGTGGGATTCTACGTCCCTGCGACTGACAGAGACCCCTGGGTAGAGGCCCGGTTCTCTGATGAAGCCCCAGCCCTTCCGGAGCTGGAACTCTGTCACACTCCCCTGCCGCCGCGGTTCCCTCAGAGTACCTTTTTCCCGACGGACACTTTCCTTGTCTGCGATCAGCTGCTCGTACTGCCGCTGTCGGTTGCGCTGGGCTTCCCGCTCTTCTTCCTGCCGGCGTTGCTGTTTCTCTTTGCGACGCTGCCACTCACGTTCCCACTGGGCGGTGTAGGCGACGTCATCCAGGCGCGCCATCTCGTCCCAGTCCACGTCTGGTAATGACGGACAGGACCCCTCCGGTGTCCCTGCTGGGGATCGATCATCTGCTGCGGCCTCCTGGCCGGGCGGGCGTTCCGGAACTGGCGGTACCTCCTCAACCTCCTTCGCCTCCACCGCTTCCTCGGTGGGATCAGGATCGGTCCTTTTGGGGGTAGCCTCCGGTTGCTCCTTAGCCTTGGGCAGCAGAATTTTCGGTAACTCGAATCGTGGGGGGTCATCGAAGGGAGAGATCACCGCGTCCCACAGCCGCCGCTGCATCAGGGTACGCCGGCGTCTCTCGATCTCCTCCATACCAGGTTGGTGCTGGACCATCTTTTTCAGTCGTGCATTCTCCTCTCCAAGCTCCAACAAAGCTTGCTGCAAGTGCAGGACCACGGATGGCTCCGATTCTGGTGGCAGCTTGGCTGGGGAACGGGGCCTGCCTTCCTCCGCTTCCCTGCTCGGCTGCACACGTCCTGCCTCCATGATGTTCCAGAGCGTTCTCTCATCCTCTTTCAGAACAGTCCCGTCTCTTCCGTGGAGGCGGGGTTTGCGTCTCCTCCTCTTCGCAGGGAAGGTGAAGAGGAGGCGGACCTCCTTTGCTGTAGGGCAGGATTGCATATTGTAATAGCACTTTGAGAGGGCAGGCATTTTCTTCGCGCCACAGGGGGGCACACGCCCACGAATCCACGCCCACCTTCTTCTCCAGCGCCTGAGGGCGCGAATATGGCGGCAAAATGGCGGATTTTAGCGCCAAAAATAGCAAACAGTCCTTTTTCACAAAAACAACTCCACAGGCACACAGGGCTCGCAATTTTGCGAGTTTCGCATCCTGTTCGTGACGCCAAAGTTTTGTGTTGACCCGCCACCACATTGTGGGTTACCAGGGCAATGGGGTACTCAGAGCGAGCCCGTAGAAGTCTATGGGGTTGTCACAGGTAGCGGTGGCTCGGTCTGTGGCCCTGGCGGTCAGGCGTATGTTGGGGGGTATATTTACAGGGGATAGATTTTATATACAGTTCGTGACGCCACCTGTAGTTCTCTGATCACTGAGACCAGCGCTGCTGTAGAACTCTGAGGGGATGGTGAGGCAGCTAGATGTAAGGTCCCCTACAGGTGGGACTCTTCCTCAGGTCGATAGTTATGGTGGGGTAGTGCAGGGATGCAATTGAATAACACAGTCTCACACATCAGCGTCTTTCCATACCTTTTACTTCTCAGATGATAAGGCAGGTCCCAGGGAGGCTGATCCAATGGAGGATGTGTTTTGAGGTAGCAGCTGAACATGTTAGGGGCCTCCTTTACTTTCACAAAGATGAGTCCAACCAGCATAAAGCGTAGTTCACTCCTGAAACTCCAGCTATTTCAAAGCTGTACTGCCCGGTCAGTTTTGTGGTCGGAGCCTTCCTGTGATGGAACTAGGTTCTTGCTGTTGCTGATCAGGCTCAAAGTCCCTATTCCACCTGACCCCAGTTACATACTGACACTCCAAGGCTGCTTGCTGCGACCTAAGGTCCAGTAAGCCTCTGGTTCTTCTGTCACTAAGCCTGGAGCTATAATGACACTTCGGTCCCCAGTGACCGGTGACAATGTGCAGGACTTCTCCAATCCTAAAGCACTTTTAAAATCCTTCCACTGTGCCCTTCGCCTTGTCCGCGCTTGTAGCATAAGCACTCCTCACTTCCAAAAAGGCTATGCAGGTTAGTCCCTTCTTACTTCTTTCTTGAGCTTGTTGACAGAATCTCAGTAATCCTCTAGGCAGGAGCACGTCTCTGAACCTTCACTGTCCTTAGGACAGGCGTCTAAAAGTATCTGCAACTCACTCCTCTCTCTTACTGCACAGACTACACACTGGTGGGATGACTCACTCAGGAGCCACCGGGTAGACTGAATCCCAGACTGACTGCCTGGCTCTGCTGATGTCACTAGCTTATTTACCTATGGGTGTGTCTAAGTGTGTGTTGGAGTGAATGTTTATAGAGCATTAAACTGCTATCCCTCCACACATCCTCCAGGGTACTGCGTGTGCCTTCACACCAGGGCTACACACTCACAGCACAAGTCCACACACCCAGCCTACATATAACTTGTTGGGGAGCAAGAGACGAGTACCTGGTCCATGGCTACCACCTTGTGCCACGTTACAATATCAACAAGGGTGCCATCTACATATTTATGTCTAGGCATTCAGGATGGGACGTTCTAAAATCTCCTGAAGGTGTAATGTGGAGGTGTCCCGGTACTTTTCTCCACATAGTATAGATGTTGCCTTTTGTAGGACTTGAACCAAAGACTAAGAACTGACCTCCATGATGCATATTAATGAATCGACAGGTGTCCAACATTTACAACCACCTTAAAAGTGTGGCTTGTGAATATAACCCCATAGCCATAAAGTGGCATAGCGTGGGGAGTGCCATAGCGGCATTTGCCCCAGGCACCAAAGTATATGGTAGTGCAATATTCCTCCCTCCCAGCACTCCTACTGCTAAAGGGGGTCTGTACCCAGGTTTTTATGACCTAGTCTGAGAGCAACATAATGCAGAGTCAGAGCCCCAGATTCAAGCAATATGTCACTTATTGGGCTGCTTGCTGTAGTTTTGATTATATCACTGTTTTCTTAGCAGGAGCTTATCATTAGAGGACTAGTAAACCTGCTACTATGTAGTCCACCATATTCATTAGCAGTATATAACCCACCTCTACCACTGATTAGCAGCTTTCTGCCTATGCACAGTATGCATAGTAAGCCGCCAATTAGGGGTGTCGGCAAGGCTATAAGAGCTCAGCCTTCAGCTAACTTGTAAACTTGCAGCAGATAAAGCTGTGATTTTATAAAAAACTGTAGCAAGCAGCCCAGTAAGTGACACATCGCTGAAGTCAGGGTCTCTGCCCCTACATTATGCTGCTCTCAGATGGACTAGTTCAAAACCTGGTGGTGACAAATTCCCATTTAGTGACTAGCTCCTAAATCACTGTTTCTTCCTCAAAAGACACAGAGAGTTCACACCAATGCTGCCTGTGCAGAGAACAGCAGTCAGATGAGTTTAGATGCTGTACTCTGCAAAGGTGGCGACTGTTATAACAAAACTCAGTATAATTAAGTAAACTTTGCCGTCTCGGTCACTGCCTATGCAGAGTGCTGCAGCTGTTGGAAAACCTGACTGCTGCTCTCTGCATAAGCAGCGACTGACATGAAAGATGATGAGCAGATAATGAATGAAAGTAGCATGGAATAATGCGCAGATCCACATTGTATTTTTTTTTACATTTTTTTCTAACTCTAAACAGGGTTAGGGCTAGGACAAAAATTGGGTTAGAGCTAGAATTAGGTTTTGGGATTGTGCTAGGGTTAAAGCTAGGATTAGGGCTTAGGTTAGGCTTAAGTCGATTGTTATAGGTAAAATTAAGGATAGTATCAGGCTTAGAATTAGGGTAATAAAATTGAGATATATATATATATATATATTTGCGACAGGGTCACTGGCACAGTGTATGAAAGGAGATATGTGTCACTGCCCATATTAGCATCAGTGATGTAAAACCAGGATATTTTTCCTACAGCACGCTATGTGCTGAGAGGAGTAATTTAAAGTTGTATACATGGGCTGGTTTTATGTCGGCACCATAGAGTGGTAGGTAGGGTGCTCACCATATTTCCTCCTGGAACCACGTGGGAGTTTCACCTCTCCCAAATCACAATAACTCACTCTCCAGACAAGTTTTTTAACCCAGACCATTTGATGATAACCTGACCGTGACATCATCTCAGGTCCTGTTAGTACACATGCCGATGTCGGTTCTGCAGGGGGAGATATGGTGAGCACCCTTCCACTCTATGGGTGCCCACATAAAACCAGCCCATGTATGCAACTTTAAATGAATCCTCTCAGCACATAGTGTGCTGGAGAAAAATATCTTGGTTTTACATCACTGATGCCAATATGTGACATGTGCTTGAGAAGTAAGGGGGCTCCATATTGGACTGGTGGAAGGGACTTAGGGAGTGCTAATAGTTCACAGTATAGGAGGCAAAAAGCACTTGCCTTGCCCGGGCGCTGACAACCCACAATGCGCCAACGTAGTCATTGTGCCCTACTTTTGCATATATTTGTCAAAGAGACCAGACGTTTTAGAACCCCTGGCGTGGAGCCACTGGCAAAGTGGTACAAAGAATGAGTGGTATTTTTACCACAGGGGTAATGTGGGGCCCGTGACCGCCAGTTGTCACCCAAGATTTTCTATATTTCTCTAGTTTTGTTGCGCCATCCGGAACAGACTGATATTGACTTTTCCATTCCTACTCCGCTGTCCGCAGTTGTCGTCTTCCTCCATTACCAATGAGTACTCATCCACTATGTTATATGCTCCTTTGTAAACATTACGAGCCCTGATTAACCCTTTGTTTGCTCCAGCTATATATAGTACTTTAACTCTTCATTACATCACAGCCAGGTGACAACGGGCCCCGAGGGCACTTCCCAGAATCGCTCACAACAAGCAAACTTGCCAAACCACATAACTCCCGCCTCTCTCGGCCTGGCGGGGCGGACACACGTACCTATATATGTACAAATCTGTTATTATTATGCTTTGAACTCTGCAGGTGAGAGAATAGGCATCACACAAATCATGTCTTCCGGAGGGCCCGTCAAAGAGCTGCAGGATGGCTCCGTGTGCCCGCTATGTGGTGGCTACTTCGAGGACCCGGTGACCACAGAGTGCGGACACAGTTACTGTAGAATATGCCTGGTGACCCATGCCGGAGGGAAGAATAATGCAGGGGGGCAGCTCATGTGCCCGACGTGTGGACGGGTGATGGGATGGCGGGCGGTCACCACCGATGTTCGCCTTGGGGTCACCACACGTATTGCCAGAGGCTCAATTTCCAAGTCATGCCACCCAGGAGGAAAAAACTGCAGGAGCAGGTGAGAGCGCGCTGCTTTATGTCTCTGAGGATCTGGTTACTAGAGAACAGCCGAATCGGCCCCCGAGGCACATGAACAATATTTGGTTACATCAGACCGTTTATGCCACTTGTTCCCGTACAGATAGAGGGTCAATTAGCTTTTAGGAAACAAAGCTTAAGCCCCATGATAAAGAGAGCGATTAGATCCATGCAATGGCTGCAACATCCTCCACATTTAACAGGCAGGGAACCGCCGTACAAGCCGTATCATGAGCCCCCAGAGTGTGCCAGATACGGTACCCCATTATAATATTACATTAGACAAAAAATAATAATGAGTCACCTATACGAGAAGAACAAACCAACAACACCAGATAGTAGTGACTTGTGTGCACGGGTGGATACAAACATACCGAGCACCGGAGGCTGTATCTATATATAACAATGGGCGAAACACCAACTTCCTATATGCTAATGTCGGCGTAATTATATGCGAACGAAAGAGAGAACTGTGAATGCTTATAACACAGGCGTACTACTGTACATAACCATATATAGGGAAAAAAAGATTAGGCTTATGTGGACCCTTAGTGGACAGAGTCCAAGTGCGTCCTTCTTTGTTTTTGATTTTTTCCCTCCTGGCATTACAAAAAGCCATAACTTTTTTCATTTTTATTCAGTAGAGTTGTATCAGTTTTTTTTTTCTGTACGAGTTGCATTAGTTTTTATTTTTAACATTTCGGGATCCATAAAACTATCTGATCGCTTTTCATTTTTTTTGAGGGGGGAGAGGCAAAGGGACCAAAAAAACAGAAATGCTGCCATTTTTATTTTATATATGTTTTTGTTTTCATCGTATGGTATGAATAATACAATATTTTATTAGTTTGACAGTTACGTACATGGCGATAACAAATATGTAAAAAAAAAATTTATTTAAGTTTTTTTCTATGTTTTGGGAGAAGTATGTGATATGAAACTGTTATAGTTTTTTTTAAATATATGCAGTACATATATATATTTTTTTCTTGCATTATTTTATTGGTCCCACTAGTGGACTTGAACTTGTGATGACTTGTACGGTAGACAGCAATAATGTTGTTTATTGCAGAGTTGTGAAAACTGCAGACTCCTAAGATCCGACACAAACATAGTAGACATGGTAGCCTCTGTATGGTTTCCGCAGTGGCACATAAAATGCCGTTGGCACATCACAGTCATATTGCGGGGAGTCCAATGGGTGTTCAGAGAGACATCTTTCCCAATTTTCAGCCAGGTTGAGCTGCTGCGATCGGAGCTTGCTCTGATCGCAGAGGTCAGGAGCGGGTGCCAGCTGTGTAACACAGCTCCTGAGCCCGCTCCATGGATGCAGTGTGCACATCTGACATAAAGAAATAACGCAAATGCTGTAAAACTTGGTAAAAGATCCAATGTGCTATACACAAAACTTAGAGCACCTCACCATTGATAAGTGGAGAGACGACCTGCTAGTTCCTATAAATGGTGGCCCTGTCCAGTATAGAAAATAAGTAACATATGACAAAAAGTGCAATTATACAATGCAAAAAAGCATATAAATTGATCAGAAAAACTTACTGTAACAGGAATAATTGTGCCGTTAATGGGTGAGCTGACTCTCCCTATCCCACTTTCCGATTATTGCTTCTAAGCTATAAATATGATAGAGCTAATAGCATAACAAGAACAAGAATAATGTGACATCCAACTATCAGGCAACAAAAGTGCAAGGTTAAATACCATATAAGACCAAAGGAAACCTAGGAGGATCGGAGCTCAATAAGTACACCGGGTGTTTCGCCCCATTTAGCTTCCTCACGGGCAACTGGTAGTGTGTTCCTTAAATATCCACATCACATTGACTAAAAAACATATCACCTGTATGAACATGGAGGCAGGGATCTAGTGTGGAGACATGGAGTCCAGTGTTAAAATTGTACATGGCAGCAAAAAGTACTCACCTCATACAAGTGTTGACATAAATTTATAATGTGTATGTTAATGTTTTGCTAACCACTGAGGACACGTGTACTACATAGTATTGTACTGGAGTACTTCGAACCCACCAGAGAAAATAATTCTGGAGGCCCATCACACTTACAACATGGCACTAGCTGCATACTTAAAAAAAATGAATAAGAATAATAATACTTATTAAGAGATGTCTTTGTATTGCATTTTCAATGAAAAGGGTAAAATCTGCGGCAGAGCAAACTCCTCATGTGACACATGCAAATTTTACTTCAGATATGCTATGAAATAAATCTACGTGTGAACACACTTTTACTGAAAGTGGCGGATGTTGGAAGGGGAGCCCTCAATCAGTCATGGCTAGTGTTGAGCGATACTGCTCGATATCTAAAAATATCGTATCGAAATGGTATCGCCGATATCACTAAATATCGTCGATATCCGATTCTGATACCGGAAGTCCCATGTAAGTCTATGGGAACAAAATTCGCAACAAAAAAAACCCTTTCTTTCGTTGTAAACACAAAATATACACACATAGAATACATATATATATTATATATATATATATATATACATGTCATTGTGACATATATATATACATATATTTATAGTTTATACACTTCTACATAGTAAAATAGACTCTGATTCAATTGCCGGGTAAAGCCGTGACATACCCCATAGAAGTCGACGGGCTCGGTGCGAGTACCCCAAAACCTCTGGCTCTGTGCGACTCAACTTGGGCGTCACGAACAGGATTCTGTAGCTCGCTATAAGCGAGTCCTGTGTGCCTGAATTGAATGGTTTTGTGCTTGAGAATTGCTAAAATCATCAGAATGTATTTGCCATTTTTCAGCCATATCTGCGTCACGACGAGGCACTGGTGAAGAAGAAGGGCGTGCTCTTCATGGGTGTACACTCACTCAGTGGCGCGAAAACGATGGCCGACGACCACTGTAAATGATACTGCAATGTAACATCGTACCCCACAGCTCTTCAGTTCCGCCTCCTCATCCTCCTCAGTGGGCGGAAACTAACACGAAGGTCCCGCCTCCCTACAAAAGAGGGGCCCTCTCCAGATGCTAATGACACATGTGACTTGGCAGAGATGGCTAATGGACACGAGCAGAAGTGTGAAGGGATGGAGCAGTCAGAGCTCTCCCCCCATGGAAGAGACCCGATCGCCACGGAACCACCGTTGGGCACCCGGCCTGGAAACCCTCCTACGCTGCAAGAAGCGGAGGATACCCTAAGAGGCCTGGCCCGGCACCGGGAGGAGGTCGCCAGGATGGAAGCCAGCTGGCGTGCCCTAAAACTAAACTTGGAGCGGCGCCAATCCCTCTTATCTGAAGTGTCTGTACCGGAAGGTGAGGCACCCGTTCTAGTAGAGGAGCCCTTGCAATGTGATCCGGTTGACGTTGTCGCAGTGGAGGCACCCGTTCCTGCAAAAAACTCTGCACCGGCAGCACCCCAGATCCCGCTGTCTGCCCCGTCGCTGAGACAGAAGAAGCGACACCCGTCCTCATGGAGGAGGCCGCGCAGGCACCAGAGGTCTACCTGCCTGTACCGGAGCCCCGACTGTCATCTGTTCCAGAGCCGGCTGCTTCCTCTGCAGGTGGAGCGCCGCCAGGACTGGGGGGCGCCAGGAGAGCTGCCGCAAACCGGACACTGTAAGCTGCAGTTTGATGGTGGAGACATGGAGCTGCTGGTGGAGGAGAATTTCAACCGGCGTCAGGAGGAAGAGTGGAGACGTTGGGAGCGGGAAGCAGAGCGACAAAGGGAGCAGCGAGAAACCCAAAAGCTTTGCCAACGTCAGCTGGAGAAGGACCGGGCAGATAAGGACCGGATGAGAAAAGATAAAGGAACCCTGTGGGAGCCGCGGCGTAAGGGTGCAGTACGGAGCTTTAAATTGAAAGGTGGTTGGGGCTTCATCCAGGAGCCTGGACTTTATTTAGAAGTTTTTGTGAACCGGCGGGACGTGGAGGCTCACCTCCCAGAAGGACACCCGGGGAGGGACCTGTTGCCAGGAGACTTGGTGACTTACACCCGACACTGGGGTTACAATGAATGGTACGCCCTAAATGTTACCAGGTGCGACCCCTATCCCCAGAGTGTCAGGAACCTGTGAGACCCTCGGAGCCTTCAGCCTCCCACATCCAGGCCTCTGCAAAGTGCCCACCCCACGCCGTAAATCTCCCCAGCCTCCCTCAGTGGTCTCCTCAGCAGCCCCAGCTATGGACATGATAAGTATAGCTGGCCCGTACCCGGCGCCTGTTAGGCCCCTGGGGTTCGTTCAGTCCGGGACATAGGGTTCCAGACCCCGGGGGGAGATGAAGAGGTGGCCACACAGACCCAGATAGCGGGTCACGACTTGACTGTACAGGCCACACGATGTCATCAGGTCCTGGTGGTCCTTGGTGCCTCGGATGTTTGGCAAGCATCAGAAGAGTACCAGGTGGTACCTGGAACACCCCTGCCAAAGAATTATAAATAACCCGGACAGGGTCCCTGTATGTAAATAGTTAAATTGTTGATGTACCCGGACGGGTGAATGTTCATAAAAAAGTTTTTTAATTTAATAAAAAAAAACAAAACACAGTTTTCATTACTTTTATTACAGTCTCATCCTGCGACGCCATCGATCTCCTGTAAAAAAATGAAAAAAAAAAAAGTATACCACCTGACCGACGCAGTCCATAGTAACGAGTGTCCCACGACGATCCAGCTCTGCTACATCAGAATGACAGGCAGAGCCTGACATCCCGGCGCAGCACAGCTGATTACCTGCTTTCCCGGCGGTGACGTCATCGGACTGGTTTACGGCCGGGATTACCCAGCAGTCACTGCAGTTATCGCGAGAAACTGCATGTGACCGCCAGGGAGAAGATAATGGCGGCCATCAAGCAGTCCAGGACGTGACCGCCGGAGATCTTCTGCCAGGTAAGTGCCGCTGACTCCTGACAGACCCGACCGACGGACACTCACAGCCATGACTAGTGTTGAGCGATACTGCAAATATCGGGTATCGGCCGATATTAGCTGTATCGGCCTTTCGATTCCGAATACCGATATTTTCGTCATATCGAATACCGGAATCGGATTTGTCACTGTCACTGTGAGTGTCCGTCGGTCGGGTCTGGGGAGATTTACGGCGTGGGGTGGGCACTTTTGCAGAGGCCTGGATGTGGGAGGCTGAAGGCTCCGAGGGTCTCACAGGTTCCTGACACTCTGGGGAGTAGGGGTCGCACCTGGTAACATTTAGGGCGTACCAACCATTGTAACCCCAGTGTCGGGTGTAAGTCACCAAGTCTCCTGGCAACAGGTCCCTCCCGGGTGTCCTTCTGGGAGGTGAGCCTCCACGTCCCGCCGGTTCACAAAAACTTCTAAATAAAGTCCAGGCTCCTGGATGAAGCCCCAACCACCTTTCAATTTAAAGCTCCGTACTGCACCCTTACGCCGCGGCTCCCACAGGGTTCCTTTATCTTTTCTCATCCGGTCCTTATCTGCCCGGTCCTTCTCCAGCTGACGTTGGCGAAGCTTTTGGGTTTCTCGCTGCTCCCTTTGTCGCTCTGCTTCCCGCTCCCAACGTCTCCACTCTTCCTCCTGACGTTGAAATTCTCCTCCACCAGCAGCTCCATGTCTCCACCATCAAACTGCAGCTTACAGTGTCCGGTTTGCGGCAGCTCTCCTGGCGCCCCCCAGTCCTGGCGGCGCTCACCTGCGGAGGAAGCAGCCGGCTCTGGAACAGA
The DNA here is from genome assembly GCA_033576555.1 of Oophaga sylvatica. Lineage (NCBI taxonomy): Eukaryota > Metazoa > Chordata > Amphibia > Anura > Dendrobatidae > Oophaga > Oophaga sylvatica. Next base: position 20,283,281 of record JARQOD010000008.1, read on the forward strand.
TGACAGTCGGGGCTCCGGTACAGGCAGGTAGACCTCTGGTGCCTGCGCGGCCTCCTCCATGAGGACGGGTGTCGCTTCTTCTGTCTCAGCGACGGGGCAGACAGCGGGATCTGGGGTGCTGCCGGTGCAGAGTTTTTTGCAGGAACGGGTGCCTCCACTGCGACAACGTCAACCGGATCACATTGCAAGGGCTCCTCTACTAGAACGGGTGCCTCACCTTCCGGTACAGACACTTCAGGTAAGAGGGATTGGCGCCGCTCCAAGTTTAGTTTTAGGGCACGCCAGCTGGCTTCCATCCTGGCGACCTCCTCCCGGTGCCGGGCCAGGCCTCTTAGGGTATCCTCCGCTTCTTGCAGCGTAGGAGGGTTTCCAGGCGGGTGCCCAACGGTGGTTCCGTGGCGATCGGGTCGCTTCCGTGGGGGGAGAGCTCTGACTGCTCCATCCCTTCACACTTCTGCTCGTGTCCATTAGCCATCTCTGCCAAGTCACATGTGTCATTAGCATCTGGAGAGGGCCCCTCTTTTGTAGGGAGGCGGGACCTTCGTGTTAGTTTCCGCCCACTGAGGAGGATGAGGAGGCGGAACTCCAGAGCTGTGGGGTACGATGTTACATTGCAGTACCATTTACAGTGGTCGTCGGCCATCGTTTTCGCGCCACTGAGTGAGTGTACACCCACGAAGAGCACGCCCTTCTTCTTCACCAGTGCCTCGTCGTGACGCAGATATGGCTGAAAAATGGCAAATACATTCTCTGATGATTTTAGCAATTCTCAAGCACAAAACCAGTTCAATTCAGGCACACAGGACTCGCTTATAGCGAGCTACAGAATCCTGTTCGTGATGCCCAAGTTGAGTCGCACAGAGCCAGAGGTTTTGGGGGTACTCGGCACCGAGCCCGTCGACTTCTATGGGGTATGTCACGGCTTTACCCGGCAATTGAATCAGAGTCTATTTTACTATGTAGAAGTGTATAAACTATAAATATATGTATATATATATATGTCACAATGACATGTATATATATATATATGTATTCTATGTGTGTATATTTTGTGTTTACAACGAAAGAAAGGGTTTTTTTTGTTGCGATATTTTGTTCCCATAGACTTACATGGGACTTCCGGTATCAGAATCGGATATCGACGATATTTAGTGATATCGGCGATACCATTTCGATACGATATTTTTAGATATCGAGCAGTATCGCTCAACACTAGTCATGGACTTATGGTTGAGATAACTGATTGATGGTCCCCTTCCTAACACCTGCCGCTGTCACTGAGTGTCTGGATGCTCAGCCCTTAGTAATTTAAGGGTGATAAGGGAAGTGGGAGAGGGGGGCTCTCAGTCACTCCTGAGTATTTTTTGTTGCCATGGACACTTGAAATGAACTCCATGCCTCCACACTAGATCCATGCCTCAATGTTCATGATGTGGCTATTTACATTGAAACACACAACTAGTAACCCTGATGAAGCCACTTAAAGGGAACCAACTAATCAATTCATGCTGCCGAAACCACAAGCAGACTGAATCAGAGCCTGCCTGTACGTCTGCATCGAGGTATATTTTTCTCGGACCTGGTGCAATGTCTCCGAAAAATAGATTGAAAAGTCAGCTTCTGCCTGCCCCGCTTCGGGTGATTGACAGATCTCTCCCATGTACAGGTGCTTCTGACAAAACTAAAAGGTTGCCGTTGAGGAAGCTATTTAAGGCATGGGAACACGTTAGCAGTTATCAATGAGGAAGATATTTAAGACATGAAAACAAACTACCTGCTTCCCCTGAGGAAGTCATGAGTGGCGATACACAAGGAAAAACTACAGAACCCCCCCCATGCCTCCAAGGTCTCTTTGGTCTCATATGATATTTAATCCATGCACTATTACACTTCATTGCCTGATGTTGGATCTTATTCCTGTTACTGCTCTGTTATTATAGCTGTATTATATTTATGCTTTGTTACGCTGTATAATTGCACTTTTTAGTATGTGGTACTTGGTTTTCATTTTGCTTACACACTGTAGAGATAGGGGGTTGGTTTGGCCACTTATCATGGTGAGCCAATTTAAGAGTTGTGTATAGCACTTTGGAGCTTTTTAGTGTTTTTGACCATTTTTATTGTTCCTTTGGGACTTTATAAATGGTGTTTACTGCCAGTATTTGTACCCTTCTTAGTCTTTTTTTATTTATAGCTGTAGATATAAGGCAGACAGGCCAAGCGACGTACATCTGTCAGTAGAAGAGACTGATTCTGTGTTTATAAATTGCAGGGCTGAATAACATTGTATCTACCGTTAATGGAAATCCTCTTTCCCTATAATGTTGTGCTTGCGCTTTCACATATGCTGCCAATCTGAACATACAGAGCTGCAGTGTAAAGCATGGGGGAAGTTGCAGAGAAGCAAACACATTAATGGGGATGAAGAAAAGATATATGGCAGCTAAAATGATTTATGGATGACTTACGGCAGGCTGTACATAACTCAGGGGAAAAAAACTGATCTAGATGGGAAATATGCAATGTGTTATCCGATCAGGAGGTTTTCGGGTGTGTAATGTCTCTGGGGGTCTACTCACAATTGTCCATTTACGTTTTTCTGCCCCCCGCACTTAACCATAGATAAATACAGAAGTGGATGACAGTAGAGGACATTAGAAAACCAGCTGCAACAGCGGCGGCCAGCATGGCTCCACAATATTTAGCGGCTCCTATAGAAGTGAATGTCTACATTTTTTTTCCCTTTCATACTAAATCTGGCCTAAGACTAGATGAATGTTGGTCGATGTAAAGCTTATGAGGGTGTCCAAGCTTTTCCCTGATGGTAGATGTCAGTGGAAAAAAAAAAAAAAGGATCGGGCATGTTGACATACCGTAAACATGTCCTATCCTTTTTTATCAAGCAAGAAAAGTCATGTGTCTGGCAGAGAGTAATCTCCCATTGCCTGATAAAGGGGTTTCCCAAATGGCAGGTTATCTCTTTAGGAATAGGATAAGGGAGAATTTTTTGATCCCTGGTTGTCTGGGATCACTAGGATCCTCAGTGATCCTGAGAATGTGGCTCTGGAGGTCTTGAATGAAGCAGAGATGTACATGCTCGGCTTCATCCAAATCTGCTGCGCCCCCCCTAGTCGTCGCTCAACTTCACATTCAACTTTTTGATCTATTTTCCTGAACCTGTGGAAATAGAGAACTAGAAAACATTTCACCTGTCGCCTGTTTGTGTTGCGCACCGCCATGTATCCCGGCCAGCGGCCTCAACCATGATGCAATATTATTGTATTGCGTACAATCGATACTGGGCCCCATCTCTGTGCACGTGCCGATGAGGGGGTTAGTACTGGCGTCCTTTGGTCACATGCCCAGACAATGTTGGTTGGGTATTTTTGTATTTTTCTGTCTGTGTTTCCTTATGGTGCAGAGTAAATAACCTCTGCGGAGATCTGTAATGACTTCCTCTTACGGTGCACGTCGGCCGTCATGTGGCCGCTTCTACTTTAGTGAAACCTTTTACTTTTACATTGAGAGACATTCAAAAAGGAAAGAAAGCAGAATACTTCCCATGCATCCCAGTTTTTAACATTATTGCCCAAGGAAAAGACGCTCTTAAGGGGTGCGACATATGCAAAAGTGACCCCACATGGGTGATTCTGGATGGTTGTGTAGAGGGCGAGAGCAAAATAATGACCAAAGAAATGAAAGTGCTCCCTCTAAAATGGCTGACATAGCTGCAACAGTTATAGTACGAGACAGACAGAGATGAAACATGGGCCCCAATGCAAAATCCTTAATAGGGCCCCTACCTACCACATGCCATTTATAATGCTGGCCGGCCTTATGGCAGCAAATCTTTTGGGCCCCCCAGGGACTAGTTCCCAATTGTAACTGCTACTTCTATACCCCCCTTTGCTTTGCTCCTGCAGTAGGGAGCGCAGCTCTGAAGTGTAAACTACTGCACCAATAGGTGAGGCTTATTTTGGAACTCAGAAGCGCATTACATTTTCTGTATCACTTGTCAGAACCGTCTACGCTGTGAGGAACGTGAGAGACGGCTTTGTGGCTTTTTGCAATTAGGCTGATAGTTAGGGTGACTGCAGGAAGCTTGTGGTCGACAACTTCAGAGGTTTGGAAAATGTGAGACGGGAAGAAGCAGCAAATTAGAAGAGCGACCTAGTTTATATCATAGTGTTGAGGGGTGCAAGGACTTTCCACTAAGGCTATTGTTTTTACATCTGCAAAAATATTAGACCCTTTTGTTTGATCCCACAGTCACGTTATACTCCCTCATCGGCTACCTCTTCTTCTTTATTCGTGAGGGGGGGAAGGTGGAGACGCGCAGATCTGCATAGGAGCTGTGTACACGAAACAGCAGGAGATTTTTCCAAAACACTATTTGCAGAACAACTTCATTGGCCTATGGTGACCTCAGACCAGATTACTGTTACCCAAGGGGGCAAAGGATTCAATGTACTGCCCTCATCCAGTATCTAAGTACCCCGGCCCAGCAACGTGTCTGGGTGGCACCATAAACAACATGCCCCATTGCCCCACACCGCCTCCACTTTTGGTAACTACAGTATGCCATACTTTACAACTTTTCAGAAAAATGTAATGGGTGAATCTCCAGGACTAAATCTGCCAGTAACCTTCCAAAAATTCTGCAATTCCGCTTGCTTGTGCCCAATCAGGGAGGGAAGATGGGGCAAAAATGGGGATGAGCATGGTCTCAAAAACGGCATGGCTATTTCAACAATTTCGACAAACGTTACCTACTGAAATATATTCCTAAACATGGTCTTCTCTTTTGTTTTTCTAGGAAATCTAGAGGCTCTTGGACAGAAGACGCCAGTGCTGAAGAACATTGCCCTGTCCAGATGTCTATGATAGCCCGCAGAGCATCGCACCTTTGCTGCTCATTACGGCCAGCAGAATGTAAAATTTGTCAGTAACATATCTATGTATTTATGTAGTATGTATTTGGATTTATTTTTTGTTGTTTTTTGTAATGTTTGTAATATACACATGTGTAATAATTATTTTATATTCTGATATTATATATATATATATATTAATTAAAGAATTTGTGTATGTTTCACTAAACCTGGAGCGTCTACTGCTTTGTATTGGATGATGACTCACACAGGTACATAACATTGTTAGCAATGATAT
>JARQOD010000008.1:20288549-20363837 GCA_033576555.1 Oophaga sylvatica
GTTCGTCTGCGGGCACTTGGAGGTGCTAGCTGAAGAGGCCTACAACTGGCGCCAGGAGTAAGAGTGGAGGCGCAGGGAGCAAGAAGCTCAACGTCACCATGAGAAGAGGGAAGAACAGCAGCTCCGTCAGCGACAGCACGATAGAGACCTCGCAGACAAAAATAAAGTGCGTCGCGACAAAGGTACGCTGAGGGAGCCGCGGCACAAGGGGGCGGTGCGGGACTTTAAATTAAAGGGTGGATGGGACTTCATCCAGGAGCCCGGGTTGTACCTGGAGGTGTTCGTGAACCGCCGGGATATGGAGGCCCACCTGCCCGAGGGACACCCGGAAAGGGACCTATTTATTGGGGACTTGGTGACATACACCCGACACTGGGGGTTCAAGGGGTGGTATGCCCTTAACGTCTCTCGGTGCTACCCCTCTGCCCTGGAACATGGGGATCCTACCAGTGCTTCCGCGTCCCATGCTTCCACCACCTAGGTCTCTGCCAGCACCCCCGCCCCATGCTCCACTCAGCCTCTACCTCCCTCAGCTGCCTCCTCCTCAGCACCCGCAATGCAAATGGTCCAGGTTGCCGGTCCCTATGAGGCACCTGTTAGGCCTCCAGGGGTCCGACCAGTCCGGGATGTCGGCCTGCAAACCCAGCGTGCCACCAGGGAGGTCGCGACCTAGACAAGGATTGCGGCCCACGACCTGGTGGTTTGTAAATCTATTAGGCACTACCTGGTAGTGGCCTCTGGGGTCACTGGTCTAGAGGAACTCTCGGCGGTGAACCCAGCGACCCCTAGTGCTTCTTCAGCAAATTAAAGTGAATGCATAAATATACCCGGACAGGGTCATGTATGTAAATATGTTGTGTTTATTGCTTTGAAGTACCCGGTTGGGTAACCGCACCTTATGTTGTTTTTCCTTTATCATGTCTGAACTTTGAAGCCATGAACTGTGCTGGCTCACGAACTGTTCCTGTATATAATTAGCACTTAGGTGCTCCATCTTGGTTTTACACAAAGATTTTACTACTACCTCTGAAGTTAAAACCCGTTTGGTGTGGCTGAAGGTGAGGTCTGCTGAAAGTAAGTCTTGCAGCCCACCCAAGACCAACGTGGGAGGTTTGGAGCGGGTCCTCCACAAGTATAAGTTTTATATGAATATCAACGTCATTGCTATTTGCACTATATTGAATGTTGATATTAAAAATGTTATTTATGCAACGTTTAACCTGAAGTGCCTCCCATGAGGGGATGATGAGTTTAAACTGTTTTCTACCTGTTGAAATGCATTATAAAAACGTGTATATTTCTAATGTAATATCTTTACTCTATTACAGCCCGGAGTGCTGTGTTTAACAAGGGGGGAGTGTGGCGCCCTGAGGGTCCAGTCGCCACAGAGATGCTGCATCGCACCCAGCGGTGTGACACCTGACTCTCAGGTAAGGAGGAAGCACCCCATTGACTCCCACCACCTGTGTTATGTTACGGTAGCTGAGGAGTGCAGGTAAAAAAGGAAATACACCAGAGCAGTTGGAAACTATGAGATTGCAGTACCCTGACTAACCACCGCAACTAGAGGCAGCCGTGGAGCGTTCCTACGTTGGTCCTAGACGCCTCGTCACAGCCTGAGAAACTAACTACACCTAAAGATAGAAATAGGAAAGCTATCTGCCCCGGAGCAGAACCCCAAAGATAACAGAAAGCCCCCAAACATGTAATGGCGGTTAGACAAGAGGAAATACTGACACAGAAAGAAAATAATATGAGCAAACGCTGGGGCCCAAACTATCTAAATAGAAAAGGACAGGAAGGGTACTTACTGCAATCTCAGAAAACCCTGAAAAAACACCAACTCTACTAATTTCAAAATCACCTGAGATCACACGACCTCTACCACCTAAATTAGTTCTCTGGTGTAACAAAATCAAAACAGCAGCCACTGAAAAAAAACTGGAAAAAGCAAAAGTACAAAACACAGTGGCTGGACTAAACTGAGAGGGCAAAAGCCCCCGGAGGGGACCCTGAAGGCCCCCACAGAAGTGCAGGACAAAATGCAAAAATATAGCAAAACACAAAATAAGAAATTGTCTTATCTGATAGCAGGAGATGCAGACACGACACAGCAGGCTACAAGGGAAACTGGAAAGAAGGATCCAGACCAGAACAATTGATCACCGGCAACCCTGATGGGAAAATGACTCCCTTATATAAGACCAATCAGTAACACCTGATTCCCAGTCCTCACAATCCTCACTAGTACCGCTTGTAACCACCAGAGGGAGCCTCTGCTCAGAACTCATCTCAAACCCATTCACAACAGTACCCCCCCCTTGAGGAGGGGTCACCGAACTCTCATTTGAGCAACCAGGTCGGTCAGGATGAGTTCTATGATACGCACGGATAAGTCTCCTAGCATGGATGTCCGAAGCAAACACCCAAGAATTGTCTTCCTGACCATAACCTCTCCATTTAACCAAATACTGGAGTCTTCGTCTAGAAAAACGAGAATCCAATATTTTCTCAACCACATACTCCAGATTGCCCTCAACCAAAACAGGGTCAGGAGGCACAGCAGCAGGAACCACTGGCTTAACAAACCTCTTCAACAAGGACTTGTGGAACACGTTATGGATCTTAAATGTCCCTGGAAGAAGCAAACGAAAAGAAACAGGATTAATAATCTCCATGATCTTATAAGGTCCAATGAACCTAGGCTTAAATTTAGGAGATGCTACTCTCATAGGAATATTCTTTGAGGACAACCAGACCAAGTCCCCCACTTTAAACCGAGGACCATCAGTCCTATGCCGGTTAGCAAACCGCTGGGCCTTCTCCTGAGAGAGGGACAACCTCTCCACTACCTGGTCCCAAATCTGCTGCATACGCTCAACAACAGAGTCAACACCTGGACAGACAGAAGCCTCCGTCTGTCCTGAAGAAAATCGAGGGTGAAACCCAGAATTACAGAAAAACGGAGACATCAAAGTGGCAGAGCTAGCCCTATTATTAAGAGCAAACTCAGCCAAAGGCAAAAAAGAGACCCAGTCATCCTGATCAGCAGACACAAAGCATCTTAGATAAGTCTCCAATGTCTGGTTTGTTCTCTCAGTTTGACCATTGGTCTGAGGATGAAATGCCGAGGAGAAAGACAATTGAACACCCAGTTTAGAACAAAAAGTCCTCCAAAATCTGGAAACAAACTGGACTCCTCTGTCAGACACAATGTTCTCAGGAATGCCGTGTAAACGAACCACGTGCTGAAGGAACAACGGCACCAATTCAGAGGAGGAAGGCAACTTAGGTAATGGCACAAGATGTATCATTTTGGAAAACCTATCACAAATTACCCAGATGGTGGTCATTCTCTGAGAAACAGGAAGATCGGAAATGAAATCCATAGAGATATGGGTCCATGGTCTCTTAGGCACAGGCAATGGCATCAACAAACCACTAGAGCGAGAGCAAAGCTTGGAGCGAGAGCAAGTCCCGCAGGACTGCACAAATTCCCTGACATCGCGAGACAAGGTAGGCCACCAAAAGGACTGACTAACCAAGTCTCTGGTACCAAAAATTCCGGGATGCCCAGCCAATGCGGAACAATGAATCTCAGACATCACACTCTTTTTCCATTGGTCCGGGACAAACAATTTTCCAACAGGGCAGCGCTCGGGCCTATCCTCCTGACACCCCTCCAGAGCAAGTCTCAAATTGGGCGAGATGGCGGAAAGAACTACACCCTCCTTCAAAATAACAGAGGGAACAGATAGCTCAGGAGAGTCCGCAAGGAAACTCCTCGAGAGGGCATCCGCCTTAACATTCTTAGTGCCAGGAAGAAAGGAAACCACAAAATTAAAACGTGTGAAAAACAAGGCCCACCTGGCCTGTCTAGGATTGAGTCGCTTGGCAGATTCCAGATAGACCAGATTCTTATGGTCCGTAAGGACCACCACCTGATGTTTGGCTCCCTCCAGCCAATGTCTCCACTCTTCAAAAGCCCACTTCATGGCCAATAACTCCCGATTACCCACGTCATAATTACGTTCAGTAGGAGAAAATTTTCGAGAGAAAAAGGCACAAGGGTTACTTTTAGAGGTCTCTGGATCTTTTTGGGACAAAACGGCACCTGCCCCAATTTCAGAGGCATCAACCTCCACCTGAAATGGCAGAGAAACATCAGGCTGCCGTAGAACAGGAGCAGAAGTGAATCTCTGCTTAAGTTCCTGAAACGCAGAGACTGCCTCAGGAGGCCAATTCACCACATCAGAACCCTTTCTGGTCAAATCAGTTAATGGTTTAACAATAACCGAGAAATTACCAATAAATTTACGATAAAAATTGGCAAAACCCAAAAATCTCTGAAGAGCCTTTAATGAAGTAGGTTGGACCCAATCACAGATGGCCTGAACCTTGACCGGGTCCATTTCAATAACAGATGGGGACAAAATGAATCCCAGAAATGAGATCTTCTGTACGCCAAAAAGACACTTTGATCCCTTCACATACAGAGCATTCTCTCTCAAAATCTGGAATACAGTTCGAACATGTTTCACATGAGAGTCCCAGTCATTAGAAAAAATCAAGATATCATCCAAATAAACAATCAGAAACTTGTCCACAAAATCCCTGAAAATGTCATTCATGAAGGACTGGAAGACGGAAGGAGCATTAGTGAGCCCAAAGGGCATCACAAGGTACTCAAAATGCCCTTCAGGGGTGTTAAATGCCATCTTCCATTCATCCCCGTGCTTAATGCGAATAAGATTATACGCCCCCCTGAGGTCAAGCTTGGTAAACCAAGTAGCGTTTTTCACCCTGGAAAACAGGTCAGAAATCAAGGGTAACGGGTATTGATATTTCACAGTAATATTGTTCAAGAGACGATAATCAATACACGGCCTTAATGAACCATCTTTTTTGGCCACAAAGAAAAAAACGGCACCTAAGGGTGAAGAGGATGGTCTGATATGACCCTTCTCCAATGATTCCTTGATATAAGACAGCATAGCGTCATGTTCAGGTACAGACAAGTTAAAAAGGCGACCTTTAGGGAATTTACTACCCGGCACTAATTCAATAGCGCAGTCATAGCTCCTATGGGGAGGCAAGGATGCAGATTTACTTTCGCTAAACACATCAAAAAAATCAAACAAAAAGTCAGGAACATCCTCAGCCTGGGGGGAGGCAGAAAAAACAGGAGTGTTGGTATTAACACATTGGCAGCCCCAACTGGTTACAGACACAGATTTCCAATCCAAAACAGGATTATGAGACTGTAACCAAGGGAAACCCAGCACTATAATGTCATGCAGATTATATAGAACCAAAAATTTGCAGCACTCCTGGTGATCAGGTTCAACCCTCATTATCATCTGAGTAGAAAACTGGGGTTTATTCTCAGCCAAAGGGGTAGAATCGATCCCCAGTAAAGGAATAGACTTCTGTAGGGGTATCAAGGGAAACCCACAACGTTTAGCAAAATCATAATCCATCAGGTTAATAGCTGCTCCAGAATCAACGAAAGCCTGAGCAGAAAATGAGGACAGAGAGCATATCAGAGTGACAGTTAATAAAAACTTAGTCTGAACACTACCCAAGACAACTGAGCGTGCAAAATGTCTTCCCCGCTTAGGGCAGACTGAAATAGCATGAGAGGCATCACCACAGTAGAAACATAACCCATTGCGCTTTCGAAACTCATGACGCTGTGCCCCAGACACCACTCCATAACACTGCATGGGCTCAGCAGCTGGCTCACAAGGCAACACCACTCCACGCATACTTCTCCGCTCACGCAAACGTCTGTCAATTTGAATCGCTAATGACATAGAATCATTGAGACCAGAGGGGACAGGGAATCCCACCATAACATCCTTTACATTATCCGACAGACCCTTCCGGAAAAGGGCCGCCAAAGCGTCGTCATTCCATTTGGTCAGGACTGCCCACCTACGGAATCTCTGACAGTATAACTCAGCGTCATCAAGCCCCTGATTTAATGCCAACAAGGCTTTTTCAGCTTGATCAGTGACATTAGGCTCATCGTACAATAACCCCAAAGCCTGAAAAAACGCATCAACATCACTCAAAACAGGATCCCCAGGTATCAGGGAAAAAGCCCAATCCTGAGGATCGCCGCGCAGGAGAGAGATGATAATTTGAACCTGCTGCGCTGCGTTTCCTGAGGACTTAGATTTTAAGGCAAGAAACAATTTACAATTATTTTTGAAATTCTGAAACTTAGCTCGATCCCCTAAAAACAAATCTGGCATGGGGATCCTAGGTTCCACAACAGGCAACCTAGCAAGATATGCAGCAATACTCTGAACCTCAGTGGCAAGCTGATCCACACGGCCAGACAACTGTGCAAACTCCATTGGGAGAAAAGATCCTCCCCAGCACCCAGAGATACAGAGGGAAAAAAAAAAAAAAATGCAACAAACAGAAAAATATCTCTGACAACTTTTCTTCCTTCAAAATATTTTTTCCCTTCTGTGAGTACCATACAATTTTTATGGCCGGTGATACTGTTATGTTACGGTAGCTGAGGAGTGCAGGTAAAAAATGAAATACACCAGAGCAGTTGGAAACTATGAGATTGCAGTACCCTGACTAACCACCGCAACTAGAGGCAGCCGTGGAGCGTTCCTACGTTGGTCCTAGACGCCTCGTCACAGCCTGAGAAACTAACTACACCTAAAGATAGAAATAGGAAAGCTATCTGCCCCGGAGCAGAACCCCAAAGATAATAGAAAGCCCCCAAACATGTAATGGCGGTTAGACAAGAGGAAATACTGACACAGAAAGAAAATAGTATGAGCAAACGCTGGGGCCCAAACTATCTAAATAGAAAAGGACAGGAAGGGTACTTACTGCAATCTCAGAAAACCCTGAAAAAACACCAACTCTACTAATTTCAAAATCACCTGAGATCACACGACCTCTACCACCTAAATTAGTTCTCTGGTGTAACAAAATCAAAACAGCAGCCACTGAAAAAACTGGAAAAAGCAAAAGTACAAAACACAGTGGCTGGACTAAACTGAGAGGGCAAAAGCCCCCGGAGGGGACCCTGAAGGCCCCCACAGAAGTGCAGGACAAAATGCAAAAATATAGCAAAAACACAAAATAAGAAATTGTCTTATCTGATAGCAGGAGATGCAGACACGACACAGCAGGCTACAAGGGAAACTGGAAAGAAGGATCCAGACCAGAACAATTGATCACCGGCAACCCTGATGGGAAAATGACTCCCTTATATAAGACCAATCAGTAACACCTGATTCCCAGTCCTCACAATCCTCACTAGTACCGCTTGTAACCCCAGAGGGAGCCTCTGCTCAGAACTCATCTCAAACCCATTCACAACACACCTGCATCCAACATACACTATGCTGGCTGAGCACAGGCGGACCCTTCGGGAGTATGGTCTGACTCAGGCTGGTTAGGAAAGGGTGTAGTTAGTTGGTGGGTGGAACTTAGGCAGCAGATAGGCTGCCTGTTAGTCTTTAGTTTCAGTTGTAGACAGGCAGTCAGTGTGTGGGTACTGGACTGTCCTGCTGCTCCTCTGAGTCCACTTCAGGGAGCCTTGCTGTGAGAGTGGAAGGGTCCAGGGCGAAACAGCAATTGGAGCTGTGCCCCATCCTGAAGAAGGAAGGACCATGCGAACATCGGGGACCGGTCCCTAGATTAGTGGGAAAGTTCAGCTCCACTAGTAACACCGACAACAGTGGTCACTTCACTGGGCCACTAGCCACCATAATCTCACCGGGAGGAAGCTTAGGGGTCAAGTACGTGCAGAGCATCGAGTGCAGGATTGATCTGTGAACTGAAAGGGCCCAATACTCCCTCGTCTGAGGGCTCTGTGGTGGCAGGGTGCATGGAAGTTAGGAGAGTAGCACCTAGAGAAGAAGCTGGAAAGGAACATACTGAAAAGGGAGTCTTTGGAAGTGCGACTAACTTGCCTGAGGGTTGCTGGACCACTCACTTGGAGGACACAGTGCCCGGCTGGAATCTGTATAGCGCTTAACAGACTGTGAGTAAAACCTTGAAACTGCAACAGAACTGTTTCCCTGATTATTCCAGCGACGAACACTCCCCTCTGCTACATCTCTCTGCACCATTGTTACACCTTTCATCTATCTGCCCTGGCAGGATACAGTCTTACCTGTAGGAGACTTGTCATCTAGCTGCACAACACCATCCCTTCCAGAGGACCTGCACAGCAGCGCTGGTCACCCTGACCAGGTACTACAGGTGGCGTCACGAATCATCATACGAACACTTAATCCCCTGTAAATATCCCCATTTATGGTGAGCGCCCAGGGCCACGGACCGAGCCGTGGCGGCCCGTGACATCCCCCATAGAAGTGTCATGGGTGTATCGCCACGAGGATCGTCGCGATTACACACTCTGACTTCTCACAGCTGAGTTGCTGTTTCTTTGTGTTTGGTAATGAGGGAGTTAATTTTACCTAGCTCTTTGCTAAGACTAGGTCCAGCCTCGCCCGGCTGCTTTTGATTATGATCTAATTAGATTCCTTCATATACCTGCCAGTCTGCTTGTTAGATGCCGGTGAAAGCATTCATGTAGTCTAGCAGACTGGATCGGTACTGAGAATACTTAAGCTAAGAGCTCCTTAGTTGTTTTTACTCTTACAGCTTATAGTTTATCTCTGAGACCTTAGGTGTTCCTACTGTGTGTGAGTGTTGTATGTAAGACTTTATTTACTTTATTTCTTGTCTTTTTTGTATGTCTTTCTGTTCATTAACTGTTACCTGTTCATTCCCTTTGGTGGTAATCAGGGTCCTTCTTAGGACTAGATTACAGTTGGCAGGGATTGATAGGAGACAGGGTTTACGCTGGTGGCCTGGACCTCTGTACCTTTAACAGTACCTCCAGGTAGAGGGATTAGTTAGGACCCCAGTTTAGGGTCAGCATAGACCCGGTCACCCTCTAGCCGGAGACAGCGTATAACGGATTCCGTATTGACCCACTGGACATTGTCAGGTAATTTTATGTTATCATATATCTATGCGCATGTTATATAGTATGTTGCCCTTTTGATATAGATTACTGACATCACATATATATATATATCTGCTATACAGCGTGACATTTTCACCGGCCTCTTTGAGCAAAGGAGTTAACCTGGGAGTGTGTATTTCGTCCCCAAATCCCTCTCAGTTTCTCGTGCCTGCGGAGGTGGTGATTGGTACTAGAACTGAGAGGATTTCTGTTTTTCTTGATAGTGGGTCCGGGGCTAATCTGGTGGACGCTCGGTTTGCCCAGGCGCATGGTATGCAACTGAGTGTATTGGCCAAACCGGTCCCTATAGTATCTATTGATTCTAGACCTCTCGGTCAAGGTAGCTTGGTACAAGCTGTTCATAACATAGATCTTCGAGTAGGGGCAATACATAAAGAGCAATTGTCTTGTTATGTGTTGGAGGGTCTACCTACTCCTATTGTGTTGGGACTTCCTTGGTTGGCTAAACATAACCCAGTGATTGATTGGCAATCCAGAAAGATAAGCCAGTGGGGTGAATTTTGCAGGAATAACTGCATGAGCACGGTCATCGGTGCGGTTGTGCCTAGGACTTTGTCTCCTTTTCTGGAGGACTTTGGGGAGATGTTCTCAGAGGAGGGGTGTAAAGAGTTACCTCCTCATCGCGCATATGACTGCTCAATAAAGTTGCTTCCTGATGCCTTATCTCGTACTTTCCCAGGGGCCGGGAAGACGGATGATCCGGTTCCTATTCCTCAGGAGGGAGTTGTAGTGTCAGCTGTATGCTCTGAGCTTGAGGGGGAGGTATTGGGGGCTCAGGGGGACGCCCCTGTGGGACTTCCAGGGAGACTGATAGTTCCAGATCGGTTAAGACTGAAGGTTACGGGGAACCGTTACAAACGGATGGCTGATAGGGGGAGAGTTTCTGGTCTAGATCTGAAGGTGAACGATCTGGTTTGGTTGTCTACCAGGAATATAAAACTTAAAGTTTCCTCCTGGAGGTTGGGTCCCAGATTCATCGGGCCGTACAGGATCAGTTCCATAATTAATCCTGTGGCATTTCGTCTGGACCTCCCTCCTACGTTTAAAATTCATAATGTGTTTCACAAGTCATTACTTAAAAAGTATGTGGCACCAGTCATACCGTCACCTCTACCTCCTCCTTCAGTGGTGGTCAATGATAACGTGGAATTTCATGGGTCGAAAATCATTGACTCACGTCTCAGTCACCGATCCCTTCAGTACTTGGTTCATTGGAGGGGGTATGGTCCTGAGGAGAGGACGTGGGTCCCTGCGTCTGATGTTAACGCAGATCGATTGGTTCGGACCTTTCACACAACTCACCCGGGCAGACCTGGCCCTGAGGGTCCGGAGTCCCCTCGTAGAGGGGGGGGTACTGTCATGGGTGTATCGCCACGAGGATCGTCGCGATTACACACTCTGACTTCTCCACAGCTGAGTTGCTGTTTCTTTGTGTTTGGTAATGAGGGAGTTAATTTTACCTAGCTCCTTGCTAAGACTAGGTCCAGCCTCGCCCGGCTGCTTTTGATTATGATCTAATTAGATTCCTTCATATACCTGCCAGTCTGCTTGTTAGATGCCGGTGAAAGCATTCATGTAGTCTAGCAGACTGGATCGGTTCTGAGAATACTTAAGCTAAGAGCTCCTTAGTTGTTTTTACTCTTACAGCTTATAGTTTATCTCTGAGACCTTAGGTGTTCCTACTGTGTGTGAGTGTTGTATGTAAGACTTTATTTACTTTATTTCTTGTCTTTTTTGTATGTCTTTCTGTTCATTAACCGTTACCTGTTCATTCCCTTTGGTGGTAATCAGGGTCCTTCTTAGGACTAGATTACAGTTGGCAGGGATTGATAGGAGACAGGGTTTACGCTGGTGGCCTGGACCTCTGTACCTTTAACAGTACCTCCAGGTAGAGGGATTAGTTAGGACCCCAGTTTAGGGTCAGCATAGACCCCGGTCACCCTCTAGCCGGAGACAGCGTATAACGGATTCCGTATTGACCCACTGGACATTGTCAGGTAATTCTATGTTATCATATATCTATGCGCATGTTATATAGTATGTTGCCCTTTTGATATAGATTACTGACATCACATATATATATATATATCTGCTATACAGCGTGACAAGAAGTTGACGAGCTCGGTGCCGAGTACCCCACGACCCTGGCGGGCGGCTCATTTACATCTGCAACTCTGCGGGATAACAGAGTTTGCTCATACTGCCTATTTACGCCATCTTACTAGCAGCAGGCTCTGCCTGCACGGTGGACCCGGGCTGCGAACGCACCTCTCCTTAATATCTATTAGGTGCGTTCCGCAGGCTCCTAACACTAAGTACCCAAATAATATGGCCGTATACAATCTGCAAGAATAGACAGTGAAGGGATTCTTCTAGAAGCTTTACTGATACAGTGTTTCTTTACCTCCCTTTTACACGAGAGCCCCTGCTTTAGACTATTGCCTAGTTTACCACACCTTAAACCCGTCCCTGACACTGGCATCAACCTGTACTTATCAAGCTGTAAAAAAATCTCTAATTGCAATCAAGTCCATAAAAACTTGACAGCAAAACAGGAAGAACACTTTCCACAGTGCATGTGACGAGCGACTACAAAGATAGAAGCCATGTGTGCACCCCTAGGTCGTGCATGTACACAGCTCCCCTGCACCACGTCCAGAGTACTCGTTAATGTCCTGTCACTAGATAAGATATACGTCAGATACTCCACATTCTAGTCAGCTGCTCGGTTTTCTGGCTTTCTTATGTGAGACTATCCATTTATAGGGCTGCACTGTAAAAAACACTTGATAGCGAGCCTGTGTGGTAAGGAGGTGGGAGGAATCTAGGTCACTTGCTGCAGATCTTCACGAGGCAATACTCCTTTTTACTATCGCTATAAGATTAGGCAATAAACTTCCTTTAAGAAGGCCCAATGGGACTAAACATTTCTAGCATATAGTCCCTTCACCTACCTAATCGTCTCCACATTGCTGACGCTCCTTCAGCATTTGGGATCAGTGTCCATTTCTCTTCATGTTCAAAATGGCCGCTGTATGGTCATGAGGAGCAATGTGGACAGACTGAACCTCGTCTCCTCTGAGTTTCTATTAACATGAGATAAATCAATTCCAATTAAGATGGTGACTGTGTCTATCCTGAGGCAGAAAACATCAGGGGAGACGCGGTTCAGACTTTTCTCAGTGGCAATTTTGGATATGAAGACAACATGGCAGCAATGTCAAATGCGGAAGGAGTTTGGAGTGGCCGATGCTGCGACGTGACGTGGTTTCACTACGAGTTAAATACTACTGAGGCCTAGCGAAAAAAAAAAGCTAATCAGGAACCAACAACGGGACCAAAGCTGAAATTATGTTCATGGTGGGGCTGCACCCCATTATTGTTCTGCCTCTGCTTGGAGAATTAGGAAACCTCCATATAAAGGGCTGGTTACACTGTGTGAATATTTTTCTCTTTTTTCATACATGCCATAATGATGTTGATGACATTTAGTTGCACATATCTTCCTCATCTGTCACACATGAGCAGGACATAGTTTCTGGGTATGCTGGCGCTCATGTCTTAGGTGGGGCAGAGGGATTTACTCCCATTAGTGTTCCGTTTAGCTGTCAGTTTTCAGCTATTAGCAGGACCCGGGTGTACTAACATTTCCTCATTATGTAACCTAATACCTAGTAGCCACCAATTACACTGCACAAGTCACTAGTAGTGATGCTCAGCCTGCCTCGGTCAATCAGATGTGATGAAATGACGCTCACGCTGGGGTACTACACATTTAGAGGTCTAAATTAATTCAGCAGGCTGCTACAGATCTGTACTTTTTTAGGGGATCTGCATTTAGACGGTCCGATCTGTGGCCTATACTTGTTTACAGGTTCTTATCTGGGGCTTTATATTGAATTATGGGGTTTAATATTAGTATTTAGTTAGAGGGTCGGGGGTCTCTATATAAGGGAGGTGGTCTTGGGTCTGCATGTTTAGAGTACATGAGGTCTGATAGGGGTCTGTAGTTGTTCACACAGTCTGATCTGAGAGGTCCATATTTATTTAGGGGGTCTGATATCAGTCTGTATTTAGAGGGGGTCTAGTCTGGAGTCTGTGTAGTGCGGCACCAGTGAGGCACTTGTGGCCTTTTAAGCCCCGGCGTGCTACATGAAACAGGGGGGGTCTTGGCTGAGTGTGTGGACTTGTGCTGAGAGGGCCTTATGCCCGTGCAGGCCGCATGTAGCCAGTGTTGTGGACTTGCCAGGACCATGAGTTTCACAGTTAAATGATGGAGACTTTGGTTCCAAAACAAACTGAATGGTAACTTGGTAAAGGTCTGGGGTGTCAAGGGCTCACCAGTAACATCAACTCCAGGGCCTCGCTTTTCAGCTACATGCAGATATGACTATACACACATTCACAAATTTCTATAGCAATGAACTACACTATACTGTAATGAACTACACGTCCTGCTCCTGGACAGAGACCCACCCGAGGATTCTCCTCTTCTCCTGTGGGCCAGTCTGAGCCTGATTATATACAAGGGATAGCGGGTGTAAAGTCTTATGAACGTTTCCTTTCCAGTATAAAGCATTTTCCACTTTCAATCTCCTTCCTCCGTAGATTACTCCAGAGCTAGTGAGGCATATTATCTCTCTCTACTCCACCACAACCCAGCCTTAACACTAAAGTCCTGTTGAGCAAGTCTCCTTACTTGCTCTTTGGTTCCATGTCCTAGTTCTTCCACTACTGGCACCCTGGAACTATTGCAATTGTAGAGAGAGAGCCCCCACTGTGTGACCGGGCCGGAACCAAGGGGGCTGTCACTTAAGTTCCTAGGGGGTAAGTTCCCGGGGGAAGGAACGGCAGGACGACACAGAGACTGTTCTGGAAAGTACGGGGGCGGGGCGACTATAAAAGGAGCACAGGAGACCAGCAGGGGCACTTGACGCGGAGGCGGACAAGAGGCAGGAAGGAGGAACCCAGCGCGCATTGGGGAGCAGGAATAGGCCAGCAGCTACGAGTGAGAAAGGACGAGGGCTCACGTGACTCGGGGAGAGGACGATCCCGAGTGAAGCAAGGAGGAAGCAGAACTCTGCCACCCGCAGCCGCCACTGACCTGCTCCAGCCCGCGGCTGTGGCCTGTACGCTGCCACCCGCGGCCGCCACTGCCCCGCTCCAGCCCGCAGCTGTGGCCTGTATGCTGCCACATGCGGCTGCCACTGCCCCATTCCAGCCCGCAGCTGGGGCCTGTGCACTGCCACCCGCAGCCACTACTGCCCGCGGCTGTGGCCTGCACGTCAGGATCCGCCCTCAACATGGCAGAGCAAAGTACGCCTGCGCAGGAGCGTGATGCCGAGGAGCCTGTGTGGATGATGCAGGGTCGCGTTATCCACAAGAAGCTAGGAGGACGGTGATCATAAGAAGATGGCAGGCGCCGGACCAAGACCAGCGCCACCCATCGGACCGCCCAGCAGGTAAGTATAATAAAAATTATTTTTTAGTTCTTCCAGGTCAGATTTGGGGCTTATATACAGCATTATAGAACGCTGTACATAAGCCCTGAAAGGTGATGGCCGCATCTTATATCGGCCAAAACTGCTGACAGGTTCACTTTAATATTTTTCCTCTCTCGACTTGGCCAGTAGCTACTGCCAAATTCTGGTGGCTGCAAAGGATCGCCAGAAGACAGACTTTGCTCTCCCTATGGGTCTATTGGAGTTCAACCGGATGCCTTTCGGGCTGACGAACGAACCAGGAACGTTCCAGTGTTCAATGGAAAGATGCCTGTGTGTAGCCCAGCTGCGCTTGGTGCCACATGTACCCTGGAGGATGCACAGTAAGGTAAATCACAAACACCTGATATTCATTCACACTCCACACTTCCCTATAGTTCCACCAGAGGGAGCCCCTTTAGAGTATATAAGGGTGTGGGAGACATAGCAGTAGAGTTCTCTTGGAGATTCCAGTCTGAGCTGGTTGTGATTCCTGTCAGATGAGACAGAGGAAGAAAGACAAGCTGTTACCTCAGAACAGGCTGACTGATAGTTCCCTATGAACGTGGAAAGTGACTCTCAGAGTGTGCACGGATCAGTCTGACGGAAAGTCCTGATAGCTACTCTGGACAGAGCCTATGAAGGAGAAGAAGGAAGGAACTACAGTATTTGTAACAACGAGTCGACTGAGGAATGGTCAGTGAGCGGTGGATAGAAGGAAGCTGATGACTACGACTACTGTTGCCTGTGCTTATGTTAAGGGCGTGAGTAGGGCAACGGGCGAGTGGATAAAGGGAGAGAGTGACTGAGGAAATATAGCAACGATAGCTGTCCTCCACTCTGCACAACCGGACACCGGGTCCGAGCTTGCTAGTTCCTTCACGGCTAGTGGGAGAAACCGGGGACCCTGCTGGACTTCAGGTCGCAGAGGGGCCCTTTAGTGCTGATACGTAACCGGGGTCAGGAAGAACAGGAGTCAGGCTTGATCAGCCACATAGACTTAGTTCTGTCCACAAGAAGGCTCCACCACAATGTCAGCCGGGCGTAGCTGTTTCACACGGAGTTAAACTTGGCTTTATGCAGGTTAGAAACTCACACACATCAAGAAGTAAGGAGGCCTTAAACCTACTCAGTGATTACTGGATGTGCATTCTCCACCCTGAGCATCCTCCCGGGAAGTGCCTGCAAATATCACCAGTAAAGGTACGGAAAGAGACTTTATTGTGTGTGTCTGCCTTATTGCTTGCACCCTGCACCGCCATATACCTAGAGGGACCAGTCTTACCTGTGGAAGACTTAACACCTTGCTGCCCAGTAACAACCCCTCTGAGGATTCACCCTGCAGCGCTGGTCACCCTGATCAGAGACCACAGGTGGCGTCACGAACAATTACTATTATCCCCTGTAAATACCCCCCTTTGAATGAGCGCCCAAGGCAACGGACCGAGCTGCGCTACTCGTGACATTCCCCATTGAAGTTAACGGGCTCGGTGCCGAGTACCCCAAAGCCCTGGTACGTGTGACACATCTTTGGCGTCACGAACAGGATCCGAAGCTTACTAAATGTGAGTCCTGTGTGCCTGAAATGGACTGTTTTGTGCAAAAAGACTGTGTTGCTGTTGTTTGATTTTTGGCGCCATTTTCCGCCATTTTTGCCACCATATTCGCGCCCTGAGGCGCTGGTGAAAAAGGTGGACGTGCCTTCGTGGGCGTGCCCCCCTGTGGCGCGAAAGTTATGGCCGCCTTATCCAAATGCTATTACAATACGAGAGCCTGCCCTACTGCAAGGGAGATCCGCCTCCTCTTCATCCTCTATGCCAGGAAGAGAAAGCGAAAGTCCCGCCTCCATGGAAGAGACCAGATTGTTCCAGATGAAAAATACAGTCTGGCCTGGAGTGAGATGGCGGAAGGACAGGAGACGCTGTGTGGAGGGATGGCGGTGCGCAGACCCCGTTCCCCTGAAGAGCTGCTGCCTGTGCCTGAACCGTTCCCAGGTCGGGCGGATGACCGGAGAATGCAGAAAGTGGAGGAGGTGGAAGCGGTGCTGAGGGACATGGCCCGACACCGCGCAGAGATGGAGGCGATGGAGCAAAGCTGGCGTGCCCTGAAACAGCGGCTGCTGTGGGACCCACTGCTCTCCCCTCAGGAAGCGCAAATGTCACCCGCGCCACCCCTGGACCCAGCGGCTGATGAACCACCGGAGGCCGGCCCCAAAAGAGCTGATCCTGACTCCGCCGAGGACGCGGCGGGAGGGAAGGAGGCTGAGGAGGCCCTGCCCGGACCAGAACGCCAGCCAGGCCTGGAACCAGAGGCCGCAGCGGAATGCAGTCCCCCGGTAGGGACGACGACGGAAGACACCCAGCCGCAAGTGATGAAGATCGACTGGGAGGAGATGGAGTACCTGGACGACGTGGAATACGCCGCCCAGAAGGAGAACGAGTGGCGACGCCGTGAGCAGGAGCAGCAGCAGGAGCAGCGAGAGGTGCAGCAGCTTTACTGGAGGTACCGGGAGCAGAATCTTGCAGACAAGGAGATCGTCCGGCGAGATAAAGGTACGCTACGGGAGCCGCGGCGCCAGGGGATGGTGTGTGCCTCTAAGTTCCGAGGAGTTTGGGGTTACATATGCGAGCCCGGGTTCTCTCAGGAGATCTTCGTTCACCGCTGCGATGTGGGATCTAACTTGTTAAAAGGGGATGTTGTCACCTACACGCGGCACTGGGGTCTTAAGGGGTGGTATGCCCTGAATGTCTCCCGAGTCAGCAACCCCGTCCCTGAAGCCGGAAACGTACCCCGTGTCTCAGTGTCCCAGGCCCCAGCCACATCAGCGTCCGGCCGCGCACCTGCAACTTATCCTGCATCCTATTCTGCAACGCTGCAGAGCGTAGTGACTGTTAGTGCGACCCCTACTGAGCCAAATCTATATTTAGAAGAGGCACCTGTAAGGCCTCAAGCTAGTCGCAAAATTGAGACGAGAACTGTGGCTACCCAGACACAGGTAGCAGGACATGATCTTCTGGTGATGCGTTCCAGAGCGCACCGCATACTTCCAGCCCCAGGTATGGAAGGAGTAACCACCATATTCAAAGAAAAACAGTAGGACCCAGACAGGGTTTACTGTAACTGTAAAAAGTTTTGAAGAAGAATTGCACTTTATTGATATGTGATGATGTTTGCATAATATGATACAAAGTCTACCCCAGTTGGGTAATGTGTAGCGAAGTATTAAGTGATATTTGAAATGTTCTTATGCCAAGGACTGCGTGGCTGAGGACTTTGCCAGCCCAAAAACTTTAATGTAAATAGTTAGCACTTTGGTGCCCCATCTTGGTTTTACGTAAAGCCATTCTACCTCTGAAGGAAAACCCGTATGGTGTGGCCTTGAGTGAGGTTTGCAGCAGAGAAGTCCTGCAGCCCACCCAGGACCACCGTGGGAGGTTTGGTACGGGTCCTCCACAAGAATCTTGTATTTATTTGTGAGAAAGTATTTTGATATTTTTTCTATTTGCAATTTGTACACAATGTAACGTTAAAGTGTCCTTAGCTCCCGCAAGGGATGAGTTATGTTTGTTGTTTATTATAAAAAAATTGTTTTCTTTTTCAGCCCGGGAGTGCTGAATATAACTAGGGGGGGATGTATGGCCCAGCTGCGCTTGGTGCCACATGTACCCTGGAGGATGCACAGTAAGGTAAATCACAAACACCTGATATTCATTCACACTCCACACTTCCCTATAGTTCCACCAGAGGGAGCCCCTTTAGAGTATATAAGGGTGTGGGAGACGTAGCAGTAGAGTTCTCTTGGAGATTCCAGTCTGAGCTGGTTGTGATTCCTGTCAGATGAGACAGAGGAAGAAAGACAAGCTGTTACCTCAGAACAGGCTGACTGATAGTTCCCTATGAACGTGGAAAGTGACTCTCAGAGTGTGCACGGATCAGTCTGACGGAAAGTCCTGATAGCTACTCTGGACAGAGCCTATGAAGGAGAAGAAGGAAGGGAACTACAGTATTTGTAACAACGAGTCGACTGAGGAATGGTCAGTGAGCGGTGGATAGAAGGAAGCTGATGACTACGACTACTGTTGCCTGTGCTTATGTTAAGGGCGTGAGTAGGGCAACGGGCGAGTGGATAAAGGGAGAGAGTGACTGAGGAAATATAGCAACGATAGCTGTCCTCCACTCTGCACAACCGGACACCGGATCCGAGCTTGCTAGTTCCTTCACGGCTAGTGGGAGAAACCGGAGACCCTGCTGGACTTCAGGTCGCATAGGGGCCCTTTAGTGCTGATACGTAACCGGGGTCAGGAAGAACAGGAGTCAGGCTTGATCAGCCACATAGACTTAGTTCTGTCCACAAGAAGGCTCCACCACAATGTCAGCCGGGCGTAGCTGTTTCACACGGAGTTAAACTTGGCTTTATGCAGGTTAGAAACTCACACACATCAAGAAGTAAGGAGGCCTTAAACCTACTCAGTGATTACTGGATGTGCATTCTCCACCCTGAGCAGCCTCCCGGGACGTGCCTGCAAATATCACCAGTAAAGGTACGGAAAGAGACTTTATTGTGGTGTCTGCCTTATTGCTTGCACCCTGCACCGCCATATACCTAGAGGGACCAGTCTTACCTGTGGAAGACTTAACACCTTGCTGCCCAGAAAAACCCCTCTGAGGATTCACCTTGCAGCGCTGGTCACCCTGATCAGAGACCACAGGTGGCGTCACGAACAATTACTATTATCCCCTGTAAATACCCCCCTTTGAATGAGCGCTCAGAGGACACGACGGACCGAGCTGCGCTACCCGTGACATTCCCCATTGAAGTTAACGGGCTCGGTGCCGAGTACCCCAAAGCCCTGGTACGTGCGACTCATCTTGAAGATCTGAATTTCGAAGCCACTTTGATATATCTGGACAACATATTCGTTTATTCCGCCACGTTTGAAGATCACCTTAACCAGCTGGAGCAACTATTGTAGTGAATTCAAAGAAAAGGATTAAATGTTAAGCCCCGGAAGTGTCACCTATTCAAGTGAGAAATTGAGTACCTGGGACACACTGTGTCTAGTGCGTGAGTTAACCTCACGGCAGAGAAGGTGGCTGCAGTGCAAAAGCGGCCCACGCCGACAAACCTGAGGAAATTAAGAGAATTCTTTGTACTAGCCGGATTCTACCGCAGGTTCATAAAAGACTTGGCCAAGATTGCGGAACCACTCAATGAGCTGTTTCGGAGAACGGTAGGAGCCAAACCTCAACCAATCCAGTGGGGCCCACGACAAGAGGAGGCATTTCAGGCACTGAAGATGACACTGACTGATGCCCCAGTCTTTGCTTACGCTGACTTCTCGCAGCCTTTCGTACTATACACCGACTGGAGCCTGTACGGACTGGGGACAGTATTGGCTCAGGTACAAGATGAAGAGAGTGAATGATTGCATAGGCCAGTAGGACACTGAGAGACACAGAAAAGAATCCAGATAATAAGATGAGTCGCACGTACAGGGCTTGGGGTACTCGGCACCGAGCCCGTTCACTTCACTGGGGGATGTCACGGATAGCACAGCTCGGCCCGTTGCCCTGGGCGCTCCACTAAAAGGGGAATATTTACAGGGGATTGTAGATTTATAGAAATGTTCGTGACGCCACCTGTGGTTTCTGATCAGGGTGACCAGCGCTGCAGGGTGAATCCTCTGAGGGGTTGTTACTGGGCAGCAAGGTGTTAAGTCTCCCACAGGCGAGACTAATCCCTCAGGGTATATGGCGGTGTAGGGGTGCAGGATCAATAAGGCAGACACACACAAAGAGTCTCTTTCTGTACCTTTACTAGTGATAGATTAAGGCACGTCCCGGGAAGCTGCTCAGGGTGGAGGATGCACGTCCAGTAATCCACCGAGTAGGTGTAGGGCCTCCTTACATCTTTATGTGTGTGAGTTTCTAACTTGCATAAAACAAAGTTTAACTCCGTTCTCTTTGCTACGCCCGGCTGACCTTGTGGTGGAGCCTTCTTGTGGACAGAACTAAGTCTCTATATGCAGTGCACTGCTAGACTCCTGTTCTCCTGACCCCGGTTACGTATCAGCGCTGTTGGGCCCCTCTGTGACCTGAAGTCCAGCAGGGTCTCCGGTTTTTCCTACTAGCAGTGAAGGTACTAGCAAGCTCGGACCCGGTGTCCGGTAGTGCAGAGTAGAGGTAAGCCATCATTGCTATTCATCCTCAGTCACTCTCTTTCCCTTTTCCACTTGCCTGTCATCCTACTCACACCTTTAACATAAGCACCAGCAGCAGTAGATGTCAGCTTTCTTTGTCTTCACCGCTCTCCAAGCGTCGGCACGCTTACTTTCTGAAACGCTCGCTGGGGGACTATCAGTGGACTCAACTTTGACCAGACTAAGTGGTAATCCTTCCCACTAACACTGGACTCCACGATATAAGCTGAGTGTTTGTTGAAGTCCTCAGGCTTTCAGATAAGTCTTTCTTTCTGGCTAGTGTTGCCTCTCAGCACGTCTGAGGTAACTAGCTCGTCTGCTCTGTCACACGCTCTGACAGGAATCTCATCTGAAGTCACTGCCGTTCTGAGATGTTCTGCTGTTCTGAGGTAACACCAACGACTAGCTAACCCTCAGCTAGACTGCCTTCATAATCTGACTGCTCTATCTCTCCACAAGGGCTCCCTCTGGTGGCACCAGGAAAATGTGAAGAGTGAATGAATATCGGGTGATTGTGAATTACCTTCCATGCATCCTCCAGGGTAACATGTGGCACCAAGCACAGCTGGGCTACACATATACTTCATTCAAATTGGAGTTGCTGGCGCTTGAATGGGCCACGATGGAGAGATTCGCGGAGTACCTGTCGGGGTCAGAATTACATGTGCGGACAAACAACAACCACTGGCACACCTAGAGGATGCGAAGCTTGGCGCACTAGAACAGCGGTGGCATGAGAGGATGTCCAAATATCAGTATAGGATCTCCTATTGGTCTAAGGCTCAAAACACTCATGTAGATGCTCTGTCCCGAGTCACCCAGGCTGTACCGAAGAAAGACATAGATGAAGAGCTTGAAGGTGACCAGATTCTGGATTTTAGGCAGCTCGCAGCAGCTGTAGTAACCACTTAGGAGTCCAGAGATGAGTCCAGACCCACCCAGATCCTGGGATGAATGGATCCATCTACAACAGGCCGATACAGAGCTGGCAAAGGTGAGGAAATGGATTGCCCTGGGGAAAAGGCCTGATCAGGAGGCTAGGACCACTTTGCCCAGCCAATCTTGGGTCAGTGGGAAAGGCTCTTCCTGAAAGATGGCCTGCTGTGCCGAAGAATTTAATTTCCTTGAGAGTTCGATGTTACTTGGCAGGTAGTGGCCCAAGAAGCGCTGGTCGTAGAGCTGGCTAAAGAAGCCCATGAGAGGGGTGCCTCCTGTGGTGTAAGAAGACCATTCAGTGGCTGCAAAGACTGGTGTACTGGCCTCAACTGCGACAAGAGGTTGAAGGTGTTTGCCGAAGATGTAGCCGGTGTGAGCTAACCCCCGGAGCAGAGAGCTCCCATTGAGGCTATCCGAACCTCAGTGCCCTTGGAGGTTATGATGATCGACTATCTGATGATCGGAACTTCACACAATGGCTATGGGTACTGCTTGCATCAAGTTTTCGGTGGTGACCACCTCTCGGGATCAGACAGCCGAAGCTGCAGCCAGAGCCATCTGTCAGGACGTCATCCGCATATATGGTGAGCCCGAAGCGAATTCTCTCCGGCCAAGGGGCCTGCTTCCAGGGGCGAGTGATGGACAAGCAATGTCGTATCTACAGACTGGATAAGTCTTGAACTACGCAGCATCACCCACAAGGGAACGGGGCCTGTGAACGCTTTAACTGGACCGTGTTACAAATATTGCGGACCCTGGAGGAGGACAAGAAGATGAGGTGGCCTGAATTTGTGTCGAAGGTGGTGTGAGTTTACAACAACCGAGTCCATGTGACTACCTGCTACACTCCTTACATGCTACTGTTTGGGCGAAGCGGGCGAGAAATCACTGAAATGGAACTAGATCCACTTTAACGATTGTGGTGGTGCCTATTGTCTGAGCGGCTCTTAGAAAATAGTGACTCAATCCAATTTTTTTTTTTACCTAAATGCATGTATTTGACATATTGGCAGGTTAAAAATAAGTTTTGCAATTGGGTTGCATTAAAAAAAATGCTGCAGAATGAGTTAATTGAGAACCCATCAGTGATCTCATTGGGTCTGTCAGAAGAATATGTAACTCTTTGGCACATGAAGTCTTTTTTTGCTGAGTTTTCTGAGCAGAAACTAAGCAGAAACTTCAAGTTTTTGAGGCGTGTTGAGATTTGGAGAGTTTCTGCTGCGTTTCTGCTGCAAAAACTCCTAGAAAAACTCTGTGTGTACATAGCCCCTGTTTTTGTTTTTTTCTTAGCCTCTCTCAGCAGATCTATGATCCGAGGATTCTTCAAAGTTTACTGTGGCAGAACGCAACCAGTAAAATCTAAACGGTGCAACATTTCTAATGTAAACCCAACAGCAAAACTGATTTCTAGCCTAAAATACATGCATTTAAGTAAGAAAAACAATGTGAACGGTCCCCAAGGGTGAACTTTCAATAGAGGTCTAAGGGTTACGTTTCTCCTTGTGGAGAGCGACAAGTCCAGCCAGGCATGTCAGCGTGAGGAGACTTAAAAGCCATGCATGCTCCTCTGGGAAACTGAATAGGGAAATTGTCTCTTCAGCGAGGAAGAGGATGAGAACACTAGCGCCACCTATTGGAAGTAGCAATCCTAAACGTCAAGATTAACTCTTAACGAGCCTTGTCATATGATTTAGGATAAAAACCAAACCCGAATCTCAGTGGTCATTAAAGAGTCAATATTGACTTTTAGGATCACTGCTTCCAATAGGTGGCGCTAGTGTTCCAGTCATCTTCCTCTCTGAAGAGACAATTTCCATATTAATTTCCCATAGGAGCATGCATGGCTTATAAGTCTCCTCATTCTGACATGCCTGGCTGGACTTGTCACTCTCCACAAGGAGAAACGTTACCCCTTAGCCCAGAGCCTCTCACCAACCACATCAGATCTTAGATCTTTGCACTGATGAGGGGCAACAACACGAAACACAGTTTCTACAAATTGAAAGCCTGTTTAGGCCTTTAGTTTAAATTGCTGCTTCCACTAGGTGGCGCTAAAGTTCTAGTCCTCTTCCTCCCTGAAGAGACAATTTGAATATGACCTTTCAATAGAAAACAAAAACCTATACAATTGTGATACTTTGCACTGACATTCCATAAGAGCATGCAGTGTGCTGTCTCAGACACCAGATGGCGCTGTGCGCAGTGTGCTGTCCCAGACACCAGATGGCGCTGTGCGCATTGAACTGTCAGGCACCAGACGGCGCTGTCTGCAGTAAGTAACCATAGACACCAGATGGCGCTGTGGGCACTGAGCTCGTCTCTATGGTCATGTCCATTAGCACCAGTGATTAGTGCAGGAGGGGGCGGCAGGGTGGAGCAGTAACGGGAAGGAAAACACAGGAGGAAGAGACCTGAGGGAAAGCGGAGGGCTGAGTGTTATTATCACCCGAAGGTCACGTTACCGAAGGTGCAGTATACATGCATGCTATATGTGCAGCACTCACGTGTGGGGTCCTGGGTGTGTGGGGTCTGGGCATAGTGGGGTCTGGGTGTGTGGGGATAGTGGGGTCTGGGTGTGTGGGGTCTAGGCATAGTGGGGTCTGGGTGTGTGGGGTCTAGGCATAGTGGGGTCTGGGTGTGTGGGCATAGTGGGGTCTGGGTGTGTGGCATAGTGGGGTCTGGGTGTAGGGTTGGGTGTGTGGGCATAGTGGGGTCTGGGTGTGTGGGCATAGTGGGGTCTGGGTGTGTAGGGTCTGGGTGTGTGGGCATAGTGGGGTCTGGGTGTGTGGGCATAGTGGGGTCTGGGTGTGTGGGCATAGTGGGGTCTGGGTGTGTGGGGTCTAGGCATAGTGGGGTCTGGGTGTGTAGGGTCTAGGCATAGTGGGGTCTGGGTGTGTAGGGTCTGGGTGTGTGGGCATAGTGGGGTCTGGGTGTGTGGGGTCTGGGTGTGTGGGCATAGTGGGGTCTGGGTGTGTAGGGTCTGGGTGTGTGGGCATAGTGGGGTCTGGGTGTGTGGGCATAGTGGGGTCTGGGTGTGTGGGTCTAGGCATAGTGGGGTCCTGGGTGTGTGGGGTCTGGGCATCGTGGGGTCTGGGTGTGTGGGCATAGTGGGGTCTGGGTGTGTGGGGTCTAGGCATAGTGGGGTCTGGGTGCGGCCATTAAACAGTCATTGATTCCATCTGTATCCCTTTGCTTCTTCACTTTCCTCACATCTACACGACCTCTGCTTGCTGTCAGTGAGTAGAAACCTCCCTGGTTACATCCCATCCAGATCCCGCCTGCTGCAACCAATCACTGGTTTTATGGCATAAAACTTCTGAAGCCGGTGATTGGCTGCAGCGGTCACTGCAGAGAAGTAAAGAAAGACTGATGGGGACCACCGACGCGTCGGTGCTGGAGCGTAGGGGGCTCACTTTGTTTTGCAGCAGGTTTTTAAAAAATCCGGGCAACCCCTTTAAACTGAATGACATATAGGTGCAATACCGCACACAACCTGGGTATGGAGGGGGCGCTGTTTGACACGTGCTGCCCTGTTTTTGTTTTTTTTAAGCCCATGCGATGCTAAAGACTGTGTGATGATAGATTGTGTGAGCACAGCCCAGACACAGGCTCAGGAGATGCTGGGAGTTGTAGTTTCCCAGCTGTGGTCTCTTTGCGGTTGCCGCTGCTCTCCATTGACGGTCGGTGGCAGCGATGATTGAGGATCCAGCAGACGTGTTGGCTGCCAGGTCAGTAATGCAGGATCCGGCTGCCAGCTCTGCTGTTGCAGTAATGTAATCAGCTGGCAGACACGGAGGGGCTTCTGGCCGCCAGGTCCTGCTCTGGATTTGCTCATCGCTTCCTGCAGTTGATTTCATGATCGTGTAATTATGTAGTTTTCCTAAATAACGGAAAATAAAGGTTTTTCTTAGGGGTCTTGCGTCATACAGCCGACCCACCCTGGGATAGTTAGTGCTTGTTGGCGATTTCTATTACAGGGTTGTTGGTGGTTTCTAGTAATTGTTCCCTGGTGGTCCAGTGCTGTCACTTTGGGACAGGTGAGCTTTTCACTATATGGTCCCTGGGCGTGGGCCCTGGTGGGCTAGCGGGTTCTAGCACTTGGGCCCTGGTGGGCTAGGGGTTTCAAGCGCTTGGGCCCTGGTGGGCTAGCGGTTTTCTAGCACTTGGGCCCTGGTGGGCTAGCGGTTTCTAGCACTTGGGCCTTGGTGGGCTAGCGGTTTCTAGCACTTGGGCCCTGGTGGGCTAGCAGTTTCTAGCACTTGGGCCCTGGTGGGCTAGCAGTTTCTAGCGCTTGGGCCTTGGTGGGCTAGCAGTTTCTAGCGCTTGGGCCTTGGTGGGCTAGCGGTTTCTAGCGCTTGGACTGGTGGGCTAGCGGCTTCTGGCGCTTGGGCCTGGTGGGCTAGATGTTTCTGGCGCTTGGGCCCTTGTGGGCTAGCGGTTTCTGGCTCTTGGGCCCTTGTGGGCTAGCGGTTTCTGGCGCTAGGGCCCTTGTGGCTAGCGGTTTCTGGCGCTTGGGCCCTTGTGGGCTAGCGGTTTCTGGCGCTTGGGCCCTTGTGGGCTAGCGGTTTCTGGCGCTTGGGCCCTTGTGGGCTAGATGTTTCTGGCGCTTGGGCCCTTGTGGGCTAGCGGTTTCTGGCGCTTGGGCCCTTGTGGGCTAGCGGTTTCTGGCGCTTGGGCCTTGTGGGCTAGCGGTTTCTGGCGCTTGGGCCCTTGTGGGCTAGCGGTTTCTGGCGCTTGGGCCCGGGTGGGCTAGCGGTTTCTGGCGCTTGGGCCCTGTGGGCTAGCAGTTTCTGGCGCTTGGGCCCTGGTGGGCTAGCGGTTTCTGGCGCTTGGGCCCTGGTGGGCTAGCGGTTTCTGGCGCTTGGGCCCTGGTGGGCTAGCGGTTTCTGGCGCTTGGGCCCTGGTGGGCTAGCGGTTTCTGGCGCTTGGGCCCTGGTGGGCTAGCGGTTTCTGGCGCTTGGGCCCTGGTGGGCTAGCGGTTTCTGGCGCTTGGGCCCTGGTGGGCTAGCGGTTTCTGGCGCTTGGGCCCTGGTGGGCTAGCGGTTTCTGGCGCTTGGGCCCTGGTGGGCTAGCGGTTTCTGGCGCTTTGGCCCTGGTGGGCTAGCGGTTTCTGGCGCGTGGACGGGGGGGGGGGATGCTAGCTGTTTCTGGCGTGGACCCCACTGGGCTTGCAGCTTCTGGTGCTTGGTCCCTGGTGGTCCAGTGGTGAATTTTGGAATATGATGCTGTAACTTTAGATCATTAGACTTGTGACTCGGCTGGGACTTGCTGCTATCCCACAGGTGAAAAACTGCAGCAGTACAACGCTTGTGTTACTGGGTGCCATGTTATACTACATTGCCTGTAGCGGCCACTACAGGGGGATAGTGAGCAGCCTCACTGAGAGTCCCCCATTGATCGTGTGCGATCGCTGGCATCAGTGATGGAGGCTTTTGCGTGGAGCAGTGGTCTGCACTGCTGCCCCTCTTATGCTGCTGTACGAGGCAGTAATGCGCTCACACGACTCGTCCAGAAACCAGCGATTGTGTAATCTGGAGTCTCAGAGTCCGGTCCTCGTGTGATGATCAGGAGACGGAGCCGTGTGACCGAGAGATCGCCGGCAGAAGTCACGCAGGACTGACCCTGCTGCTCTGGGAGGCCTGTGGTCCGGATACATGTATGGGCAGGACCACGTGTGTGATGGAGTGGTTGTCAAATAGAAAAGCCGGTGGTTACCCGACCACCTCTGCAGTCTGTCAGCGGTGGACAGTCTCGTAGGCATGGAGCGCAGCGCTTACAAGCTGTCTAGCCTGCAAGTGCTGCTCGGAAGCTGAAATCACGGGATCCAGCCCGCTTCACTTACCCTGCGTTCCTCCAATACAGCAGAGACAGAGCTTTCTCTGCAGCACCAGGAGCCGTACACGCTCAGCCATGCCGCCTGCCCAAACTGGTGAGGAGCGCACCGCACGCTCAGGAAGGAGGCAAGAAGAGCTGAGAACACACCTATATAGACAGGCCGTCTGCACTTGCATGCGCACAGAACGATCAGTAATAGGTCATCGTTCTCGGCAGCACATGTTGCTTACACCGGAAGATGAGCTGCCGAGAACGATTATTTTTAAGCAAGCAATTTTACGTTTTATGGTGCTTTTTTTTTTTTTTTTTTACTCCCTTTCTTCCGAGAGCCATAACTTTATTTTTCCATCAGTACACCCGTGTGAGGGCTTGTTTTTTGCGGGATGAGTCGTACTACTGAATGACACCATTCATTTTATCAGGTGATGCACAAGAAAGCGGGAAAAAAATTCCAAGTGCGTTAAAATTGCAAAAATAAAGTACAATTCCACAATAAGGTAATTTTTTTTCCCATGTTTACCACATAGTAAAACTGACCTGGTAATGAGTCCCCAGATCAGTACTAGGATGCAGATACCAAACATGCATTTTTTTTTTTTTTTTTTTTTTTTTTCAGTGAAACATTTTTTGGAAATTCGTAAGAAAAAATTTTTCCATTTGTTGTCATTTTCCAAGACCCGTAGCGTCTCCATTTTTGGGGGGTCTTCTGCTGCATGAGGGCTTGTTTTTTGCCTTGAGCTGATGTTTACATTAATACCATTGTGGGGTAGATATGATGTTTTGATCGTCTCTTATTGCAATTTTGATGCGAACAGAAAAATGTAATTCTGGCATTTTGATAATTTTTTTTTTCTCGTTACGCCGTTTATCGATCGGATTAATTTATTTAATATTTTGAAAGATCGGGTGATTCTGAACTCAGCGATACCAAATAGGTGTACAGTCATGGCCAAAAGTTTTGAGAATGACACAAATATTAATTTTTACAAAGTCTACTGCTTCACTTTTTCTATGGCAATTTGCATATACTCCAGAATGTTATAAAGAGTGATCAGCTTAACAGCAATTACTTGCAAAGTTAATATTTGGCTAGAAAATGAACTTTATCCCCAAAACACGTTTCAACATCATTGCAGCCCTGCCTTAAAAGGACCAGCTAACCTCTTTTCAGTGATTGCTCCATTAACACAGGTGTGGGTGTTGATGAGGACATGGCTGGAGATCAATCTGTCATGATTAAGTAAGAATGACACCACTGGACACTTTAAAAGGAGGCTGGTGCTTGGCATCATTGTTTCTCTTCTGTTAACCATGGTTATCTCTAAAGAAACACGTGCAGTCATCATTGCAATGCACAAAAATGGCCTAACAGGGAAGAGTATCGCAGCTAGAAAGATTGCACCTCTGTCAACAATCTATCGCATCATCAAGAACTTCAAGGAGAGAGGTTCCATTGTTGCCAAAAAGGCTCCAGGGCGCCCAAGAAAGACCAAGCGCCAGGACCGTCTCTTAAAAGTGTTTCAGCTGCGGGATCGGGCTACCAGCAGTGCAGAGCTTGCTCAGGAATGGCAGCAGGCAGGTGTGAGTGCATCTGCACGCACTGTGAGGCGGAGACTCTTGGAGCAAGGCCTGGTCTCAAGGAGGGCAGCAAAGAAGCCACTTCTTTCCAGAAAAAACATCATGGACAGACTGATATTCTGCAAAAGGTACAGGCAGTGGACTGCTGAGGACTGGGGTAAAGTTATTTTCTCTGATGAATCCCCTTTTCGATTGTTTGGGACATCAGGAAAACGCCTCATTCGGAGAAGACAAGGTGAGCGCTACCACCAGTCTTGTCTCATGCCAACTGTTAAGCATCCTGAAACCATTCATGTGTGGGGTTGCTTCTCAGCCAAGGGAATCGGCTCTCTCACAGTCTTGCCTAAAAACACAGCCATGAATAAAGAATGGTACCAGAATGTCCTCCAAGAGCAACTTCTCCCAACCCTCCAAGAGCAGTTTGGCGATCAACAATGCCTTACCCAGCATGATGGAGCACCTTGCCATAAAGCAAAGGTGATAACTAAATGGCTCAGGGAACAAAACATAGAGATTTTGGGTCCATGGCCTGGAAACTCCCCAGATCTTAATCCCATTGAGAACTTGTGGTCAATCATCAAGAGACGGGTGGACAAACAAAAACCTAAAAATTCTGACAAAATGAAAGCATTGATTGTGCAAGAATGGACTGCTATCAGTCAGGATTTGGTCCAGAAGTTGATTGAGAGCATGCCAGGGAGAATTGCAGAGGTCCTGAAGAAGAAGGGTCAACACTGCAAATATTGACTTGCTGCATTAACTCATTCTGTCAATATAAGCTTTTGTTACTCATATGTTTGCAATTATTATATTTCTGTCTGTGATAAAAACATCTGTCAAACACACACATAAAAACCAGAGGGCAGCAGATCATGTGAAAATATAATATTTGTGTCATTCTCAAAACTTTTGGCCATGACTGTATTTTTTATTGTTTTATTCTTAATGGGGAAGAAAAGGAGTGATTTGAACTTTTGTATTTTTTTTTCATATTCTTAAGGTTTTTATTTTCACTTTTTACTGCATAGCGTAGTCCCCTTAGGGGACTTGGAGCTGTGATCACCTTTGCTGTACATAGCAGGGCTCCACTACTTCTCTGTATACCAGAGGAGACGGTCTCCTATGAACGCTGGCCACAGGAGGATCGTAATGACAGGGTCATCAGTAGACCCCCTGCTATCATGATAACCAATCGGCCCCCTACAATCATGTGACAGAGGCGCTGATGAGCAGCATGAATGACGAGCGTCCCTGGGAACAATCCCCAATAATCGCACCGTATGAAAACAACCTGATGCGGGACATAAAGGCTTTATGTATAGAAAAGTGCAAGAAAGTTCTGATAAAACGCTTCTTGCCACCATTCATTATTTTTTTGCCCCACGTTTAGATGGTGTTTTATACCTGCGGCCCGAACGAAGCCATGGTGGTGTCAGGTAAGAACTCTCCCTCTTTGTATAATGACTGTTTCCCAATGTACAGTATGTTTTGTATCCAGATCTCTTCTTGCTGTCACCGAATATAAATCGCCTGCAGTGGATGTAAATCAGTGTACAGACTAAATGTGATATAGCAATAGGCCTAATTAGGCACTTCCTATATACAACATATAACCTACAAAAAAGGGAAGTGTATGCCACTTAGTAGAAAATCCATCTTTATTAATACAATACTCAATCATAAAAAGTCATTAGAGATGTGATACAATAAAAAACTACCAACCACAGGTCACACAGATAGTCATTTGGAAAAAATCGCTCCTAGAGTATATAGAGTTCAGTTCAATGTATGTCTGATTAAGCCAAATCATCAAATGTTATTTAAGGAGAAATCTCCATATAGAACCTGAAACGTAGGAGAAAAAGATCCTTATTATGTAAAAGCAAAATACAGCTGGTACTAAGTACACTTAAAGATCACTGGCAATCCTTTGTATTATAGCTAAAGTGCACGTGCATATTGCAAACTCTGTCATAAAGGTAAAGGCAAGTGCCCAATATTCTTGAATTGAACTCTATATACTCTAGCAGCGATTTTTCCAAATGACTATCTGGGTGACCTGTGGTTGGTAGTTTTTTATTGTATCACATCTCCGTCAAATGACTTTTTATGATTGAGTATTGTATTAATAAAGATGGATTTTCTACTAAGTGGCATACACTTCTCGTTTTTGTAGGTTATATAAATGTGGTATAAGTAGGGAACCACAGATACGCCTGCGATCATCTGGCTCCACACCTACCTGTGGGGCCACAATAGGGACCGGGACCCCCCTCATCTCCCCTATATACAGGTGCTTCTGACTAAATTAGAATATCATCAAAACGTTAATTTCCAGTTCACCACCTGACGGCACCATGGAGGACGTCCTTCTTATCCTTCTTGGGACAGAAAACAACGAGAGGTTAAAAAGACCCTCCCCTTACCACCCTTCAGTGTTTTTTCCTGTCCCACAGAGGATAGGAACAACGAGAGGAATCTCTTATCCCTGACCAGACCGGGCAGATCGGCTAGGATCGGGGGGCCCAGCCTTTCTCTCCCGGCCGCCAAGCGATCTGCAGCTGACACCCCTCCTCTGAAAGGTTCCCTCAGCGTACCCCAGTATAGCGCTGCTCCTGGGGTTCGAGCTGCTTCCCCCTACCTGGGGGCTCTCGGCTCAGGACGCGCTGCTTCAGAATCCTCCCTGTCTTCCGGGCCACAGCCAGCTTCCACATCTGTGATGCCTGTATGGCAAAAATTGTAGGGGAGGAACAAGCCTCACTAATGGCAAACATGAGGTCCATCATAAGGCAGGAGGTCCAGGCCTAGGATACTCCCAGACCTCACAGTCAGACCCTCAGGGTTCTCGAAAGAGACAGAGATAATCGGACATAACCTTGGAAGACGAGGCTTCAGAGAATTCTGACCCGGAAGAGGGGAAGCCCTTATCGAGCCACCCGAAAGGGGGAAACGGTACCTCTTTTCTTCTGAGGACACGGATGAACTCCTCCGGGCAGTGTGAGATACAATGCAAGTAGAGGAAATCCCGAAAACCCGCTCTATTCAGGACGCGATGTTCGTCGGCTTACATTCTCAAACGAATAGCGTGTTCCCGGTAAATGACCACATCCGCTCCATGATCCTGGAGGAATGGGAAGACGCCGAAAAGAGACTGGTGGTCCCGCGAGACTTCAGACTGCGGCTGCCCTTTGATACAGCCTAAGGTAGATGGACTTCTGAAGAGCACCTGGGAGACTTCGGCAGCCATAAAGCCATAATACGGGCCAATATTGCGGCAACATCAGTGGCCCGCTCCATGCACCTCTGGGTGGATGACTTGGAAGAGCACCTAAGAGCCAAGTCTCTGAGACAGTATTCTTAAGTCCCTGCGCCTCCTAAAGCTAGCAACAGGGTACATGGCTGACGCCTCGGCCGAGTCTGTTCGATTCGCGGCCAGGAACGGGTCATTATCCAGCGCTGCTAGGAGAGCTATTTGGCGTAAAACCTGGTCGGGGACATCCAGTCTAAAAATAAGCTGTGCGCCATCCCTTCTCAGGGGGTAAGGTGTTTGGGCCTATTCTAGACGACATCCTAGAAAAAGCGGCAGATAAAAAGAAAGGGTTCCCGGAAGAAAAGCCGAAAAAATATCAGCCCCTTCGTAGGCCCCGACCTAGTCAGAGGTCAGACTACAAGGGGAAAGGAAAGACTGGTAGATGGAGTTACCCCAAAGGAGGGAAGGGTAGAGACTCCATCTTTTCAGGCTCAAGCTCTCGTAGAAAATGACGCCATCAGAATAGGGGGTCGGCTAAGGGATTTCCGGGCAGCATGGGGAGATGTAGCTCAAAATCCGTGGGTTCTGCAGACCATCTCCCTGGGTTACAAGATAGAGTTTAACAGTCTACCTCCAGAGAGGTTTGTAATAACCAACCCCGACCTTCCCTCAACCTCCTCAATGTGGTAAGACATCCAGGACCTCCTGGAAATTGGAGCCATGGTTCCAGTTCCAGCTCAGGAGAAGGGCAGAGGACATTATTCAAGCCTCTTCTCAATAAAAAATCTTCCGGAGAAACCCGGACAATAATAAATCTCAAGCCTCTAAACAGACACGTCAGGTACAAGAGATTCTAGATGGAGTCCATAAGATCCACAGTACCCCTAATAGGGACATGGCGATGTGCGCTTTGGACTTAGTACGCACTTTTTATCACGTCCCGATTCACGAATCCTATCAGAAATATCTAAGATTTGCCCTGGGGGTCCCGGAAGGGGTCAGACACTACCAGTTCCGGTGCCTTCCCTTCGGCCTAGCCTCAGCTCCCAGAGTGTTTACCAAAATAGTGGTAGAAGTGTTCCCCCATCTGAGAAGGCGCGACATCACAATTATTCCCTACCTAGACAACTTCTTAATAGGGGCCAATTCCAGAGAGCAGCTCAGGGCCAATTGTCTGATGTCAATCTCCATGCTGCAGTATCTAGGATGGCTCATAAACTGGGAGAAATCAAACTTGGTCCCAGAACCAAGGACAAATTTTTTTGGGAGTCTTGCTAGACTCCCACCTAAGAACATCTTTTCTGCCAGAAGACAAACAAAGGGGGATAGTAGAAAGATTCACCACTTCACAAGAAACCGCTGCTCTATCAGGAAACGATGAATATTCTGGTCTGATAACATCTTGCATCCTCTGTGTGAGATGGAGTCAGTTCCACTCTCG
Organism: Oophaga sylvatica; assembly: GCA_033576555.1. Taxonomy (NCBI): domain Eukaryota; kingdom Metazoa; phylum Chordata; class Amphibia; order Anura; family Dendrobatidae; genus Oophaga; species Oophaga sylvatica. The sequence continues at coordinate 20,322,307 of JARQOD010000008.1, forward strand.
GGATCTGCAGAGGAGTCTCTCAGCATGGGACAGAAGTCAGTTCTCGCTGGACAAGGCAATGCCCCTGTCCCCGCGGGTGAAGGAGTCTCCACGCTGGTGGATTGTCCCAGCGAACCTTCAGGTTGCGTTCCGTGGATTCTCTCCCATGCGTCGTCATCACTACGACGCAGTCAGCTAGGCTGGGGAGGTCACGTGAAAGGCAGATACTTCAGGAGAATGGGCCCAGCGGCAAGACCCAAGTCATCAAATTTCAGAGAGCTATATGCAGTATGGAAGGTGCTTCTCCAGGTTCGGTCCTGTCAAAGGCAGCACATAAAGTTTTTATCGGACAACACAACGGCAGTGGCATTTCTCCGTCACCAAGGAGGTCCAAGGCACCCGCACTTCAGCGGCTAGCAAAGCGAATCTTCACGTGGCAGAGAAATCTGTCCTATTCGTCTCAGCAGTACATCTGGAAGGGCCAACAACCCAAGTGGTGGATTTTCTGAGCAGAAAGAAGGTACACCCACGGAATGGGACTGAACAACGAAGTGTTCAACAAGTTGTGCCAACGCTGGGGAAACCAGATGTGGATCTATTCGCCACCAGGGGAAATGCAAAGGTCAAGACGTTTTTCTCTCTAGACCCCATGGACGAGTCAGCAGGGCTCGATGCCCTATCCCAGTCATGGGAAGAAGGCCTCCTACACGCTTTCCCACCTCTCCCCAAGGCGTGGTTCACATTGCGTTAGGTCCCATCCGTTTAACGCATCCGTTACATAGCGGCACTAACGCTATGTAACGGATGCATTAACGCACCCATTGGCCGCCATTATAGTAACGCATCCTAACGCATGCCAAATTCGGCATGTGTTAGCGATGATGTGTTACTTTCTGACGCACCCTCGAACACTGTCTACAGCGTTTTGGGGTGCATAGGTCTAACGCACAGCGAACGGACGCGTTCGCTGTGCATAGACCTGTATGGCTAACGTATGGTAACAAAATGCTACCATGTGTTAGCGCATACGTTAGTGCTAGGGGTTAAAAAGATGTAAAAAATGACATCAGCGTTAGCGCATCCGTTTAACTTATCCGTTAAACGGTTGCCCTAACGCAATGTGAACCTAGCCTAATCCCTAGAATTCTCAAGAAGATACGAGACAAAGAAGCGACGGTCATCTTAGTAGTACCCTTCTGGCCAAAGAGGGCCTGGTTTCCTCTGCTGAGGAATATGTTGAGAGAAGACCCCATCCCACTGCCAAAGAGGGAAGATCTCCTCCACCAGGGCCCAGTCCTGCATCACAACCCCAGCGCTCTGCAGCTCGCAGCTGTATCCTGATTGGGAGGTCCTGAGATCCAGAGGTTTATCCGACAAGGTGATTTCTACGCTCCAAGCGAGTAGGAAACCGGTGACCTCCGCCATCTATAACAAGATTTGGAAACGATTCTGCAGCTATTATGGAGAAGCATCAATAGATACTGCCCATCCTAACATCCCTAAGATTCTCGACTTCCTGCAGGCAGGTGTTAAAAAAGGCCTTAGACCTAGTAACCTGAGGGTGCAGATCTCGGCCCTTAGCGTATTCTTTGAGTCGGCTTTGTCCTTACACCCCAGGATATCTAGGTTCTCCAAAGCAGGACAGAGGCTGAAGCCTTTGATACGGAGGTCGGTGCCACCTTGGGACCTTAATCTGGTCCTTAATACTCTGTAAAAGCCCATTCGACCTATCAGAAGACATGGAAATCAGCAAGCTCTCTATCAAAACTGCGTTTCTGGTGGCCATTACGTCAGCAAAGAGGCTAGGGGATCTACAGGCCCTGTCCGTCCAAGACCCGTACCTGCAGGTGTTCAAAGACCGTTTAGTTTTGAGGCTCGACCCAACCTTTCTTCTTAAGGTTGTCTCGGGCTCAAATATAAATCAGGAAGTTGTCCTTCCCTCATTTTGCCAATACCCTAAAAACCCCAAGGAGAGAACTTACCATAACTTAGATGTTAGGGAGACGATTCTTAAATACTTAAAAGCAACGGGGGGGATGGAGGCAAGACAGAACCAATTTGTACAGTACGGGGGTCCAAATAAAGGTAGGAGGGCAGCAAAATCCACAATAAGTCTAGCCTACGAAGCCCAGGGGAGATCTCCTCCTGATGTTCTTAGAGCCCACTCTACTAGAGCTATAACCACTTCATGGGCGAAAAAAGGGGGGGGGTTTCGGCAGCCCAAATCTGCAGAGCTGCAACCTGGTCTAACCTTAGTACCTTTTACTAAACACTACAAATTAGACAGTCTCAGGGCAGTTAGCCTTCGGTAGGAAGGTTCTTCACGCAGTAGTCCCTCCCTAGACTGTCATCCTTTGGTACTTCTCCATGGTGCTGTCAGGTGGTGAACTGGAAAATGGTAATTAGACCTACCAGTGATTGTATTTCCAGGAATCCATCCTGACAGAGTTCCCTCCCTACTGCAAATACTCTATACTAATGTGAAGTAATGATTGTATAAGATTGTTTAATAAAATTTTGTTGCATCCATCCAGATGTGGTACTTTAAGAAAACACTGAGGGGTGGTAAGGGGAGGGTCCTTTTAACCTCTCGTTGTTTCCTGTCCCAAGAAGGATAAGAAGGACGTCCTCCATGGTGCTGTCAGGATGGATTCCTGGAAATACAATTACCAGTAGGTCTAATTACCGTTTTATTTCACTTTTTCAATACAAAAAGTCAAAGTCATACATTTATATAGAGTCATTACACACAGAGTGATCTATTTCACGTGTTTATTTCTGTTAATGTTGATGATTATGGCTTACAGCCAATGAAAACCCAAAAGTCATTATCTCAGTAAATTAGAATACTTTATAACACCAGCTTGAAAAATTATTTTAAAAGCTGAAATGTCCTACTGAAATGTATGATCAGTAAATGCACTCAATACTTGGTCAGGGCTCCTTTTGCATTAATTACTGCATCAATGCGGCGTGGCATGGAGGCGATCAGCCTGTGGCACTGCTGAGGGGTTATGGAAGCCCAGGTTGCTTTGATAGCAGCCTTCAGCTCGTCTGCATTGTTGGGTCTGGTGTCTCTCATCTTCCTCTTGACAATTCCCATAGACTCTCTATGGGGTTAAGGTCAGGCGAGTTTGCTGCCAATCAAGCCAAGTGATACTGTTGTTTTTACACCAGGTATTGGTACTTTTGGCAGTGTGGACAGGTGCCACGTCCTGCTGGAGAATGACATTTCCATCTCCAAAAGCTTGTCGGCAGAGGGAAGCATGAAGTGCTCTATAATGTCCTGGTAGACGGCTGCGCTGACTTTGGTCTCGATAAAACACAGGGATCTACACCAGCAGATGACATGGCTCCCCAAACCATCACTGACTGTGGAGACTTCACACTAGACCTCCAGCAGCTTGGATTGTGGCCCTCCACTCTTCCTTCAGACTTTGGGACCTTGATTTCCAAATGAAATGCAAAATCTACTGTCATCTGAAAACAACACCTTGGACCACTGACAATAGTCCAGTTCTTTTTCTCCTTGGCCCAGGTAAGACGCTTCTGGCGTTGTCTATTGGTCATGAGTGGCTGACAAGGAATGTGACACTTGTAGCCCATGTCCTGGATACGTCTGTGTGTGGCGGCTCTTGAAGCAATGACTCCAGCAGCGTCCACTCCTTGTGAATCTCCCCAAATTTTTGAATGGCCTTTTCTTAACGATCCTTTCAAGGCTGCGGATATCCCGGTTGCTTGTGCACCTTTTTCTACCACACTTTTTCCTTACACTCAACTTTCCATTAATCTGCTTGGATACAGCACTGTGTGAACAGCCGCCTTTGCTAGCAATGACCTTTTGTGGCTTCCCCCTTGTGGAGTGTGTCAGTGACTGCCTTCTGGACATCTGTCACACAGCAGTCTTCCCCATGATCGTGGAGCTACTGAAGCAGACTAAGGGACCTTTATAAATGCTTAGGAAGTCTTTGCAGGTGTTTTGTGTTAATTCTAATTTACTGAGATAATGACTTTTGGGTTTTCATTGGCTGTAAGCCATAATCATCAACATTAACAGAAATAAACCCTGGAAATAGATCACTCTGTGTGTAATGACTATATAATATGAGATTCACTTTTTGTATTGAAGAACTGAAATAAATGAACTTTTTGATGATATTCTAATGTAGTGAGAAGAACCTGTATTACACCATAAAAGTGGAGAAACTGCAAACGCCATGCAGTTTTACTATATCAAGCAGCTGTTGGTGTTTTCACTCAACACAATTCTTACCTTGAAAGTGATGGAAACCTAGACAGACCCCATTAGTGGTCAGTGGGGTCCGTTCGTAGTCTTGGATCTATTCTACAACAGAACCGCACAGCATTATGGCTTCCACTTGAGTTAGCCTCCTTTACTTGAATGGAGCTTCCCTGTGAAGGGGCGGCCCCCAATCTGTGTGATTCCCGGAGATCCCGCAGTCATGTATACAGGGCTCTCACCTCTGCAGTGTATTGCAGGCTTCTGCCGCAGCCCCCGGTGATGATAGCCGGCGGACGGGTCTTCGTCCTCCCTGCGTGCAACAGATTCAGAGGTAAGATATGGTGGTCCTGGCATCATATATATGTGTTCAGAGCATGTATTCACCAAGTAATCGTCCGCAGGATCTCTCTGAATACACTGACCCTGAACGTTAAGAGTGAGAAAGTCTATACGCGGCACGGGGTCCCCATCTCCGTCACCGGCATTGCTCAGGTAAGGCAGGGTTGGAGCTTCTGCCACGTGCAGGCGATGAGTATTAATCCGATGTTTGTGGGGTCTCACGTTTCCGTGCATCACACCCACAGGTGAAGATCCAGGGGCAGAATAAGGAGATGCTTGCAGCCGCCTGTCAGATGTTCCTTGGTAAAACTGAGAATGAAGTGGCTCATATCGCCCTTGAGACTTTGGAGGGTCACCAGCGCGCTATCATGGCGCACATGACTGTGGAGGTAGGTGACATCACGTCTGCATTACTTACCGAGCATTTTACTTACAAAACGGGGTAGTAGTTATCCACCTTATAGCCCAGAGTTATTTCTTAGGTCCTGAATTCTGTACTGGCTGATATAGATCTAAAATCCTCTCCATAGACCGTTAAATGGTAGAATTCTATCTGCCTGCAGCCACCACTAGGGGGAGCTCACTGCATGGCGTTTAGTGTACTACCCATAAGCAGTGGGCACCCCCTAGTGGTGGCTGCACTAGAATTACACACAGAATTGTATCATTTAATGCTGAGAATTTGGAGCTATGTATCAAGATAAAAGGAAACTGCAGCTGCCATCAGAACTTGATGTAAGCCCCTTATATTGTTATCAGGAGATCTACAAGGACAGGCAGAAGTTCTCTGAGCAGGTTTTCAAAGTGGCTTCTTCCGACCTGGTGAACATGGGGATCAGTGTTGTCAGCTACACCCTGAAGGACATTCACGACGATCAGGTAAATGAAGGGGGTAAAGGGAGACGCTGAGCTACGAAGGAGCGGTACTGAAGCGGGTCGCCCCTTTCTCCTGCAGGATTATCTGCATTCTCTGGGTAAAGCCAGGACGGCTCAGGTGCAGAAGGATGCAAGAATCGGGGAAGCGTTGGCCAAAAGAATGCTGGGATCAAGGTAACCTTACTGTAACTATGGCATTGTGAGGCAGAGGAGGGAAATAAACCATTGTCAGAGCAATATACTGATCGCAGATGTGTCGTGACAAGTGTGAACACTGCCAAAAAGTGAATATTTTGTCTTTCCTTTAAAAATTTTGTGCTAATTTCATAAGATCCGTGTACGGTGGTCAGAGATGGTTTTTCCCTTCACCCATGGCAGGAAACCTACTGAAATAAGAGTGGTACATCCCCCGCATCAGTTGGTTTCCTGTCCTTGATGGGAACCTCGTTCTGAAATCTGAGGTTAAGTCCGAAAAGGAAAGTTCTTACCCAGCCTTGTCCCGGTGTCCGGAAGAGCAGGCCCTATGTCTGTGTCGCCAACCTTTAGGGTCCTGAAAGCGCTGTTCACGGGTCCAAAGGGGGCTCTGTTGCATGTGTGGGCCGCAGAGACGGAGATGCGTGGCGTGTCTCAGATCGCCGCGCCGCTTTCCATCTGCTGACGTCACAGGCACAAAGCATGCTGGGAATAGGCATGCCCAAGTGATGTTACAGGGGGCGCGCTGAAAGAAAATGGCGGCACCCTATGCGAGCATCGCCAGCCGAGGCGCATGCAAGGGCAATTGTCTGGAGAGACTGGAGGAGGCAAACTCTGAAGACAGCGCTGTGGATCCTATTGAAAAAGGGGAACGGTCCACAAGGATGGCGCTTATTCTCCAGCTCAACCTCTCCTCCCTGTCTACCATGGAGGATCAGAGACTGCAGCAGCAACCACCAGCGTGGACACAGTAAAGGGGGCAGCCATCGAAGTTGCATCAGCCATCACAGCCAGAGGAATATGGGGTCCAGAGAGGATGCTTTATGTATCCCAGAACAGCCTCCGAATCCAGTACCCTTAGAATGACAGCGGGTGGTGAGTGAACCTCTGTGAATGTCACCATTTTAGTAGGCCCCTGTTTTTTGTCTATATCATTAGGAGAGATCTAAAAAAGCTAGCGCTAAGAAGAGGAACAGGGAGTGTGTGCTGTGTAAGACCCCCGTTGGTGGTGGACTGGCAGAAAAATATCTGGTCAGACTGCATCCACAAAACAATCAGTGAGGAGACCCCAGACTTTCCACTAAGCTTTAGATCCATCATCAGGGCTCAAGTAGATGGGTCCCGAAAAACCTAGGGCAGTAGCTACTGATTCTGACTCTTCTCCTTTATCAGAGGAGCAATACCTCAGTGAGTCCTCATCCTCCTCGGACAGTCACATCGGGGGAAGACCATGTTTTCTGGAAGAGGATATAAATAGGCTAGTTACAGCCATTAGATCAATGGGCCTAAAGGAGGAGAAGTCTGCAAAGTCCCTGGTAGACGTGATGTTCAGACGGTTGGAGCAGAGAAAGAAGCTCTCTTTTCCGGTTAATAGTAAATTCCAGGCGCTCGTTAACAGGGAGCAGAAAAAAATGGTGCCTTGCCGTCATCTGCAAAAAAGATGTCCTTTTGAGAAAAAGGACTCAGAGTTATGGGATAAGGTCCCTAGGATTGATGGGGCCGTTTCAAAATCCTCAAAGAGGTCAGCCCTACCCTTTGAAGAATCTGCAGTGTTTAGAGATTCATTAGATAAAAAAGCAGATGGATATCTGACGCACACGTGGGAAGCGGCAGCAGGAGGCCTGAAGTCGCCGATTTCCGGAACCTGTACCGCCCGTTCCCTTATGATTTGGCTGCAACAAGTGGAGGAACAGCCCAAAGATAAGACCCCAAGGGATAAAAGTTTTGGCCAACCTGCCTTTGTTAGCCGCAATGTTCCTAGCAGACACATCTTCAGACTCGTTGAGGCTGGCGTCTAGGTCTGCTGGATTATCGAATGCGGCAAGACGGGCTTTGTGTCTTAAGGGCTGTCCTGGGGATCATCAGTCAAAAAATAAACTCTGCTCTATACCATGTAATGGCCAATTTTTGTTTGGGAAGAAATTGGATAACATCTAAGAAAAGGCCTGTGATAAAAAGAAGGGCTTTCATGGATTCACAAGTGATACAAGGAAGACTTCCTTTTGGAGGAAAAAAATTAATAGGGGGTGTCCTCAGGGGGAGAGAAGTGGGAATTAAATAATAGGAAAGAGGCCAGATTTATGTTCGGGGGTCCCTCTTCAACATCCCAAAAATCCTCACAATGACACCGGACTAGCAGTAGGGGGGGACGGCTTTCCCTATTCATCCAGACCTGGGAGAACATCTCCAGCACCTGGTAAATATAGTAAGGGAAGGTCTGAGAATAGTATTTTATCATCTGCTGCCTCAATCCTTCGTAGTGACACCCCCAGGAAATCTTGGGCCTGATAAAGAAGCAGGTTCTGTACGAGGTCTGAAATAAAAATGAAGGGGATTTTATTCCCCCCTCTTTTTGATTAAAAATAAACCCAGATGGTTCATACAGAACCATCATCAGTCTGAAGAACCTCAATCGGTGGCAAAAAAAATCGCACCTTTAAGATGGAATCTGTGAGCACGGCCATATTATCTGTGAGCTCACCAAGATAATAGCCGAAATGACAGCCTACTTTCGCATCCAGAACACCGTTATTGTTATTTTCTCATGGTTGGGAGATCGGAAGATTACTGCGCAACACGTCTGAGAGATGTGAGAGTCGTCTTAGAAAATCTGGGCTGGGCTGGTGAACACTCACGAGTCGAGGCTAAAATCAGTAAGAGTACACTCTTTTGTGGGCCTTGTTCTAAATTCCGAGCTTCAGACTTGTCTCTTACCCGAGAACGAAGTGGACAGGGTAGTAAATGTCGCCTGAGCAGCGATAGATCTTCCTAAAATGACCCTAAGGAAGGCAGTGTCCCTGATAGGAACCCTGACATCCTGCATCCCAGCGGCCAAATGGGCCCAGCTCCACACGAGGCAACTTCAGTGGGAAATTCTGTCAGCACAAAGGTTGCTAAAAGGACATTTAGAGGGGAAGGTGGAACGTTCTTCAGAAGTCAGAAACTCCCTCTTGTGGTGGGCAGACAGGGCAAACCTAATATCCAATGGGTAAGGCCAGTAGAAGACATACTCCCAACCGATGTAAGCAACTCAGGTTGGGGGGTGCACCTGTGGAATCATACAATTCAGGGGTCTCGGTCACTCTTCGAAATGAGAGTCATCAAACCTAAAAGAACTGTGGGGCGTAGGAAGAGCTCTAAAGGGCTTTTTTCCTTCCTCCTTGGTTGCCAAGTCCGAGTCATGTTGGACAACCAGGCTACGGTGGCGTATATCATCCACCAGGGAGAACAAGATCCCACTCCCTAATGGAAGCGGCAAACAAACTCCGCTGGCAGAGCAACGCCTTTTGTCCCTAACAGCGCTGCACATGAAGGGGGCAGAGAACACCAAGGCAGACTTCCTAAGCCTCAGCAAGCTGAAACAAGGGGAATGGACCCTAAACTCCCTGGTATTCCAGCGGATAGTTCTCTCTTCCCTCCGATAGCGTTGATTCCAGCAGCCATGAGAAAGATCAGGGATAATCGGGCGAGAGTTATTCTGATTGCCCCATTCTGGTAAAAGAGACCATGCTTTTCCCTATTGAGGGTAGTGTCAGATCCATGGATCCTGCCGGAGATCCTGGACCTTCTGTCTCCAGTATTCTACACTCAAGTGAAGGGCTTCCATTTTGCAGCGTAGAATTTGAAAGGGCAAAACTGAGTCGGAAAGGCTTTTGCCAGGGTTAGTCTCCACTTTGCTAAAAAGTAGAAAGCCTATAACAACAAAAATTTACGGCAGGACATGAAAAAATGTTTTGGAATTTTCAGGAAAGGCTGTGGGGACAAAAGGCTTCAGTCTCTCATCTCTAGAGTTCCTCCAGTCGGGGTCTGAGCTAGGATTAGCTACTAGTACCCTCAAGGTTCAGGTGTCAGCTTTGGGGGCATTGTACAGTTGTAATCTCGCGGCCAATAAGTGAGTATCAAGATTTATAAAATCTTCTGATAGGTCCAGGCAAGTCCTAATCCCAAAGGTTTCTCCATGGGATCTAAACCTAGTACTAGAAGCATTGACCAAAGATCCATTTGAACCCCTACAGTAATTGTCTGCTAAGTATCTTACCCTAAAAACTATCATATTGGTAGCACTGACGTCAGCCCGCAGGGCAAGTCCTCCTTATACACAGATATATGAGAATAGGGTTATACAGAGACCTGATCTGGCTTATCTTACTAAGTTAGGCTTAAAGTTTCATAGGAGTCAAGAAATTATCCTGCTTTCCTTTTGTAAGAACCTGGAGGAGAAATTTCACAGTCTAGATGTTAGAAGAACACTGCTAGATATGTACTTTATGTCCAGTCTTTATTTAGCCTTTCAGGGTAGCTGGAAGGGTGTGGGGTACCCAATAGTATCATTGCAAGATGGTTCAGGGAGGCCATTAGTGTAGCCACTCTGCTAGCGGTAGTCCGGTACCTGAGGGCCTCAAGGGTCACTCCACCAGAGCCGTGGTGACCTCCTGGACAGAGAAAGCGGAAATATCGCTTGATCAGACTTGTAAGGCCGCTGCCTGGTCCTCACCATCCACCTTCTTTAGGCACTATAGACTGGATCTATCCTCCTTCTGACTACCTTTGGTAGAAGGGTGCTGCAAGCGGCGGTCCCTCCAAAAAGGTGTTTCAATGCTTCAGAAATCTCTCAGGTGTACTGTCATGGGTGAAGGGAAAACACCGAGGTTACTTACCGGTAGCCCTTTTTTCCAGAACGCATGACAGCACCCATATATTTCCCCCACCTTTCTCACCAAATGGGTGTGCACTATAGATGTGTCGGTTATGTGTATAATCTGTTTGGAGGTCCTATCGTGCCCTGGAACCCAATTGATGCAGGGGAGAGGTGCCACCCTTTTACATCAGTAGATTTCTTGTCCTTGGTGGGCTGTCATGGGTTCTGGAAAAAACAGCTACCGGTAAGTAACCTTGGTGTTTTCTGATACTCCAAACGCTGCAAATAGACAATTACATGATCTTATTCACCACCATGGAGAGCTATGGAGCTTATACCATGCAGTAGGCTCCCTCTAGTGGTGACTGCAGGAAGCTACAATGCCATCATGTCTGAGCAGAGGATTTGCTGCTTTTGCCTTTTCACTTTTGCGGTCCAATTTCAGATAGAAAGCGACACAGTGGTTAAAGGTGGGCAATCATTAAACTGTTATCGTGCTGCCCCCCATTACAGGAAGCGGAGGCTCAACAGGCGAAGGTGTCAGCTCAGTACATCAATGAAATAGAGATGGCGAAAGCACAGCGAGACTTTGAGCTGAAAAAAGCCACGTACGACCTGCAGGTGAACAGCAGGAAAGCCGAGAGCGACCTGGCCTATCAACTACAGGTACAACCATCAGGACTTATTCACACCTAATGTTTTTTGATGCATTTTTTGTGAAGAAAAAAAGTTTTACTGTAACGGGAAATGAATGAGGTTCCTAAAATCTCAGTCACACATACTGATATTTTTCTTTGCTTTTTTTTTACCCATGTCAATTTAAGTGTTTTTGTTGTAGTTTTTCACTGTCGACATCAGAATTTCCGTTGCCTTTTGTAGCTTTTGGCCTGCGGTTTTCATGCATCGAAAATGTTACGTGTGAACATACCCTGACCGAGCCCATATAACTCGCGTGTCACTGAGAAACCCGTCACTTGTTTCATCATAGGTCGCCAAAACAAAACAGAAGATCGAGGAGCAGAAGGTTCAGGTGCAGGTGGTGGAAAGGACTCAGGAGATCCAACTGCAAGATCAAGAAATCATCCGCAAGGAGAAGGAACTGGAGGCCAAAGTCAAGAAGCCGGCAGAGGCTGAGCGCTATCGACTGGAGAAAATCGCAGAGGCCGAGAGGTGGGCTGTGTTCACACTGGGCTCCTGATGGGCGCTGTACCATCACTGCCTCACAACTTATATTGTTGACTTACAGGATGAAGCTCATTACTGAGGCTGAGGCAGAAGCGGAGTCCATCAGGGTCTGTCCCGTCCCGTCTGGATAATACAAGAATAACATAGAGGCCGGTCAGAGTCTTTACATCGCTCCTTTCTCTCCTCGTCACTGCAGGTAAAGGGGGAGGCTCAGGCCTATGCCGTGGAGGTCCGAGCTCGTGCCGATGCTGAGCAGATGGCCAAGAAGGCAGATGCCTTCCAGCAGTATCAGGAGGCCGCTATAGTGGACATGCTGCTGGAGAAGCTGCCGGAGGTAAATCGTCACGGACCCTCTAGTATTTATTGCTGCTTGTATAAATGTCTCCCTCCCAGAGCAGCGCTCATGTAGGTGACGGGAAGTCCCGTATTATGGTCCCGCATAGTCCTGATGTCCATACCGTCCTCATATTCTGTAAGCCAAGTGTCTCCATTAACCCATTCCCTGCATGGGATATACATCTTTGGGTGTAGAAACCAGAACTTGCATTCAGGGTGCCGACGGTGTTTTCATGGCAGTTAGGGGTCTACGGAAGACCCTCATCATCTCCTATTGCTGAGCTTCATAAGAAGTGAATATAATGCAGTAGGTTCAAGATCCCTCCCTCCCTCCGAGTGCCAAGAATAAAATAAAACGTCAAAAAAAAGGTACAATTATGTTAAAAAAAAAATATATGAAAAATAAATTGCACATTTTTCCAAATCCAAAAAATTAAAAAATATATTGTGGAGTAAAAGGAGATGGAGGTTTCTGGTTGACACCGCTCCGCTGCTGCTGGAAAAGATCCAGACTACATACAGAAAAATAAAAAATACATTTTTTTGCTACATTCTTTCAAAATAAAAAAAAATATTTAAACCCATAAAGTAAACCATACAAAATTTAAAATTCTGACTTTTATTTTCTATTTTCCCCCCAAACTATGGAAGGAATTTGAGATTTCCTCACAGACTTGGGTCCTAGCTGGAGGGCATTTATCCCTTCTAGCAAGTAAGGAGGAAGACCCCTTTAATGAGATGATGTTGCTCAGATTGAATACCACCGCCGGCAGCCCCCACGATCTAGAGCCCGGCATTGGGTGGTCCGCGTGTTCCCTTCAGTCTGACACGTCACAGGCCCACCGGTGCCCTCCGACCACTGCATCCCCCCTTACGTTGCACTCACGTTCTTCGTTCCAGGTCGTGGAGGAGATCAGTAAGCCTTTAACTGAGGTGAAGAAGATTAAGATCGTGTCCAGTGGTGGAAGTGAAGTCGGAGCCGCCAAAATCACAGGGGAAGTGCTAGATATACTCAACCGCCTCCCGGAGACAGTGGAGAAGCTGACGGGCATCAACATCATCCAGGTCAGTAGATGTCGGGTTTGTTCTCCGTCCACTGCTCTAAGTGTCTCAGACCATGATAAAGTCTCGTGAAGTGTAATCTCAGAAATGTGCAAAGTGGTTGCCAGACCCCCATATGTGTGCGCTCATATCCGTAGGGTCCATATATTCTACATTTATAAGACATAAGGGTCTTGAGCATATTTCCCTTTATACTGTATTTTTTAATCTCTAAAATGACTTAAAGGGGAAATCCTTACAGAAAGCCGTCGTTCTCTCGGTGGCGCCAAGCAAAAGCAAATTCCTCAGTCCACATAGAGCAGGACGGGCAGGACCCGTGGCACCCTATAACCCTGATGAAAAATGTAATTTTTTTTTTTTTTACCTCTTGTCAGATGTTTTATAGACAACCCCACGCCAGGGAATTTAAAGGGGTTGTCCAGGACAAGGGTCAGAATGGCGTAAAAAAAAAATAGAAAAAGGAGACACTCTCCGCTTATCTCCTGTTTAGTATTTTTCCAGCCCCACAGTGGTCTCTTCCCATCGCTGGCCGCAGAGGTGGCCCGTCTCTACCAGTGATTGGCTGAGCAGTCATTTCCTGTGCATTAGGAGGAAGAAGAGACCAGCGGGGTCCAGGGGAACATCGGAATGTAAAAGTCACTTTTTATGCTAATATGACCAATTTATTAAAAAATAAATACAACTAGTCGGCCTTTTAATCTCATTCAATGGCTCTTACAGCCACAAAAATTGATTTACTTATTTTCCTGATGAAATCGCAGGACGCTGCTTGTCTCTATTGCGATGGGTGAATGATTGTCTAACATGGATGAACCTGAGACCACCTGAGCTAGAGACGCTGTTTTTGGTGGGTTATGAGTGGGAATCCCCTCTTTTAGGACATATATAGAAAGGGGGTGTCACAATCCGAATAAAGGTATTAGATCGAAGGGTCCTCTTTTTATCTCCCTGTAGACAGCGTCTGATATTGCATCTCAGTTTATGTAACCGCAATCCCTTGTTTTATTCTTTATCGTTGTCCTGCGTCTTTTTGAAGTAGATCCATCACGGTTCACAATGAATGACGTCTTCACCTATGTCCCTCCATAACTCGAGGGCTCTGGCCCAAAGTATCTAAAGATTCAGGCCTCCAGACGCTGTCACCCATGATAGGCGGGTGGCAGCTTAGAGATTTATCTCCTGGCCTCCCCGAATACTGGAGGACAGGACCAGTATCATACATGCAACACAGATTTCTGCTGGATCTCCAGGGTCAGGGGATGATCTCGAGGGTCCGTATAGCTGGACCCCCGGGGTCTGCATGGGCGGACGGAGCTCCCAAGTCATGGATGGACATACAATGACTGATCCGCTGTGACATTGAAACGCATTTTCTCTTATTGTGCTCTCCTATCACGGGAAGAACCTACAGCAAAATGGAAAATTGGCCAGCAACTGATCTCTGCGTGACCGGTGGCCAGCGGCACCGTGAGTCGTCCTTGTGTTACTTTTTTGCACCTATTTCCGTTAAATCTCCATTTTGTTTGCTCTCCCTGCCATCTCCTATAAAATCTGCAGTTCCCATCTGTGGCACCGTCCATCCCCGATTTACCGCTAAAAATGGGCCTGAGTTGCATTGCAGTAACCACAAGATGCGCTGGATCAGAGCGACTTTCTTGTTTTTCCCTCTCATGTCTGCAAACCCTTACTGCCCGCTCTGTTGTGGATGTCTTTGACCCCTGTGTATTATTGTGAACGGCTTGTGCCATTCCCAGAAATCGGCAATTAAAGGACCCTGAGTATATAGATATGTCTTCACCCTTATCCATATGTACTATTAGTGGGGTGCAGAGAGGTCGGTTGTCTCTGGGCCCGTGGGGGTATAATGGCCCCTTTGTTACATAAGAAGGTATCCTATGGGGGGAGACGCCGGGTAAGCGGAAGTCATGAGGAGTCGCCGGCCCTTGGGAGTGGTACAACCTGACAATGAGCCCATTGTGCACCTTGCTCTAACATAAGCCATTATGCCCCCCGCATTGTCACTATATCTGCATGCACCTGGGGGCGACCAGAATCTGCACGTTTTATTTCCATATACTGTCCAGGGGGAAAAGCAAAGCCGTCATCACTGGGGAATGTGAGGATGGGATCCGCCATGTCTGAGATTCAGCCGCCGATCACCTACGTCTTGCACTTGGCGGCTCCGGCACGGCTGCCGGGACTCTGCGCCTTAGTTTTGGGCAATCTCTGCTCATGGACACCCGATCTTCAAGGAACACTCACTTAAGGTGGCAGTAATGTCAGTGTCTGTCTGAAGTGTTCATGAGCGGCGCAGTCCTGAGAGAAGACAGCCGCTTTATTAGCCTAGACGGGCATCAGTCGCTCCGGAGGGGGGGAGAAGTCGGATTTCAGGGGGCTTATAGGCGCAGACAAGGTGCCATTGCGTCTCCTCCAAACCAGATGACCGCCCTACAAGTCAGCGAGCCTTCCCACGTAACTCCAGATATTTAGCCGAACCAGAGTCTCCTCCGAAAGCAAGAGATTACTGACACTAGTCCGCTGTTTTCCAGAGTAGAGGGCTGGATGAGGGGCTATTAAAGGGGCGGTCTATATTGCTCCCCAGCCTCCTGGGAGTAGGGATGATTGACAGTCCACACCAGCAGCATGGTAGCCGCTCTCTGATACTTCTGTGTGAGGCGTTGCGGCACTGCAACTAGCCAGATTGGCAGCGACCACTGCACTCCAGCCATCCTGGGCAGCGCTTACAAGCTCTTACTGGAAACTGCTTATAAACGCACATTTGGCCGCCGCTGCGGTCTAGACAAGGAGTATAAAACCGTATTGCAAATTGGGAATGAAGGATTTTTATATATATATATATATATATATATATATATATATATATAATCCTATATATAAAAAAAAATCCTATATAAAGCTGCACTTTGCAATTTTACCATCTAAAAGGGGTATTCCCATCTCTAAGATCTCATCCCAATGTGTAGTAGGTGTATAATATTAGCAAATACCTCCAATTAGAAATGTAGTACAGTTCTTCCAATTTGCTTTTGTCTCTTTCCTCATGTGCAGGACCTTAGGTATCCATGGTTACAGCCACTGATACAGTGACATCTAGTTGCTAATAGTTTCAACCATGGATACGTAATGCCTGCGCATAAGGAAACATATGGTGAATCAGAAGAACTATACTACATTTCTAATTGGAGGTAATTGTTTATTATTAGTAAATCTACTAAATATTAGGATACTATCTTAAATGGGTATTTCTAGCTCTAAATTGAGGATGGTAACTGTTTAATGTGGGGTCGTGTTCCCTTCATTAAATACGACTCCCATTCCTTCTCAGCTTAGTGTTCCTTTAAGATCTGTCCGTTTGACACATCGGGCAGTGAAATAATGTTGTAATATCCCCTGTGGTAGCGTTCACCGCTGCCACCATTGTTGTTTTCCAGCTTTCACCGCTGCCACCTGACACCATTGTTCTTTTTCTATTCCAGAGTCTAAAGAGGAAGCCTGGACGCATGTGCTAAGTGCGGCTGACCGTGGGTCCCTCCCTTACTCGCCTGGTGCCTCTGAGATGTATCTGTGCTCCCTACGTGTATTACGGCCGAGTCTCATCGGATGATCTCCGTGTCTTGGGATGAAGCAGTGCTCTGGATATATATCACACATTTGTGCCCTTGTATCTCGTTACTTTGTATCGGGGATGGCCATTTCCCCTTTTCCTATTGTTACATGTAGATTGGTTTGATTGCTGTGTGGTTTTTCAAGATTTGATTTTATTATCACAGACCCTATATATTCCGTATACGGGACGTCACGCCGCTATTGAACTATGCAAAACCTGCTCATGATCCCATTACTTTCCGAATCCAGAAAAGCCACAGACCTCGTTCTCAGTGCCAGTAATTACCACGTCCAAGCTGAGCGAATGACTTATTATTAACCAACCCTGTACCTGATGTCTAAGCATCACATCGAATGTCACGCCGGTTTCCCCCCAGCAGGGGGCAGTAAGCGGGATCTGTTCGCCGATTCCGTCGGCCCCACCAACCCTAGTTAGGGAAGAACTGTAGGTTTTTATTTGACCTACTTACATATGTAATCTCCTACTTTAAAGCCTTGTCACAATGAAAGTAATGGCGTAACTGTGCTGAACAGCTGCAAAAGGAGTTGGAAATAATCCTTAAAGGGCCCTGCCCTAGATAGAAATACCGCTGTCTCCAGCACATACCCTGCCACCCAGAATGTGCCCTCCTTTCTCCAGAATGGCTGCGCTTCACCCCGCTTGTGCCAGTCCCGAGATGCTTGTGAAGATCCATACATTATAGTGATTGTCCATGGACAGATGTGAACCCTTTAAACTGTGAAGTTTGTGCCTGTAGATGAAAAATGCCTTATAGCTATACGTTTATTGTCGTGACGGTCGAATAAACATTGTATATCCTACAGATCCTGCGCTTATATAGGGGGTCGACAGCCAAGGAAAAAATGCAACTCAGGCATGATGATTAATGTATAACGCCAGCGTATACTGCGGCGCTGTATGGAGAACGATCGCTCCCTGCGCAGCGTCCGTGGTCCTGTCCTCACACAAAAGGGCCGCCCATAGTATGGCTCCTTACACCCTCCAACACTGCAGTACGGGTGTCAATGTGCCTGTCCTTTAGATTCCTTGTGGCACGGCCAGACCCTGCAGATGTCGCGCACTGGGAGCATTTCCCCAATATTCAGTATCAACACGGGGGAATCGGCCCACAGTAACCTCTGTGCAGAGATGGATTCTTGGCCACACGGAAATATATACATCCATTATTAGGAGAAGATGAGTCAGAAGGTACGTCCAGCAACGGGTCCGGAGGGAGAATATTGCTTATGCTACACTATGAATAAGAACTGATGGTTGGAAACGCATCAGTGCCAGCATACCTGGGGGAAATTAACACCTTTTAAATAATGGATTTTATTAAAATATTTTTTCCACATAAACAGTAGTTTTTACAATATTTTTCCTCCAGAACCGTTGCTGAATGCACCTTTTGACTCATTGTCTACCTGGCGGTGAGCTGGATATAAATCCATTTTTCCTATTTCTATAAGGAGAGAAGTCCAGGCCACATTCCCCTCCAGGAGCTTTTCTCATCTCTAATCAATATATATTAATATGGAGTCGCCCCTCTGCAGCTATATTGGCTCCCGCTCCTCTGGGGAGGAATTCTACAAGATTTTGGAGGTGTCTGGGAATTATTGCCTCTTCAACCAGAAGAGCATTTGTGAGGTCAGACCTTGATGTTGGGGGGAGGCCGGGATCATGATCTCCAGAGCTGCATCGTTTCTGGCTGCTAGACAGCTTGAGTACATGTGAGGAATGCCTGTTTGTTAGGGAATTCCACACATGTATTCAGGCTGTCTAGCAGTCGAAAATCATGCAGCTGCGTCGACAGAAACTAAATTTCCAAGCACGCCAAAATACTCGGAGACCACCCGAGAACGAATATACTCGCTCATCACTAGACCTTATGCTCTGGAGGACAGAAAAGGGTCTTTCCCAAAACTGTTCTCACAAAGCTGAAGCTACAATTGCCCACAATATCTAGTGCTTAAATGGCTGACCCCTAAAAACAGCCCATAGCGTTCTCCTCCTCCACAAAACTGTACAGTGTGCTAAATGCAGTCCGGGGGTAACGTCCTCCTGGTGTCACCAAACCCAGACTCCTCCATCAGACGCAGATATAGAAGTGCGATCCGTCACTGTACAGAACACGTCTCCTCCAGAGCCCAGCGATGGCGGCTTTACACCACTCCATCCGACGCTCAGCATTGTGCTTGGTGATGTACGGCTGCATGCAGCTGCTCTGCCATGAAGCTCCCGACTGGAGCAGTGTTTGTGCTGATATTAATACCGGAGGCGGTTGGGACTCTGCAGTTATGGTGGCAGCATTGTGGTGGTGACTTTTCTGCACTCGGTCCCCCACTTTCTAACATTACGGGGTCTCCACTTCATGGCTGACTTGTGCGGTTCCTTCCAGTTCTCAATAATATCACTCGCAGGTGATGGGGGAAGATTCAGGAGGAAGAAGTGTCATGGATGAACTTGTTACCCTGGTGGCTGGTATTACAGGATTGCGCTGGTATCCGTGAGCGCCGCACAACCGGCCGTTCTGTCACGTTGGTAGAGTCAGACGGCATAATGGGGGGCTGGAGGTTATACACCGAGGGGCCGGATGAAAACCTGAATTCGGCTTATCTGTGTCCCCATACCAGTGTATCTGCAGCACTTGATAATATCCATCAGAACTAAAAATGTCTGATAGAAAAACAAACGAACGCTTATATTATGAGGCAAATAAGAGGGTGGGCTCAGTATCCAGCCCCCGTAGTGTTGGGGCATCACCGTGACTCTGTGATACTGATAGGACAAGGGTCGGCAGACAGGTTTTATGACACTTTGCCAACCATCTGCCGAATCCGGCTGCTAGTATCAAAGTGCAACATCCTGAGCTGTAGGTCAATGTGCGACATGATGGCACTGAGCGCCCACTCACTTAACCCTTCGTGGACACCCATTATATACATCTATCTCATGTATACACCTAAAAAGGTGTTTCCACAAGACCCCTGGATGTGATCACCATTGGATGTTATGTCTGTATTATACCCATGTGGAGAAGGATGAGAGCTGACCCCCACAAAAATCAATGGGACCCCACTTACTAGACCTCCACCCTTGTGAAGTGTCTGACTCGTGATATTGGAACGATCACAAATCCCAATATCGGACGTGATCCAGAGCGGATAAATTACGGTAAATGGTCGCTGTGCTGTAATCTGATCTCTCAGCTTTATGTATATTAGCACAAAATGGACAGGATATAACTTCTGTACATCTGTCCTGGGGAAGGGCAGACTCCCACCCATCTGAATATCCACAGCAGACCCCGTGTCCCCGTATATCCACAGCATACCCCGCCCTCTGTATACCACAGCAGACCCTGGCCCCCTCTGTATATCCACAGCAGACCCCCCGGCCCCTCTGTATATCCACAGCAGACCCCCCGGCCCCTCTGTATATCCACAGCAGACCCCCCGGCCCCTCTGTATATCCACAGCAGACCCCCCGGCCCCTCTGTATATCCACAGCAGACCCCCCGGCCCCTCTGTATATCCACAGCAGACCCCCGGCCCCTCTGTATATCCACAGCAGAGCCCCCGGCCCCTCTGTATATCCACAGCAGACCCCCGGCCCCTCTGTATATCCACAGCAGACCCCCCGGCCCCTCTGTATATCCACAGCAGAGCCCCCGGCCCCTCTGTATATCCACAGCAGACCCCCCGGCCCCTCTGTATATCCACAGCAGACCCCCGGCCCCTCTGTATATCCACAGCAGAGCCCCCGGCCCCTCTGTATATCCACAGCAGAGCCCCCGGCCCCTCTGTATATCCACAGCAGACCCCCCGGCCCCTCTGTATATCCACAGCAGACCCCCGGCCCCTCTGTATATCCACAGCAGACCCCCGGCCCCTCTGTATATCCACAGCAGACCCCCCGGCCCCTCTGTATATCCACAGCAGAGCCCCCGGCCCCTCTGTATATCCACAGCAGACCCCTGGCCCCCTCTGTATATCCACAGCAGACCCCCGGCCCCTCTGTATATCCACAGCAGACCCCCGGCCCCTCTGTATATCCACAGCAGACCCCCAGCCCCTCTGTATATCCACAGCAGACCCCCCGGCCCCTCTGTATATCCACAGCAGAGCCCCCGGCCCCTCTGTATATCCACAGCAGACCCTGGCCCCCTCTGTATATCCACAGCAGAGCCCTGGCCCCTCTGTATATCCACAGCAGACCCCCGGCCCCTCTGTATATCCACAGCAGACCCCCCGGCCCCTCTGTATATCCACAGCAGACCCCCCGGCCCCTCTGTATATCCACAGCAGACCCCGCCCTCTGTATATCCACAGCAGAGCCCCCGGCCCTCTGTATATCCACAGCAGACCCCCAGCCCCTCTGTATATCCACAGCAGACCCCCTCATCCTCCTGTATACCCACAGCAGACCCCAGCTCCTCTGTATATCCACAGCAGACCCCTGGCCCCTCTGTATATCCACAGCAGACTCCCGGCCCCTATATATCCACAGCAGACCCCCGGCCCCTCTATATATCCACAGCAGACCCCGGCCCCTCCGGATGGTGGTTGCATCAGCAGAGCTCCTGTGGGACGCCGGCTGTTCCTGCACATACATCACAATTTGCAGCTTCCATTAAGGCTTCTTCCTTCTGCCTCATGAATACTTAACCTGCAGAAAGTCCATTTCTTGCGGCGTTCAGCAGCACTTTCTGACAGCCCTCCCGCACAGGATGCGCAGCCCATCACCCTTTTGTTTGCATGTCCAGCACTGCAGATCCTGCATTAGGTCATTGTAGCCCATCACTCATGTACATGGGGGCTCCAGGGATAGGGGGGGCTTCCTATACTAGTTATTACTTGAAATAATTTCCATATAACTTCATTATTTAACATAACAGAACATAAGACGGTCACACGTCCTCTGCCGGCTCGCCAACCTCCATAGTCCACCACGGTGGGTGCCACCTAAGTGTCGCACACACCGTCCATCCACATGAGGGAACCCGGATTCATCAGCGCCGGCTTCCATTGCTCCATGGTCCAGTTTGGAGAGTCGTGACCCATCAGTGGGCACTTTCCATGCTGGCGCTACGACCTCGCAGCCCCCTACATAGTGCGCGACGCTCCGAGCACTCTGACATCTGTCATCGCTTATATTACAGGGGTCGTCCACAACTTTAAAACCTTTTCTTAATAGTGCCGGGGCGGGGAGAAAGAAAGAAAAATGACACCTACCAGGACCGGGCCACTCTGTGCGGTATCCTGCACGTTCGGAGTGGACGGAATGTGAAGGCTGCAGCCAATCAGTGGCCTCTGATTGGCTGCAGCGCTCCTGTGATGGGCAACACCTTTAACTTTTTCAGCATTTCATGCCGCAGTAGTTCTTGCGCGAGGTCGGAGCAGTCTTTGTTCCCTAAGAGCATCGATGAGCCTCGGGGGCCTGTGACCATGTTGCTTGTTAGGGTCTCTGCCAGTGTGAACCCTTGGGGGGTAACATGAAAGACGCTGTACCGGCCTGCACTCCTCCACCTCTGCTGCACCAGTAGTGATGACGTCACTGACCACCTATGACCTGACCGCTGCAGGTGCTGATTGACTGCAGCGTGTACATGATGACGTGGACCCCGTCGCTCTGGCGGGCAGATTGCTCTGTAGACATCGGTATTGCATAGCACTGGCAAAAAAAACAAAACTTTGTCATTTACTGTTTATTAACATTTTCAGTCGTTCTTGAGATTTGTAAGCATTTTTCCTTTGTTTACAGCTTGTTGCCTAGGAGACCGACCACTGCTGCTGTGTGGCATCAATGGCTGAACATACTCAGGGCTTACTACAAACTCTTTTCTATTAGTCTTGTTTTGGAGGCAGGACGGGATCGCTGGGCGCTCTGTTACCTCCTAATACCGTTGGCTTTAGCTTAAAAGCTAGACCGCTGCGGTGGTCGGTTTCCTAGGCAATAAGCTGTAAACAAGAGAAAAGTGTTAATATCTCGAGAACGGCTGAACATTGTAATAAGCGGGAAATTACAAATGTTCTTTTATTTACAAGACCGATCTATGAAAACGGGAATATCACTTGTAAAACCTGAGGACGGACCCTGGAACTGCACTAATGCAACGTCACTCCGGGGTGGACGCACGTACATGCACCACACACAGGCCAACGGCAAGGAAGCCCAATGCAAAAATGAACGGGGGGATCCGATACGTCTCGAAACAGCGCCACCCCTGACCACAGGCCGCGATGTGAATTGCAAGAAAATGGAGACAAGTTTGATTTCTCACACAGACTTGGGGGAAGCAGCGCAGAATGATGACCTGGTACCAGTCATCGGTGGGTTCAGAGGTCGGACCCCACAGATCAGTCACTGGGGGCATGTGGGGCCCCTCTATTAGCAGAGTCGCGCCCTGTATCGATCAGTCTGCACATAAATCAGCCACGTGTGTCCCAGCGGCTGCGGCAGTGCTACATTACACTGAGGAGGGACTACAACCACCAGCATGACTTACTAGCCGGGGATGCAGCCTGTTAACTCATTAATGCCTTGCCCGTTCCCTGTGGTTGGTGTCCACATGGCAGAGAAGGGAGTATCCCCTACAGTCAGCAGTGATAAGAGCTGCAGCGCTACATAACATCACACTGCATGCAATGAGGTTCTGATGGGCGTTATGGTCAGTGCATGCTGGGACTTGTAGTTCCACAATTACTCTGCTCCAGTACAGAGCTCGGTACAGAGGCCTCTAAGGTGTCCCAGGCGGTTTATGGGGTGGAGCCATCACACACCGGGCAGAAACAGTCATCACTGCCGTTACAAGGACCAGTCTACGGTCCACCACGTGTCCGCTAGGGGCAGGGCGTTGGCTGCTCTTAGACTACAATTCCCATCAGCCCTCTCTTCTTTAGCCCCGCCCACAGAAGTTTGACTGACATTGGGACAGGCCCCTTGACGCCAGGCAGCCAATCAGCTCAGCCTGCGGCAGAGACTGGGAGAGGTCAGGTGACTTCTATGAGGCCAATGGGATGAAACTAGAGATGTAGGAGGGGCGTGATATGCAGAGTAGGGCCCTCAGAGGGGAGAAAGAAAGCGGTCAACGTGCTACAGTCACAGTGTGTAATAATGACTGACAGGGGAGGAGAGGGGAGTAAGGAGAGGAGAGGGGAGAACAGAGGAGAGGGGAGAACCGAGGGCAGAGAGAGGAGAGGGAAAAGAGGAAGGAGAGGGAGAACCGAGGGCAGAGAGAGGAGAGGGAAAAGAGGAAGGAGAGGGGAGAACGAGGGCAGAGAGAAGAGAGGGGAGAACCGAGGGCAGAGAGAGGAGAGGGAAAAGAGGAAAGAGAGGGGAGGGCAGAGAGAAGAGAGGGGAGAACCGAGGGCAGAGAGAGGAGAGGGAAAAGAGGAAGGAGAGGAGAGAGAAGAGAGGGGAGAACCGAGGGCAGAGAGAGGAGAGGGAAAAGAGGAAGGAGAGGAGAGAAAAGAGAGGGGAGGGCAGAGAGAAGAGAGGGGAGAACCAAGGGCAGAGAGAGGAGAGGGAAAAGAGGAAGGAGTGGAGGGCAGAGAGAAGAGAGGGGAGAACCGAGGGCAGAGAGAGGAGGAGGAAAAGAGGAAAGAGAGGGGAGGGCAGAGAGAAGAGAGGGGAGAACCGAGGGCAGAGAGAGGAGAGGAAAAGAGGGGAGGGCAGAGAGAAGAGAGGGGAGAGGGAAAAGAGGAAGGAGAGGAGAGAAAAGAGAGGGGAGGGCAGAGAGAAGAGAGGGGAGAACGAGGGCAGAGAGAGGAGAGGGAAAAGAGGAAGGAGAGGAGAGAAAAGAGAGGGGAGGCAGAGAGAAGAGAGGGGAGAACCAAGGGCAGAGAGAGGAGAGGGAAAAGAGGAAGGAGTGGAGGGCAGAGAGAAGAGAGGGGAGAACCGAGGGCAGAGAGAGGAGAGGGAAAAGAGGAAAGAGAGGGGAGGGCAGAGAGAAGAGAGGGGAGAACCGAGGGCAGAGAGAGGAGAGGGAAAGAGGGGAGGGCAGAGAGAAGAGAGGGGAGGGAAAAGAGAAGGAGGAGAGAAAAGAGAGGGAGGGCAGAGAGAAGAGAGGGGAAACAGAGGGCAGAGAGAGGAGAGGGAAAAGAGGAAGGAGAGGAGAGAAAAGAGAGGGGAGGGCAGAGAGAAGAGAGGGGAGAACCAGGCAGAGAGAGGAGAGGGAAAAGAGGAAGGAGTGGAGGGCAGAGAGAAGAGAGGGGAGAACCGAGGGCAGAGAGAGGAGAGGGAAAAGAGGAAAGAGAGGGGAGGGCAGAGAGAAGAGAGGGGAGAACCGAGGGCAGAGAGAGGAGAGGGAAAAGAGGGGAGGGCAGAGAGAAGAGAGGGAGAGAGGGGAAAAGAGGAAGGAGAGGAGAGAAAGAGAGGGAGGGCAGAGAGAAGAGAGGGGAGAACAGAGGGCAGAGAGAGGAGAGGAAAAGAGGAAGGAGAGGAGAGAAAGAGAGGGGAGGGCAGAGAGAAGAGAGGGGAGAACCGAGGGCAGAGAGAGGAGAGGGAAAAGAGGAAGGAGTGGAGGGCAGAGAGAAGAGAGGGGAGAACCGAGGGGGATCTGAGAGGATGGAAAAGAGAGGGGAGGGGAGAACCGAGGGCAGAGAGGGGGATCTGAGAGGACAGGGAGAGGAGAGGGCAGAACAGAGAGGAAAGGGGAGGGGAGAACCGAGGGCAGAGAAAAGAGAGGGGAGAACCGAGGGCAGAGAGGGGGGATCTGAGAGGACAGGGAAAAGAGAGGAGAGGGCAGAACAGAGAGGAAAGGGGAGGGGAGAACCGAGGGCAGAGAAGAGAGAGAGGAGAGGGAAAAGAGGAAGGAGAGGAGAGAAAAAGAGAGGGAGGGCAGAGGGGGGATCTGAGAGGACAGGGAAAAGAGAGGAGAGAACCGAGGGCAGAGAGGGGGGATCTGAGAGGGGAAAGAGGAAGGAGAGGAGAGAAAAGAGAGCTGAGGGGGGATCTGAGAGGACAGGGAAAAGAGAGGGGAGGGGAGAACCAGGGGGAGAGAGGGAGAACTGAGGGCAGAGAGGGGGGATCTGAGAGGACAGGGAAAAGAGAGGAGAGGGCAGAACAGAGAGAGGAAAGGGGAGGGGAGAACCGAGGAAAGAGGGGGGATCTGAGAGGACAGGGAAAAGAGAGGAGAGAGAAAGGGGAGGGGAGAACAGGGAAAAGAGAGGAGAGGGGAGAAACGGGGAAAGGAGAGGGGAGAACTGAGTGAAAGGAGAGGGGTGTGAAGGTAGGGGAATAAACCGAAATAGAAAAGGATAAGAAATTACCACACATACAAACCAAACAACTCACTGATAACTCCTCCAACTCTCCTCATACCAACTCCTCTCCCTCCATTAGCCAAGCAGCAATAAGCTAGCTCTGCCAAGGATTAGTAACAGAGCCCAGATTATAAAGGGAAAAGGAGTGGCTAACCGAGCACAGGGATTTCCAACATGGTGGATTAATCCCTGTTCTGCCAGAAGAAATAAAATTAAAATGAAGAAGTGCTCAGTTCAGGAGTAGGTCAATCAGATGCTGCTGCCTCCTGGCTCCACACTGTCATGGTAACCCAATTCTTTTATAAGGGACCTCGGGAACCTCAGGGCCAGGCTTATCAGGGTGTGCCACGTGAAAAGCCCGGACCAGTCTGGCTGCATGAACATCAGTATCTGGTACATTGGAGGGGGTACGGTCCTGAGGAGGGGATGTGGGTACCGGCATCTGATATTCATGCGGCCAGACTGGTCCAGGCTTTTCACCTGTTTGTCGGGTTGGTGTACTATGGTGCACAGTAGCGCCCCCTCTTCCTGGTGGGGGAAGAGAACAGACGGAGGGTTAACACAGGAGATAGGGCGGAGGCCCCGACATCTTCATCATCTGAAGAATAACGGGGAGTAGAGTGAGCTAGGTCGCCCCCTAGTGTTAGGAACAGGGAAGGAGTCCCGGGTCACCTGACAGCTGTGTTGTGACATAGATAATAGATAGATAATACATAGATGATAGATAAATGATTTATAGATGATGACGCTTCTGTAGATCGGCACTGGGTGCGGTCGGGGAGATTTCTAGAATATAAATCTTGTCACTAATGATCCCGGTCAGTGACGTTCCGCCCTCCGCCCAGCACTGCGGGGCTCAGCCATTAACACCGTCTGTGCTAATCAGAAGAAAATGATACATGATCAGAGCCAGATTCTAATCCCTCATGTATAATGTGCTGCCTCCGGGGACTGTCAGCAGATGCAGCGTCGCCTCCCCCAGTATAGCTGCCACCACCAGAGCTCGCTGGGATGGGATCTGTATGATCACACATTACCGTCAGCAGGGATGATATCTGATCTAAACAGTCCCATATGTGACTAATATAAAATACTGCTGTGAGCATTTCGCCGACTGTGACACACAGAACGGGAGCTTACATTGACCAGTAGCGCCGCTCAGAAGAGGAGGTGATGGGGTAAACGTGCTGCGTGACAATCGATTTTCACACTGAAAACTTTGAGACCTAATGGTCTAAGTGTTGAATATAAATGAACACTGTAGTGAAGGAGTTGTTTGCTGTCTGTGTTTGTTTTGGGTCATTTCTTCTCTCCATGCTGTAGTTGGATGACATTTTTTTTATTATATTTTAGTTTTTCACAATTTTTATTTTTTTTCAGGTAACACGAACAGTGAAAATTGATCCAAGATCGTGATTCGTCCCATCGATGCGATAAGTAATGAAAAAATGTTTTGTATAATATTTTTCTAATTTATTTTTTATTACTTTTTCTTTTATGTGGCGCTCTGATTAGCTATTCATGTGTATGGCTCCTGACTTGTCACTGATCCCGCACTGACCTGCCCCATACTTTACATAATGAATATTATACATACAGAAAAACAAAAATCACCTTCTGCGGGCGCCAGCGGATCGGATCGCCGACAGACGCTACTGTGCAGGTGCGGCCGGCCCCATCTTAGTGGAGACATTTTTTTTTCTCTACCGAGATGGTGCCGCCTGCAGAAGGTGATTTTTTTTTCAATATATATAATATTCATTATGTATACTAGGGGCAGATCAGAGAGGGATCAGTGACCTGTCAGAAGCCATAGAGATAAATACCTACTCAGAGCTCCACATGAAGACCACCACAGGCCGCCCCGGAGCACGAGCAGATCATTAACTACAAGCTGAAAATAAAGATTAAATAACAACCACAAGACGGATTTCATCAACTAAAGTATCATTGTAATCAGTATAACTGCGCCAACCTGACACTGCCTGTAGGTTACTGTGCACAGTCCTGCTGACAGGGGCACTTTAAAACAACACCTTTTGCACTATAATGGGGTGCTGCTTGCTTCCATTTTTTTTTATATAACAAGGACTGGTATGTACCTAGCAGGTTTTACATGCAGTTTTTACTACAAAGGTGCTGCTATTTGTTCTCTTTTCTTCTATCTATCTATCTATCTATCTATCTATCTATCTATCTATCTATCTATCTATCTATCTATGTATCTATGTATCTATCTCTATCTATCTATTATCTATATGTTTTCTATCATCTATCTATTATCTATCATACTATTATTATCTATTATGTATCTATCATCGATCTATTATCTAACTATCTATCTATCTATCTATGAATCCAAGAAACAGGAACAGCACTCCATTTTTGTGAGTGAGAAAGAGCTGCTTTATTTAGCCCATAGATGCAACGTTTCGGTTCAAAATGCGAACCTTTTTCATGGATTCATATATTGCAAGGTTTGATATTTGCTTGTGGGGACTTGTGCACCCGGACTCATTGTTTTCTTTTTTGTGCTGCTCTTATTCCTTTTTGTATATCTAGCTTTCTATCTATCTACCTATCTAATCTATCTATCTATCTATCTATCTATCTATCTATCTATCTATCTATCTATCTATATCTATATATTATGTATCATCTATCTATTGTCTATCTATGTACCGGTATTATCTATCTATCTATCTATC
Source organism: Oophaga sylvatica (assembly GCA_033576555.1). Taxonomy (NCBI): domain Eukaryota; kingdom Metazoa; phylum Chordata; class Amphibia; order Anura; family Dendrobatidae; genus Oophaga; species Oophaga sylvatica. The sequence goes on from JARQOD010000008.1 coordinate 20,350,763, forward strand.
TATCTATCTATCTATCTATCTATCTATCTATCTATCTATCTATCCTATCTATCTATGTATTACTATCTATCTATTATCTATCTATGTATTAGCTATCTATCTATGTATTATCTATCTATCTATTATCTATCTATCTATTATCTATGTATTATCTATCTATTATCTATCTATGTATTATCTATATATATCTATCTATTATCTATCATCTATCTATTATCTATCTATGTATCTATCTATTATCTGTTATCTATTATCATCTATCTATCTATCTTTTGTATTATCTATCTATCTATCATAATATAGTAATGATAATCTATATTTATATAGCGTCAACATATTCCGCAGCGCTTTACAAGTCAGCAGTTCATATACAACAGTCACAAGTAACAACGTTAAAGAAAATACAATAATTAAAGCAAAGATAGTGACGATCCTTGCGGTAAGAGCTTAATGAAATAAGTGGGGAAACAAATACAGGACTTAAACAATATCTCTAATATAATAATGAAATCTATGCCTCTTTAGAGCTTATGATACAGTCAATATGGATACATTTAGAATCAGGTATGAATAAATCCATTACTCTAAAAGAAGAATGAAATAATGGGCTTCTATGTACATGCAGAAATGACTGGGAGCAGAGTGCACGCATCCCCCTAGAGCTCCCCCAGCCAGGTCCCTCCCCCCACCCACCCTGCTCCCGCCCCCTTCCTCTAGTCCCCGGCTGCCTGCCTTGCTGTCCTCGCCATTGTCTCGGACGTTCCATTCTAGAACGTCGCAGCCTCCAACTTTCCATCTTCGACCACCCAACAACCTACAGCCATGAGGGAGATCGTGCACATCCAGGCCGGCCAGTGCGGCAACCAGATCGGTGCTAAGGTGAGATCGCCTTATTATCTAACGGATCATATTATACGCGATCAGATCGGGACAGATGATGACTGTACGGCAGAAGATAATGAGACTGATGAACCCATTCTGGAGATTTAAATGTCTCTGTAGAAAGTGATACTGTTTGATTTGGTTAAGATTTTATATATATAAAAAAAAATTAAAAAATAAATGCCAGCGAGGCGGATCCTGGCCAGGGGCTGGAAATGGCGGTAACGTCGGTGCTAGCTGTAATGGCATGATGAGGTCTGTAGGGTTACATTCTTCTAATGTGGTCGGAGCCGACCGCTCTCCACCAGTGGAGATATATGTATACGTTATATTATATATATATGATCATTATTCTTCTGCTAACCTTACACATAATAAATATTTTATTTTTTCTTTTAAATTTAGTTTGTTTTCTGAAATTCATTATTTCTGAAAGAGATTCTATTTGCTACAATCATTTTCTCATTGTTGCAAAAATAAGGAAATTAAAATAAATAAATACAATTATTCTTTTTTTTTTATTATTTTTTTACAAGTACCTTTGCGGCGCTGAAAGCATTTTAATGCATGCAGAAACAGGGACGACATAAAAAATGCAATTATTGATTATAACATTTGATCGCTAAACTTAAAAAGATATATATTAGAAGAAACAGCTATATATGAGGATTTTATTATATATTTGTAGAATATATATGTAATAAATGTCAAGTTGTGTATGTTAAGTGTTGATGATTTAGTCTTTTAATTTTTTTTTTTTTTGTTTATTGGGATTTTTTTTCCATCATATTCAATTGTATTTGAGCAGTGTAGATTGTCAGCTGCTTGTGGTAACAATGTGCGGCTCTGACCCAATGGATCACTGATCTCTCAGAACCCTTTTCTCATTCTTGCGGAGGAGGATCAGCATCTATGGCGCCAACTCTCTCCTCTCCTCCTCCCTCCCTGCTCCTCCACTCTTTGTTCTCACATAGTCTGTGTAACAGGGAGGGAGTTTCCTTAAAAATTGTATTTGTGGCTGTGTAAAATCCCTAAAACCCCACTGGGGAGAGGTAGGATAGCCTTTCCCAGGAGCAATCTCGCCCATTATCATCAATATTTTCCCCAATTCTCCCTGGAAGGTGGTGGAAAAAAAACCCCAGTGACGTAGGTAGTATCTGCAGTGCAGCAGAGCTGGGCAGTAATGCTATTACTGGTGGGATTAGGGGATGGGTGTGTGTCTGTGCAGCCATCTGCAGGGCAGTGTATGGAGAATCGCTCGCATGGGCGCATCACGCAGGCTACATTACCGTAATCAGATTATAGACATTTTTACTACGCATTTTTATGAAATAAAATATTTTAAAAATAAAATTCATTTTTAGATATTCATACGATTATAACAATTTGCGATTTGCCCAAAGTCCAGCTATTGCCACGTATTGTACAGTCCACGTCTCCTGCAATTCTAGGGGCTATAAATAGGATCGGGAACTCCCTATTATAACGGGTTGGCAACATGGCAGATGATGGCTGGGATAGCGGATGTGCGTTACGCATTCATTGTGAGTTGGCTGCTGATGACAGCTTGGTACAGCTGCAGTGCCACACCCTGGGGTGTAAGACGCCGTCCCCCACACCGGAGACAGCTGTGTGCACATGGCATCCGTCACTTCATCTAACGGTTTATCATCCTTTATGGAAGAGAAAGGGATTGCATTGCAAGTTTTATATTTATATAGTACATTGTCCACAGAGATGATAGATAGATAGATAGATAGATAGATAGATAGATAGATAGATAGTATAGATAAGATAGATAGATAGATAGATAGATAGATAGATACGGTAGATAATAGATAGAGATAATAGATAGATAAATGATAGATAATGGATAGATGATAGATAGATAGATAGATACGGTAGATAATAGATAGATATAGATAATAGATAGATAAATGATAGATAATGGATAGATGATAGATAATAGATAGATAAATGATAGATAATGGATAGATGATAGATAATAGATAGAATAAAGATAGATAGATAGATAGATAGATAGATAGATAGATAAATAGATAAATATATATATAATATATATAATATATATAGATAGATAGATAATACATAGATAATAGATAGAAGAAGATAGATGATATAGATAGATGATAAATAATAGATAGATAATGGATAAATAGATAGATATATGATAGATAATAGATATATAGATAAATGATAGATAGATAATAGATAGATAGATAATAGATGGATAGATGACAGAGAGATATACATGGATAGATATTACATAAATGACTATTAGATGCTGGATATGAGGGAGATAAACAGATATTTAATAGATAATATTCGTTCACTTATAATTATACACTGATTATTATGGATGAAGACGACATATCCTGACTGATCCATTACTAATACAAATCAGGTTTAGATACCGTCATTCTCCCAATTCTGCCTACGTGACATAATTCGGGGTAAATAGCCATGTCCCGTCCCCCACTCCTCCATTTGCCCATTTCTAAGGCTGTATTGTTCTCTGGTTTCCTCTTTTCCTTTGCTGATGTGGATAGATGGGGAGGGGAAGCAGGCCAGTGCAAGTGAAGAGGCAAGGCGAGCTGGAGAAGGGTGGGGGAGGTCTGGAAACTACTGTAAGCTTATGGAGACATACAAGGCACAAGACTCCTTAGAGAAGCATGTGATGTTCGGCTGCCTGAAGGCTCCATGAAAGCCGATATTTTGGATTCATGTTGGGACCTTGGTGAAGAACTTGCATCTGGGTCAACAAATTAGTTAAATGTTAGAAAAGGGGATGTGGTTTCTGCTTCCTGTTTACTACAATCACAAGATCTCATCTGCCCTCTTATACATATAGTCTTATAATAATGGTTATTCCTTCTTGTCTTCTAGTTTTGGGAGGTGATTAGCGACGAGCATGGAATCGACCCAACAGGGACATACCATGGTGACAGCGACCTGCAGTTGGACAGGATCAGTGTCTACTACAACGAGGCAACAGGTACTAAGAGGGCGTCCTCTAATTTTTCTGCCCCACTTGAAATATAGACTAAGATATTGTCCTACAGGAAACTAAATGTAAAACATCTCAAAAGCACCGTGCCCTTAATCCAAGCAGATTTGCAACAGATTTTCCATCTCCCAGTATATCATGCATGTTAGCCGTCTTCTTTGAGAAGGCCACCTATCTAGAAGATCACTGCAGTTTTAAGACTATGAAGTTAAATCTTGGTGTGTACATAATATGTTGGTCCTTGCTTTATCTTTAGGTGGCAAATATGTCCCCAGAGCCATCCTTGTCGATCTGGAGCCAGGAACAATGGACTCTGTCCGATCCGGGCCCTTCGGACAGATATTCAGGCCCGACAACTTTGTTTTCGGTGAGTTGCACTTCTAGACCCTAGACCTATAGGATCTTCTGATCATTACTGATATAAAAACTTGTCTAGGGGTTGTTAGTAGAAGATCTTGAGGGGATGTTGTGTAAGGTCTTCTAAAATGGAAGGTCTATACAGTATAATTGTAATACCATCATGAAGTTGACCTTTTGCTTGTGCGATTTTGCTCACAAGTGTTAATTTTGGATTTCTTTTCCTTCCTCAGGACAAAGTGGTGCTGGTAACAACTGGGCTAAGGGCCACTACACAGAAGGAGCTGAGCTGGTAGACTCTGTGTTAGATGTAGTGAGGAAGGAGGCCGAGAGCTGCGACTGTCTTCAGGGCTTCCAACTCACACATTCCTTGGGTGGTGGTACTGGTTCTGGTATGGGCACACTCCTCATCAGCAAAATCCGAGAGGAGTATCCTGACCGTATCATGAACACCTTCAGTGTGGTGCCATCTCCCAAGGTATCTGATACAGTTGTGGAACCATACAATGCCACACTCTCTGTGCATCAACTGGTTGAGAACACAGATGAGACCTACTGTATAGACAACGAGGCCCTCTACGACATCTGCTTCCGCACTCTAAAGTTGACAACCCCAACCTACGGGGATCTCAATCATTTGGTCAGCGCCACAATGAGCGGAGTAACCACCTGCCTACGTTTCCCAGGTCAACTCAATGCCGATCTCCGCAAACTGGCAGTCAACATGGTCCCCTTCCCACGTCTCCACTTCTTCATGCCAGGGTTTGCCCCACTAACCAGCCGAGGTAGTCAGCAGTACCGGGCACTGACCGTGCCAGAGCTCACACAGCAGGTGTTCGATGCCAAGAACATGATGGCTGCTTGTGATCCACGACACGGCAGATACCTTACAGTGGCAGCAGTTTTCCGTGGCCGCATGTCCATGAAGGAAGTGGATGAGCAGATGCTCAATGTCCAGAACAAGAATAGCAGTTACTTCGTAGAATGGATCCCCAACAACGTGAAGACCGCCGTGTGTGACATCCCACCACGCGGCCTTAAGATGGCAGTCACCTTCATAGGCAACAGCACCGCCATCCAGGAGCTGTTCAAACGTATTTCAGAGCAGTTCACTGCCATGTTCCGTCGCAAGGCTTTCCTCCACTGGTACACAGGAGAGGGCATGGATGAAATGGAGTTCACAGAAGCAGAAAGCAACATGAACGACCTTGTCTCCGAATACCAACAATACCAAGATGCTACGGCAGAAGAAGAGGAGGATTTCAATGAAGAAGCTGAAGAAGAAGCTTAAATTCTATCCACCATTACCACCACCACTATCCCTCCCTTCTTCCTCATCTTTCCTCCTCCTTCATTCTCAGGCTGAGAAAAAAAAAGTCCTCACTGAAATTTAGCATTTCTTTTCCTCCATCTTTTTTCCATTTTTCAGTGTTTATTACTCTTCTGCTCCTCTATCCCTTCTTTATATTTGTTGCTTCAGTCATGTTGATGGTAAAAGTGAAGGCCTCTAACTTTTAAGTGGATACCACCTTGGGTTTGGGTTTTCCGAGAGATTGGCATGTGGTTGGTATGTCTTTGAAGGCTCCTTGAATTCTAGGTAGAACTTAACCACCATCCTGAGTTCCATCGAACATGTCCGACAGCTTCTGCAAAATTCTCAACCTTTTCTGTGGCCGAGTGCTGGTCTCTTCAGCCACAAATGGGTTTTGTGATGCCTCTGGGCTTTAATAGGAGAGATTGAATAAAGCCTCCTGGCATTGAGATACTCTTCTAGGTCCCATTTCAATGGTGATTATTTTGGGTCTTCAACTAGCATTTTCCTCTCCGACCCATTTCCTTAACCCATTAGTGTAACAGTGTAACATTCATTGGTCACTGCCATTTTCCTAGACAGGCGGTAGTCATAAGTACGGCTCCATCTGGTCCAGGTCTTCAAAAATATCTAAAAAGCTAACAAATGCACTTACTGCCCTTAACGTTGAACAGAATTGAATATTTTTGAAGGTTTCGGCCATACTTCTAAGTTCTCGGGCCTGAAATCTCCTATGTCGGGATGGTCGTACAGTGGACGACCCGTGGGTAACAAGGAAACAATTGTATTTAGACAAGAACAAGTATCTCGCTCGCTAGCACAGAGAAGGAATTGTGGGGAAGAAGTCTTTTTCAAAGTGAAAAGTGGATGTTTTATTTTATTTTTTTCCTGTAACTTTTATCTTCGTTCTTCTCGTCATTCTTGTCTTCTCTCTTTCTCTTTGATGCCCATGCCATAATTATTTTTTATTTTACTGTTGCTTTTTCATATTGAAAAGATGACAAGCCTGTGACCGAAAAAAAAAAAAAAAGAATAAAACCTTTTTTTTTAAGTTTTGTCTGTTGTGATATGTCGTTATTTTGCCGATGAGAAAGGTGCGGAAGGAACGGGGGCTTTCCACGCTGATGACGATGAATGGCAGCTAAAAGAGAACAATAGCTTGAAAATACTTTTAAGTTGTAAGCAACAGCGCCACTCCTGCCCTTAGGCTGTATCCGATACTGCATCTCCACTCTATTTAGGTAACTTGAGGCTGAGATGCAATACCAAATATAGCCATTGACAAGTGTGGCTCTAATCATGGACCACTTTTTTTTAAGATTCAGTATTGCACATAAATACTTTATAAAGTTTATAACGACTTATAAAAATAAATCAATTTTTCAGTAAAACATTTGGGTCTTATTTAGATCAGTCAAAAAAGTGTTGGCCTAAGCAGCCAATCAAATCACTGATTCAATTTTTTATCCTGCAATGTAATTGCTTGCCCACGGCACTTTCCCAAGTGACTTGATTAGTTGCCTTACACTCTTCCTTTCCACCAAACAGAATGTACTGCAGCTTTAAGAACTCTTCTATGATATTGTGTTCTGTGGGAAAAAGCGGATCTTTAGAAATCGCTTCATTATTTCACTTCCTTAATTGGCCTGACCCTAAAAATGAGAGTACGAATGGTCGTACCCGCTGGATTAGACTGTCACTGGCATGGGGGGGAGGATCTCGATATTATGAGTAATAGAGGGAGTCCGAAAATAATATAAACTAAACTTTGAATAGAGGAAACTGAAATAATCTGCAATCTGACAATCCAAAGTGGAAAAAACATGTTGGATTTATTTCATGGAAGGGTTTATATATACACTGTATATATATATATATAATACAGTACAGACCAAAAGTTTGGACACACCTCATTCAATGATTTTTCTGTATTTTCATGACTATGAAAATTGTAGAATCACACTGAAGGCATCAAAACTATGATTTAACACATGTGGAATTATACATTACACTTTACAAAAAAGTGTGAAACAACTGAAAATATGTCTTATATTCTAGGTTCTTCAAAGTAGCCACCTTTTTTTTGATTACTGCTTTGCACGCAGAAAAGGTGAACGGATGGACTCTACATGCCTGGTTCCCACCGTGAAGCATGGAGGAGGTGGTGTGATGGTGTGGGGGTGCTTTGCTGGTGACACTGTTGGGGATTTATTCAAAATTGAAGCGGTGAGCGGTCCAGCTCACCCCAAACCATCTCGATTGGGTTCAGGTCTGGTGACTGTGGAGGCCAGGTCATCTGGGTAGCACCCCAACACTCTCCTTCTTGGTCAAATAGCCCTTACACAGCCTGGAGGTGTGTTTGGGGTCATTGTCCTGTTGAAAAATAAATGATGGTCCAAATAAACGCAAACCGGATGGAATAGCATGCTGCTGCAAGATGCTGTGGAAGCCATGCTGGTCCAGTATGCCTTCAATTTTGAATAAATCCCCAACAGTGTCACCAGCAAAGCACCCCCACATCATCACACCACCTCCTCCATGCTTCACCGTGGGAACCAGGCATGTAGAATCCATCCGTTCACCTTTTCTGCGTGCAAAGCAGTAATCAAAGCAAAAGGTGGCTACTTTGAAGAACCTAGAATATAAGACATATTTTCAGCTGTTTCACACTTTTTTGTAAAGTGTAATGTACAATTCCACATGTGTTAATTCATAGTTTTGATGCCTTCAGTGTGATTCTACAATTTTCATAGTCATGAAAATACAGAAAAATCATTGAATGAGAAGGTGTGTCCAAACTTTTGGTCTGTACTGTATATATATATATATATATATATATATACTGCTCAAAAAATAAAGGGACCACTCAACACATCCTAGATCTATATGAATGAAATATTCTCATTTAATACTTTGTTCTGTACAAAGTTGAATGTGCCGTCAACATAATCACACAAAAATCATTAATGGAAATAAAATTTTTGAACCAATGGAGGCCTGGATTTGGAGACCCCCAAAATGAAAGTGGAAACAAGTCTAAATGATGCTCAGTATTGTGAGTGGACTCCACGTGCCTGTAAGACCTCCCTACAACGCCTGGGCATGCTCCTGATGAAGTTGCGGATGTTCTGAGGGATCTCCTCCCAGACCTGGACTAAAGCATCCGTCAACTCCTGGACAGTCTGTGGTGCAACGTGACATTGGTGGATGGAGCGAGACATGCTGTCCCCGGTCATGCTGAAGGATGTTGCAGGAAGCAGATTGCTCTCCACGGTGTCTCCAGACTGTCACGTGTGCTGAGTGTGAACCTGCTGCCTGCAACATCCTTCAGCCTGACCGGTTTGGCAGTGGGTCAGTAATGGTGTAGGGTGGCATTTCTTTGAAGGGCTACACAGCCCTCCATGTGCTCACCAGAGGTAGCCTGACTGCCATTAGGTACCGAGATGAGATCCTCAGACCTCTTGTGAGACCATATGCTGGTGCGGTTGGCCCTGGGTTCCTCCTAATGCAGGACAATGCCAGACCTCATGTGGCTGGAGTGTGTCAGCAGTTCCTGCAAGATGAAGGCATTGAAGCTATGGACTGGCCCGCCCGTTACCCAGACCTGAATCCGATTGAGCACATCTGGGACATCATGTCTCGCTCCATCCACCAACGTCACGTTGCACCACAGACAGTCCTGGAGTTGACAGATGGGAGGAGATCCCTCAGGAGAACATCCGCAACCTCATCAGGAGCATGCCCAGGCGTTGTAGGGAGGTCATACAGGCACGTGGAGGCCACACACAATACTGAGCATCATTATGACTTGTTTCCACTTTCATTTTGGGGGTCTCTCCAAATCCAGGCCTCCATTGGTTCAAAAATTTGATTTCCAATGATGATTTTTGTGTGATTTTGTTGACAGCACATTCATCTTTGTACTTGGGAAGAGAAAAAAAAAAAAAAAACCAGCGAGAAGGTTGCAGTCTAAAAGATAACCTTTAATCCATTAGGTAAAAACATAAGTGGCACAGGATTGTCGGGCATAGGAAAAAACACTTCAAAAACAGATGACGCGTTTCGACTAGCAGTCTTCATCAAGATCTTAGATCTTGATGAAGACTGCTAAGTCGAAACGCGTCATCTGTTTTTGAAGTGTTTTTTCCTATGCCCGACAATCCTGTGCCACTTATGTTTTTACCTAATGGATTAAAGGTTATCTTTTAGACTGCAACCTTCTCGCTGGTTTTTTTTTTTTTTTTTTCTCTTCCCAAGTACGTTTGCTTCATGGAACCGTGCTGAGCACCAGCTGTCTAATGAAGATTTCACAGAAGGGTGAGCTGACTATATATTTTTTGTTTCCCATTCATCTTTGTACAGAACAAAATATTCAATGAGAATGTTTCATTCATTTAGATCTAGGATGTGTTATTTCAGTGTTCCCTTTATTTTTTTGAGCAGTGTATATATATATATATATATATATATATATATATATGTATATGGCAATCCTAAAAATTGAAGCAGACCGACACCAGATAATTCCAAATATCATCTTTAGTAAATCCGGATAACAGCACACACCTGTCTGATGCAAGGCTGGACCTAACCTGGCAGTACATTAGATATTTGATGACCGGACGCTCTTCCATCCAATGTCTCTCCCCATACACAGGCGATGCTTGGTTCACGATTACATTGGGTAGTAGCCACTGATGGGCATATGTGATGGCACTTATCTTCCCTCAGAACAAAAGGATCGGCGGTTTGGAAGGCCCCGAGTGCATAACATGGCCTGGTAACGTTGCTTTAAAGGGGTTGTCCAGGCTTGGGGCTCTAGACTGCAGACACTATATGACTGCAGACTTGTGAATCCTCACAGCGTGCACACTGCGCGCTGTCAGGATTCTACGGGAGCGGGTGGTTATGTGACTGCAGGTATGCGATTTGCATAATTCCGGCCATATTTCGACTAGCCTTATTTGCCTTGCTCAAATCATTTGTACTGATTGAGATTGCACAAGTCTAGTCTGCATGTCTAGTGATGCGAATCACATACTTCCGGTGACATGCCCGTCAGGCCCAGGTCCCGGAGAATCCTGACAGTGTGCACGCTGCACATAGTGAGGATTCACAAGACTGCAGCCACCTAGCATGACTACAGACTTGAACCCCAAGGCCGGACAACCCCTTTAATATCTATTGGCATCTTCTCGTTTATGCGTATTTGCTTCTTTAATCATGTAAACATTGATAATCTGCTGTTTTCAGATTTAAAAAAAAACAAACTACAGGAAATAATGGTAAAATGACTCAACATTCATCAGAACAGGAGAGTGATTAATAAAGAGTCTGAATACTTTCCAGCCTACATTGTGATGTCACTCGGATCAGCTCCAGGTCTATGTGGGCTCCTGGGTATCAGAATTAGGCCGGTTTCTCACATCCGACAGAGACCCTGATTCCAGCAATGTATCACTTACTGAGCTGCTTGCTGCAGTTTTGATAAAATTGCATTTTGTGTTATGATTTGGTAGCTGAGGAGAGCAGGCAAAAACGGCAATACACCAGAGAGGTTGGAATCTACTGGATTGCAGTACCCTGACTAACCACCACAACTAAAGGCAGCCGTGGAGCGTTCCTAAGTTGGTCCTAGATGCCTCGTCACAGTCTGAGAGGTTAACTACACCTAAAGATAGAAAGAGGAAAGCTATCTGCCACATAGGAAGCCCCCAAACATGTAATGGCGGTTAGACAAGAGGAAATACAGACACAGACAGAAAATAGTATGAGCAAACGTTGGGGCCCAATCTTCCTAGAAAGAAAAGGATAGGAAGGACACTTACTGCAATCCAAAAAACCCTAAAAAATACCAACTCTACTAATTGCAAAAACACCTGAGATCACACGACCTCTACCACCTAAATTAGTTCTCTGGTGTAACAAAACTAAGCCGCAGCCACTGAAAAAACTAGAAAAGGCAAATGAACAAATAACAGTGGCTCAGATAAACTGAGAGGAGCACAAGCCCCCGGAGGGGACCTGGCTGACCTCCACAGAAGTGCAGAGAACAATGCAAAAAGCAAGCACAAAATAAAAGCAGAACATATCTTATCTGATAGCAGAAGATGCAGGCAAGAGTCAGCAAGCTTCAAAGTGAACCAGGAACCACAGTTGAGACAAGAACAATTGATCACCGGCAAACATGATGGGAGGGAACCTCCCTTATATAAGACCATCTGTAACTCCTGATTGCCAATCTTCACAATCTTCATTGAATGGTTCAGTACTGTTTGTAACCACCAGAGGGAGCTTCTGCTCAGAATTCATTTCTAACACATTCACAACAGTACCCCCCCCTTGAGGAGGGGTCACCGAACCCTCATTTGGGCAACCAGGTCGGTCAGGATGAGCTCTGTGATACGCACGGATCAGTCTCCTAGCATGGATGTCTGAAGCAAACACCCAAGAATTGTCCTCCTGACCATAACCTCTCCACTTAACCAAATACTGGAGTTTCCGTCTAGAAAAATGAGAATCCAATATTTTCTCAACCACATATTCAAGATTGCCCTCAACCAAAACAGGGTCAGGAGGCGCAGCCATAGGAACCACTGGCTCGACAAACCTCTTCAGTAAGGACTTGTGGAACACGTTATGGATCTTAAATGTCCCTGAAAGAAGTAAACGAAAGGAAACAGGATTAAGAATCCCATGATCTTAAAAGGGTCCAAGAACCAGGGTTAAACTTTGGGGGAAAGCAACTCTCATAGGGGTATTTTTTGAGGACAACCAACCAAGTCCCCCCCTTCAAAACCCAGGACCACAGTCCTATCCGTTGCAAACCTCCCCCCCTGAAGAGGGACAACCTCTCCACAACCTGTCCCAAATCTGCTGCTAAAGCCCACAACAGAGTCAACACCTGGACAAAACAAAGCCTCCCTGTCCCGAAGAAAACGAGGTGAAAACCCAAAATTGCAGAAAAAATGGAGACACAAGGGCAGACTAGCCCATTAAATTTAAAAGCAAACTCAGCCCCAAAGGCAAAAAAAGACCCATCACTTGACAGCAGAACAAAGCATCTCAAAAAAGTCCCCCAATTGCGGTTTGTTTTTTCCCCTTTAGTTTTGTCCTGGTCTGAGGAAGAAAAAGCCGAGGAGAAAACAATTGAACACCAAGTTTAGAACAAAAAGTCCCCCCCAAAAAACTGGAAACAAACTGGAAACCCTGTAAAACCCTTTCTCCGGAATCGTTAACCAACCCCGGGAAGGAACAAACACCAATTCGGAGGGGGAACAAATTAAAGGGGAAAGATATATCATTTTGGGGAAAACCTCAAAATCAACACAATAACGGTCCCCTTCTCCCGAGAAACAGGTAGGCGGGAAAAAAGAAATCCCCTAGGAATGGGCCATGGGCTTTTGGGGGACAGGGAAATGGGATCAACAAACCACTAGAGCGGGGCAAGGCTTGGAGCGAGAGTAAGCCCCAAAAATGACCCAGTCAAAAAAAGC